>RWGY01000031.1:11223783-11823783 GCA_007726485.1 Eragrostis curvula
CAGCTCTTCTCCTCTCTCTCTCTCTCTCTCGCCGCATTGTGTGGCTGCTTGGAGGGAACAGGGGACCTCGGCTGAGGAGCGAGAGAGCGAGAGCTCCTAGAGCTCGGCCGGAACGGTGACTCCGGCCACCGTTTTCCAATCCAAGGCGGGAGAGAGAGGAGGACGAGGGGAAGCTAGACCTAGGCTCACCTCGGGCAGGGACTACTTGGAGAGGGAGATCGAGGCAGCGCCTCGCTTTTGTGTGGAGGATGAGCGCGATTCAAGGATAGAGTGGAGCTCGCGGCGGTCGGGGCGGAGCAGCTGCGGCGGAGCTCGCGGCGGCCGGAGCGGAGCCAGTGCTGCGGAGCTCGCGGCAGGCGGATTCGACGCGGAAAACTCCCGCGCTGCGCGCGTACCCGCGCGGGATCCGAGCAGGCCGTCGCTGGGGGAAGACGAGGACTACAACGGAGCCGCGGCCGTCTCCTCCATCTCGGTGCACGGGACGAGGCCGTCGCCTCGCGAGGCGACGGGGCACTCGTCTCTTGGCTAGTGCTGGGAATCGGGCCGTGCTCGTGCCGGCACGGCACGGGCCCGTCGTGCTTCGTGCCGTGCCGTGACGGCCCGTCGTGCCACGTCATGCCGTGCCGGTCGGCCCGATGTGATGAAAATGCGGCCCGGGCATGGCACGGAGCACGGCGGGCCGTCGTCGGGCCGTGCCAAGCACGGGTACGGCCCGGTTTCAGTTAGATGCCTCTTTCAGAGTGCGTTTTCAGTATAGAGAATGCGCATTTTTTGTTTAAATTGATTCTTTTATAGTGTTACATGGATAAAATAATTTCAAAAATTCCACCAAAATTAGTAAAGATATACTAGATGTGTATATCAAATTTGAGTTCCAAAATCATTATACTTTGAGCGTGATCAAAAAAAAAAACAAAGGAAAAGTGAGCTTTTGCAATTTGTATCTCTAAAAAGATATTGAATTTTGAACTCAATTTTGGTGTGGAAGTGTTCCAAGTCAATACCAACCTCTATAATTTTCGGAGAATTTTTTCAACAATGTTTGCATGAATGTGTGTTCAAAATTTACTAATCAATATAGAAGTTATGAGCTTTTGAGACAAATGGGGAGCAATTCAAACATACATGAGTGTAAGTGTCACAAAAAAATTTATAAAAAAATCCTATGTGTAGATATGTAGAAGTTGTACATCCACACAAAAAATTACTTCAAAATTCAAATTGGTTGGGGATTAACAAAAAAGTAAAGATAATGGTGAATAGTGACCATTAGTGTATTGATTGATCAGTACAAAATTGAACCAGGGAAGTTTGCATACAAATATTCGACATGATAGAGATGATTTTTTGAAGATTATAGAAAAAAGAATCATCAAATTTGGACCACATATGCAAAATTTATACAAGTTTATATTTTGAAATACAAATCAAAATAACAAAAATAACGTTGACTAAAGAACTTGACAAGAACACACTGCCGGGCCAAATCCGGGCCGCCGGGCCACTTTCGTGCCGTGCCGGCCCGAGCACGGCCCATGTAACAGTTTCGTGCCGTGCCGGCCCGATGTGCCGAAAACCCGGCACGGCACGGCCCGTCAGATCGGGCCGGGCCGGCACGGCACGAAATCTTATCGGGCCGGGCCGTGCCACGGGCCGTGCCAAACGTTCGGGCCACGGCCCACCCGGATTTGGCCCGGCCCAAGTCCCAGGACTACTCTTGGCTGAGGCGGCGAGATTTCTGCAAAATTACCATCACGGAGACGGACTGGAGACGGGCGTTGTACATGCCCTAAGGGAAAGAGTGTGTGGCGCTGAAAACATATGTTTAATGCTTTCCTCACAAAATAGTTGTACTCCTTCCTGTCGCCCTGGCCTCGGCCCCGGCAAAGTAATAAAGGTCATCATACATACTTCTTCCTGTCGCTGAAAACATATGTTTATTATATGTATGATGGCCTTTAATAAAGGTCGAGCGATTTCTCTTGTCTAAAAAAAGGTTGTATGTACGGCAGGACCGCTTTCATACATTTTTATATATAATGAAAAATAATTATGAAGGATGACATTATGCGCTCTCAAATGGTTTATGACCTATTACTCTTGTATATGGTTCAGGAATCTATTCTGTTATTATTCAAGGTGAAATGAACAATAGCCGTGATTCTAGAAGGGGATCAAAGGAGAAACAAGCTAGATGTAACAATTAAGCATGTGACAAAATTTAAATAACCTAAGGCCCTTTCACAATCCATTTCAACCCTAAAAAAAATTAAGCAAAAAAAGAAACTTCCAGTCCATCACCCCGTGCCTAAGCTAATTAGTACTAAAAAAATCATGGCCATTTTACCACCCTTATTCGCACCCTGCTCACAGTCACACCCAACTTTGCCACCGCAGCAGTGCTAGCAGAATTGTATGGGTCCCATAGATACCACTAGGAAATGGAGGCTTTCACAATAAAACTAGCAGAGGAAGCAAAAGACGACTATGCCCCTTCATTATTGCGGTCCGCTCCCACCAACCATGGATTCCTTCCTGTCGCCCTGGCCTCGGCCCCGGCCGCCGGCAGCACGAGCTCAGCCATGGCAACGGCTTTGGTAGGACTCGCAGGATTGCGAGTTGCAAGCGACGACAGACGGAGAGTCCCGCTGCTCTGGGGCCGGTATGCCTGCTATGCTCCCTCCTACGCCGTCTCTCGCCGCCTACGCCGCTCGCCACCGTGGCAAATCTCGAAGCCACTGCCGAGGCCGGGGACGAGAATCAGATCTTGGACCTGCCGCCGCCGCCTCCGAGGCAGCCGCTTGCCATGGCCTCGATGCAGGTGCAGTCGGAATGAGGGAGAGGCCGAGGTGACCGGAAGCCGGAGACAAGCCGCCTGCGGGCGCGACTGACGTGCTGCCGTGTTCCTCGGCAAGCTCGCAAGCTCCATGGCGACGCTGGTCTTGTGGCTCGGGAGAGAAGGAGGAAGGCAGGCAAGCTTCCGACTACGCGCAGCGATGATAGCGGCAGGCGGCGACGGCGGGTCCAAATGCCAAAGCTGCTGGGCAAGGAGCTGCGGGCAGCGTTGGCGATGGGTTGCATGCGGCGTCAGCGTCCGTTGCGGCATGGGTGGATAAGGCTATCGGTCGTGGTGGGTGGGTGGGGAAGACAGAGGTAGGGAAAATTCTAAAGCGTGGGATCCACTTGGCCTCTACAATGCTTAATAAAAAGGGATAAATTTTGAAACCTTCAATCCCTTATAAAATGAGACAAAGGGAGTATCATCTAGCGTATTAGATACATCATGTCAGATTATATAGCGCAGTAACCAACTTCCAACCTGTAAACTCGTTTGGAATCAGAGGCAATCAATGTCTCTGGACGGATCGGCGTGTCAACGCAGAAACTTCCCAGCCCAATCACTGCATGCTTGCGGTGATCATGGCTCGTGCAATTAACCGGCGCCCTCCGAAACAACCCGCGGCAGCCACCGCTCGAAGCAAGGTCGCCGCCGAAATCGATGCTATTTGCCGGTTAGTACAAAGTCTCGTACGGCCTGACATCACCAGATTCGCCGCCGCCCAACACCGAGTGTGCATGCAGAGTTTGACTTCTTCACTTGCGCACGTGCGACCCGTACGAGCTGACACGTACTCCTACTGAGTACTGACGTACGGCAGCCTGCATCCACGTACGCGGTATCGGATTAAAAACGGCAGCATAATACAATGGGAGTAAGCCAAGAATGATTCCAATGATGAGAGTTCATGGTTTGATTTCGCCTGCGTAATTTCTAGAAGCACAAGCTCCTGCGTCGTTTCAATTTTTTCCCCAATTTCATTCGGTCAAGTTGCAGCCTTGCAGGCGTTCTGTTCGACGCACGATGCTCATGGCTTGCGCCATTGTCCGGGCTGGTGAAGATAGCTCTGGATTCCGCTTTTAAAATGCTGGTAAATTGGACGTCGACGTGCTTTTGTTGTTGGTGCACAGAAAAATTGGGAGTAGTATCTTAGCTCATCCCCTCCAAAAAAAGGTGAAGTGGAGATGTGGTAACCCACTACTGAGATTTGTTTTCAGTCAAAACACATGCAAGAGAAGGGAAACAACGCACGCCCAGGACGAAGCAGTAGTCACGTTGGTCGGCTACCTGAACGTTGGAGAAAGATTTTGACGAATCACGAAGATGACGAAATCGTCCAAGCGCATATACATGTTGATAGACCATGGTGACACCAGGACATATAGAAGTGCGCGCCTGGACTTTTAATTCAACGTGATAAGCCCTTCTTGAGATCTCTTCCTAGAATACTGAAAAGTTGATAAGTACGGCCACTTCCGGTTGTAGTACATCAGGTCAACAAATGTCATAGTGGACTTTGTATTTCTTTGAAGCTTTTGTGTTCTTCAGCTTTATTTGTCGGTTCATGAAAAGCTTTGTATTTCTAGAGACCTCGAGTCAGTTCTTACGTCATCTGTGCTGCAGCGTGTCCATGCCCCTCAAAGATATTTAGCTGATTACCTCCAGTGAGCTGATGCAATCAACAAAGCTATTAAGCTGATTACCTCCATATCACTTATTGTAAAATAGTAATATACTCCTTGATTTCAAAAGGGAAACTGAATAAATTACCTTCGTGAAGCATTACTTGCAACCCCATGAACAACACAAATTAGCATGATCAACAAACTATTTCCAAACAAATGCATGGAAAATGGAAGTCAACTAAAGAACTTGGGGGACTCAAGAAAATGCACAAAGGATTAGCATTACTCGGTTGTTCAAGTGTGAATTTCTGTTTCACTTTTTTTCTTTATTCCTTCTAGTTTTTTTTTCTTTTTGCGAGATCTTATTGGAACACTTGTTTGATGCAAGAAAGTAGTAATAACCAACCTAAATTAATTATCTTAATATTTAGACTTTCTCACTTTCAAGGACTAATTGCAGAAAAAGGAACAAAATTACCTACCATTTTCAATATGAATGTTTAACCTAAATATCTTTATACATATTTATAAAATAAAAAAACAATTAGCTCAAAATGCACAAAAATACATGTTTATATGTTATAAATCACATGCCGCTTTTAGTACAAGAAAAGATAAAGTAACTCCAAAATACCCCTATGCATGTTTATAAATTACTAAAATTCAAAAAACTTCTCATAAATGTACCGCCACAGTAAGTCCTCTATTTTTACGGAATCAACAAACTATAAATGAACTTAATACTAACATTGATTAGGTTGTCCTCAGGATTGTGAATATAATCAATATAGGAAATTATGTAAAAGAATGTTCACTACTAATAACTCTAAGAAAATATATTTTTTTATTATGTCGGATTAGTACACCGGTATCACCAAGTGCCGAAACATTTCATTCCGTAAGAACTGAAATTGCCGCGAGGATTCCATGCATATATTGGACCTCAATCAAAGATGGGTTGGCCTATAATATCAGTTTTTTTTATCTTCATTTACAATCACCCTAAATATTGTTTATTGAATTACTATGCTGATATTTTTATTGCTACATATACATAGATTCAAAAGTTATTTAAAATATATTTCAATATTTTACATAGGAACATTGAGATTGTGTATCTAAATAATCAAATTAGTATTTTCAAAATATCAAAACAGTTAAAAAATAAAAATAGTGGAGTATATGTCTATATGATCTCGTTTTGTTGCTACTCATTTCTCTCCTCTCATCTAAACGGTTGCTTCAATGCTACACGATTCTTAGTCGCGAGTGGTTTTTTTTTTTTTGCGAGGAATAACTGTTGGTGGTCTTGTTTTCAGGGGCGAAGCTAGCCTTTAGCATCGGGGTCAGCCGACCCCGACGAATTTCCTGAATCCCCTTGAAATTGGTGTTCATCCATGTTGCTGACCCTGTTGAACTAGAGCGCCGACTCCGGTGATCACTGTGGCTGGCTTCGCCCTTTGCTTGTTTCTTTTTAAAGCTGTGAGTGGTCTTGTGTATAGTGTTCCCCGTGAAACGTGGCCGTGGCCAGGAAACGGCACCGCCGCACCGGCCCAGCCACGAAACATGCCTGGCGGCCATGGGCCACGATCGAGCACGTGTGGGTTACCTGATGACGAAACCCTTTGCTTGTCACCGTGCGCCGTCGAAGCCAGCAGCCCGCAGCGGTGGCCTCCCAACTCGCGGCGCCTGAGACCAGAGAGACCACCACCCATAGCTACCCTGCTAGGCCGTAAGCGCGTACAACGTATATATCCATGAACCTGAAGGCCAGGATCACGACACGTCCAGGTGCATGCGTCCGCCGCTCGCTACTGCCGCCGAGATGGCGAGATCGTGGTCCCATCTCCGTGATCTCAGGCGCAGCTAGCCGCACCGCCGGAAGCGAGACCCCGCGATGCGCAATGTGGATAGGCCAGTGGCTGAGCCTACCCATTCGTTTGCCAGCTCGACGAATCTTTTTTAGAGGCAACGCTCGACGAATCTTCAGTATCGATCCGGCATTTCTCGCCCGGAGCAGATGGATGGAACGGCAACGTCTTTCGAGAACGTACGTACTCTACGAGGTGACGCCTGTGGCTCTCTGGAGGAGAGGAGGGCGTACTATATATCTTCCGAAGAGAGCGGAATCAAATGAAGGTGAAACAAATGAGCTGTGTGACCGAGACTTCGTGATGAAAATTCGAATAAACTGTCAGAGCTCCGACCACCTATTCACCTGGTGACGTCGTGACGATGACTCGATGCGAACTGGATCAGAGAGGAGTTCGTGGTCTAGTTGGGTCTCTCCACCGCACGTACGACGACCCACACGTTGCTGTCGGTCAAGTTGCGGGGATTTCCGTACCTGCCACGCACGGTTGGTTCCGGATGCCAGCTGCATGCTAGTGCGCGGTTGCAAGAACCGGTGAAGCAATGCGGATTCGATCTTTGATGTGCGAAAAACAATCGAAAAGCCGGCGGCGCCATGGGATAGCACAAAACTACAAAGGAGGTGGACGATCATGGCATCTAGCTTGCTACTTCCCCCTACCCCTATCTACATCCTATCCCAATTCCATAGTGGCTTCCAAAGTTTACAAGGCACAGTGGCCTAACATTATCGCAGCCATGGCAATCGCTCTTTATTTCCCGATCCATACAGAGCCCAGCCCCTCGTCCTCGGCAAAGCGTCTTGCTCCCTACAGAAATCAGGCACGCGCGTAAAAAAATGTCAAAGCTCTCCAGCTTCGAAACAGATGTACGGAGTGGCCGGCAGAAAGGGACGCTAGCTGCTGTGACGAAGGTGCGTCGCAGAAGCAGAAAATTCCGTGGCGAAAACGATGTGCGGCGACCGTGCTCGCTCGCAGGACGGAGCCGTACGATGAGCTCACGCACTCACAGCGGCCATGGCGCGGCATGCGTGATCCGACAATCGCGAGCTCAAATCAGCGGACGCCACTACGGGTGTCTCCAACCAAAAGGCTCCTTTTTTGGGTCTCGAAAGGCCGCTCCACTACGGCCGCTTGATTCCTATCATCTTCGCGGCGCGCGCTTTCCATCGATCGTTCCACCATCTCATCTCATGCTCGTACTGCGCCGACGAGGCTCACTACCTAGCTCGCTAGCTGCTCTACTCTTCCGAGCCGGCACATGCCGAGCAGAAACGCTGCTTTCCAGAAGCATGCCAATGCCAATGTGCCGCTTTCTGTTTTTTTTTTTTGGGCGATTTTGTTTTATAAATCTCGGGTGAGATGTAGAATGAAAGAAGTGAATGGTCAATACGTAATGTGGTATGCTAATGATTTTTCTTTAGACATAGCCCACTAGTGAAATTTCTAGGGTCCTCGATGGCCGCCACAGGACGCCAAGCAACCCTGGGAGCATTGCATATATCTGATCTGAGCACATATTCTTCAGTTCGATCTGACATGTTAAGTTGTCCTGGTTACTGATGGAACAGTTTATTCAGATGTTCTCTTGTTCCCGGATCGATGCCATTAATTAAGAGCTCACACTGCCTCAGTCACCTGGGATCCTCCAAGATTATGTGGATGTGAGACCGAAACGACAGTTATATCAAACAGGATAAGGAGATGCTATGAGGGGACAGGAGGGGAGCTAGAGGAAGGTGAACAAAGATGCTGGAGATAGCCTTGCAGTGTCCTGAAGCTTCAGAGACTCTGTGCTTGTGTATGTCAGCCGGTTCATGCGTATGAACAGATCATGGCGTAAAGGGTCGTAAAGGGTTGCGCTTTCCAGCAACAGGTTAGGCGAGTGTTACATCGTCTCACTCGGAGGGATTCCTGCTGCACCGAGTACGAAGCTGGCGACAACTGAATGGAACTATCGCTGTATTGCATTCGGAAGACAGTGTTGCTCTGTGAGCTGTGCAGCGACAGACAAGAGATCCAGTCTGAACCATTGCGTTGAAACTTATGGATCAGCCTGCAGCACTACCTGAGACTGCGACAAAAGTTGTCAAAAGTATAAATGCGATGCAAGAGATAGTATCGAGATCGAGTTCGTACACCACAGAACGAAGTGATTAACAGTTGGGGCGGTTCAACGGTGGAAAATAGAGTTTGACGAAGGAGGACGAGCGTGTGCCAGATGAGAAAACTTGTCCGCATGCATTGAACTAACAGTTCATCATAAATATTGCGCTGTGCTGCAAATAGAATTGCGTGCTTGGACTCGATCGAGCGTTGATGGGATGACTCAATTCAACGCGATAAGCTATAGTTGAGATCTGCCAACTTTATTAGTACTACTGCTACTAGAGAAATCCAGAAATGGGGTTCGTTGATAAGCGAGGCCACGTCTTGATAGCTAGCTGAAGTAGACATGTGAACGCAGCAAGTCATCACACACCTTGTTTTATTTGTTTGCGCTTTTAAAAACGGTGCACCGAATGGCTTTACATATCACGAATTCACGATTGACAAAAGGGACTTCTTTCATATCAAGGAAAATAAGCAAGAAAAAGCTTTGGCGCCGCTCAGCTTTGTCGGTTTCGTGAAAAGTCAGAGCGGGCGATGCAGATCACGCACTCGTGTGTGGCTCCGAAAGGCAAGTCCAATATGCATTTCACCTCATCCGACAGTAGTATCTCAACAGAGTTTACAAGAGTCAAAAGCAGAGACAGCTAAGCCCACTAATTTACTTCCATCCACAAGTGCTGGCGTTGCAAGCCTGACACGCACCGGCGAGCAGTGAGCCGTGAAAGCCTGTCGGAAAATCGAATCGCAAATGGCACGAGACCAATCTAGAATGTGAAATAGTACAAGAAAGAAATGACACAGATGGCCGGCAGCTTGCCTCTTCGTGCCATGCGACGTCCTTGTAATTTTTCCAGCAGAGCAACGGAGAGAGCGAACAACAGCTGAGAACAGCAGAAGAGCGAGACCAAGACGACACGAAACAGAACACGAGAACAGCACACATCGCGAGTCACATTCGCGGGGGAAAAAAAAAAGGTGGCCATGGCACACTCTTTCGTTTCCACGATCCTGTCTGTCGCATTACGGAATCCCACTATCCATCCATCGGCACCCAAAGCCGCCGCCGCGTCCTCCTCCGCTCCGCGCTTATATAAGGCCCTCCCCAGCCAGCCGGTTACCCCCCATGCTCGAACACCATCACCACCGCCGCAGCTCGCAGATCACCAAGGCACGCACACTGACACAAAATCCGGCAGAGTGCGTGGTCGATCGATCGGCTCACGACCCAATTAACCGGGCTTAACTAGTTTCTCGATCGGTCGAGCCGCAGCGCAGCAGCCATGACGACGGCACCGGCGTTGGAGGTGCAGAGCAGCAATGGCGTCGCGGCGGCGAGCTGCATGGAGCGGTTCGGCTCGGCGGCAGACAATCTCCGGCGCTCCGTGGTCGGGTTCGCGGCGAAGCTGGGGAAGATCGCGCGGGACGACCCGAGGCGGGTGGCGCACGCGCTCAAGGTGGGGCTGGCGCTCACGCTGGTGTCCGTGCTCTACTACGTCACGCCGCTGTTCCGGGGGTTCGGGGTCTCCACGCTCTGGGCCGTGCTCACCGTCGTCGTCGTCATGGAGTTCACCGTCGGTACGTACGTAGGGACTGACGGTCTCGTTCGATAAGTACGGTCGCCGATGATATGTATGTGCACGCGCAACACGTCATCGTGCGCCGTATACGCATACTTAGTATATGTGCCTGTGTGTATACCAACACAAACGTGTTGAACTGTGTAATGTGACTGCAGGTGGCACGCTGAGTAAAGGGCTGAACAGAGCTTTCGCGACGCTGGTGGCCGGGTTCATCGCCGTCGGGGCGCACAAGGTCGCAGACCTCTGCGGCGACAAGGGGGAGCCGATACTGCTCGCCATCTTCGTCTTCTTGCTAGGTACTGGAGTATGTGCAATATGCACACGCATATGCCACCTTTGTAGTCTTGTCTTGTCTGTAATGGCACACGTAGTAGCCTACTTTTTGCCACATAATACAGCCGTGGTGCAAACTACGTACAAAGCTCAGTGCACGGTTCAAAAGCGACCACCACGAGAAACGCTACTTTGTTTGCTTATTACTTCGTGTTCACGGTGTTAATTGATTTGTTGCAGCGTCGGCGGCGACGTTCTCGCGGTTCATCCCGGAGGTGAAGGCGCGGTACGACTACGGCGTCACCATCTTCATACTCACCTTCAGCCTGGTGGCCGTGTCGAGCTACCGCGTGGAGGAACTCATCAAGCTTGCGCACCAGCGCTTCTCCACCATCGTCGTCGGCGTCCTCACCTGCCTCTGCACCACCGTCTTCGTCTTCCCCGTCTGGGCAGGGGAGGACCTCCACAAGCTAGCAGCCACCAACCTAGACAAGCTCGCAGAGTTCCTTGAAGGTACATACGGCGATTCGAGAAAGCAAATTAATAGCACCGTGTTATGCACCTTCCACTGAGGAATGAAGTCTGGACAATATTACGCAAACTGCCTTAACAAATTGCTATAGTATATTCAGACTTGTATACTACATCAGAGTTCAGAGTGGCATTGGTCTCTATTCCGGCAGATTCCAAGGTTTGAGAAATTAATGAATGACTGTAAAACTGTATGCAGGAATGGAATCTGAATGCTTCAAGGAGGACACTACAAGTGAGGACCTGGAAAGCAAAGCCTTCCTGCAAGTGTACAAGAGCGTCCTCAACTCGAAGGCCACTGAGGACTCTTTGGTAAGCTTATCTCACTGTGCCGTATGTGTGCACTTCATGTTGAGTACCAAAAGCTCATACGTACATAAATTGCAACAATCCTGTCCACTGACATTTCTTCCCCAAACTGCAGTGCAACTTTGCCAAGTGGGAGCCTGGCCACGGCAAATTCAGCTTCAGGCACCCATGGGGCCAATACCAAAAGCTCGGTGCTCTTTGTCGCCAGTGCGCTTCGTCGATGGAAGCTATTGCTTCCTACGTCGTCACTCTAAAAAAATCTCAGGTAGTTACACATTCTCATATTTCGTGACCAAATTAAAAAAAAAAATCAGAGTCAAGTTACTGACCAAGCAACCTCTCCCTGCTCATCACAGTACCCTGAAGCCAATCCAGAGCTGAGCTCCAAGGTTCGAACAACATGCGGTGAGATGAGCCTGTACTCGGCCAAGACACTCAGGGAGCTCTCAGAAGCGATTAAGACGATGACTGTGCCATCCACAGCCAGCACTCACATGTCTGCAGCAGTCAAAGCCGCAAAAAGCCTCAGAAACGAATTGTCTGAGGATGCAGCCCTGCTGCAAGTGATGCATGTCGCTGTTATTGCATCTCTTCTCTCGGACCTGGTTTCGCAGATAAAGAAAATCAACGATTCAGTTGACAACCTAGCAAAACTTGCCTGCTTCAAAAACCCTGAGAAGGCTCAAAAGGAAGTGGTCATCAACATAGTGAGTTGATAAACAGACAGTCTTCAGTGGGATTCAGAATTAGAATTAGTGGTGTCCTATACTTCGTACAGGGGAATAACCACATCGGGAGCCTACACTAAAGTGGGAGAGTATGGTGTACAGCATTATATCTTGCATACAGCAAGTGACTAATTCTTCAATTTATAGAAGTAATTACGATGCTGGATTGTGAAAATAAATGTTCCTCTATTCCGCACAGTTGTACTACAACTAGCTGTTCTTAAATCTCTGATAGACAAAAATGAATGAACAATCTTCTTCCGAATTTTGAGGTGGAACAAGATTTGGAACAATCTTCTTCCAAATCATGATTCCCTGTTGTCCCATCTTTTTCCCTCTTGAACACATAGGAAAACTGCGATTGTGTAGCTCCAACTGACGCTAGATTTTATTTCAAAATACAGACCAAGGTTAGTTTTTCGAATACATCCACGCCACATGAAACAAAAGCAAATGTAAACCAACTGCCAGGTGTCACAGCTCACAGGTCTGCCTCATCCTTACCTCATGAAGCACCACCCGCACCTGAGGCTGTGCTCCGTCTTTTGGTGTTAATATGTCTCATAACCATATCAACCAGTTATTGGACAGCTATGACAAGCGTGAACAATAAGCTATAAATGAGCGCAATTTGGTTAACTCGAGTATGCATTGTAAACACTGATAGCAAGCTGTTCAGGAAACGTATAGATTACTTTTTGAGGACCAAACCGTAAAAGGACATAATAGATCATAACCATAGAAATTTCGTTCAGCAGTGCATTAGTTGCCTCCTATGAACGATAAGATGTTCCAAACTAAGATTCCTCTGAGCAAGAGAACCTCATTTTGTAGTATGCAAATAGGGATAATAACTTGTAAACAAATGCATGATGTCCTTGAGCAAGAGAAGTCCATTTTTTTTTTCAAATTGTATTGCATCATAGGGTCATTAAGAAAGAAACATAAGGTCCTCAATGGAATATTTGGATCAATAGTATAAGAATATCACCTATAGAAAAATTTTTGAACAAAATATGGTACATGAGGAAAAACAATTACATTCCTTAATGGGCCCTAACAAGACTCCAAGTACACGCAAAGGGCAGTACTGGAACTGAGCTATACTTGTATGCACATAACTATGGAGAAACACCCTTCAAGCAATAGTTAACGAAATTAGCCTATTTGGTGAGTACAAAGGATCATAACCACAGACAAAGAGTACAGAAGAATAAAATTCCTCATGGACCCTACCAGTTACCAATACTCTACAAAATTACATGCTTTGGTCAGTATGAGAACTACATCACTTAATATGTACACGCCTATGAACAAAACATCCTTCAACTATATTCATTAGTAAAAATTGCGAGCCGGTTCACATCACCAGCCATATACAGGGTGTTGAACTTGAGGAGGGAGGAGATTCAGATCCATGCACTGCTGTTTATCATAGTCGCGTGTACCGGGAATTGCTCCTGTCGCTAATCTGAGGATTTCATTGCCAGTGAGGCAGTGATGAGCAAACGCCAATCCCCCATCCACGACATCTGACAATTTAGGAAGTAAAGGTATCTTTCGCACTTTGTTTATCTTCCTACCTTGTCTAGATTGACCATTTTTATCGTTCAGAACCTTGTTGAGCTCTGAGTACTCCATAAACCTCTCAGTTGCTGCCTCCCATGACAAACTGTACCGTTGCTCAGGGGTCAGAGGCTGAGGTTCACTAGTCATGGCCTCTTTGATCCGAGTGACAAATTCCTCTGACGTTTTATATGTCAAGCAGTTGGGGAATGACTTGAAAAAATCATTTGATGGATGATCTGCACATATAACAAATTTCCCCATTGCAAGAGCCTCAGCTGTTGCTGTGCACAGCACATCACTAACACTCGGATTAACAAAAACCTTGTACCTGAAATATAACAAAGGAAGACAGATAGCAGCATAAGCAATTAGCGGAAGACAGGAAAAAAGATGAAGAATACTCAATTCATATTAGCTGCCTCCTTGACTCACCCATGAAGTGCACAATCCGCATGGTCCCTTCCCTTGAAAAAGTTAATGCTCAAATCCAACTTCCTAGCAGTAGCCTGGACAGCTTCAGAGTCCTCACCATTTCCATATGCATCTAATTTGAAGTCCACCAAGTCATTTTTGTGCTTGGATAACAAATCTATCAGTTCTCTGTAACCTTTAGCCCACACCATCTTCCCAAGAAAATATGCTCCCTTGGAGAAGGCCTTCTGTCCACACTCCCTCTCAGCAGCAATTTTATCACCTATACTGAGGAATTTTGGATTTACACCATGTACATTACAAATGACAGACCTTGGTAAATCTTGAGTTGCTGCAGAAAGACGCAAAACCTGCACGAACCCATATTAGCTGCACGACTACACTGTAGTGATCAGCGCTTAAACACAGAAGGTGCCTAAAAATAATACCTTGTGGCAGTATGCCCTAGTGACCCAGTTGTTGATATGTTTAACAAGGAAAGCTTGAAGAGCACCATTTTTCTCTCTCTTGATATATTCCAGGTAATTTGTATGAACCACACCAATGACATGATTGAACTTGTCTGTCCAACGCTTTCCGTGATGATACCAGTTGAGATGCTCAGGTTCTTCCAAAATTGCTATGTCAGCTTCTTTTGAGGGAATAAACTGTGAAGTGTCCCCAGCAGGAATGATGCTGCGGCGCTCTTTCGAGAACTGTGGAAGTAACACATCATGATTCATGAGTAATGGAAATCCGATGGGTGAAAATAGGATACTATGATTAAGGATTGTAACACTGGGATCATAAAAATGGGGGTTTACCTTGCCAGGATAAAAGGATATCTTAAAATCAGGTTCAAAGCCAATTCTTTCCTGTAGCCAGTTCCTTATATAAGTTTCCTGTTCTTCAGGTGAAGTAAAGGTGATATCATTTGGGTAAACCAATTCTTGGTCTGATTTTGTGAGCCAAGGAACCACTAGTGTCACTTTTTGCTTTGCACTCCTTGCCAGATATGCAGCACGAAACAATGGATTGATGGATGTCCCTGTCATCCATGGAAGGCTTGCTGTAGTGACAATTGCAACCTGCCGTCTGTTGTCTGAAATCTTGTACTTAACAGGGTCATTCCAAAAGCCTTCTTCGTGATAGCCAGTACTTTCCAACACCCTAGCTATTCTAAGATCAAGCTCATCATATATATTCTCGGATAAAGATTTATCTGCTGAATGAGAATCATACATGAGCCGACCATTCCGTTTACTATATAACATCTCCACTAGCTTGTCACATAGATCTGCACCAAAATATTAGCAAGGCTAATCACAACCAGCACCAAGAGTTTGAAAAGTGTTGGGCCATCAATTATGTTTCATACCTCTTCGTATGCCAAGTTGATCCAAAAATGGTCCAGACTGCCGGACCAGATCAGCCAGAATTTCAGGTAGGTCCAGCGGTGGGACTTCCTGCAGATAATCCAACACTTCGTTCAAGAAAACACACTCTAAGCCATATCTATTCAGTCAAAACAGCACCAAATATTCCATTACCAGTTAACAAACAGATGCTCTGAAAAAAGAATGTTTAGATTTTATAATTGCAAGATGTAACGAACTCGCTGTCTATGAATTTGAGCACATTGGTTTTGACAGTACTTGGGTGTTGAAACAAAACCAAACTGGGGGAGAAACATGTCCAACAGCATTTGGTTACTAGAATTACTCACAATTGTTAAAGCACAGTATACTTCCAGAAGTCAAGAAATATTTCTTATGATATTACCTTGGATTCCATATCCTCCTTGTTCAGTGATTTCTGCAGTAAACAAACATATAAAATTATATGAGAATATAAACAAGCAGTCAAGCACAACTTCAATTAATACTAAACATCTCCTACATAGTTCCTGGCCTCAACGACTCAAAGAGTGTCATTTTTTAATCAAAACGTGCAACGGAGTTTTTTTTTCTTTTTTTTTCTTTTTTTTGGTCAAGGCAACAGATAGTTGTCTCTTGTTGCAGACAACTATCTGTTGCCTTAGGAGTATATAACAATTGAGGCCTCCTTTGGAACGCAGGATAGGAAAAATGCAGGAATAGGAAAAACGCAGGAATTGAAGTAGCATGCTCTTCTATTCCTATGGAAAATGAAAACGCAGGATTTGGAAAGAGAAACCCTTTGGTAACATCGTAGGAAAAACAAAGGAACTTGAGACTTAGCTTCACTTGATGTCCCTTGTTTAAATTTAAATAACCAGTCATTAGGCATATTGACTCATGCTAATTGAAGTGATAGAATAAGGAGGACAAAAGTACTTGCACATGGGGTCAAGGAAGACATCAAATGTAATGGTATGTTGTTGTATAACCGTGTGTGGTGCCAGGAAGGAACGCACCCTGTAGGGGATTGTTTATTATTTCCTCTGTCTCATGCAAAGCGGCACATAACAATGCAATTAGCAGCCAGCATAGGAAATTTTCCAAGAGCTCAGACCTCATGCTATCTTTCCTATGAAATTGAGTAAAGGAATCCATTCCTATGGATTTTTTCCTCCAGCTTTCCTGTGAACCAAAAGGCTACGGCCCCCTTTGGAACGCAGGATTTTCACAGGAATTGTGCAGGAATTTCACAGGAATCAGTTGACTGTTCACAGGAAAAACGCAGGAATAGGAAAAAATCCCGCGTTCCAAAGGAGGCCTACATAGGAAAAAATCCTTAGGAATCTGAATCCTATAAAATTCCTATGAAATTCCTTCAATCCAAAGGACCCCTGAGCTGGCATGTAGGGATTCCTAAGTCAAGCTTGTTGCAGGATCGTTAGTCTGACTAGTTATAGCCTTAGGCAGTTAGGCTATCCTTAGTTATAGTAAGAACATGAAAATAAATGTGACTGCTCTATTTTCTTGTTTGTGAGGTAAATAATCTAGTAAGTATTTATTGTCATAGCAGGGAAGAAAAAAAAAAACATTAAAAACCCCTTCGACTTACTTATTATGGATGCAAAGTTTTACAACTGAAGTGTTGTTCATCAGTAACATTCCCAGGTATGTCAATTTTGAAATCCTACTCAGAAAGAGCGCATCATCAATCATCATTCAAAAAGTTTTGGTTGAAATTACCAAGCTCAGCTTAAATTTCTCCACAAGCTCGTTGCGGCCACGGAATCCAGCAAACACGTCGCTGGACAGGCTCCGGCGCTCGAACTCCTTGAGCCCGCTCCGTATCATCCTCACCACCTCCCACTCCTTGGCCTCCTCCTCCGCCCGGTCCCCCTTCCACCGCGCGATCCTCCACCGCCCGGCGCCGTCGCCCTCGTTCACGACGGCCTTGCGGATGGCCGTGAGGTCGATGCGGAGGTTGGCGCCGGCGGGGACGGCAGGCCGCCCGTCGAGCGCGGCCTGCGACGAGTACTGCCTCCGCAGCTCCTGGATCTTCGGCTGAATCCGCGTCCGCACGAATTCGACCTCCGCGATAGGCGCCCCCGCCGCGACGGGCGGCGGCGGCGCGAGCGACGGCGCCGAGGCGAGCAGGTGCGCGAGCTCGCGGTCGGCGCGCGCGCGCATGGAGTCAGCCCGCGCGCGCATGAGCTGAAGGTCCGCGGTCGCCGAGTCCCGCACCTCGCGCCACCCCTTCGAGATGAACGCGAAGGCGCCGCCGCCACGGTCCCTTCCACCGGTGACCGGCGGCGTCTCATCCGTACACATTCTTCCGCTGCGGACTTACACGCACGGGATTGGCAAGGTTAGGTTCTGGGTTCTAGAAGCGCGTAGGGTTTGCGAGTCTCGCGTGACTGGCGGGAGAATGGTTGGGGGAAGAAGACGACGACGGCGACGGCGCCGGGGCCGGGGCCGTGCGAATGATGCCGGCGAGTGGGGACCGCGTGCCAGAGAGAGAGGGAGAATGGTGGCTGCACTCTGACCGGTGGGCCTAGGGAAATCTGGGTGCGTGGTGAGTGGTGACTTGGCAAGGCGTTTGAACGGTGTGGGCCCGGGGATGCTGCGGGAATATGCTTGCGTTGCATGGATGCCTGGTCGAGGAAAGGCCGGCTAGCCTCCGTCCGGTTTTACGACCAGTTTCGTCTTTGCAAAATCAGGACGAAAAAACGTTTGCTTGGAAGGCTCTGGATTTTTTATCGCTGTGGGTTCATCGTGGTTATCTCATCTGTCTGCCAGTAGGAGTGGTCGGCGGCGCCACCCGCCGTTGGTCCAGAATCGAAAGTTAGCGATTCTCGTGTAGAAAGGTGTGGAACCATCAAACTATGTGGCCACGCAATAAAGTCGTTTTTTGTTGTGAAAGTTGGTCCCATAAAATGGACACTGCACGCGCAATGGAGGATTTAGGATTCCATTTAAGCATACGGTCCACTAAAATTGAAGTTTGTTGCTCTCTCTACGGAATTTAGTTTTAAAAGATTTATATTTGATCAAGTTTTTTATGTATGCAATATGGTATATCTACATCATAGAAAAAAAAAGGGGATAGTTGTACCCCGCACCCTCCTAATTAAATTTGCCGATACGTACACATAATCATGGTAAATAAAACATTAATAATTTTTTGTGTTAATAATAATATTTGTGTATATATGTTACATTCCATCTTATCACCCCATCTAAGGACACAAGAATTTCGCCTTGTAACTTCCCTATTTCTGCATGTTTCTTGAATAGCTTCAATATTGCAAAGGTGGAAACCTCACAAATCTAACTATTGTTCAAATTTTGTTTCAATACTACCACTATGTTCTTCCAAGCACCTCGTATGCTGAAATTTATTCTACAACAAAGTTTCTTCCCACTCCTTGCTTTTTTTTTCATGTGTAACTAATCAATCTATCATGAGAACTTGCAATGTCAACAATATTTATGAACATATGGTTAATGCGTCAGTCTAGCAAACATTCTTTATCTTTTTCTCCGATCACACCCATATTGCCACGCATGGCATTAGTTTTCTTGAAAGTAGGCGCATGCAACAATAATACAAGCACTCGATGTAGTTTAACCACTATAATGTGTTGCCTTTCCTATTCCACTACATTTTTTTTGTATCTTCATATATTTCTTTACCGTAGGAAAAAAAAAACTTCTCTGTTTTTGTTGTACTACAGATTGTGCAATTTAGACTTAAGTTTTCATTTATCTTTGCCCCACCTAAAATTTGGAGCCGGCTCCGCCATTGTCATATGGTATTGCAGAACGGTTGTATGCTGGTAACCTAGCACTCGTAAGGGTGCTAATGGGCTGTAGTTTTGTCTTCTATATCTATATCCACTATATCTTGAGAAACAGCAAATGAAAAAAATTACATGATTATTAAAATGTTCAATTGGCGCTTTCAAGGAGATTTTGTTTAGGATCAAGAACTTTAAATAGATTAGCATCAACGTTCAAATTTTCACACATGTACTATTACTTCAGTAACACATTGTTAAAAAATGAGCAACAATTTTAAATGTATTAACTATTGCAACACTGTTTTTTTGAAGAAATAAAGGCTAACTAATTTAGGACATGTTTGGACTGTTGTCATAGATTGCCACACTTTGTCAAAAGTGTGGTGAACATATTGCTACCATATTTTTTTTTTTGTCAAAGTTTGGCAAAAATAGAGTTAGTGATAAGTGAGGTATCAATTTGGCAAACCACAATTGTGGTAAAGAACCCAACAGTCATCTCAAAAACTATGGCACAACTAACTTTCTTAGCGTGAGGTTCGTCAATAAACTAAACTAGCCTTTCCCTTGACTATACCATCAGGTAACTAATGTATCAAGTCTTCCTACTCCCCGAACAACTTTATCCCAAACTAAAATATCATTCCAACTTCAAACGAATGGCTTAATTTATTCAGACATTCTTGGTGTGTTACTTGGTGCATTTGGGAGATCATCGAACACTGAAGA
Organism: Eragrostis curvula; assembly: GCA_007726485.1. Lineage (NCBI taxonomy): Eukaryota > Viridiplantae > Streptophyta > Magnoliopsida > Poales > Poaceae > Eragrostis > Eragrostis curvula. The sequence goes on from RWGY01000031.1 coordinate 11,243,537, forward strand.
AAACCAAGTCCTATGGCAATCTGACTTAAGTTTGCAGGAAATTCCTCACATCGACCGTACCAAATCCAAACGGGAAGAACCCTTTTCGTTTGCAGGTTAATCTCAATCTGAACGAGGGTTAAACCCTAGATTCATCAAAATTACGTGAGATGGAACATATCTTAGAGGGGAAATGATAGAAGCTGACCTTTTCGGGCAGAGAGATATTGATAGCTGGTAGCGAACCGTCGGCCCTGTTGTGCAGGCCTAGCAGAGAGTGTGACGGAATGGAATGATGGCGCAACGGGCACAAGCGGCGCCATGCTCCCAACCCAGCCTGCCTATGAAATTGCTCAGCGAATTTTGACGTTTCTCATCCCTGTTCTAACAGACCGGCGACCCATCCGAAGACCCGAGCGGCCCAAATTGGAAGCAGTTGGCACATGGGCCTTGCCTTGGATTTCTCTGCCACGCAACGCAAGGACACGCCAAAACATCACTTGTTTCTTTTCACATCTGCAACCATACCAAACTAATATAAAAATTCCGATGTCCTCTCAAATAAATTCATAGTACCATAACTCGTGATTAGTTATTAGACCTCTAAAATAAATTCATAGTACCATAACTCGTGATTAGTTATTAGACATCCGGTGGCCCAACTTCACCTTTCCCGAGCAAAATAATGGGACGCAAAGAGCTTAGGTCCCTCAAATAATTCTCTACACACTTTGCACTACCAGCCGTGTAAAATGATACACTCCACGGACTCTTGCTACCTCACATGCCTCATGACACACCAAACGGAACAAAAAAGATCGGACGGTAGGTGACACGTCCCGAGAACCGTGGCTAGAAGGGCGCACTTGCGATTTTCTGTAGGGCTGTATCGCGCGCGGGCAGAACAGGTGTGCCATTAAGCTGGGCAGAGCAGCGTGCCCGAGAGCTTATCTGCTTCCATAATGCTCTGTACTTCCAAGTTGAAATGGTCCTGGATGTATCATGTATGGTAGGAGGTGTATATCAGTAAGATATATACATGCTGCACTCTTGTATTCTTGTACACTGAGTTTTTTGTTTGAGCGTGAGACCGTGTGCTCGGAATCATCACTAGTCGACAACGCATCATCTATCTACTAACTTTGCGAATATTAATTGTGTGGAAATTTTATAATGTGATTTGGTGAATCACTGCTAGCAATCCAACTTCAGGCTCTTCAACTCTTCTGTCATACTGTAAGGTTTGTGAAGTCATGCGACTTACTTCCAGACTAAGTTAGTGTAAAGAACCTGCTCCACTCTTGCACAGGCAACCTCCTTTAAGTTCCCTTTTGCCCAGGACTTTGAGGAGGCGATAACGGGGAGTTTCTTTTCGACGCATATTCATTCACGGACCTCACGGTGCAGATCCCCCTTTTCGCCCCGGATGGTCCGTCTCAACTCGTGGTGATGACTCATGCACAGCGTAAGATTGAACGAAAATGATCCAAAAGCACTCCCCGTTGCTTTCTGCCAGCAACGCTTTTTATCTGAAAGCTTTAGTTAAAAAAAATAAAAGAGCACATAAAGAAAAGTAGAGTACATACTGTTGGATTCCTGGGATTTGCTAGTACTAAACTCATTTAACTCGTTCTTCCCCCGAAATTAACATTATCCACTTCAGCCTTTGAGTTAGTACTCTTATTCTGATCAAAAGCAGGGCTTGTTAGCCACAGGATTCAGATTCAGTTTTTTTTTTTTTTTTTGAAGGAACCAGATTCAGTTTTAGTAGTAGTAACTGACTAGCTTGATCGTCGAGGGACAAGAAGCCTACATGGCTGTGCGCGTTGCTGAACTGATCGTGCCATAGGGCACAGGGCAGAAGGTGGGGAGCCAATGGCGCCGGCCGAACGTGGTCGCGCGCCCCTGTTTTGCTTGTTCTGTATGTTGATGATGAGTTCTCAGAACAAAACTAGCTATGCGCTGATAACCAAAGCGTGCTTAGCTATTGATGACGATCGGTTTGGTAACAGTCAAGGGGGACGAATCTCCAAGTGGTTAGTTAGGAGACACATGCTAGTAGCTTCCATGGTGGTGGGCTGAGCAGGTAGTGCCATAGAGCACAGGGCAATGGCCAGTCGGTGGATGGAGATAAGGAACGGAGGGCACCCGCCGACTCCGAGCGCCCTTAGCTTGGCGGGCGTCGTCACTGGCGTACGTCTGGTTTTGTTGGGGCGCTTCTGCAAGCCCTGTTTTTGCGACGCGACGTTGGAACCGTCGTCGCTAGCCTTGCGTGTTACGCTCCACCAACCTCCCGCCCCGCTCCGGCCTGCCGCTCGATCGCTCTATCGGCGCACGAGCTGCCAGTGGCCAAACGCTCTCGGGATCGCGGTTGACGCCGCTGCTCTAGGCTTGCGCGGCGCGCTGGGATGGGAGAAAAAGGGGATCGGAGAGGCGAGAAAACCCGCGTGAGATCTCACTCGCTCTTCGAATCCGCGTAGGTACGGTCTCACGAATCACGGCGCCACGTTGGAGCGCGTCCGTCCGCGTGAAAAAAGGGACGTCTCAACTGCGCTGCAACATCATCGACGAGCTCGTGCTGCCTTTTTTTTTTTTATCCTAAAGCACAGTACACATCTTTTCGCCAAAGTAGTTTTTAGCAAAGCGAACGTACGTAGAAGTGTATGCGAAGCATTTTCGTCGACATGTGTCAATGTATATTCAATCAAAGAGAGGATATTCGGCCGAGAGTCAAGACGCGCATGCAGCGATGCAAAAGGTGTCAACAAAAACGTCAACTGAGGTGGATGGAGTGAACCTCAAGCACCGCAGCCATCGCCATCAGACCCGCTCGTCACAAGTTAACTGCTCCGTGGCACGGATCTTGGAGGAGAGAGCGGATGTACGAGCTGATACTAGTTAGCACTAGCAGACTCCATCCTCAAGGCCGGCCGGGGGTCCCCAGGGAAGAAGCAGAAGAATCTTGGCAAGGTGAGCTGTACCTTTCCCCGCACCTCCGTCCCTCTCCCTAAACCCCAAAACCAAGGCCCTTTAAAAACGCCACCTCACTTCTAGTTTAGTCTTAAAAGGCCACCCCCCACTCGCACCAACCTTTCCCACTGCCCACATCCACACACATGCGCGCACAGTCCTAGCTAGCTCAGCCGGAGCTCCATCCATCGATCACAGCTTGTTAGTTTAATCTCTTGAGTTGTTCAGTCATGAGCAAGGGGAAGCACCACGACTGGTTCCTCCGCCGGTGCTGCGGCTCCATCGCCGCCTGCATCCTGACGCTGGCCGCCCTCGTCGGCTTCATCGTGCTCGTCATCTACCTCGCGCTCCACCCCTCCAAGCCCTCCTTCTACCTCCAGGACGTGCAGCTCCGTTCCATCGACCTCAGCGACCCGGCACTCTCCCTCAACCTCCAGGTACCTAGCTAGAGTTCATTTTGTCTGCGTGTCACATTTTTGCTTGCAATTAATCTCGAGTAAGTACTGAACTCAACTGCTCTGCTCCGATCAGGTGACGATCGCGTCGCGGAACCCGAACGACCGGGTGGGCGTGTACTACAAGACGCTGGACGCGTTCACGACGTACCGCGACGAGCCGGTGACGATCCCCGTGGCGATGCCGGCCATCTACCAGGGCCACAAGGACGTGTCGGTGTGGTCGCCCGTCATGTCGGGTGAGTCGGTGCCCGTGGCGGGGTACGTGGCGGACGCCATGAAGCAGGACATCGCCGCGGGCTACGTGCTGCTTCACATCAAGATCGACGGCCGCGTCAAGTGGAAGGTCGGCAGCTGGGTCTCCGGCGGCTACCACCTTTTCGTCAACTGCCCGGCGCTGCTGTCCACCAGCGGCGGACCCGTCGGCGGCGTGTTCGCCGTGAGCGCCACCGCGGGAGGTGGCTCCGTCGGTGGCAACAGCACCGTCTCGCTCAAGTTCACGCACCCCGCCGACTGTACCGTCGACGTGTGACGCGCGTGCGAACGAACGACGCCGCTCGGTTCGGTCCGCGCGTAGTTATCAAGTTATCTTGTAGCATAACGTTATTTAATTATCGAGTCATCTTAATTGTTTCCCCTTCCCGAACAGCACTTGTGTAGAAATAAAACCATATATATACATGCACTGTGTCGTAGATTTGCATTTTTGTATATTTATGTTTTTTTTTTTGGGAATCCACTCAAATGTAAAACCAAATGGAGACTCCACTCAAATGTATTTTTTTTTGGGGAATCCACTGAAGTGTAAATTGAACCTAATCATTTTCGCTACTACTTGATAATTGCATCGTATATATGGCTTCATTGATCCGTTGATTTTGCGCTGGAAGTGGTCGTATGCCCACGGGGAGAACTTATTTCAATCGATAAATGGAGTTAGGTACGTTCGACTTTCTAATCCCGTACAAATGATTCAACGAAAGAGAGAAACGACCGGATCTGAGGGGCGGAGAGCGACCCCGGACCAACTTACCTACGTGCCAACCAAGGTCGGAACTCGAAAGTGCCGTTAGTTCGGCCTGCATCGCAGTGGCGCCCAGGCACGCTCCTCACCGATTATGAATGAGCATGAAAAAACAGCCGGCGCCGACACCGGCGCTTTCGCGTGGCCTGAGATGGCGTATGCGGACAAACCAATCCGTTCAACGTCTATCAATTCGACTCGCGTCGCCAGGCGCCAGGCACGGCGCGGCACCGGCGCCTGTGATGTGGGACGGCGTGAGGTGAGCAGTCACGGGATGGCGACGCGGCAGCGGCGCGCGCGTGCGCCACGGCGTGCGCTTGTGCAATGCTGCGCGCGCGTCACGCGTAATGGGCAGGGAGGGGATCCTGGCAACCGACGGAGGACGTACACGGCGAGCGCGCACATCTGCAAACATGGGCCGAATGGCAGTCGAGTTTCCTGCGATCACAATGGGCTGCTCTTGTGTGTTTCGGAGCAAGTGAAAAGGAAATGACCGCACGTGGGCTCTACGGCCCGGATCAGGCTCGTTCTAGCTGTGGCGCGAAATGTAGCACGGGCTAAGAGAAGCAGCCCACACGTCGTTAGCGGTAAGGCGGATGAGTTTTTTGGGCTAATAAGTTTCTTCATACACACGCAAAACTGTTTCTGTTGCTGAAACGTGCCAAATCTAAACTGAATCGTCTAAAAAAAAAAAATCTAAACTGAAATCAGAGTTTAGTTTCAGAATCACGATATCGACTGCGTAACCCTTTAAGAGATCAATCTTGCAGTTGCCAACAGAAACGTCTTGCTAGTTGCGGTGGGACTCATGCTCACCTCAATGAACCTCGATTTGCACAAAAGTTGCAACAAGTAACTCATTGTTCATAGGTTAGCCATATATATGGACTGATTCGTTGCTTTTATTCCAATCATGTTTAATCATCGACAGGCTTGCTTAACCCCTCCGCGTCGTCCTCTCAACTTCTTTAGTTTTTTCACTAGCCTTCTCAGAAGATTACAATCATCACACCACCCTTATACGACAAACGCTAGTGAGATGTGTGTACTTAGAAGTTCTAACCGTCCCAAAGCTCTTGAGAGACGTCACGGGCACCGCCCTCATGCAACACCATGTCGTGGCAAGCAGTGCCACCGTTTCCTCCGCCTCTCATCGATCCCCACCTAAAACCTTGATCTCGTGGCGGCGGCAGCGTACGATGGTGCCACAGAGGAGGACGACAACCCTGTGAGCATGAGTAATATCCACCAAGAGGTGAGAAAAGCGTAGCAGAGATGTAGAAAAATATTATTATTGAGGTAAAAAATTATACTAGCAAATACTAGGTTCATTACACAAAAGATTGTAGCTTGACGGATGAATATGAAGAACGGTGTCTAATACCACATAGTTTATTCTGATTTCCCGATGCTAAAAAAACTAACAATGAAGCATAATCTCGTAATAAACCTAACCATGAATGAAGAGGCTCAAAATAAATTCCTTACGTGAACTCAACCAGACAAATTGATGAAACTGTGGTTGTTTATCTGCCCCGTCCTCATCATGATTCCTCGTCAGGCATCATCGGCGGATGTGGGCTTGTCGCCAGCTGCAACATGTCGCTCGCCGACTGCCCAGACAATGCCGGTTGTAGTTGCATCGTGGCCGGTTGCCGTACGGTGAGTTCCCTTGCCGCCAGCGACAAGGCGGTGCCGCCGTGAGGGCTTCTTGACGACGACTGCATCTCGGGTGCCGCTTGTTGCCATCTCAGCGTTTGTTGCTGATGACGGACCACGTCGGCACTGACGCGGCGGCGCTGCCATGAGATGATGATTCCGGTGCCTGCAACAAACCGAGCGCGAGCTGCTCCTGCACCGCGGCGAGCTCGATGTACGTGTCCCTCAGCTGGTTCTCCAGGTCCCGTATGACGGCCAGGCAGCCGTGCACGGGCTCCTGCCTCCGGACGTCCGACTCGTACACGATGGTCCGCATGCACAGCTCCCGCTTCTCCGGCCCCGCCGCCTGCAGGAGGTGCAGCATGTTCTTCACGCCGAAGAGCCGCCGCGCGTTCCGGAACTTCTCGGGTTGGTTGGACGGGAAGTAGGGCGCCAGGACGCAGTCCGGCGTGCACTTGCGCCGCTGGTGCTTGCAAGCGGCGCACGACGGCGGCCCCGGCGGCGCCGGCGTGGTTGCGGGCGGCGGCGGCGGCGGGGAGGAGTGGTAGGAGGAGGAGGAGGACGAGGCACGCAAAGTGGGAGAGGCGTATGTCGAGGCAGTAGCGCCTGCAGATGGCGGCGGCGGAGGCCACGGCGGCGCCTCTGCCGGCGCCGTCGTGGGTGGTGGTGGGGACGGCGACATGCTCCGTGTCCAGCAGCATCGATCTCCTCGCGGATGGATCTGCCACCGCGCGAGCGTTGGCTTTTGCTATGTGGGCGGTCTAGGGACTTGGCAAATGGCATGGCCGGCAAGATAGGTCCCATGTTTTATAGGGGATCTATATCGAATCGAAAGAGAATAACAACAGAATGGATATCGCGTAGATCAGCCAGGAAGAAAGATGATATACTACGGCACGTGCTTTGCGCGTGACATTCTTTACCTTACCTATCTCTTAGGACGCTAGCACCTTCGGGCCCACCACGTTAGATCATTAAGCTAACTAATCTTACTACTCACAAACAATCGAAAAAAATATGGCTCTATCTTTTTAATGTTAGACAATGTAACAACTAACATTTGTGTCAAATTTCAAATTCTAATGTATCTTATGAATTAAGATAAAAAAATTGAAAATAATTGTTAAAGGGTCATAGTGTGCCACAGAGCAGACATTCCAAAATCGTGGTGTGTAGCAGACGGATTCGACTTTGTTGGTGTCTTGCGGACAAAGCCACAATTTCTCAGTGTGTCTCAGACAAATTTGACAAATATTAATTAGCACGGATGGATTGCACTGATGATATGTGAGATGGCTCTAGCCGTGTGCATGTTCGTCTCGCCAGAGTTGTATGTGCAGTACATCACCAACAACCTCCTCGTGCTTCCCATCGGCATCCTCGTGCTGCTCAACAACGACATTGTGATAAAGCCATAACTCTATCTAGTTCAAAGTTATTGACATGAATTCTAGGAGCACCTGAATGTAATACTAAGTTTACATGAGCTTGACCATAATTTGATAGTTCCATGATTCAAACATCTATATTTCTTTGTAAATGACAAATATATTGCATATTGTATCTAATGTTTCTAACTAACAATTCTACCTGAACTTGAGCAAACAACACCGAAGTGCTCATGTCTGAATGTTCAGAATTAATCCAACAAATAAAGGAGTAACCAAGTGTGAACTTAGTGTAGAATGTTAAGAAGCTATATGGATTTCTAGAACACGTGATCGCAGGAAGAAGTACAACACAAAAGAAAAATTAGGTTAACATCCGATGATATTTCTTAAGACATTCTGCTCATATGCAATAAGCCAAGTGATCTCACAATTCTGCTCGCAGGTTTTGGAATAAATACTCAAAGTGAATCATTGAAGTTTACACCCGACAAAATAACTCTATGTTTATGTTGCCAGCAATCTGTTGCACAGCCAAGAAGACCAGGATGAAGCTTAGCTCATGTGAAACCTATTATCTATTTAGATACTATGATTATACTATGCTGATGCTCCAGGGGGTCACTTTTCCTCTCTATTAGTTAGTGCATATGCATTTTGGGTACGTACTAAACGTGCTGGATATGGCCCACTAAGCAAGAACTGCCAGAGCAATTTATTTTGCTGGTACATTGCGCCAAAGCATTGTGCAAATGAATTAAAAAAATTGTCTTGATCGAGGCTTTAACCACTGCATTAACGGATATGTTGTGCTTCCACCAACAATCAATTGAATTAGCACAAATTTCCCTAACGAATAAACAATACAAGAATCTAGCGGCCATTCTTGCCCTATAGGGCATGTGTGTTCCTTTCCTACCAAATATTTCAACATGTGTAAATATAAATATATGCAACAACTTTTTGATCATCGTTCGTTCGTGACATTCCTAGTCTCCTTCCACCAAGCATCAACTGAAGCATGGACAACACAGTTTTGTCTAGAACCGTTGATTGGTTGAAATATGAACTTGTTGATCCTTCAAATGCAAGAAACCTAACTACGGTTGTATGAGGTGTGACAGCCATCACCATTCAGTGTGTTTTAGGAGAGAGGTGATTCTTGGTTTTGTGCAAGATTATATATATTTTTTGTTTCATATTCTCACCCCCCCCCCCCCCCCCCGGCGTCACACAAGGAAAAGGCTGCCCTCTAGAGCAACCCCACTTCCCAACCAAAGTTCTTTAATCTCATAAGGGTACTACACGATTATCAATACAAGAAAACTAAGGTACTTGGTTGCTATATGTACAATATTGATAAGTCATTGATATTTAGTCACCAATCTTACATATTGGTGCCTATAACGACATTATAGCTATAGATATTTAGTAACCAGCAATTGCATGCATTGATCACTAAAGTATTGTAGCTATAGATGTTTAGCAATCAATGAGCTAGCAATTTGGTTACTATTGTTCAATTTTTATTAACCAAAATTCTTCGTTACTAAAGCTAGCGACCAAAGATTCATTCTCATCCCTCGCCCGTAGTGTAAGAAGCTTGATCCATTCAACCAAACCAAAAGACAAGACACGCGTGGCAACATGGTGCATGATAATGCTACAGACACACATGTGTCCTCTTCATTTTGAAATCGATCTGGTGGCTGTAAGAAATTACAGATTCAAGTTTTTTTAGATAATGGGAAGATTGCATTAATTCCATCCCTGGTTTTGAAGAAAGCTGCAGCCACAATGACCTTTACTTACAAGAAAGTTACAACCAAATACAACCACAAAAGTCGAGCATCATCAGAAGTGCAAAAAGCTACACCGATGAAACAAAACAATGATAAAAGGGGGGGGGGGGGGGGGGGGGGGGGGGTGGGAAAGAAAAGGGGAAAAGAAAGGAATTCCCACATGTGCCATTATGACCAATGGAGAACAGGGAACGATGGCATGAAACCTGCCGATAGCTGCCGGAGACCATGACCAAAGAACGACAAACATGGCCACGTGACCATCTCTAGAGCATGTGAAGGATCTTCAAGACGATGCTTAAGGAGGGTATGACATCATAGACACCGCCGTCGCCCATCCGAGTGCTCGGATTTAGATTTTCACCTGGAGATTTACCAACATGCTCGTGATCGATGTATACTGCAAAAGTGATATAGTAAAAAGGTTTGATGCTCAGTTGAGGTTTATTTTTCCTAGCATGGGATTTAGGGATTTGACTATTGCAAACAGCCGTAAATTAGAAGTTCCATATAAGTAATCGTCACCACACCGCAACAAATTTACAACACCTCCGTTTCACGAAGCACATAATGCCTACCATGCATGATTCCCCTTTCCCGCACTAATAAAGAGAGTAAAGAGTTAACAATATCAGGAAAAACGAAAAAGAAGAGCTAATTAGGCATGTTACTAATCTAGTTTCTTACAGAAATCTCCTGGTACGCAACTGGATCCTTCATTGTACACGATCACAAGTGCTCTCGTGCCTCTTGAAGAACAACGTCCGGTCGACTGCCGTGAGCAAACAGATACCATCCAATTTGTCCTCATCCACCTGATCACTCTCCACGTGGACGTTCAAATCAAAGTAAGAAGTGGTCGATGAGCTGATTTCGTCATGTTTTTGGTCACTTGTGTGCTCCTCCGTGGCCTCCTTCACCTCTACCTTCATCTGCTTGCTCGGTGGCGAGCAACTTCTAGGCCTGGCTTCGAAGTTCTCGCAGCTCATGATGATGATGGCATCACCTATGCCAACCTCCTCGCCATTGTGGTTTCGCACCACACCACTCTCGATTGCCTCCTTGATGCGGAGCTCGCAGTCACGGTCGGCCTGATCGACGTCCTCCATGAGAATGACGCGATGAGGATTCTCGGAGACGGCCTCGTAGAGACGGTCCAAGCAGGCCACCTCGGTACGTGGCCTCTTGCTTCGGTGCTCTTCTGAGGAGCCGGAGGCGGACGCCGAGGAGGAGGCACCGAGCCGGATGGACAGCAAGTTTTTGCACGACCCGAAGACGAGGTTGGCAAGCTCCCTCGCCACCATCTCCTTGCCTTTGGCGTCGCCGCCGAGGAAAAGCATCCAGGTCTCCTCCTTGGCGTCCGTCGACCTCGACTTGTCGCGCCTCTTCGCGATCCCCGAGCGGCACTGGAGGACGGTGCTCGCGATCTCCGGGATGATCTCCTTCTGCCAGGGCACCTCCTTCTCCAAGGCTCCGCAGAGGACCTTGAGGTTCTCGGCGTTGAGCTCCTTGAACTTGGCACGGCACTCCACCTCGACGGAGCCGATGGAAGGGCCGGAGTCGTTGGACTTGGACTCGCCGCCGGTCTCGCATTTGGGCTTCCACGGGTGCTTGGCGTCGAGGTCGGAGAGGAGCCACGATTGGCGAGGCTGGTGGCCGTGCTCGTAGGAAGAGACGGAGGAGGCTGGAGACACCGGAGCGGAGAAGTGCAACGTCATCCGTTGCGACGGTTTACTGCAGATGGAGCTCCATGTATTCTTGCCAGGATCCTATATAAACCGCAACAACAGATCAGAACATGTGCAAAGTAGGATTAATTAAGATACTTGGAGCATTATGCTTATGCATCATAACAGTGAACATTATCTTTGAGTAGTACCTGGTCGCAGCAATGCTGGAGCCACGAAGGGAGGCTGGACGACGAGACGAACGGCCGCGGCAGCGCTGCTTTCGTGTCAATCCTAGCGGCAGAGCAATCGCCGCAGCATCTGGAGAGCAGCTGGTTGCCGCCCAAAAGCGGCCAGCAAGACGCCGGCCCGTTCCCATCCGTGTCAGGACTCGCTTTCATGGACTGATTGACTGTGTCTAGAGCACTGCAGAAAACAAACGGAATAAGATTCCACCGTCACCTCACCCATCGACATGTGCATAAAATCAGGCACTTCTTTGCCGGTGCACTGTGTACCATGCACAATGCTGTACCGATATACTCTATACACCAGATGTGTACTAAATACCAAATATGGTTTTGAACTTTTGATGTTCACACTTGAACCTTATCCGAATTTTAAGACCACCAATGGAGCAAGGAAAAAAAGGGAACAAAGATGCAAAGAGGGAATGTGAAGGTGATGACCTAGCTGGTACTATACTGCCCTAAAGCTTTTGCCCAGAAAGCACGCAAAAGATGCATGCTTTCACTCACACTCATGGTCGGCAAAGAGGAAAGGGCAGAGCACAATGCAGAACGCAGAGATGACACCACAGCTACCACTAGCTCAGCTCCGAATTGCCAGGGGCCATTTCACTTCAGGTCAAGGTGATTCTTCCAGTCCACCTGAAGTGACATTCTGAAACGGAAAAAACTTAACAACTTTGCATCGGGATCGATTTACCTGTCGTCGAAGGCGCAGGTGAGGCTCAGCGCGAGGCTGCCGGCGGGCACGGTGAGCGTCTGGAGCCCCCACAGGCTCTCCAGCGACGGCTGCCCCGCCCGGCACTTCATGTAGGCCTGGTACGTCCCGAACCCGACCAGCCAGCACAAGCCGTGCTCGCCGCGGCCGGCGCACGCCATGGCGCGCACCTCGGTGACGACGTGCTCGACGGCGCAGTAGTACCCTCGCCTCCCGCTCTGGACGTGGCTGGCCCAGAACTCGGCCGCCCATTTCAGGTCCTCCACGAGCAGCAGCACCTGCCCCCTGCTGCTGCCGCCCCTGACGAGGCACCGCAGCTCGCCGAGCCGCCGCTCCGCCTCCTCCCTCGGCATGTCCCGGAACGACGACACGCGGAGGCTGACGACCTGCGCGCCGCGCAGCGCGTCGTGCCTCGCCTCGCCTCTCTTGATCTTGTCGACGGCCGCGCTTGCCAGGGCCTCGGCCGCGGCGGTGCTCTCGGCTACCACCACGACCCTCCGTTTTCTCTGGGAGGCCAGGCAGTCCAGGACGGCGGCGACATCGTCGTCGCGGGCGGCATGGTCAAGTGGGCGCTTGTTGGGCTTTGCTTCTTGAGGTGGGCTTGCGGTGCTGGTAGGGTTAGGGTTTGGCTTAGGAGCGGTGGCTGCAGTGCTTGCGGTGCTGCACACGGCCTGCTCGACGTTGGCCTTGACCTGGGTGCTGGAGAAGCCGGCCTCGCGCATGACGCGGCTCACGCTGGGGTCGTCGAGGATGGAGACCACGAGCTGCTCTAGCTCGATCTTCACGGCGAGCACGGGCTGCTGCTGGCTCTCCACGGAGCCGCGCCGCTGGTGCGCCTGCGCGCGCTTGAACGCCGCGACGAGCGCGTTCGACAGCGACGGCGGGTAGTAGTGGTGGTGGTGGTGGCCGTGCCCGCCGAGCAGCGGCGACGAGGCCACCGCGGCCGACGCGGGGAGGCGGTTCAGCGCCACGTTGAAGCAGAGCTCCAGCGCCTTGCACTGCAGCGGGTGGGAGTGCGACCGGAGGCACGCCGCGCGGAGGAGCCCGCCCGGCGCGGCCAGCATCGCGCTCGCCACGTGCAGCGGCGTCACCTGCGCGTTCCCGCGCCGCCGCGCCAGGCTCACGGCCTGCTTCACCACCGTCGCCGCGTCCGCCGTCAGCGACTGCTGCACCGTGCACCCCCCGGCCCTCATCTCTCAGCTTCTCACAAACCAATAGCTTGCTTACCCACCAACAACCTTAACTATCTGCTACGTACCAATCTGATGCAGCACCGGAGTAGTTGCGAGGAGGGGCAAATCAATCAGTTGGATGTGTAGATATAGAGGGAGAGGGGTCACTGCAACTGCCGGTGGTGGATGTGGTGCTGCTTTATATGTTGGTGAGGGTTCATCTTTTGAGCAGGGCGGCTGAGGTATTGAGGTGAAGGATGGCTGGATTTCGGTGTATGGATTTGTGCTTTTCTTGTTAGGGAGGGCAGCTCAGTTCTTCTTTACTCTTGGCTTAGTATTTGTTTTGGTCCAAAGTGGATTTTGTGGTTGGGAAAGGAAAAGGGGCTTAGGGGTAGAATGACAAAGCAGATACAAAGGCGCCTCAGCTTTCCCTTCTCTCTATATCTCTCTTCCTAGCTAGAACTCTATATGACCATGAGAAAGCAGATCGTATATATGGAGGCATACACAGTAAACAGTGTGGTGCAGTATCTTTGTGACCAGAGATTTTGCATGTGATCGGCTGCCTCTAAAGAATGACCCATCGAGAGCTAAATTTTATGCATGGATGCATCAAAGTGAGCAAAGGCAAACATAAAATTTCGAACCTGATCTGGAAGGATTTTGAACAGGTGACAAATGTGCATCGATCATTGGAACAGTCCATGCGTCGTTCAAGACGGCGGCTCTGCATAAAGGTACAGCGAAGTTTACAACAGAGATACGATCTGCACATATTTCAAGCTATTATAGCATGTCTATTTCAATCACATGCAAAGTTGATCAACTAGCAGCTGTTTGGCGCAAATGGCAAGAAATCCGTCATCCATGGCCTATATGTTTCACGTGTGAAAATCAATTTACAAATTCGCACCTGCATATGTAACGGTAAGAGTTGGAATTATCATCTTTCAATCCTTAATGCAGCTTGGGAGTCAAATGGCAAATGGGAAGAACCAAGATATAAGATAGCCTGCTCTAATTAGTACTAAGGTACTACGAATCTTTCCAACAATTTTGTGATTTTTTTATGACTGCATAGCATTTGACACGCCATGACTTTTTCCCCATCAAACCAGGCCAGTTGGGCTAAACAGATTAGAATGAATGTAGCGATGTCATCGATACCCAGTGCCCAGTACAGTTAACAAACAAAAGGAATGATTCAAAAAAAAAGAAGCAGGAATAATCATGATGACTTCCACTTCATAATGAAAACAAAATTATACTGGTTAATGGATAGTCACAGCAATAACAAACAAGTTATTTTAAGTTCTAAAGGAAAATATCATAACAGTTCTGTTGGAAAATACGAAGTTCCTTGTATACACACACACAATAACATTCAATTCAGTAAACAGGGCTATCTCCCTGATAAAATACATGAATGTTGCTAAAACGTTGCAAGTAGTCCGTACAAATAATGTGGAAGGTCACATGCATGCTGAGATACTGCTCTTATTATGTATACATTACGTGGGTACTATACAATCAATCACATTAAGAACAGGAAATGGGACTGATCTTGCAATGATGATGATACAACATATGATGCTTTTATGTGATCGATCGATAGGATCTGATGTGGCCTGCAGTGACCTCTCATCTTTTGAGAGGGCCCATTTAAATTGGTTTTCTTTTCTGTGTGAGAGATCTTTGTGCCCTAAAAGAATCGGGAACTGTGTACGGCCTCTTTCTCTCTGGACTCAAAGTATAAGGAATAAAGCGCCCTACTTACTGCCCATATGCTCTGTGTATGTGTGAATGCATCATGCATGGCAAAGATTAGCATCACGCAATTAGTTGTAGCTACACATGATGTTCAGCAAAGCAGAGGCTTTTTCAGCATTCCTGCTCCTAAAGCGGACTGCATCACTAGCTAGACAAAGAAATTGACACATTTCACCAAGTTTAGGCAACTTCTCATGTTTCAGTGCCACACACTGATAAGACAAGAATGTTCTGGAGTGTAGAAAACAAATTAACAAGAATATGAATATTTGGTTTCTAGGATTGACAACATGCATATATATTTTGGTAGATATAAAATAAAGGTAACAGAAGTTCGGCATATAATGCCCACATCAACTATTGCTAGCATTCCTCGGAGTAGTGTTCAAATGGGTACTGCTACGAGCAGAATTATCAGCCAGGGAAAAGCTAAAGCATGTAAACAAAGTGAGGTTTACAGGATCATTGACCGGTCATTACTGTGCGTATTTGCATCAAAAGGTGCGCTCGAACATTGTTCTTTATGGGGATACGAACAGAGAAAAGGGGTCGGTTAACAGCTACCAGAGCTAACGATCAGAAATGACTTCTCCCTCACGCCTTCCATCCCAAGAGATCTCCCTTCATTACTCAATCATCATCTCCCAGGTTAATTTCACTTCTGAGGTCTCAATGAATCATGCAGTTATGCGTATATGTGCCTCTCGACATCAATGAACCAAACTTATGCCTTGCATGAGTTCTTCAAGTTTTCATGAATTTAGTGACCATTACTGTAACTGCCATATAACTGCTACAGAGAGCCGCAACCTTCTTTCTAGGATTCCGGCATCCATGTAGTGTGAGCTCTGAGAGTATGCAAGATCTTTTCAAACTAATCTGAGGTAGTGGTCACAGTCAAAGAAATCTTTGGTAACATATGGCCCAAAAGGGAAGCAAAAGGCCAAGCCCTAATCATCACAAAGCCATTTGCCCCAAAAGGAGCGCTCCAAGGAGGAAAGTATATACGCAGTTTGAGGAACGACCAAAGAAGAGAGGAGCAATACTTCAAAAGAAACACACAAAGACGAAAGCAGAAAAGAACCCTAATCACTGCAAGCCCTTCTTTTGATCTCTTCTTTTCTTTCTCTAGCTACTAAATCGAAGCAGCAGTTCGGTTCCTGGTTAGATCTGCATGACAAAGGGCAGTGTGGCGTGCCGAGGAATTAAACAAGCGTTAAGCTCTGTGTACCTGCAGGCAGCTTTTTAAAGTGTGGCAAGAGGGATGCTAAAAAGCGCATAAGTGGCATTATCTGCAGAAAAGCTTCTGAATTTTAATGCCCCTGGCGCGCTGGTAATGGGCGGGCAGAAACTGGAGCAGAGGCAGCACTGCACTAACACTGCAAGTGCAAGGTGATGGAAAAGTGCCACCAGTGTGTGTTTTGAACCTAGTTCAGGCATATAGGCAAATTGTAAGTTTGTAATGTGCCTTAAATACCAGGATTTACGCTAAGATGCTGTGTGCGCCTTTTTCTTTGCTGAAAAGGATCAATATTACCGTGCTTACTAAAGGCAACTTGGGTAAATCTCAAAGAAAAAAAGGAGCAACTTGTGTAAAGATTGGTAAAGAGATTATTTTCAAACCAAATAGAGATGGTCCGGAGCTGCATAAGTTTCATAAAGAGTTGCCAACAGTAAATTCCACACATCATTTGGAGACCATTTTTTTTTCATTTCCCCTCTCTACACCTCCTGCGAACTGAGCTTGGCTGAAAAGAAGTAAATAACCAATTAGTAGAACACTACGTGCAAGATAGACAAAAAGAGTGATTTCACAATGGAGGATAGACAGATTACCTCCAAACAAAAAAAGGAGAATAGACAGAGGCAGGCAGCTGATACTCACGAAGGTGCATTTGGCCGCAGAATGCATGTACCATCCCAGCTAGTCTTCTGGACTGGGCTTGGATATGAAAACGAAGCTCTTGTGTTCTATTCAATATTGTTCAGAAATCTATGGCACTGAACAAGATATTTGTCAAGGCCGTCTATGACAATATTATCTATGATAAGCAACTATGATCACCAGCATCCACAACAATGCCAGTAAAAGTTTATGACCAATCAAAATACTGATATCACTAATCCAAATAATTTCGCAAAGATAAAATCTTATACTCGAGGGAATTTGACTAACAAAATGCCAATGCATCATTTCTCCTTTTTTTAAGATAAAGGGAAATCTATTTCATCAAGAAAATGAAGACATACCAGCCTCTACATCGTTTGATGTATTTAGCCATCTGTTATCAAAACTTCACTATGAATAGACTCCATCGACTACATAGGACCAAAATGATGTGACCAAACCACAGGTATAAGTAAAGCAAACATTCCATCTTAACACAACCCATTGCTAACCTTCACTATGAGGCTATAAGTAAAGCGATGATGATGATAATGAATGCATCATTTATCTCTGAACAGAGGGTATTGTATAAGCACTGAGTTTGAGCATGTATTTCGTCATTTACATGCATACTGATCCTCGGGTATGCATGGTTCACGTTACTATTAGATGCTATACATGCCGTCCCAACTATCATATAGTGATAGGGAATTTGTTGAGTTATCCCCTTCTTTTAGGTAATATAAAATAGTTCCCGGGATTTCAAAGATGATTTTGCAAATGATCTTCTGTAGGTCATTGTGTGCCACATATATGAGTTTTGTGAAATTTTAACCTTTCAAATTATCACATTTCCGATAATGGGGGTGCGGGAACCCCTGGTCAATAAGTAGTTCATAACAGTGGATTTTTTCGATGAACAAAAAGGTAAAATATATTAACCATACTTTTATTTAAATGGTCTATGGAAGTCTCGGACAAGCCCTCTTTTTTCATTCCAATGAAGATCTTTGTGGGTAGATGGTCTTCTACTGATTGGTCTATTTTTGTAATGCATATCGAATACCAAAGTAGAAGCCATAGGCATTTCGGGGCAGAAGGTCCAATAGGTCACTGCAAATGTTTAGTACTCCCTCCGTCCAGAAATACAATGTACATCTAGTTTTATCGTAAGTCAAACTTTTAGAACTTTGACCAACAATATCTAGAGTAACTAAAGATTGACAACATGAAAATGCTTTTACTAGATTCATCGTGAAATGAACTTTCATAATATATAACTATCTTGCTTTGAAATAATATATATTTTTCAAAAAAATTGATTTAGGACAAAACTAGATGTACAAAAAAAAAAATTGGACAAAAGGAGTTTTTTTTGGGGGGGGGGGGGGGGGGGGGGGTACGCAAGTGTTTAGTATTTACACTCCATAGACCACTGGGATAATGTTTCCCTTTTTTTCCCTTTCATCTACAATTATTCATTCGTATAATTAAAAAACTTTGACATTGGTGCATGCCAGGGCCATACAAATAATGTAAACAAAACTCAGGTATTATTCACTCGTGTGTGAAAAGAGCAATGCTATTCTCGATTTCAGCAAAGCAACTCGTGTGAAACAACAGATTGCTAATATTATTACTGATGAAAATTAAACTGCTAGTAAGCCTCAGCTTCATCGAAAGTAAAGCACTGAAAACTAACATACCACAGTATCAACTCAAACACCAAGAGGCAAGAAACTTGAGTATTTAGCTTCTCAAATTCCCCGCATCTGTCGCTTGAGCAGTGATTTCTCCAAATTTTCTCCGGGACTGAAAGTTAGAATGCTAATCCCAAATAAAGTCTCCCGTAAGGCCCAAAGTTGTACGATCGAGTCATAAGTTGAGCAGAGAAACGTGAAAGTCCAGGGGGATGGAAGAAGAGAATCACATACTTCTTGCCAATGTATAATCAGAAGGGCAGGCCTATGTGAACAAAACGACACCACGAACACCAACATCAGCTACGTGCAATAATATTCACCGGCCGTACGGAATGTACATTGAACACGAGCAGAGCAGGCATGTCAAACAACAACCGATTCGAGTCGAGTACATTTCTGCAAAAATCAGAGACGATTACTTCAAGGCAACAAAATACAGGTGTACGTGTTACCTACCACTGAACTCTCCTGGTCGAAGACGGCCTTCGCCTCGAAGCCCAGCGCCTTGCCTGCCGATCTTGCGGTGGAGGCGGAGAGGGCGCCGGCCATGGTGGTCGAGGCGGCGACGGATCAGCGCGCACGGAATACGCCGAGAAGATTTGGTAGGGTTCGCGCTCGGGGAAGGGGGGCGCAGCGGTTCGAACGAGGGACGCGTGGTAGCATCGCTGGCTCTGGGTCGGGTTGATTCTTGTGCCGGGCCTTGTGCTAAAGACAGGGAAGGCCCAACGTCCTCCGGCGGCCCGGTATGGGGCTTCTGCTCGGCTCGAGGTCGGTGGTGGCGGCCTTCGGAGCAGCTTGGGTTGGGCTTTTGTGGGGATTCTTCTGCGAACTCCGTACGTTGCGCTGCGCAGACACGCAGAGGGCAAAACGCGGGGTGGCCGCAGCCGGGGGCGTGCGCGAGCGAGGTCACGAGGCGCGGAGGCCGTTGCGCCCGGCGGCCACGGGACGGCAACCCCCACGCCCGCGACGGCTTCGGGACGTGAGGAACGGAAGGACGTGGCCCCCCTTCCCGGCCTGCCGGTTCAGGCGTCCTTGACTCCTTGTAGTTGTAGTTGTCAGTCAGGGTATTTAGCAACGGAAGCGGTCCGGAAACGGTCCTAAAAAGGCTAAATTATTTTCAGTTTCATACTTTTTCTCGGTAACAAAATCGATAGCGGTATTTGCGGAAATAAATACGACGTCGGTATTACGGGAATATCAAAAATAAAATTACCATAGTAAAAATATGCGGTATCGGTCGGGAATCGATATTAAATATCGGTAACACAAATCACAGTCATGTATTAGCCATACCACATCATGTATAAAAATATCAAAAGTGAATATATTATTGGTGTTTAAAATAGCTACAAATGTATCATAAAAGACACGAGACATTTGAAAAGACATGTTCAAATTAAAATAGAAAGGGAGCCTTGATTTCACGTGATAGGAAGGAGCCTTGATTTCTTTCCATGATTATATTCGACTTTCCCGGTGAAGCCGATATTTCTGGCAAGCGAGAAGGGAATGCTAAGATTAAGTTTATACCACTCTTGATTTATTGCCTAATTCAATTTAGAATATAATATATATTTTTATTGGCTATACTAATATAAAACGGTAAAATATCAACGGTAATTTCCGGCTTAAAACGGAAATTGTCGGAAACGATCGGTAAAGTCTAAAATTATTTTTATTTTTGTTTTCACCAAATACTTCCACTTTTGTTTCCATTTTCTCGGTATATCATTTTCAATTACTAGGGTTGAGAAAAGTCGGAAACGAACCTCAGTTATCTGATAAATTCCGTTTTTGCTTTCATTTGTCTCAATTGCTCACGTCTTTGCCTTAGAGCATCTCCAAGAGCCTTTTTAAATCTCACTCTCTAAATCATCATTTAGAGAGTCATTTGCTTAAAAATCGCTCTCTATATATTTTTACTTTCCAATAGCTTTTCTATATCTTGTGCGCAGTTTAGAGAGCCATTCTCGCTCTCTATCTTTGGCTAGCTAGAAATCCGGAATAGAGGATATCTATATTTGAATATTCAATTGAAGAGGCTGTTGGAGGGTGTATTTTTAACAAAATCTCTATTCCTGTAAATTAGGAGAGATATAGAGAGTCTCTTGGAGATGCTCTTAGGTGCGCCACCTTCCCGCGTTCACAACTCAGACGCGTTGTGCCGTTGTCTGTTAAAAATATCCATGCAATGATTTTTCTTTTGTTTCAAAAATGGTGAACCAATTTTAGAGACAATGTGTTGGTCAGTTCAAATAGTAGAATATGTATTTCAAATCAAGAGAGAAGCTGGCGCGCCAGTTCAAAAACACACCGTCAAGTATCAAAAAAAAAAACACTGTCAATTTACCATAGACAGCTGAGCAAAATGTCATTTTTTTTTTAATCAAACAGGGCCTTAACAGCGAAAGAAACAGAATGCCAGCATCTTTTGCGTCTAAACCCTCGAATAAGTAACCGCATCGCAAATCCACCCCTCCGTCGGCTCCCCTCCCTCCGCCGCAAACGGGAACGCTGTTAATTTCCCTCCTTTCCCTCGTTTTCTTCTCAATCCCTCTCGCTTTTCCCCTAAACCCCGTTTCCCCGCCGCCTCCACCCCCGCGGCCCCACCTCGCCGCCGTCGCCGGAACCCTAGCTCGAGCGCGCGCTTCACGACGATCGCCGGCGGTACGGTCGCCGCCGGGAGCTCTTCGCAGCGGGCGATCGCCGGGATGGTACGCGCCACGCCCCGCCCGCCGGAGGCCGTGTCGGGAGGCGGCCGGCCGGCGGCCGCGCAGAAGATCGTGCAGCTCTGCGCCCCGCTCGCGAAGGCGCGTCCGCCCTTCGGCGCCGTCGTCGACGACTACCACCGGTTCCCGCAGACGCCGTCGCCTGCCGCGGCGGGGAAGACGACCAGGGCCGCCGAGCGCGGCGGGGTCGAGGAGGGGATCGTCGTCAGTACACCGGTGAGTCGCCGCCCCCGAGTTTACCGAAGTGATTTGATACAGATGAGCCCGCTATTCTCTGGTGTTTTGGTGCGGATTTTGGTGGGCGGTTTAGTGCGATGTTCGAGCTGTCATTTGGCGCAACACTTTCTTCCATATCTGCAGTCTTCCTTCCGAATTACTATCCTCGTGTAGAATTAGCTTGTGGATATGGATCAAATCGTGGAGTGCCTGTTACTACTGCGGTTTAGCCCAGCAATTTGGTTGGGGAAGCTAAAAACATTGCGGCTGTCAAGTTTCAGTAAGCTAAAAACATTTGGCTGGAGAAGTGTAATATGGTCGGCTGGTCTGTTGTGAGATTTGAGATTTGGATGGTGGTTAATTAGGATTTAGTCTGCCTTGTACAGCTAGTTTAGATATGCGTTCACTTTTGTAAACTGTATCGCAAGCAGCAAGGAGGATGAGAATCTCGAGGCATGTGACTCTATTATGCTAGCCTTCTGTACATTTTAGTGATTCTCCATTCATCATGCCTTATACTGTATTTTGCAAACTAGAGCGCGGCATCTTGTCATATCCAATGCGTATTGCTAGAGACGCATGTTTCATTTGGTGTACTGGGAATTAGGAAGTGACTCATCTTGGTGCACTGATCTTGGTTCTATTTTAAATCTTATAGTCATATTGGCATGGAAACATGTATTTGTTAGCAGAAGCTTCAATAAAATGTAGTTATCCTAGTGTTTATCCATATTCTGCATTTTTAGTGGAATTTAAGTTAGGATCATCTGCTAGCACTGCTATGACTTTCCATTTCATCAAAGCATCTATTTCTGACACTGTTGCCACCTTCGCAATGTTTCTTTGGGATCTTGGATTGTATTGTGATTTCCTTGGAGAGAAAACTTTATTTGTGATGTCAGGTATTGTGTTTCCGTTAATGACTATACAGTTGAGAAACAGAATGTCTTTGTAGTCCTTAGATGGTATCATAACTTATGCTCATTGCACACTTTTCCCATTTTTATGAGGTGTAGTCACGGTTTAGAACCTTAGCATGCTTTGAAGGTGATGACTGATTATGATACATTTCCTCCTTACATGTGCAGCTAAAAAGAAAATCGCCGCATGGAGAAAGAGATACTGCGGAGTCAACTGAATTGATGATCGCTACTCCTGGGTTCAGCAAAGGAGTTGACAGTCCGCTTGGGACCCCGATTTCTGGAAAGCCTGCAAGAACATACAAGACAAAGGCTAAATGCAGCGAAGCTGGACCCCATACACCTATACCAAATGCTGGCAAGTAAAATTGTGTTGCTACATACTGGTTATGTCATCACATTTGTTTCTCACTCATTTTCCGTCTCATCTTTTGATTTGTTTGGTCTAACATCTGAGTGCATGTGGCTTTATGCTTTGGCAGGTTCACCTTGCAATCCAACTACTCCTGCTAGTTCTTGCCGCTACGACAATTCATTAGGTGATCATAGCAGCCATATCTAATAAATTGACTGTTGCAATGTCACTTTTTATTTTGGGTATTCCTGTGACATGTTAATTTTTTTTACTGATACAGCCCTATTGACCAAAAAATTCATCAGTCTGCTCAAGGAGGCTCGAGATGGCATTCTAGATTTGAATATTGCTGCAGAGACACTAGACGTAGGAAACATTTCCTCATTTAAGCTTGTAAATCTTTTTTTCCTTGAATCCTGATGCAATCTTCTTGTTGGTTTCTGAAAACTCAGGTTAAAAAACGGCGCATATATGACATTACAAATGTCCTTGAAGGAATCGGGTTGATAGAAAAGATTCAGAAGAATGGAATCCGTTGGAAGTAATCATTGTCTTTCTTTTTTGTTTACCCTTTTGTGCTTGTATTATGGTTTGACATGTTAACCTCGCAAATTTACAGGGGGTTGGTCGCCTCAGAAATTAACTTGGATAATGAGATGTCAGTTCTGGAGGTACTTATTTCAGTAGATTTCTCTTTCAGTTTCACGAAATCTTGTATAATTATTGAACTCATGGTTCATGATGTAAACTTGTTACTATGAGGATCTTAATTTAATTGGCACATGGTTTAATCTTCTTGCAGAAAGAAGCTGAAAAACTTAATCTCGAGGAGCAAACACTAGATGAAGATATAAGGTTGGTAGCTGGTGAAGGTTTCAAAACTATTGAACACTGTCTTTATGCTACTATTTCGAATGAGAGTAGTGATATCAGCTATTTCTCCTTGCAGTGAAATCCGTGAAAAGTTGAAGCATCTAACTGAAGACGAAAGCAATCAGAGGTATTTCTATCTTGTTGGGCTGTTGGGATGCTTGCATGCATTGTTTACTGTTAATCGCATGGTAGTTCAATTTTTGTTATTCTTGTTTTAGGTGGCTGTATCTTACTGAAGATGATATCAAGGGACTGCACTGCTTTCAGGTTTGAAGAATTCAAAGAAACTTTATATTGATATTTAGCAATGGTCATCCTATTTGTCTATTTAGGCTATATTTATACAGATCATAGTTATATATACTCAATTAACCCTGTTGTAAGCTCATATAGCCTTTGTCATTCTGCAGAACCAAACACTAATTGCAATAAAAGCACCTCATGGTACTTCTGTGGAAGTACCCGATCCTGATGTGGTAAGGAACCTTTAAATAATAGCTGTTCATTTACTATATGTGGTATTTTTAGTTACTACTACTAACTTTTGCATACTTTTGTTTCATATGTTCCATCAGAAGGCTGGAAACTATTATCAACGGAGATACAGAATAATAGTACGGAGTACAATGGGTCCAATTGATGTTTACTTGGTTAGGTAATGTTTAAACTCTTGAAGGTTGCAGCTTGTAAAGACAAGTGCCTGACTAACATCCTTGCTATGTTATTAGTAAATTTGAGGAGAAATCAGAGGCACAGCAGGGTGGTGTTGCAACACCATCAAGAAAGACAAATTCGGCAAAACATGTGGCTGTAAAAGCCTCAAGAACAATAGAAGCTGGAGAAAGGAGTAGTACAAAGGAGGTGCTGCTTAATGCTCGACGTTTCCAGAAAACTACAGATCCTAAGGCTTCATATGATTTTCAAGCAGCGATGATGAAGATTAATCCTTCAGATGTTGATGTAAGTTTGATTAAAACTGGATTAAGTTTACCCTTTTGCATACATATTAATAATATTCAAGGCGAGGATATCCATAATCATATCAGTGAACTTAGAAAATCCAACCTAAACTTAAGATTATATCAAAGTTTATATGGTTTTGAACTCCAATTCTTTTTCACAAGTGCCTTGATTTCCTTTTCACCCTTGCACTTTGGCATCATTGTTACTTGTGGACGATGCTTCGAGTTTGCCCTTACTGTTATTTTCCGCCTGACTCAGTGACTCATGGTCCTACTATACTTTGCAGAGTGATGCGGACTACTGGCTTCTTACAGATGATGATGTTAGCATTACGGATATGTGGAGACCAACACGTATCCTTTAGAATGTATTCATGAGGTCTTGTTCACATACCATCTAATCTACTATAAGTACTTGTAGTCGCTGCATTGAAGTACTTAACATGTTATAAACAGCACAGGTGCAGTGGGATCAGATTGACCCCAGGGATTTTTCAGATGAAGATGTGAGCACCCCACGCGCACGCGACCGGCAGCCAGCTGCAGTGGGTGCACCTAAAGCTGTGGCCTCTAACTAGATATAACCCATAAGTTTATACAGTGCTCTCGACAAATTAGGATTGGAGCACGGAAATTACGACCTTAACATGAGGCTGTTTTGGGACAAACCGAGGTCGTCTTTTGGATAGCAAATGTTCTTGTTGGGACTCCTTGAAAGCTTGCGGAAGGCAGACTTGCAGCGGTCAAGTTGTATCCTGGGATTGGTATTTTGCTGTGGAGTGGCGGTATATATTTTGGTAAATGATACGGTTGCAGGACAGTATTCCAGATAAATGTATAGTATACTGAAGGGCTGCCTAATCAGGTGATCTTTCCAACTTAGGTAGGTTCATGGTTACGGCCATTTTGAAGTGTGCCTTGAAATGGTGCTCAATTTTGTGTAAGTATTATGTCTAGGCTGGTCAGATGTGTAGGAATCACAGTTCATTACTATGACTCAATCTTTTGCAGACTGATTACTTATTGTTCTATGTCAAGTATCCTTTGCAAATTTTGTGCTGAACTTTGATGCATCTGAAATTCTGAATTATCATCCTCTAGTTTCAAATTCTCACCTCAAAACACGGATACGCTAGAAACGTGTGTTTCAGAGAATTTTACAAATGCAGCAGCAGATTTTCTGGCATCCCCCCTACAACACCACCACCTAGTATATGCATACACAGACTACAGTGAGTCGCCAAAACAAGCGCACAACGAAGTGCCTATACTGATTGCATCGATCAGCATCAGTCGCCCCCCTTCCTGATTTTGCCAATCCAGCTGGCCACCACCGGCGTGAGCGCCACCGTCGGCGGGAACCTGATCGGCGACGCCGCCTTGTGCGCGGCGTAGGCCAGCGCGAACGTCCCGACCTTCTCTCCGGTCTCGCCCGTCACGATCCCGACCTGCAAACGGACAGGAAGCATCCGTGACCTGCAATCAATCTATCGAAAGCGGGCGGGATTCGCGGCCAGCAAATTCAGTTCGGCAGCTTGGCTGGCTCACCTTGGCGAGCAGGTCCCGCACGTCGACGCCGGCGCTGATGAGTGCGTAGCAGAGGGCGAAGGAGATAAGCGAGAGCGTGATGGAGGTGGCCAGGTACGCGCCGCCGTACTTGGCGAGAAGCTCCTTGGCCTGGTCGGTCCGCGACTTCTTCCCCCCTTCGCCGCTTTCGCCCTCCTCCTCCTCCTTGGAGCTGAATATCTGCAGCAACGCATCGCGGGACTCATTCAGCTCACAATTGAGTGCATGGCGATTGGGACTAGTTGCTTTGCCGATGCTTTTAGCTTACTTTCCAGAGGCCGAACTCGAGGCCGTACTTCTCGGTGATCTCCTCGGCCGTCTTCACCTCCCCCTTCTTCTTCGTCTCTTGCACGGCCGAGACGACTACCGGGAGCCGCCGGCGCGGGGGGCGGAGAGCTCGGGGAAGGAGAAATCCACGCTGGTGCTGCGCCTGCAGCAACCGGTTGCGGCGGTGCCTGGCCGCGGGCGCGGCGACGCTGGGGAGGAGCACAGCCGTTGCCGCCATGGTTTGGGTGGAGCTGAAGGAGCAGAGCGAAGCAGAGGAAAGGAGGTGGGGACAGGACAAGATAGGAGAGAATCGGGAATTGGTTCCGTGCTGGTTCACGCTTGTGATGGACGGCTGAAATGCGTTTGGGCCTCGGCTGTTCTGGGCTTGTAAGGCTGATTTGTTCGGAGCCCATCTGCTGCAACGTGAGGCGGGAGCTGGGGACAAGTAGCCCATTGCTGTGCCATGAAGTACGGAGGTGCAACGGTTGGAGCATAGGACGACAGAGTATACGACGACATGCGACCTTTTTGTTTTGCGAAAAATACGACGACATGCGACTACGCCAGGAAGACGACAAGAGCCAAGAGGTACTGCTGAGTTGTGCGAAAAAAAAGGAAAAGATGTATTACTAAAAACGGGAATGAAATAGTTTGTGTCCTCGGCAGCTAAGGAAGGACATTTTGGTACAGCACCAAACTCTCCCTGTCGTACAAGAGGATGTATGCTGCCGATTCCACGCCACAACATTAGAAACCAATAATATTGCGATCATGTGCAGTTCCTTTTAATAATAACGTGCAGTTAAACATCCTCGGGATTAATCTCATTTATCGGCAATTTTTTTTTTTTTTTTTGTGCTTGTGAGGAATTTTCATCCTGGTAGTCTTGTTTTTCGTTCTTGGTATTTTAAAAGTACATTATATATGCATCAACCAGTAATTGTTTCCGCCAAATTAATCTATATTATTGATGGAACTTTGAGCAACATTTGTGCATCACTGCATATCACAATGCAAATACAGCCACGCCATTTTCTGTTTTTCACCGTACTAAGGGTGTAGTGTCCCATGCACATGTAGAGTTCCTTGCTAGTGTCATTTATTCGTATAAGCCAGAGAACACCAGCAGCTTAAGTGACACGGGCTAACGTTAATCCATCAGATCTGCAGGCTCGGCAGCGTGTACTCTGCAAAATGGAAAACATCAAGAGGTCACTTGCAATGCCACAAAAATTCATATCATAATTAAACACTTTATTTCTTAGTAAACAATTCATGTATTAACATGGTGCACTACTGCGCTGCCCGCACACACGTTACGTACCGCCGCACTTGTACCCGACGGGGCGGCCGGCGATGTTACAGCGCTTGGGGATGGTGATGGCCAGCTCCACCTTGATCCCGGCGTGCTTCACGGGGTCGGACAGAAGCATGGCGCAGAGGCAGTCGGGGGTCTGCCGCTTCCAGATGTCCCGCACCGCCGCGCAGCAGCTGCCCGACGGCGTCGCGTTCGGGTCTTCCACCGCCGGCGCGCACGGCGCGAGCTTCAGCGCCAGATGCTCCGGCCGCGACGCCCCGCACTCACCGGTGCCGGCGGCGGTCGCGCCAAGGACCGCCGCCAGGACCAGAGCGAGTAGGATGAGCGGTTTCACTGCCATTGCTGTGTGCGTAATTAAGCTTCTTTCTGCCTTCGTCGTTGCTTGTTTAGTTCCCTCGTGCCGTTTGTGCTTTGCTTGTTGCCTGAAACGGCTTACTCGCGGCACCCTATATAGTGTCGATCATTATACCAGGAGACGCCTGCCATGATGGCATTCGACACAAATGGGATGAACACTAGGGACACTTGGCAATCCTAAATACATCATCCAGTAGACTTGTGCAAGCTCAGCTTGCTAGTGCTAATGCATTCGACCCAAAATCTTTGGCATGATAGAAGTTTGGTTCATGATTTTGTACCGATATACAGCCTTCAAAATTGTAATTTTCGCCAAACAAAAGTTGCATCACGCCTTGTCTGCGCACGTGTAAGCACCTCCATCTACCTCTGACTTTCGAGCCATGCTTAATGGAGCAACCGCATTGTGGTGAAACCGCGAAAGAGGATGGCACGAAGGCCATGGCGCGGCACGTCGGCACCCGGCACGAATTGGCGCTTTGGACAACGAAACCTGTAGTTTTCTTGGAGATAGTTGTGTTAGGCTAAAGCTGCATTTTGAAATTTTGATGCCCATCCCGATCTAGGGTGTCATGGAGCAACAAGTAGGTGCTTCTTTAATTTCTAAACTCATTTTTCTTTGGCTAGGCGCTCTATCTAGAAATCATGTGACCATATCCTTTGTTCTATGGGCATTTCGATGTGGTCACGCACCTTAAAAACAAAATATTTGGTCTGCCCCTGCTGAAGGCAGTGCACAATAGATGTTTGACAAAATAGAGTAAAGAAGTTTAGAAAGGCTCCAATGGGAGAGTGCAAATATTTATATGCCACCTAAAAAACCTTTAATACCTCACATATCATCGTTGTCTCAATGATAGGTGGGACCGGTTGTACCACTGACATGTAAGCCAAAATGACATACAAAGGGTTTTAATTTATGCCAGTGGCATAACAAACATTTTTTCCAATCTGATAGCTTAGACGTTCTATCTTAGTCAGAAAATCTGATTGTGCAGTAGAGAGCCTGTATGGAATTTATTTCTGCATAACGTAATAATATTGGTGTATGAAGAAAAATCGAAGTTAGAGAGTAAGAGAAAGCGAGATAAAAGAGGGCGATGTAGGAATACTAGATCTTTTAAGAAGTTAGCTAATCAAAGGAGAAAAACAATTCATAGTGTTAATCGTCGTGATGGGAGTGCATATACTATTGAAGATATTTTAAAAGTAGCCACGGACTACTTCAGAGATCCTTCAAAATTCTAGCCTAAACCAAATATAGATATCGCTGAAGACTAACTCTTCGTGGAGGAGAAAGTTTCTATAGAGTAAAATAATTCTCTCAACCGAAACTTCCTTTATTACAGAACAAAGTTTGGCTTTAATGAGTTCACAAAAAAAAAAGCTTGGCTTTAATGTTTTATCAAAATGTTATGTGGTATATTCACTCGCAAAAAGAAAGTTATGTGATATTACCAATGTTTTAAATAGCGGGCTAAGAGGTTTAGTGGCATGTCTTTAAAACAGCTAATAACGGAGCTAAATCAGGCTATAGCGGGAGATAGCGGTTAATTTGTACATGAACACAAATAGCGGTACACTGCCTAAAAAAGCTATAGCGGGCTTTAGCGGCAGCTATAGCGGGAGATTTAAAACCTTGGATATTACTAAACATGGTTTTCATAATATCAAGATAGATATATACAAGATTACATTTGCTCCAGCCACTGTTATTCCTAAAGAAAAGGAATGTTTGAACTATATGTGCCCAAGTTGTTTAGATCAAATCATTTGTTAATAAATTGTGACCAATATAAGGCCCATTATAAGGTAATCGGTAATAATGAAACTAGTTTTATCAAAGACAGATATATATTGGAGATTGTAGTCACTACTCTAAAAGTTATTCGTAATTTATATCGTAAAAATTGTAGAAAGTTATGTATTTATGTTAGATTAGGGAAAAAATCGCAAACCAAAATAAATTAAAAAATAAATTTCTTCTTTGTTGGATTTGGAGGCTTGATGTTGGGTGAGTTGGTCATGCCGAGAAAAAAGCCAAGCTGCTCTAAAATTGTAGACAAAGATGATTTTATGGCATGAGACACCGTATGTAGCACCCCACCTCAAATTAATGAGGGGTTAGCTAACCAGGATCATAATCGGGTGACACTTGACGACGCAAGAGTCCAAAAGTACACACACATGAGCATATATAAAAATAGAGTGTAAAAGAATCCTTAATTATTACAACTTTGATTCAATTTGATTACATAAAAGAGTTTGAAAAGCGTAGCGGAAGCGATATACAACTCGACGTATTTATCCTATGATGAAGCACATTCAGCCCATAAACATGCTTCAATCTCTTGAGCCAAAGCATCACCTGCAAAAAGATTTAAACCACAAACCCTGAGCAACTAATACTCAGCAAGGCTTACCCGTCAAAATGGCCTTCTAGGACCGACTCCTAACATGCAGAGGGCTGACCAAAGGTGTAGGAATATTTGCATAAAAGTAGCACTTACAAGTTGGTCCTTCTTTCAAATTTTAGTCAAATTAAAAGAGTTCTTGCATAAACATAAATATTAGCACCTATGCTAATCCATACAAGGTTGCAATACAATTAATTAAAGTACAATTCAGCAAGTATAATCATCATGTTCCACTTCTTACTACGATGTGACACAGTGAACAAGTGGTACTCAATAACCGCGAGGGACGGCGATTCGAATCGATTTACACCTGCAGGCGAAACCCGGATACACGACGTACGCACACTCACGGGGAGTCACGCACGGCAACCTTTCACAAGACACCATAAAGTCGGGCCGCTTAACACCTCTCCCGAGTACACGTCTCCCCACGCGATAGCCACGCCGGGTCTAACCGTGGTTCGCCCGAGCACCCTCCCCTCAAACACGGTCCCAGATTCCACCATAACCATCTTCATCACCAAAAGAGAGGTGGGTTCACGTCCAACAATATAGCATCGAGCTACTAAGTTTACTAGTTCCCATTCTCCTAGCATGCATCCGGTACTGTTCAAACTTGCTCAGCGGGGCCACAACGAACGGTCCTCAATCGACATAGACGGGGCTACCGCACACAAGACCTCCATGCCTTGCTGCAAGCTACACATCCCCGTCCGGTCTCAAATTATCATCATCATGTGTGAGCTACCGACAAATATAGTTTTTCCCAAAAAGAGCCCTATAGCTCGCAAGTAGTGTTCCGCACCACTCGACTTCTACCGATGACTCAATATTAAGCATAGCAGAAACTAACGAATGGCTGAATATACCCACCCATAGGAATACATATGGATACATGCAACTAAGGTTTCATTCAACTCCTGAATACCTAATGCACATAACATGACTCCATATATAGTGATAAAAGGAAAATCTTTTAAAACAAGGTGAGATGCACCGGGGCTTGCCTTGGGTTTGAGAAATGTTAGCACATTCCAAAATGTTAGTAGCAGCATCAAGTTCTCCACGGCGATGATTCCCATCTCTTCGGTTCCACCTTCGCATCCTAAATGACAATATAAGGTGATGCGATGCAAATTTAGAATGCATGAATAAAGAGTGAATTGTGACCTGTTTGATTTAGTTAACAACAAGGCAACATTCGTCATGACTAAAATAAAACTGAACTTCGTTAACAATAAGGGGTGTGGTCGGAGGTTGAGGTTATAGCTTTATCGAATTTCACTTAAAGCATTCTTTTCAAAGGGAGAGGAAGTTAGTTTCATCATTAAACACTGGTTGCTTTCTCTTATTGCATAACAGTGTCTTGGACAATTATTCTGAAAGTGAAGTGAGGTTTATAAGCGCTTACTCATCTTTCTCATTAAGTTTGGGATTTAACCAAGCATATGTTATTTATTAAAATGTGGATTGGCGGAATACGACATGGTTGATCATGGAAAATTTATTGGAGCTCTTTGAGTATGGAGGGAACCTATCGGAATTTACTTTACAAAGATCATTGGTTTAAGATATGCTCTTGGGCTTAGAAGGCCATATTCACCTAGACAAAGTATTTATCTTATAGTTTTTCTTGAAAGAAAACAAATTATGACATTATGAACAAGCTTCTATGTATCATTAACCCATGGTGAATGATGTTATACACAAGTTTTATTGATGGTGATTGCGTGCATATCTATTATGTACAGTCTACATTACGAGTACTAATGAGCATGGGGTTGTTTCAAAGAAACAGGAGTAAATAAACTAGATTTACATAGCAATTAATCCTAGGAGGGTTTGAATATAAAAGAGGCTATATGCTCCTAGTGCCTAGGAAAATATTCTTATGTGTAAAAAGGTTTACTTTCTACATTTAAAAAGGCATGCATAAATTAATTACTCAGCCGATTTATGTGTATGCATAAGATGGGCAACCTATACTCAGGGCATGAGATGCATGAATACCACTTAATTTACTATAACTGATAAGTGCCAAGTATAAATGCACTTACATGCTCATGCATAGATGATCTGTTCATTTACTTGGACTAAATAATTTAACATTCAAAGTAAAACGTGTGCAAACTACCATTTTAGTAACTACATATGACAAGTAGATTGAGATCCATATACATTGTTCGAAGTAATTACATGTACAACCATTATGTGAACATGCAAACTATTTCTAATATGAACCTATATAATTATCATAAGAAACATGTATGCACCAAATTAATTATTATTATCATCATTTTTAATGACAATGTCCTGTGCTTTAATATTGGTAACTAGTGGTACAGGTTCCTCAACGAATTCAATATAATGTACTTCATGAAATTAGTGTAAAGGTTCATGGAACTTCCTTGATAAATATAATTTAGTGACATGATGCACATCACATGGTGATGCTCAAAAGTAACTTAAGAACATTTTCGTTGTTTTTGTATAAACTATTTCTGTTACCAGTAATGGTTTATTCGTTGTATAAAACAGTGTGAACAATCAAAGGAAAGTTAAACATGTCACCGGTTTTAATTGAAAGCAATAAGAAAACACGGACACAATAAAAAGATTTATGGCACTCTCTTGATAAATACGTTACAATGATGTTATTAAGAACAAGATAACATGTTCGCGGACTTACTAACATGATTTAGGTACTTAGGTGCTCAAAATTTTACATATAACGTTTCCGATTTAAACAATGCTTAGGCGTGCACAAAGAATCATCTTCGAAAATTCATAAAAGGTTTCTGGAAGATCTATAATTAATGTTGTATTTTTCCTAAGTAAGATAAACCTATGAAAAGCAACATATCCAAAATTAGGTGCCAAAATGTGCAGGAATAAAATACTAAAAATGATTTTTCTAGAAACTTGAAACTGAAATTTATCTTAATTCAAGTTGATTTTTAAGATCTGGTTTCAGGGAAAAGTTCAGGTATCCTACATGGAATACTCATACCAAAAATCAGACCTATTGCATGTGTAGATATTTTTAAAAAATTAATTTTCAGTTTCTGTTCTCTGAATTTTAGAACATTAATTAAGATGATTTCAGATGTTTATGTTATACCACTGGATAGGTCTAGTCACAAGGAAACCAAAAAAATTTGTTTCACATTTTTCTGAGTTATAATTTAATTTTTATCGAATTTACAAGTTTGGTCAATTTCTGAGCAAGTTCGAGTTATTTACGAAATTGCCACCGTCGTCTTCAACCTACAGACGGCGGCCGGAGTTCGCCGGTACTTCATCGGGGAAGGCCAAAAGTCGATTAGGAGGGTCGGGGAAGGCTCTACATGACGTGCTCCACTAAGGGAACTCAAAGGTGAGTCTTTGAAGGTGGGGGACTGACCGGAAGATGGTCGGCGGCGAAAGCGGCGGGCAACTGAAGTTCGGCGAGGTCCAGGGCGCGGTGCAGTGTACTAAAAATTGAGGAAAAATCATAGTAGGATTCACCTCGTCCTACAGAAGAGCGGCATGGAGCTTGTCGACGACGAGAAGGCACCGGAATAAGGTTTCATCGTTGAGGTGCTCGCGTACTACGACAGACAGCGGGGAAAACTCCTCTTTCCGGCGGCCTCGGCTGTGGATTCAATTGAAGAACGGGTTGAGGGAGTGCGCAAGAGAGGTAGGAAGCTACCCACGAGAGTAATTGAAGTGGTGCTTACCGGAGAGGGAGTATTTGATGGCGAGGTCGATGGCGCTCACCCGGCGGCCATTTTTGAAATTCCGCGTCGATCTCAGGAAGGGTTGAGGTAGCTTGAAATTGGTGATGGGGAGGAGCTAGAGGAGTTCCTGGCGCAGCTCTGGGTACCATTGGTTTGGCTCGGGGAGGAGCACAGCAGCAGCGCGACGCGAGCTCGCGCTGAGCGGCAATGATCACGGTGGCGGTTGGCAAAGAGAGGAGGAAGAAGAGGGAAACGCAGCGACGACTTGGACAGCGGGTCAAGGGAGAGGATAAGGCCGAGGGTGGCGTGCAATCGTGCGCGAACGCGCTGGCGAGGCTCGACGGGTGACGTTGGCCACAGCGGCGCTCCGCACGGCGCGAAGAAGAAGGTGACACTCGGCGCTACAGTAACATTTCTGAATTTTCTTGATTTTCGTTGGTTTGAAATGATTTGATTAAATTTTGATCTTCCCGAGCTCCGAAAATTC
The DNA here is from genome assembly GCA_007726485.1 of Eragrostis curvula. Classification (NCBI taxonomy): domain Eukaryota; kingdom Viridiplantae; phylum Streptophyta; class Magnoliopsida; order Poales; family Poaceae; genus Eragrostis; species Eragrostis curvula. The sequence continues at coordinate 11,278,166 of RWGY01000031.1, forward strand.
TGAAAAACTCAGGTTAGGTAGATTTCACCAAGGGGAACAACTTTTCTAATTACAAGTTTCTCTGATTCGGCTTAAATTTGGAGTTAAAATTCGTTCAAACTCAATTTTTGACAAAAGGTACATGCATTTATTTGGACCCTTAAACTTTTGCAGAAAAACCCCCAAAATTCTCCAAAATTCTCTCTTAGCCCCTGGATGATGAGGAATTTTTCATTTGGGTCCACTTGTATAGAAAATTTTAAAGTTGTAGTTCAAAGGCTTGTTTGACCAAATTTCAAATAATTTGTTTTGAATTTACATTCTTCATTATGATCATCAGAGTTTGTGATCGATTGGCACTAACAGAGAGTTTAGACCCAGAAAAAAAAAAATTCAGCAGGTCCCACATTCAAGAAAATTTTTGTTGCACAAGTTATTAACTGATTTTTATCTTTCTTGAAGTTTATTTGATTACCATTTGGATTCTTTTGTCCAAATTCCTTGTTAATGAAATTAATCTCTTGATTAACAGCGTAATTAAGCTGGGGTGTTACACCGTACATCGGCATGAAGTCTAGCGGCGAGATCAACGTGCTACCGCCACAAGAAACAACGAGCTGGCGCAATAGAGTCCGAGGTGACAATGCCGCTTCGACGTGCCGACAATGGCGAGGCATTCGACTAGGAAGACCCTCGGTGCTCGCATCTTAGTAGATCTTGTTAAGCCTAAATCAAGCTTGTTGAGCCCAAATGTGCTTCTCACATCTTAGTAGATCTTCACAAATACAAATTAGCTCTGTTCGGCGTATGTTTGACCATCATAGCTTAATCCAAAGTAGAGAAGAAGCATGTCATGCAAGTGAGGCAAAGCAAGTGTGGTGGTCCAACTAGCATTGTGATTACGCACAATTAATGATTCTTTAAAATTGCAAGATTGTACTAAAAAAGTAAACCACATTACTTATTATGTCGTTATAATTTAATTAAACTATCTAACAAAATGGGGCATTTGCAAAAGCGGTCCTATTTTGGATGCCAATTACGAAATCGGTCTTCTTTTCTGAACTTTGCAAAAATGGTCTTGTTTTTAGAACTTGAAGCTAAGAGGAGGTCCTATTCCGTTAACATAAGCTAACGGTGTTAAATGGCTTGCGAAAAGACCAAAATGCCCCTTTGCAAAATCGGTCATGTTTTGAGTACAATCAATTTGAATATGAATTTTAGATATTTGAATGAGATTGTAGCAGTATTTTAAATATGAACATAGTTTTGACAACATGGCAACATTTTGTTTGACTTAGGATTATGAATTTTAAAACCCAATGCCACTTCAGTTAGGCATAACCGCATAGGGAAAATCAACATGGGGGTCACACATTATATTTTATCACTGTCGTCAAGCTTCCCTGTCTGTTGTTCTTGCCGGCTGCCTTCTCTCTCTCAAGACTGAATCCAAATCCAAATCGAAGACAGACGAGCACTCCAAATCGTGATGCGCGATGCACCTGCGCACAGCTGGAGCCCACAGCTCGCTCGGCACCGAGCCGCAGGTCCCGTCGCGCCCACCCGCACAAAGCCGCAGGACGCGTCGTCGTGCCCGCGCTCGCTCGCCTCGCCGCACCCACAGGCCCGCGCTCGCCTCGCCGCGCCCAGCCGATGCCCGGCCGCACTGCAGCTCCACTCGCCTTGCCCCGCCGACGCCCCTCGCCCAGGCCCAGCCGCGCGTCGCTGGTTCGCCTAGGGTTAGGGTTAGGATTAGGGAGAGAAGGGGCGTCGGGAGACAATGGAGGTCGACGAGACGAACAGAACCGGCTCGGCTGAAGGAGAATAGAGCAGGGGCAGTTTGGTCTTTTCCTGTTTTTCCAAAGGTTATTTGATTTGTTTTAATTTGAAAATTTGGCTTCACTAAATGGCATCTCAAAACAGGACCTGACGGCAGCTCCAAGTTTAAAAAACAGGACCGTTTTTGCAAAGTTCAGAAAAGAAGACCAATTTTGTAATTGGTATCCCAAACAGGACCGTTTTTGTAAATACCCCTAACAAAATAGAATGCATTATAGTTAAATCTAGCCACACTTCTTTTTTACCGTTATTATTTTGTGATTTTAATTTGTAATGATAAATCAAGATATATAACTGTCTGGTGATTTGTTTTGCAGTCCTTGGAAAGTTGAATATACCAAATTATTCTAGAACCAAACCAGTAAACACAATTTTGATCAAAATAACATTGTACATATACTCCTACATATATACTCACGGTGCAATTGGACAAGTGTCCACTGGCCTCTCTTTTAGTCTTTAGATCATCATCTGCTAGGTTTAGAGACTAATTCATGTCGTAACTATCGGAATGAATGTGGGGATCAATCTTACTTCTCCGCTAATGATATATAACACATGCATTTGTCCAATGCTCCCAAAAACCAAAACCGCATCCTCATGAGGATAAAAAGGTAAAATTGATTATAAGAATGACTGTTACGAATTCCACAAAGATTAAGAGTTCAACAAACATGATGCATGCTTTCATAAGAAAAAATGCCGTGAAAGGGCTTCTAGCCTAGTGGTTAGCATGTCTCTAAATTGATTGTTACTCGTCGATGAAACAAGCTTTATTTTTTTGGAGAATGCATGACCACAGGTCCACAACTCAGGAGAGCCCTGAGTATTAAGTACATTTCTAGTGACACACTCATCGCACTACAGTCCCCCATGGAGATATAGCACTTGCAGTTCCCGTTTATTGGCAACGACACACATACACACACATCTACTACAACACGTATACACGACGACCTCGTACTCCCGTGGTACTCCGTACTCCGACAGTTCATGCAACAGCTCTGAAGTCCTCACCGCTCATGGCAGAGTGTAATCTGTAAGGAAGAACAAGACAACCATCACACACAGGTAAAACTAACTCATGCATTCTGCTCACACTAGCTAACGACGGACAGCTCGATCGATGAAAACGATTCGGCATTAGTAAGAAGCAGGGAAGAACAAAGGTTAATTACCTCCGCACTTGTAGCCGACGGGGCGGTCGGCGATGTTGCAGCGCTTGGGGATGGTGATGGCGACCTCGGGCTTGATCCCGGAGCTCTTGGCGGTCTTGGACAGCATGACGGCGCACAGGCACTGCGGGCTCTGCTTCCCGATGGTGCGCACCGCCGTGCAGCACGCGTTGGACGGCGCCGACTTGGGGTCCTGCGCCGCCGACGCGCACGGCGCCAGCTTCAGCGCCATCCTGTCCGGCGGCGTCGCCCCGCACTCCCCCGCGCCGTGCACCGCCGCGGCGGCCGCGGCCAGGGCCACGAGCAGCACCAGGAGACCCTTGTTCATCATGTCGTCGGTGCTGATCACTTCACTGGCTAGTGTGGCTACTCGTGTGTGCTTTGATGTGTGTGAGTCGTGTGGTTTGTGTGGCTTCATCGCTGCGACGCGATGCTCCTTATATAGCGGCGCCGAGCGTGTAATGTATGTGTGGCGACGATCAACCGAGCTCATGATGGCCGGAGACGATCGGTGGAGCGAGCACTAGGGCGCACCGGGCCGTGGCATGGCAGCGCGCGGCGCGTCGTCCAGTCACGTCGCGCAAGCGCGGCCACGCAGCTCAGTGCGCGACGGTGGGTAGCCGTCGCGCCGGGCCACACCTGCAGCTTTGTGGCGACAAGAACAGTGTCTGAACGCCCATGGGCATTGTTACGGGGCGCCGCGCGCGCGCGGCACGTCGGCGAGCCCATCGGCATGCGCACGCAGCCGCTTTGGGAGCTTCAAATCGGAAAGCTTTGTGAATGAAATGGAGATATGATCCGGTGGTTTTCAGTGGACGGCACACCATGTGGTGTTGTCAAAAGGTGCTGCTGCTGAGCTTATTCTGGCGAAGAAAACTAACGGGCGTTTGTTTGCTGCTTTGTGGTGTCGGTGGTGGTGTCATCATTTGCTTAAGGGTGTATTTCCACAGATGGATTGATGGAGAGCTGCCATCTAGCGAGATAGAAAGTGTATCTCTCTCTGCAACTGCATTGTCACTTGTGTATCAGTCACTGATTAAAACAGAGTGGACGGATGATTTAGTAAACTCAAACAGCTGGCTAGAAGTGGCAGGTGCGCAAGCAAAATGGCTTCTTTTAGAATCAAGGCTCAGCTCAGTGTATTAGCTAGGTGCCTCAAAGGAAACGTGATTAAGTTACACAGATGGCATTTTTAGCGAGTAGACAAGTGTTTCCTGTATGGTGACACTTAGGCGTTGTCATGCTAAATGATGAGTGTATAAGATAAAATAAGATTATTTATTTATTTATTTTTAGTATACAATAAGAACACAAAAATTCACAACTTCAATTTCATGGGTTTTATTTTTTTATTTTAAATTTTTTGAGGGGAAAAAGGAAAGACAGAGATACAGGAGGAGCTGTGATGTGTATAGGCCGCCACGGCAGCCACAAATTACCACTGGGCCCAAATTTTCTAGAGAAAAAGAAATCACATGAAGATTGTGCAGGTGGTAAAGCGTTTGAATCAAGGCTTTAGAGCGTGGAATACAAAACACTTACTCAAACTTGTTGAGTTTTATCCTATGGATTTACCAACATATGATTTACACAAGAGTTTAGTTTTGAGTTGAAGCTTTATATTCGTGAAACTTGTACAAATAAAAGGTTTAGAATGGTAAAAAAAAATACTGGAGATCTTACAATTACATTTGTTAAAATATAGAGAAGTCCATATATCTTTACTTCTCTTAAAAACGCGAGTTGGTGAGTCGCGACCGTCGTGGGCGTGACACTCGCGCCGACAGGTGGGGTCCACACGGGACGCAACCTTTCCCCTGTTCGTCTCCGTAGCTTTCTCCTCCCCACAATCTCCTCGAGTCAATTGATTTCATACCATCCATAAAGGTTGGAGTCCAGAAAATAACATTAGTAAGCGTGACTTCCTTCAAACGCCATCCGTGAGTCTGCCTTTCATCAATCGGTACAACACAGGTCAGAAAAAAAGACAACACTGCCCCTAGCACTTTTGATTCGTTCGGTTCAACATGAAGGGCACTGTCGTCTTTTCGCTGGCTGATGAGATGTTGTTTCCTGGAAGCTATCTTTACTAATGTTGTTTCCTGAACTTCACTTCTTATGGATGGTGGGAGATCAATTAACCCCAATCTCCTCAATCCTGGCGTTCCTCATCCGCATCCAGCATTCAGGGAAAAAACGAAAAAGAAAAAGAAACCGTCCCTCCTCGATCTCCCTCCTCCATCCATGGAGCCTCCAAAACCGGAGATGATATACCACAGTTTCGATCAAGCAGTGGACGATCCACATAACTACTACCCGACACCAAATGGCCTACCTCCTCATGTCCTGAAGCTGAAGATTAATTGCCCTATAATATTGTTAAGGAACATTGACCCGGCAAATGGTTTGTGCAATGGGACAAGGTTGGTGGCACGAGGGTTCATGAGAAATGCAATTGATGTTGAGATCGTTCTGGGACAACATGCTGGTTTAAGGGTGTTTCTTCCTCGAATTTCTCTGTGCCCATCCGATGACGAGATGTTCCCTTTCAAGTTCAAGAGGACCCAATTTCCATTTAGACTTAGCTCTGCTATGACGATAAACAAGGCTCAGGGTCAAACAATTCCAAATGTTGGTGTCTACCTCCCAGATCCGGTGTTTTCACATGGACAACTCTATGTTGCTCTTTCAAGAGCTACCTCAAGGAGCAACATCAAGATTCTTGCCAACCCAGAAAAGAAAGATGGCAAACAATCCTCCGGGACGTTCACAAAGAACATTGTCTACAAAGAGATTCTCACTGCGTAATCAAAGCGTCAGTTACTCCAATGTCAGGCTATGTAATAAAGCATTTATGTGGTGACCCTTTTGGACTTGCGATGGTGCATCTTTTACCCAGTTTGATGTAGAACACTTTGTAGCTAAGCTCCGGACCTAATATATGTGGTTGGGTAATTCAACGAAGTGCTTCTGTAATGCAATACTGGAACCGTGTAGTTGGAACAATCAAAGTATTGTTAATGAAACATATTTGGTAATCCAACTGAAGATATTGCAAATAACTTCATTTATATTTAATGCTTTTGTATCTAAGCAACATAATTATGTAGTCTTTGGCAACGCACGGGCATCTAACTAGTCCCTTATGTTTACAAGCTTTTCAGATTGTTTTTAGTTCTCCCTATTGCAACTGCAATTGGAGAAGGTCTATTCGGCGATGAGTTATGTGGAAAATAAGATATAAAAAATATAATGGAGATCTGTTGAACGACTGCCTGATTATCTTTATTGAGTGGGAGTTTTTCAAACAAGTTACATATGATGTGATAGCGAGCTTCCAATCCATGAAGGAGGGTGTAGTTAAACTGTGTACTGTACTAGGTATTGTGTACTCTCCAAATAATTTCATTTTATTTTTAACTTGAACAATATGTATTATATTATGAAGTTTGGTACTGTTCATTTGAATTTGCACTACAATTTTTTTTGTCATTGCCATTTTCTTTTACGGTGGCCAAAATATCAATGCCTAGCCGAGAAATCTCAGCTCCGCCAATGGCAGTATGGCTACAGAAAGAGTCTCAGCCGTAACTAAAAATTAATTAAATCTCTGGGAAATTCCATTTAGCAAGGTGCATCATGCCACCGTTACAACAGGGAGTAATCCTGTGACACCCCAGGTGTCTCCTTTATTTTTCTATCCTGCTAGAACATCGAGTTGAGTTGAGCACATGAAGAATTCAAAGTGTTCTATAAAACAATTGATGAAAATATGAAAAGAATGCAAATTTAAGTGAAATTTTAAAAGGAAGTTCAAAAAAATGTGAACATAACAATGTGTAATCAAAAATTTATGGGAAATATGATAGCTAAATAGAATCTACTGAAAATTTTAGAGATAATCGCATCTTGGAACTCATTCAAATAAGTGAGACAAGTCTAAAGTTTAAACAAGCTGTTTGAATTCAAAATTTAAGTTCCTGAAATTGTACCTTAATTTAAGTTGAAAAATATGAAGTACAAATTGTTAGGAACCTACAGGAAAAATTTGGAGTTCATTTGATTTTGTTTTGACCTTCATCTGGAATTTACAAAGGAGAAAGAAACTTAAATCGAAATTGGAAAAACCAGTGGGACCCACAAGTCAGCCTCACCCTCTCTGTTCTTCTTTTATTCTCTCTGTTCGGTCGAGCAACATGCGTGCTGCCACGCAAGTCCCCACCGTTCCACCTCACCCTGCGACCGACCGAGGATAGGAACGAGTCGTCCAGCTCCTGCTCGCTCTCCCTGTCAGTGTTCTCCTCACACCCTCGCTCTCCTCATCGCAAACACTGAGCGTACAGCCGCCATGTCCGCCGGATTGAGCAGCTCGCCGTGACGTCGTCTCACTCTACCGTAGCACAAGCCGAGCATACCCACAGTTGCAGCTCAACCTCCTCTAGCTCCAGGAACAAACAACACTCGAAACCGTGGACGGAGTAGAGAGTATTTCGAGTTTTTCTCCGACGACCTCGCCGGTAACCCTCATCCATCTCGTCGGCGATTCCCGCTTCTCCGGTTAGAAATATTTCAATTAATCGCATTTGAAGCTTCCTCACATACTTAGTCATCCATTCGATTCATCTATTGTTCCACCCCACCACCTAAACCGGTTGATTTTGAGGAATTCAGGCCGCCGTCTGCACCTCTGTTATGAGGAAGATGACGATGGCAATCTCGTAAATAAGTTGCAACTTTCTCAGAAACTGAATAAACATCAAAAATCGATAACTGAAGTTTTAGATGTCCAAAAATTACAAACTAAATTTTTCTAGATTCCACTCACTGAGATCTATCCATTGATATCAGAGTTCAACATTGTTCATGAGTAGTTTTTCCTGAATAATTTGTACAAGCTAAAACCTAATTAATTCATAGCAATTAATCTAGACATGGTAAAAATGCAAACTCAGGCTTGTTAGAACCCACTTGATACCCTCTGTTCACTAGTACCAACTATAACTGCTGGTTCTCTAAGAGGAACCTTGTATGATTTTTACAAGCTATGCACTAAATAAATCATAGTAAATTAAATATACATCAGAAAAATGTGAAACCAGACTTCATCTTCTCCTTTTGAAATGCCCTATTCATAGAAATGAACTATGATACTTGTTTCTGTAGGTAACTTCAAATATTTATTTCTCTTTGATAAACTTGTCATCTTTTGATATTAGATTTAGTTCATTTAACAATGCTTCATGGAAGTCGATGAAGGAAGTAATTCAAAGTAAATTTGAACCAAAACACCAGAACCCTATGTATCATTTTGAAATGAACTCAAATTTGAATCATTCATGCATATCATGTTGAATTCATTGTATATTCATTTCCATTGGACATTTATTCATGTTTAGGTAACGAACAAGTCGAGGACGCAGCGGATCTTCAACTAGATCAGAATCAGCAGGAAATTGAAGTTGAAACTGCTAACTTGTCCGTTGAAAACCAAGTCAAGCCCCGGATCATACAACCCTTTTGAAAACTTTACTTTTCTAGAGATTATAATGTAGCGAGTCTATTGTGAGTGTTGCACATAGGTTTATAGGAGTTGAATGGAAATCCATTTGCATGTCCCAAATGACCTATGGTAAATAGTGTCCACACTAGTTCGCAATAGAAAATGCTATGCTTAAAGCTATGGGTAGTATCGAATAGGATTTGATGACAACTAAAAGATGATTTCCCCTCAAAGATAATGATGAGAATGCTTTTGAATGGTTGAGACCAGGCAGGATGGAATATGCATGTACAGGTTGTAGCAACACATGGAGGTGTTGGCTACTGTAGCCCTGCCTAGTCGATTAAGGACCGATTCGTGAATGGCCCCTTGATCAAGTATTGAACAGTACCGAGTGCATACTAGTGCTATGGGAGCTAGTAAACTTAGTAACCTGCACGGTGGCATCGTTGGTAGGCACCCAGTACACTGGTCGAAAGACACGCTGGGCGTAGTTGGGCAGGTTCAGGCTATGACGGTAGTGGGACGGCTGCCCAACTCGTGAGACTGGACCCTGCCTTGTTGTTTACTGTCTTGTGAAAGGCTGTCGTATATGACTTTTGTGCATATACGTCGTGTACCTCGGGTTTTTGCCAGCTGGTATAAATCGATTGCAGTCGCTGTCCCTCGCAGTAATGAGTACCCGCTTGTGAATTGAGCCATTACGTAGCACACATATAAGAATGATGAATATGGATGATGGTTATAGTGGTTGAAAGATAGTCTATTATGATATTTGGATCCTGCTCATGTTACCTGTTTTATTAATGCATGAAAGTAGTTATGCTCACTTATCTTCTTGTTTAATAATGAAGATAAAAGATGGCTAAAAATTGATAGCAAGAATTAGCTATGCTTAAGTGCGAGTCCTTTGCAAATGAAACCCTCCTATGTCAGCCTTGCATGTCTAGAGTTATTTGACGGTTAAGCCTTGCTGAGTAATTAGTACTCAGGCTTTGTGCCATTGTGTTTTTCATTAGTACAGATGTTGAGCTTCCCGAAGGCGTACTACCGTGGGACGTGCAAGTCCCCGAAGGATGGTCTGCCCAGTGGGAGTCCGATGTGCCGCCGCAGTGATGCTTGTTGCTACAGTGATAATCCGGACGGGCTCGGATTATTACTCATGCTTAACATGAGAGTTAAACTCTGATGTATCAAACGTGTTTTGAACTTGTCGTTTACGCTTCCGCTCTTCTGTAATATGTCCGCTGCACTCTGAACCATTCTTGTAATATAAATAATGTAAAATGTGCCTGTTGGTATTATCTCGTGTCTGCTTAAACAGCACCGTGGGACAAAGATCCTGTGGATCGGACTGTTACAAATCCACAACACATAGGACACGAGAAATGGCAGTGGCATTTGGGGACGTAGATTACATATTCAGAATTACAGATGCCTAGTACAACACAGGACAACAACAAGAGACGAGCAAAACTGCACGAGCAATTGTTTTACCCAAATTGCGCCCGTTGATTCCCTTCCAAAACTACGCCTTGGATCCATCCGCGGCATGGCCGCCGCCGCCGAGCTCGCAGTCACGGGCGGCGGCGCCGCACCCCCCGCGCGCGGCGGCGGTGGCGGCCGCCGGGTGCACCCTGCTCCGCGCGAGGAGGAAGCCGAGCGCGTGTCCGGCGACGGCGGCGAGTAGCACGCCGACGTTGAAGGACATGACGGCGAGCATGACGAGGTACGCCATCCCCATCCTGGCCGCGTGCGCCGCCGTCAGCAGCGCCGCTGACGACGCCGGCACGTCCCCCCCGCGGCCGCCGCCGCCGCCGCGCCGGGCCACGCAGCGCGACACGGCGGCCAGCGCCTCGGCCAGCGTGGCGAGTGCGCACACGAAGAGGAGGCAGAGCACGTACGCCCCCGCGCCGCGCTCGCCCGGCCACCCCGGGAACAGCACCACCGCGCGGTCGCTCCAGAACAAGGACGCGTGCATCATCGACGACGCGTGCCCGGCTTCGGCCGCCGCCGCAGAAGATTTACCACTCGTCTGGTGGCCGCCGTGCGGCGGCGCCATCGCCATCGGTCCCATGCCCTTCATCGCTGGTTGGCTGGCTCCTGCTGATGCTCCTCCGCTTCTCTGGCTACTCCTACTACCTGAGCGAATGAGGGAGACTGTGTGGCCAGCTCGTTCGAGCACAGAACGAAAGTGACAGAACGGAACGCGAGCAAGCACGTGACGCGATATAGCTTAAGCTTGTGACTAGTGGGCGCGGAAACGGACTTACTGGAATCAGGGGAATCGCGGGGCAGCAGCGGCGGGCGAACAGCGAAGCGGGTTTTGGCCTGGGCGGTGGCGTCCGCCTCGTTCCCGTGACTCAACAACAACTGGGAAGGGAGGGCCCCGGCAGCGGCAGCGGCGCGGTGCTGTAATCTGTTGACGCCTCAGGAGTGGCAACTGGCAAGCGCGCGAGCGGCCAGGAACGGAGCCGATAGTGTATCTATCTATCGGTGCCACTCGCGCTGGAGTGCGTGTAGGTGCTTCCCTACACGTCAGTGGCACGTGTGCGAAACTGCGAGGTATGGAATCTCACGGTGGCAGTCACACAGCAGAGTATTTTGAATGCAAGAAGCAGACATTTTGCAGTGCCTCGGGGTAAGTCCTCCGGCATCTTTTGAATGCCGCCATTAACTGCGCATTGCTGTGCGTGCGTGTCCAGCTGAAGCCTCACGTGGGCGTGACCTAGCTGATCACAGCCCACCAAGCTCTACAGCAACGGAAAAGCCTGTTATGATCAAGGGAAACATAGGCCCACTTCATTGTTAGTACCCGGTACTGTTTCGGCTTTCGGCCCAGTAAAAACAATGTAGGACCACGGAAAAGGCCCTGATCAGTCATCAGGCCCATGCCAAACGCGTTCATCCTCCTGCTACGTCGCGGAGACGCCGCATATGATTTGTATCCTAACAACCTTCCAATCAGAATCAGAACACGAATCACAACCGCTTCAACAAGATTCTCGTCCGGCCGCCGCCTCTCTCCCGCGATGGGGTCCGTGCCAATCTACTACTACCAGCCTCTCCTCCAGAGCCCGACCGACGACGATGACACCGACGAACGCCGCCCCTCCGTCCGGCGCGGTCGCATCGGCCGCTCGGCAAGCGCGCGGCGGCTCAGCTCGTGCGAGGAGGACAAGCTCGCCGCCGGCGGCAGCGTCCGTCGCGGCGATCGCGGGAGCGGGTCAGTCGGCAGCGGCGGCGGCCGCCGCAATGGCGATCACCGGACAGCCGGCGACGACAGCGCGTGGTTCAAGCGGTGCCAGACGGCGCCGGGCTACGTGAGCTTCGAGGACGTCATCGGCGGGGACGGACGGCGGCCGCCGGACCACGCTCCCGGAATCGTCATCAGCGACCCGCTCGTGAGGACGGCGTCGCAGCTGTACGCGCGCGAGACGGCGACGTCGACGACACACCACCAGCCGCGCCACCTTCGCCGGTCGCCGGGGCCGCTCGGGACGCGCCGCGGCGGCCCCATGTACCGGCTCGTCAAGAAGTACGTGAGCCCGTGCCTCGGCTTCCTCGCGGCCGCATTCTTCTGCGGTTCCGCTGATGCCTCGGCTACCAGCCCAATCGTCTCGTGATCGCCACGTCAACCCAACGCGATCGAACCGAGCTGTGCCCACGGTAGTCAGCCAGGGTTTGATCCGTTCTTTGGACGATATTGACTAATTGTATCAGGTTGGTATAATTAGTAGCAAAACTTAATGCCTAATTGGACAATTACGTGATTTTATTAGATCTAGGATTGCCCTGTGAAATTTGTTTTCGTTTAATGTAAATATATTATTCCCTCTGTTACTATGCAGTTCGAATCAACATTTTCTTGTATATATACATCAAAAAGTGAATCTTGTTACATTGTGAACAATGCACTCGCTCCACTCTTTTTTTCTTGGCGTTCAAACAAAGTTTTTACTTCAAATTTGAACGATTCTTGTCTTAATGTCATCCAAAAAAAAGGAGGAAGTGGTAGCTAGTTTACGTATATTTTATGAAATACATATGTATATAGATTATATTTTATGAGATATCTTAAGAAAGAGATATTAACATACGACGCAAAAGCTTTTTCAAGAACTTCCAGGCCCAATTTATGGAAGGTTAGTAGTTTGTGCCACGCAAAGCTATGCATAGGTTGGCGTTGACATTGTTTGTCAGTACCTGTGTACTCCGTAGTGGAGTATATAGTACATGCCAGTCTGACTATGAGTGTCAAGCTCTAGTGGATCCCAACAGGTACTTACCCATAGTGATCTATGAGCCTCTTTGTGAAGGGCTCTCGCTCGCGCTCAATGGATCTAACTTCTAAGGTACATTGTGGATTGATGATAGAGCATTTCTGGCTGTGAGGCAATGGGAGTCACCGACGTTAGGTCTCTACATGATCACTTGTGATTATGTGGCTTGAAGTTGCAAAGACAAGATCACGTGTGATTTTTTTTTTTTTTTGAGGGCAATCACGTGTGATTATGTGGCTTGAAGTTGTTGTTGCAGCTCCGATACAACTCCAAACAATTGCTGGTGGAAGTTGTAGGATTTTGAGTTTGTTTCGGTCATTGTATGGACCATTCACTACGGGAAACCGGTTCTTTGCCGGGTGCCCGAGGCTTTGCCGAGAGCAAATCGTCGGGCACTCGGCAAACAACCGGTTTGCCGAGAGCCACTCTCGGCAAAGGTGGAGCACTCGGCGCCGTCACTCGTACCGAGAGCCAACCTTGGGCAAAGGTTAACACTCTGCAAAAAAAATTTGTTTGCCGAGAGCCCTAGCCAGGACACTCGGCAAACCCCCCTGACGGCCGTTTGGGGCCGTTACCCTCCCCGGGCTTTGCCGAAGGTCTTCGGGGTTCTCGGCGAAGGGTTTGCCGAGTACCCGCATTTTGACACTCGGCAAACCCTTTGCCGAGAGCTTAAGGGGCTTTGCCGAGTGTCCCCTCCACTCGGCAAACTCCCTGTTTCCCGTAGTGATTCTTTTTTCCTATAATACAAAGATACATACCTAGTCTGCGTGTTCGAGAGAAAAAAAAAGTTTGTTTCGGTTTCATGTGAAGGGAGTCCGAGAGATAGACTAATTTTAATCACTTGTTTTGTTAGGCTTCCACCAAAACGGCTCCCACACCGTAGCTGGCTTCTTCACGGATGGCAGTTCAATTTAGGGCCTGGCTTCTCCGGCTCTTATAGGAGCAGGTTTTCAACACGGAGAAAGCCAGAGCCGGACCCCAGCCTAACGGGCTCGGGAGACAAAAGGGCTCCAGCTTCTCGCTTTAGCGGCAACACAGTGAGGAGCCAGGCCAAACATGAACTAGTTAACTGTTTGCTGGAGAGGAAGGGGAAAAACGAATGACAAGCATTAGATGACCATCCAATAGTTCAGATTGACAGCTGAGAGACCACTGGATTTGATAATTAGATCGCCCAATTAAATGTACTGTGAGATCAAGTCCTGTACTATAAATTTTCCCCATATGTTGGGTCCAGCATGTTCGCTTCACTGTTTTGCAGCGGCTGTTTTGCAGCAGCTACAGTGTTCGCAGTTATTTCTTCTGCAGCAGCTACATGTTCACAATTATTTCTTCTGCAGCAGCTACAGTAAAACGGCTGCTTCAGGCTGCATATCTCCTTCACAGTAACGTTTGATCCTACCCCAAGTCTATGCGAGTGATCCTACCCAAGTCTACTGCGAGTAATCCTTTCAGTTTCTGTACACATCCTGTACATATCCTCTGCCACCTGTCTGCTAGTAACCACCGCGTGGCCGACGGTGCCTCGCCGCGTCCCTCCGGTCGCCGCCGACGCCGTAGTCCTCGACGAAGCTCGGCCTCTCCGTCCGGTCACCTCGGAAAGAGAAGAAACTCTGCGCCAACAGAAAACAGTTGAAACATGTAAACATCCGAGAAACTGTTAACCACCGAGACAGAGTTCCAAAACCGGTGTCAGCACTAACATACCCTTGTTCTTGAGCCTCTGGACGCCTGCGACCGGACGTAGTCGAGCGCCCGGATGAAGAGGTCGTATCCCCGCTCGGTGAAGTTCTTGAGGTAGAAGACAAGGATGTCGCCGGCGTTGGCGCGCAGGTACTGCAGCCTCGCCTCGATGCTGGGCTGGTACTGCATCACCAGCGGCTGGAGGAAAGTCTCATACACGATGTCTGTTCCCTGGTTCAGACAGAGCACAACAAATACTCGTTCAGACATTGATCACTACAGTATATTGCAGGTATTGATAGCCACAGCTTTTGTGTTGCTGCACTACAGTAATTGTTGTGCATGTGTTCAAGTCTGCATACCCTTGTCTTGGGGTACCACAGGTACACTAGGAAGGCAAGCTTGAGCTCGTAGTACATTGGTATCCTGCGATCGAAATGAAGGTAATTTGTCAGTCAGTAGCTTTACTGAAGGAATATCTTTCACCAAAAACATTTCTGCGGGAACATGAATTATGATTGGAGCTTTGGTGATTACTTAGAAATCAGAGCGCCAGCAATTTCGTCGAACATAACCAGGATGACTAGAATGATCCTGCAAAAGGTTGCTGAAACAGGTCAAACTTGCAGGACCAAGATATGTAAACAGAGGATGAGAGGCTAGTTTTCCAGTTTATCACAACGACGAGTCAACACGAAGTTTTCTAGTAGTATGAACTTATAACGCAAATAAAAATTTGCTACCGAATTCCACAACAATTTAATTAATCATAACTCAAATTTTATACACCTTTTTTTATGAAAAAAATTATTCACCTGTCAGTACCGAGATAAAAGTCACTCAAAAGACAATCCCCTTTCTTGGTCTGACAAGACCTTCGCTACAGCCTAGATCCAATTCTGTCTACTGCTGCCACTATGAACAGCAAGATAACCAGATCTCAGACAGCTGAACGGATCAATTATGCAGAAATAAAGGTGTTTGGATCATTACCAGTACTCGCACCAGAACCGGAGCTGATCGGCCCTGCCGGGCCGCTGTTCGATCGACTTGAAGCACTCCAGCGCCGGCATCGCATAGCCGAAGAGCAGTCTGCAGCCAAACAGCAAGCAGGTGAGCCAGGCGCCAGGCAGGCACAGCAGATTTCCTTCTTCCTCATCTCCTCCAAGAAACAGAGACCAAACGCAAGCGGAGGCGCCCCCACGGCATCGCAAAATTCCACCAAAATTGCAGGCGAGAGGGAAATCACAAGGATGGAGGCGGTACTTACGTGAGGAATTTCGTCAGCAATTCGGTCGACATCCTGGGCCAGCGTCGAATTCTCGAGCGGGGGAGGGGGCGCCAAGGCCTATCTGAGTTCTTGGACGAACAAGAAGATGGCCTAACCGCCTAGGCCCAGTGATTTGTTTGGTGGCTTGACTTGCTTAATTGACAAGTTTCAGACAACGAGACGAGAAAGCAGGTAGTTAGCTAAACTGCTCGGGCATGATCTCTTGGAGATTACGGCTTTGACCCTCCTCAGGTTCAGAAACTCCAGGTGTATTTGGTGGTCTATGACGGGTGGGTCATCAGAGTATCAGATTGGGAAAAGGAGTTGTTATGGCACATGATGGACTGGACCGAGGAAGAATTTGTGAATATACTAAAACGAAAAGTGAATTGGGAATATAAGCTTGAAAAGGGAGCTTAGTAATTTAGGCCTAATTGGTGGCTTGGTGCCATTTGGTGTGATGTGACATAAAAGTAAACCACCTAAACTGACAGTGAGGTCAGAATTATTGAAGGGTGGGAAGAATCATGGAGAGATAGTGTTAGTATCTCCTCTTTGACGGTATGAAGACATTTTAGTTCTGTGAAAATAACTTCAGATTGGAGCTCATTTTAACATGTGAACCATGATTTCCACAAATTGTCAATTTTTCCTGCTTTCTAAGCACTTTATCAAATTCACGCCAATGCTCTCCACGCCAAGACCGTGGCTGTCTCGTGGCGGCCACAGAAATACCGGCCGCTACTTGGTTGCATGCCCAAAGCCGTGGCCGCCACTCATATGCAGGCTATTTCTTGCCACAAAGTGCGACGGCAAAAAATGACGCCCCGGTTTGTGACGGTGGCACACACGGCGTGGTGAAGTGACCAAGCAGGCCCTATGCCTGTGAGAACGTCGTCGTCAGATCCCAACAGGGTTGATGTAACGAAGGCAGGAGAAACACCGATCTACTCCCTCAGCTCTAGACAGGGGAATTAAAGAAAAGTAAAAAGTATAGGTGCACTGAAAACGAAAAGGAGAGGGATAGAGATAGATATGTAGTGGGAAAAGAGAATATTTTATTAGAAAGTGAGAAAATGATATATAATTTGAGAAAAATAGATAAGACTAGAATGACATGTATTGTTGAACGGAAGGGTAGATAGTGAAAAGTACACCCCATCTAGTGGAAGTTCCATCAGGAATAAACGTCGCCGTTTCAATGAATCATATAGCTGAATTATACAACAATCGCAGCGTCTTGCCAATACATTGGTTCAGCTACATCGACTGTCCCAGTTAAGAGTGAATGGAACAATTGTTTACACTCCATCAAGTCGAGAAGCTTACTTTGAAAAAAAAAAACACTCAAGAAGCCTGAAAATGTGGTCAGGTGAGGGAAGCTTCGGTTCATGACAAATGCAGCTGAAACCAATAGCGCATATCTTAAAGAGATTCTATAGAAAGAACCATTTAGGAAAGCATTCTAGCAGATGTTTCAGATTTATTTTTTCAGGTTGCTCAATGCTACAATTCTCCAGCTACTGAAGAAATGATGTTTTCATTAACAAAGACAGAGCAGCAAACAAACAAAATTAGTAGCTGCTATTTGTGACATCCAGGATGTCAATTCGAGCCCAAAAATAGAATCGGCCAGTTGTTCGGCCCGTGGACCGGGCGCGAACCCATTGGGCCGCGGTACTGTAGCGTCGGAGCACTGTAGCTGCTGGGCACTGTAGCCGCAGAACACTGTAGCGCGGGTACTGTAGCGAGCCGGTTAGTCCCATACCGGAAATTGACCAGGAGCTTGAATACTCAGTCCTGGGTGCAGTAGTAACCGGGTTAACCCTTTTACGCGAAGCGAGGACGAAAGCGTAAGAGTTGTTGCTGTGAGGTGGGGCCCGCACTGTAGGCGTACGGGTCTGGAGCCGTACTCTGGGCTCGGGTGTTACAGAATGGTATCAGAGCCGACCTTCGCTGTGTCACGGGCGTAGTCACGGGGTTCATGGCGCGTGGATCCGCAAGGCGGGACACGACATGACACGTGCCGGACGTGGCCAGGAAGGGACGATCCTGTGTCTACTGTCCCCTGGATGACTCGAGGAGTCAGGGGGTAAGCTGGTCGCTCGACGGGACGTCGAGTTCTAAAGGGGAGGAGAATGTGACATCCAGGATGTCAATTCGAGCCCAAAAATAGAATCGACCAGTTGTTCGGCCCGTGGGTCGGGCGCGAGCCTATTGGGCTGCGGTACTATAGCGTCGGAGCACTGTAGCGAGGCTACTGTAGATGCCGGGCACTGTAGCCGCGAAACACTGTAGCGCGGGTACTGTAGCGATCCGGTTAGTCCCATACTGGAAATTGACCAGGTTAGTCCCATACTGGAAATTGACCAGGAGCTTGACCAGCTTAAATACTCAGTCCTGGGTGCAGTAGTAACCGGGTTAACCCTTTTACGCGAAGCGAGGACGAAAGCGTAAGAGTTGTTGCTGTGAGGTGGGACCCGCACTACAGGCGTACGGGTCTGGAGCCGTACTCTGAGCTGGGGTGTTACACTATTCTGCATCAACCCTGACTCTACTTGATTACTTCTAGCATAACAAACAAAAAAGGAGCAGTCCCAGGCAAATCAACCCTCCTAACAAGAGAACTTTTACGGTGCACCATACTACTTGACGTTAGGAAGTAGTATAAATTTAATCTAACCGTCCATTGATGTGGGTATTATTGTAATTTTCATACGTATTAGCGAACCGGCACGCAAAAGAAAAGAAAAAACGAATGCAGAGGCACGGGGCGCCATGCCGCCGCCGAGAGCCAACAAGGTCGCCTCGGCGTCTTCCGCCGGATTCTTGCGTACCAGCTGGTGGCAGTTCAAATCCATTTGAGGGACGAGCGGCCGCTGCGGAGGCCTCGCTGCTAACTAGCAGACGAGCAATCGTTGCCAACGCACAGCCGACGAGCTCGCCTCGATGCCTCCGGCTAGATCCCTGCCTACCCGTCCGCGCCAGTGCCGATCCCTCCTCCATTGGAGCAGATCGCCAAGGCCTCATGCATCAGCGGCTTGCCGTTGTCCGGCGACAGCCGCTCTTCAACAAGGATCACACCATCGTTGTCGTTGGTGCTGCTATAACGACCAGCCCCTGATGAAGATGCTAAGGTCAGGGAGGAACATGTAGGAGGAGCTATAACAACAATTAAATAGTATTATGCTCAATCTCAGTCAGACAACAATAGTGTGCTTGCCTGCTTGGGTGAACCAGAGAGCAGTTTTTTTTCATGTCATGCCTGATGATTGTTTGTTTAGACTGGTAGAAGCACCAGTTCTTAGTGTACATGAATTTGCCTAATAGATTCCCATGACTTTATTACGGAGGAGCACCCAATTTTGTACAAACTCAATTGATTAATCCATGTCCAAACTCAAAATCAGTGACCGGATTCATTTCAAATGGATGAAAGGATTCATATTGATTACAAATACGAGTACAGAATGGATATTTCCAATACAGTATCAACCGAAACTTCAGCGATGTGGTGGTGTCAAAAGAGACGCGGAGGCCGGCGGTGTCGTCAAGATCAACATCGGCCGAGGCGGCTGCTGTCACTGCTCACTTCACCATGCGATCAAGCACCCAAATCCTGGCGCTGATGACGAAGGTTGTGGTGCCTTGATGTCAGAGCGGACGAACTCGCGACGATGCAGTACGCTAGCAACGGAAAGCATCGTGGGCCGCCACGCGCCGTCCCCGATCACAGCCTCCTAGGGTCGGGACATCGGGTAAATGGAGGCGGGCTCTGCTAGGGTTCGGGGATTGGGGAATGGCGGCAGCCGGCGAGCTCTGATCGGGAAACAATGAAACCAGAGAGAAAGAGGGACGAAAAGGAAATCAATCGAATAAGATCCACTAGTATTCTATAAAATCACTAAGCTGCCATTATATTTTGTTTCCAACTGTACCCTTTATTTTCTTATATCACTTTAAAATACTATCATACCACCATAGGAGAGTATGAAGTCATCTGAGTGGTTGGATTAAAGAAAATGAACGGCTCATGTTGATTTGGGTGCACCGTAAAGGTTCTACCTAACAAACGCACATTCGCAAAATTCTTCAAATAACTTCCAGTTTATGCACTGGTCCAGAAACTCATTAACTCGAAATTCCTCACTTGGTCGGTTGGTCCTTCACCACCTATCAAGAAACCACCTGATTCTCCTATTCACAAACACACAAGCACGCCTGCACTAAACATTGGCACACGAATCTCGACGATGGTCCTGTTTCGAATGCACTCATCAAAGCCTAAGTTTAGTGCAGGGACAAACCAAGCTGTAAAGGTAATCGTTGGAGCCTGCCAGGCAGAAATACAATCTGTGTACGCTTGGTGTCCTGCCCAGGGCTATTCAGCATTGGGGCATTTGCATATCTGGCTCTGTTCTGAAGGCCAATTGCATGGTTGGCCTCGTTTTTTAGGGTTTGCATATTTGACCTCGTTTTTTCAAACTGAAGCATAAACTTGACCCTATTCCGTTTCAGACCTTTGACAGTGTTAAGTCTATAGAAAAAAGACATTCCTACCCTTTGCATAATTAACCTTAATTTATAATGGTTTTTGCATTAATGACTCTATTTTGTGAAACAAAATTATAATACTAATTTAGTTACGATTTTAAAATTTCAACAACTTGAATTCAAAATCGAAAATTTGAACAAAAAATTGACGAAAATTCAAGTTGATGTTGAATATACGTGATTCCTTGTGTGGGGCCCACTGTTGGAGTTAAAAACAGATCGATTCCTTCATCCCCTTCTCTTCTTCATGGTGATTTCTCTCTCTTCCTCCATAGACGCACAACAAGCACCAAATCCACACTCCACAGCATTTGATGTTGAATCTCGTCGTAAAAAAATGAATCCCCAAGACTGCCTAATCCTCCATGTCCCCATTCCCTTCCTGATTAAGGCCGCCTATTGATTCCTAAAGAGGATAGAATCGGGTTGTTAAAATTAGAGGAAATTTTGCATGACATTCAAACGCTCAGACAACAAATTACTGATGCCAGGACCCAAATCCATCTCAACCTCCTGCGCGCCTGCCCCCAGCAACCTGCGTGTCGCAGCCCCCAGCGCCGTCCTGCTCGCAGCCCCGCGTCCGACTACTGCGGGCCCAGCCCGCATTCGCCTCCTGCGTGCCCGCCCGCGCGCCGGGGTCGCGGCTCGCCAGCCCGCGCGCCAAGGCAGGGGCCCTGCGCCGTCTCCTCCCTCTTCCCTCCCAGCTCGGCCCAACCTAGGGTTACGGTTCGCCGGCCATGGCTCGTGTGAAGCAAACGAAACAGAGGAGAGATGCAATGGGGTCACGGGAGAGAGAGCAGACGAGAGAGAATGGGTAAAGGAAAGGGAGGGTCGTTTGGTCTTTTCCATTGCCCTTTCAATTCCCTTTCACTTTTTTTAATGCGAAAACTGCCGGATGCTAACCCCGTTACAAAAGAGGGCCAGACGGGAGATTCAGTTTGAAATAACAGGGTCAAATACGCAAACCCTAAAAAAGAGGGCCAAACATGCAATTGGACTTCAGAATAGGGTCAGATACGCAAATGCCCCTTCATTTGCCCCTCTTATGAATGGTCAATACCTATTTGCCCTCCTTCTTAATGGCTTGTAATATTTACTCTTCTTCTAATTTTTTGATCTATAATTTGCCCTCTAGCTATTTTTATGCCGATTTTGCCCTTTCCCTCATCTTCTTCCTCTAGTGGAGCAGCACGACGGCGAGGCTCCCGTCGGTGACCACCGCGCGCCATGGGTGCCGACGCGTCCGCGCGCAAGCCGCGCCGCTCCGTCGCCGCCGCACCCTTGCCCGCTTGCCTCAAGCCGCTCCCGACCTTGTAGTGCGCGCATCTATCCCCTCGAGCTTGCTGTCAGCCCCCCATCCCGTCTCCTCTGCGCAGTTGCTACTCGCTCGCTTGCGTTTGTCTTACTTGGACTGCTATGTGCTGGCTTAGCTGCTTGCTTGTGCGATGATGCGTGTGTGCGTGCAACGCAACTCACCAAGGAGAGAGAAATTGGTGATGATGCTTGGAGCTGGTGGTGGTAGGGAAGCTAGAAGACAATGGTAGTGGATAGGTTGATTTGGACGGGCGTTCCTTGTTAAGGTCACCGTGACCCGCACAGGTGCTGGGCCGACGGACGGCAACGAGGTGGTCAAGTGGCGCGACGGCACACGAGAAGCGTGGCCACGAGAAGCGAGGCGACGGTCATTCCACGGCGAGCGGCGGCGCCTATGGGCATGGTGGGAGGAAGAAGAAAAGGGGAGGGGTAGAAACCGTATAAAAATGACTAAAGAGCAAATTTTATATCAAAAATCTGTAAAGATGGTAAAAGTTAAAAGTCATTGGGAAGGGAGCAAATGCCTACTAGCCATTAGGAAATGTGGCAATTTCTGAATAGGGCCGTGTCCTGCCTGGTGCCTACGGTTGGTTATGTTTGGTGTTATACGATATGACGCCTGAGCTGCTGATAATTGCAAGGGGTAATGCAGTTGCACAAGCATTTGTTGCAGTTTACAGTTAAAACCAGCTGTGGCTGCCGATGCCGAGATGCAAAGACCATGGGTTGAATTTTGCAAGCATGTCAGCAGCAGTCTAGAAAGCTGGGTCTTGAAGCCGTTACCAAATGTAATCCACACCGTGACTTCTGCTGTATCCGCATCGTGGTTGCCTCCCGAGTCCCCACCTCCGCTTCCTTCCCTGAACTCCATTCAGCAGAACGCCGTGCTAACCAAGGGACGAAACCTGCGAAGTAGTCGCTGTCGACATGGACTCCACGAGCCGCCGAACTACATCCGGTGACCGGTGCAATGGTGGAGCTTCAAGCTTACCCATGACCGTGTGCGGGCGGAGCTCCTAGCTAGTGAACTCAAGGCTGACACCGGCCGGGCTCAACGTAGATGGAGGATCATCGAGCTCAATTTGGTAGTCGTCGACCTTGCGGACCGCTTTGTGGACCGGCAGGATTACACAATAATCAAGCATGTATTAGTCAAGGTCGTGACTGATTACCAGAGAGTAGGGGGCGCAGGAGGCTCAGCACAAACGGTCCTTGCGGAACTTTCTTCGTAGCAGTTTCGTAAATGGGACTTCGTACGTGTAGACTTTTCCTTTTTGTAATAGCGCTTATCTAAAAATGCCATCACAAATGTGATTTGCGTAAGTGAACTCTTGGCAGGACGACACGAATCGTAAACCTGAAACTCTTGGCACGCTTATCTAACAATCGGATCCTGAACTTCAGAGAGAGCGGTCAACATGACTTGACTGGCAGTTCGCTGGATGGGGAAGAATTCAAATGGGATGTCATTCGTGTGCCATGCTCTGTGAGATTGTCAAATCATGATCAGGAGCTACAGATTCATGGACCCCTGTACGCTTGTTCCACGCATTCAAGGCAAGACAGACACTGAAAGCGACTGCGGGTGTCCCCGGACGTGGGGCAAGACTTTTTTTTTTTCCATTTGCAATTTTTGTTGTTGCGATTATTCCCATTTGCAAAAAAAAATTTGCGATTATTCCCATTTGCAAAATTCAGATAACTTTGCTTGACAGCTTCGCCAACCAGTTGGAAAAATAAAAATGCAGCCATCTTGCTCTATGCTGAATACAGGTATACAAATATTTGACAGATCCCGTCAAAAAAAATGACAGAAGAATGCCGCATCAGCAGCTTTTTACAAATCGTTTAAATTATCATGGCATGAAAAATTATAATACAAAACCGTCTAAAATCCTGTAATTGAATGTGAGTAAAACTACTCTGTTACATGTTGTTCCAGATTTTTTTCATAATTTATTTCATTATGTTATTCATCAATATACGGTTTAAAAATTAATGCAAACGATATGTACTCAACATCGTGTTTAAGTTATAACACACAATACAGTGAATCGGAAAGGATGTACTAGTAACTGATAAATGACATCCTGAAGCATCATTCACATATTCTGACATGTTGGATCGTCATTATCAATACTGCATTACTGACGAAGACACCGACTGTTACCCAATCCTTCAATTCTTATGATGTCACAACAAAGAAATGCTTAACAATGTTTGACTCAACTTTCGTCTGGGTCTTCATAGAAAAACTTGGGTCAAGTCATGCGCAAAGCAATGAAAACTGTTAAGAAAACAACCAGACACATCTGCCAACAGCAACAGTCACGCAGATGAACATGCTTCAGAGTTAGGGTGTGTTCGTTTCACCGTTTAGACCCCTCTAAAATTTAATTCTAAAGAGAATCTTATTATTTAGGAGTATTAAATAAAGTCTAATGACAAAACCTTTTTACAGATGGTACATCTTTACGAGACGAATCTAATGAGCCTAATTAATCTATGTTTTGCTACAGTGATGCTACAGTAAATATCGTCTAATCACGGCTTAACTACCCTCGTTAAATTCGTCTCGCGATTTAGAGGAGATTCTGCAGTTAGTTTTGTAATTAAACTTTATTTAAGACAAGATTCTTTGTGTTTAAACCCCTCTAAATTTTAGACTCTAAAACGCCGAACACGCCCTTAGTTCGGTTTACAATTCGTGACACACAAGAGACAGACAGCGAAAGGAGGACAAGAACAGACATGCAGTTTAATAAATTTGATCAATTAGTAATCTAGGCATTAATCTACTCTAATGGTCAGCACCAACTAGTTTTAGCAACTGTACATGATTACCACCATCCCTCACCTTCCATTCCTCTTCCACACCACACTAATCATTGACAAAAAACTGTCATCTCTGAATGAGACAACAGAGAAAAAGAAAACTGAAGAAAAATAAAAAAGAAGAGGAAACAACGACTCAGCTCTTGTCTTCGTCGTCAAAGGTCGCCGAGGAGTACTCCTCGAACGTTATGCACGACGACGAGGGCGACGGCGAGGGGTGCGCCGGCGGGCTCGCCGGCAGCGGCGGCGGCGGGGACGCCTGCATGCCGACGAGCAGGTCGATGAAGGCGCCGACGATGGCGGCGTGGACGCCCTTGGCGTTGAGCTTGAGGTACCACGCCAGGAGCTCCTCCAGCGCCTCCCAGTCCCGCAGGCCGTGCGCCGCCACCATCTCCGCCATCGACGCCCGGAAGTCGCCGTACGGGTCCTTGGACTCCACCGTCACCACCACCGCGCCGCCCTTCACGGCATTGGCCGCGTCGTCCTTGTCGGACGGCGCGGCGGCGGCGGTCGCTGCTGCTGGCTCGTCGCTCTCGACGGACGACACCGCGTCGGCCGCCTCTTCCTCGCCGCGCGCCGGCGCCGGAGCTGATTCGACTGGTGGCGCCTTCCCGTCGGAGAGGGGAAGACATGCGCAATGCGTCACCTGCTGCTTGGTGGGCAAGAACTCCGCGCCGGCCGGCTCGAAGAAGAGCCGGTCCGCCCGGACACCGCGCACGACGGCCGTCGTCTCCTTGTCCTCGTCGTCTCCGGCCTGCTGCTTCTCCGCCTCCGCGGCGGCGGCGGCGGCGGGCAGAGCCGGGGACCTCGGGTCGACGACGCGCGACGCATCTTCGTCCATGGACGAGCGGCGGCGCACGAAGGACGTGTCGTAGATGGTGTTGACGGTGCGGAACACGGCGGCGGCGGCGTTGTTGTGCTCGTCGGGCCGCGCGCGGAACGAGCTAGTGCGCGGGTGGCGGCACGACGGCCACGGCCACGCAGAAGGCGGCGGCGGGTAGCAGCGCTGGCTGTAGTGGTGCACGGCGGACGGGGTGGACGGCGACGGCGGCGAGCGGTGCTGCACGTCGCGGAGCTTGTAGAGGATGGCGGCGAGGCCCCTCTTGGCCATGGCGGCAGGGTGGTGGCGCCGCTTGAGCTTGTGGGACTGCGGGGCGGGAGGGTGCAGGGAAGGAGGCATCGCGACGGCCGCCCTGGTGTTTTGGCCTTTGCCGCTCTGCTCCGTCCGCCTGCTTGCTCAGTTGCTTGTCTTATAGAGGCGGACGAGGAGGACGGGAGTAAGTTCATGCTCTTTTTTTTTTTTTTTTTTTTTTTTTTTTTTTGATCTTAGTTCATGCTCTGTTACTGTAGGGGTTGGAGAGGTTTCAGTACGAATCTTAATACTGTCAATGATGGTCTACTGGAGCATTGGATGGACTCCTAATGAGAGAGAAAAAGTTTTTTAATTATTCCTACGATACAGTCATAAACAAGTAGTATAGTACTACTCCGTTTCATTGCTCCAATAAATAAGGCGTTCTTCTTTGTAATGTTTCAGGAAAAACAAATCCTCCAATCCAAAGAAGCCCCAAGTATAAACCTCCATTTTTGTTTACTTTGTAATGTAAAAATTCGACCATATTTTTTCAAAATTTCTTTTAGATACTTAAGACATATTGCTAATAAAATCGTCATTAAACATTCACTAGTATTGTGTACATTTTTAAGTGTCTATATTCTTTTCTAGAACCAACACAAAGAAAAAGTTTCCACAGTAAATAGACAATGATACTGTAAGTAAAAGGAAACAAATATTTGCGGTAACATTGTTCATATGATAAAAATGAGAGGTACTAGTATTTGTTATAAACAGTAACAGTTCTGCTCTTAGCTCTGTTCATCCTACTTTCAGGAGAACACATGATCATCTCCCTTTTACTGTTCACACGACTTCTACGATGCAAGAAAACACCATAAGGTCTACTGATTTTTTTTATTTCTTGCTTGCCTCTGATAATAGTCGTTAGAGGTTATGCTTATGTACGGATGCTGATACTCTAGGAAAGTTACGTTCTTTTTTATATTATTTTTCAAACATTTTTTTTCTTTGGGATGAACATGTCTCTTGCAAAGATTGGGTTATGCTCCTCATGTTCTTTGCCTTCTGGTTGTGATCAACAGGCAACAGCTTTTTTGTTTTAAATGTATTGTTCGGAAAGCTGCTTTATAAAATATTTTTGCACCCAATAGTTACTATTTCTGGTTTCTGCTCGTAGAAGGAAATTCTAAAATATAAGTAATGGCTGTGGCGTTAGCTGTTGAACAGTAATATGCGCTGGTCCAATTTTGACCTGTGGATTGCACCTCATTTCCTGAATGCGTTGGAAGTACAATGCACCCTGTGGATTTCGTTGCTTTATTCTGCACTCCCTGAATCTCACATTCATTATCACCCTGAATTGCGACTGTTCCCTTGATGATTCAGAAAAAAAGGGGGGAAATTCCAGATGCAGAAATCAATAGGGTGCCTGGCACAATCTGCAACCTATTGAATGCAAGGTGGCAGGTGTAACAAGTCACATCTCACACTTTATGGTTCTGGCTTCTGCTCTGTCCTGCAGCTTAAAGTCTGGTTAAGGAAAAACTTGCAACAGAACATTCATGATTCATCTCTGAAGAAGCTTAAGCACCATGCACGCTGGTTAACGTGCATAGAAGTACATCCAGGTGATGCACCATGCATTGCACCGTGACCTTCTCTGAAGATTAACGTGACGAGATTCAGAGAACCACAGATTTGTTGGACACCGTGACAAAAATTTGAACACATCTCATAGAAAAATCTCTGCCTTGGCCTCTTCCCAGAGCTTAAACAACACATACTTGCCACTCCTGTCCTGTCCTTTGCCGTCAAGCCCAACGCCGGTGACCAGGCAACGCAGTTCTCTCGAGACGAGCTTAACCTCCACGCGCGCGAGCGTGTCGTCGTTCTCAAGACGAAACGCCAGGTCTTTGATCACTTAATTAGGCGTTCACCACTGTTGCTGCTTTTGAGGAGGAAAGCTTGTCTGTTCGTGTCATGGTTAAAAAGTCTGTACTCCTCCACAAAATATGCAGCACTACTTGTGTTCTCTTTAACTTCGTGCCACGTGGGAGCAATGCACACGTGTGAGGGTCTTCAGCCTGTAGGTGTCCTGGGCCGTCGGATCAAGCAACAAACGGTCTAGATGTAGATAACCTAACCCGAGGAAAAAACCCCATTGTTTATCCTTTTTTTTTTGTTTTGTTTTGGCGAAGGATCGGTTTTTAATTGATGTATTTAGAACAAAGATTTTGAGTTCGTTTTTGAGGTTAGAAAATATATTATAACGTCATGAATGAAAATCCCAACGGATCCGGAGGTTTCCACATTATGGGCTTTACCCTGCTGTGTTTGTGGCACTTGGGAACTAAATAAGCAGAAAAGGTACACAACCGATTCAAAATAGAGGGGCAATTTAGCCATGAATCCTCTTAATGTGGGCCTAATGTCTCCTGTGGAGCTTGCCCTGTTCCTCAGGACAAGAACCTGGAATACAACAACCACCTGGTTCCACAGCGAAAGTGGATCCTACGGCTAAGGTTGACCCAAGTGCTGGTGCTCGAAGGGGCAGTGCTCGCTCTTTTCAGGGCCTAAATGACCTGTTCCCTTGGCAAAAGGATAACAAGAGCTGTGCCTGTAGCAATTATAAGGCGACAAATGCCACCATGGACGGCCCTATTTTGATTTAGAACTTTCTTCCATGTTTCTGGCTGCATTTGGTAGCAATCTTCTTGTTTGCTAATGGTGATGTT
The DNA here is from genome assembly GCA_007726485.1 of Eragrostis curvula. Taxonomy (NCBI): domain Eukaryota; kingdom Viridiplantae; phylum Streptophyta; class Magnoliopsida; order Poales; family Poaceae; genus Eragrostis; species Eragrostis curvula. The sequence continues at coordinate 11,306,414 of RWGY01000031.1, forward strand.
CTTTCTGCTGGTAGCGTAGTTCTTGTGTCCATGTTATGGATTTGCAGAAGAAAAAAGGTCCATGTCTGTCTGTTGTCGGGTGTGTTTTTAAATTGGGTGGAAGGAAAATAGAAATAATAGTGAAGGTGTTGGCATTCTTATTTGATTAAGATAACAGAGTGGCATGCTTTGGTAGTTCTTCTAAAGCTCAATGACAAACTAAGTGCCTCTTTTTTTTATTTATAATAAAGCAATAGACACTTGAAAGGACGTCAAACAGAATTCAAACCTAAGCGATTTAGACATGCATCAACACCCACCCCCAACCAGTTAAGTTCCTAAAACATATGTCATGTGTAAAACTCTCGAGGAGTCTAGGACTTTGAGTCGTTGCATCAGCGTCAGACAAAATGTTGTTGTTCTTTTATGGGGGAAGAAACGCGTTAATCAGCTTACTCATTTTACTCAGCGATGGCCATTAGGTTGTTCCACTGATGGTGTCTAATTACGGGAAGCAGAATTGAAGGAGGAATAGAAGATACATCTCTGACAGACCTGGGTTAACAGTCCCATTGTTTTGTACTCCCTCTATTTTTAATTATATGATACTTTTTTTTGTTGAATTTTAACCAACAATATATATTTAATAATTATTTTTTAAATGTGAAATGAATATTATTAGATTTTTTTGACTGGTCGAATATCATTAGATTCATCATCAAAAGCACTTTAAAATTAATTTATACACTTAGCTATTTACGTAAATATTTATAGATAAAACGAATGGTCAAAGTAACGAAAAAGGATATTAAAAGACGGAAAGAGTAGTAAGTTGTAACAGAGTAGAGATATCTGAAGAATGAAACAATAGCGAAACGAACAGGCTGCAGCGAATCGCGGTATCAACTGTAACAGCTGCAAATTCCCCATCTACACATGCAACGTTGACTTGCTTCTTGTCTCTTGCACATCTACTTCCATCCTGGGATTCCCGCAAGTCATCAGCATCGAGCATGTTGGATTGCTCGAGACGCTGGCTTGAATTTAGAGCCGGTCCACGCATATGTATGCATGGGTCGAAATGAACGACAGGATCGGCACCACGCGTGTGCCCATAATTTTCCCGTCTTAGTGCTTGATGAATCGATCATTCATACCGTTGGGAACCGCACATGAGCATGATGACGGGGATGCATTAGGTTATGGCGTGGTGAGAATGCAATTGATGAACCTTTCGACCCGACAAGCGTTGCCTAAACAAATCGAGGGCGCTGTTAGCAAGTAGGTGTAGCCCTGATTTGTTTTGGGGGACACATGCCAATTATATAAAGGTGAGTGAAGCGGATTAAATTGTTCCTTTGTGTTGGACCGGCACGATTCAGTGATTCACACGTAGCACTTGGTAGCGTGGGAAGAGGTGGCATGTCGATACTGGATAATTAGTAGGATTTTTGCAGGATTTTTATTAATTCTATGAACGTCTTGTGATATTTACTTCTATTTATTTTATGTAAGTCATTTGTAGGTCGATAGTTCAAATTTCAAACCTCCAACTTGCAAGTGGGTTATTTTTCATACTGTTGTATAGAAATGACTTACTCCTACTTGTTTTCAAAGTGCAAGTTTATATCAATGTATACTCAGTTTATTTTTTTGAAAAGCCCCAAGTGTCCCAATCCCATAGTTCAAGAATTTGGCACAATTGGCACAATTTGACAACTTCTTCTTACCGAGGAAGCAACTAATTTAAAAGTTGGTGAAAATTATCTATGAATCTGCTCAATAAAAAACTGCTACATAATTTATTATTTGGCACAACTTCTCTTTATTATTTGTGTAAATAAGCTGTGCTGAACGGAGAAATATTGACCCCCCAGCTAAACAGTTCAGGTTCTGTCTCTGTTCGAGTCAGGGCCATGAACAGTTTGGGCCAGACCAAAGTTGCTCTTACTCGGCACTGTCACAGTTTGGGCCAGACCAAAGTTGCTCCTCCTCGGCTGAGCGAGCCCAGATCCAAACTCTCAGTGCAACAAAGGAGCTCTGGTTCGGTTCGAAAGACGAACTTTGGGTCGTCTTCGTCGCACGGGCTGCCGCATCCAGGTTGGTGATTTGTGAGCAATTTGCTACTGTTCCTCTACAGCTCTGAGGAGATTGAGCCCAATAACTTTTTATACTTGTTTCCGGATCATTTTTAGATACAATTCGTATTTGTTTTGAGCTTCGTACAACCCTAGTTTGAGCGTAATCCGTGCCTTGCCTTGCCTCGTAGAGATGGCTGCAATGCCGAAATTTGATTCAATCCAAGGTCGAGGTAGAGATCTTTTTTCTCCTTCAATAGTTGGGTTTTAATGAATTATTAAACCCTCACACGGCCTCGATTCGGTTGTCCTGTAAAACATTTCCATTGGATGTTATGTGATATCTGCGGGATCGTTGTCTGCGATAACTTCTCCAGGACTTTGGGTCGCTTAACAACTAAAATTTTTGGACATTGGGACATGTGATGGATGAATGGGGTCAGCATAATGGTTTTCGGATGGTGCGGTTGGGCTCCTCTGTGGCTCTGTCCCACTGCATCTGTCGATATAATTTTCAGTCAATTTTTTTCCTCATTGATTCTTTTACGAATCATTATGGAAATTGAACATCGTAGCTTCAGATATGTTTAAAGTGCAGTGTACGATGTATCATGTATGTGCATTGCTTAACCTGAACATGAGAAGCTACGCTAGCGCAGCTGGTTAGTCTCCTTGGGGAAGAGCTAGCCGGCCAGGGTTCGAATCCTGGTTTCTCACTTTGTTCGGTGGAGGTTTCCTCCCCCGTAGCCCAACTTCATTTTTTTTTTACCTGAACATAGATCGAAAGGCTGAAAGGGTAAGCAGTAAACATGTTCAGAGCGTAAAACAATAGTCGCAGGATATATCATTTCTGTATTGTGTCTCATGGCAACATGTGGCTAGGCATAGTCTAAAGATGTGTTGTTAACTTGGCATTCCATACTGTGTTTGAGATAGTGTTGCCTATTTTTAGCACTTTTGTTATGGATAGAATACATATTATTTCTCCTATTTCTTCATTATGCAAAAAATGCACCTGCTGATTAGCATTTTTCATAATTACAAGTTGATTCCGTGATCCACTGTTTGCTTTTGCGTTGAAATTTGTAACTTCCAATGTTATGTGCACTTAGGCTGCTGATTTTCTTGGACAAAGACTGAACAATTACATGTTCCTCCCGGCTGACAACACCAGAGGAGGAGCACTGATTGCTTGGGATTCAGATTACTTTGATGCTGCCTGTGTTAACATGGGCAACTACTCGATCACAGCTTCAGTCACACAGAAAGGAGATGGGGTGACCTTCCTCTTAACCAATGTCTATGGCCCATGTGAGGATCAAGAAAAGCAATTATTTCTGCAGGAGCTGACTGCTCTAATGCGTGCAGCTGGTACACCATGGTTATGCCTGGGAGATTTCAACCTGATTTACGAAGCAAGAGACAAAAACAACCTCAACTTGAATAGAAGACTCATGGGACAGTTCAGAGCAGCTTTGAATCGCAGTGAGCTGATTGAAATTAGTCTACAGAACAGGAAATACACTTGGTCGAATGAAAGAGAAAACCCAACAATGTGTAAGCTGGATAGATTCTTCTGCAACAAAGAATGGGACCTTATTTTCTCTGATGTACAACTACAAGCATTGTCATCTTCCATGTCTGATCACTGCCCCTTGTTTCTTGGGCAAAACAAGGGTCCACCACGAAGAGCTACTTTCAAGTTTGAAAACTTCTGGACAAGAATACCTGGCTTCTTGGAGGTAGTACAACAGGCCTGGGATCAACCGGTCAGTGGAGTATCCCATTTGCTCATCCTAAAACAGAAAATGCAGAACGTTGAGCGTGCACGCAAACAATGGAGCAAGTTTCATTTTGGACAAACAAAGCTGCAGATTGCAATTGCAGAAAATATCATTTTCAACTTGGACAAGGCCCAAGAGCAGCGGGCATTAACAGAGGAGGAACTATCCTTGCGCCAAGAACTGAAACTGCGTGTACTAGGACTGGCTGCTGTACAGAGAGCAAGAAGAAGGCAAGCCTCCAGAATTACATGGCTCAAAGAAGGAGACGCGTGCACAAAATATTTCCACTTAAAAATGAATGGTCGAAGGAGAAAAAATCATATAGCACACCTCCAGCAACCGGATGGAACATACTTATGGAAGCATGCAGAAAAAGAGAAAGAGCTTCATGGTCATTACAAGGACCTCATCGGATCACACCAGCCAAGGCAGCTAACAATGGATTGGCCGAGACTTCAACTACCAAAACTGCAACAAAATTCACTAGATCTACCATTCTCAGAAAAGGAAATATGGGCAGCCGTGAAACAGCTCCCAGCTGAAAAGGCGCCGGGCCCTGATGGTTTCACAGGAGCCTTCTACAAGAGCTGCTGGAGTATCATCAAGACTGAAGTCTGTAATGCGTTTCATGCGGTCTATATGGTGCACACAGGACCATTACATCAATTGAACACAGCGGCGATAACACTAATCCCTAAGAAGGACGCCCCGGTAACAGCAAAAGACTATAGACCTATAAGCCTCATACACTCCTTCGCGAAGCTGCTATCCAAGGTTCTAGCACTGCGTCTGGAAAAACACATCGACTCGTTGATCTCCAGCTCACAGAGCGCCTTCATCAAGAGAAGGTGCATCCAAGATAACTTCATGTACGTGCGTAACCTAGCAAGAGCTTACCATCGTAACAAGATACCTGCTCTCCTTTTCAAGCTGGATATCTCCAAAGCATTTGATACTGTTTCGTGGCAGTACATGATGGAAGTGCTACAACAAAGAAAATTTCCGACAAGATGGCGTGACTGGTTATCTCTAATCTTCTCCTCGTCCTCATCCAAAATACTGTTGAATGGTGTACTGGGGCCTGAGATCAAACATCAAAGAGGCTTGCGACGAGAAGACCCTTTATCGCCATACCTCTTCATCCTTGCTATTGACAGTTTGCAGAGGATCTTTGAGGTTGCAACGGAGGATGGGCTACTAACACCGCTGCACGGAAGACATGCAAAATTAAGACTGTCACTATATGCAGATGATGCGGTTCTTTACACAAACCCAAAGCAAGAGGAAGTTGCAATGGTAATGCAAATCATGGATCAGTTCGGGGCAGCGACTGGCCTAAAAGTGAATGTTGAGAAAAGCTCTGTTGCAACAATACGCTGTGGTGAACTTGACCTGGATACAGTGCTTCAGTCCTTTGTGGGCCAGCGTGTAACATTCCCAATCACATACCTCGGACTTCCATTAACACTTGGGAGGATAAAGCTAGTCCACCTACAACCAATCCTGGATAAAGGAAGGGCAAAAATGGCGGGTTGGAAAGGAAAACTAATCAAACAGGCAGGCGGCCGAGAGCTTGTTAAGACTGTGCTGAGTGCTGTGCCAACTTACCTTTTGACAGGCACGAGAGTTCCCAGAAAATTCATAGCCGAGTATGATAAAGCAAGGAAAAAATTCCTATGGGCAGGCGACCAAGAGTTAACTGGAGGCAAATGCAAAGTTAATTGGGACAAATGTTGCACACCAACTCAGCATGGAGGATTAGGGCTCATGAACCTCGATCGTTTAAGTAGAGCATTGAGGCAGAGGTGGCTATGGTATGCATGGAAAGAAACACAACGACCATGGGTTGGAATGGAGGTGCCGATGGATGACACTGACGTTGCACTATTCACGGCTGCAACAAGGGTCACAGTTAATGTAGAAATAGATGACCACGTCCACGTTCTCTGTTGAGCTTGTACCGGGTCACACGGCGCCCACGCCTGCCGATCCTCACGCGCACACCACGCATATCGCCTGGCATATTCGGTTATCCCTAACCGACCTTGTACATGTATAAAATCTCTCCCGAGATCAATCAATGAATGGTGCGATTGCTCTCTACATGGTATCAGCTTAATTCGATCCTATTCTTCCACTGCCTCCTCTCCTCTCCGATGGCGACGAGCCCTTCCACTGCCACTTCCACCGGCGGCTCCTCCGGCATCAACCCCTTTGCTGACTCCTCTCCACCAGCGATCGCCGCCGCCGCTCTCCAGCACGTCAGCATCCGCACCCATGTGCCCATCGTGCTTGACTACGGCGACACCACGTACTCCATGTGGAGCAACTTCTTCAACGCCACCTTCCGCAAGTTCGGACTGCTGGACCACGTCGACGGCGCCGTCGACGCGCACGCCATGTGGCACAACGCTGAATGGCTGCAAGTCGATCAGTGTGTTGTCTCGTGGATCTACAACTCCATCACCACCAACCTCATGAAGATGATCCAGGTGCCGCGTCCGTCGGCGTACCAGCTCTGGCAGTCGATCCGCGGGCTCTTCCTCGACAACGCCGACATGCGCGCCGTCTACGCCCTGCAAGACTTCCACAGCCTCTACCAAGGTGATATGACCACTCAAGAGTACATGTCCAGGCTCAAGTCCCTCGCCGAACTGCTGCGCGACGTCGGCCATCCGGTGTCTGAATCCGCCATGGTCGTCAACGCGCTGCGTGGACTGAATCCAAAATTCAGCCATGCCATCTCCGTCCTCACCGCCATGAAGCCGCTGCCCAACTTCAACTTCGTCCGCGACTACCTGCATCAGGACGAACGCCGCCAAGATCACACCGCCAAGATGGAGGCGGCCACTGCCCTCCTCCCCGCCGGCTCTGCCCCGACCCCTGCGCCGCCGGCCTCCTTCAACAGGCCGGCGCCCCCGACTCCTGCGGCCCCGGGATCCTACACGCCACCCAGGCCCGTCGTCGATCGCCGCAAAAAGCGGAAGCAGAACGACGGTCGCCGCGGTGGCGGCGGCGGCGGTGGCGGCGGCGGCGGCGGCGCGCCTCATCCGTCGAGCGCCAACTACAATGCCTCCACCAACCCCTGGACCGGAGTTGTTCAGGCCTGGCCCATGAACATCTACCGGCCTTCCGGGCCTGGCGCCACCGGCCCACGGCCCGGCAACACAACCCAGCAGGCACTCACGGCGTCCGCCTTCCCGCCCTATGCTGATTCAAGCGCGGCGAACAATCAGCAGCAGCAGCAGCAGCAGACGATCCCCGTCGCGCTCCTCTCCGCTCTCCAAGGGGCGCCGACTCCAAGCGAGTACCAGGGAAACGACTGGGTCCTCGACACAGGAGCAAGCTCCCACATGGCCAATGATTCCGGTATACTTACCTACTCCCGCGCACCCTCTTATTCTAGCACCATTATCGTTGGCAATGGCGCCCCCTTATCTGTTGATCGCATTGGTTCCACTTTGATTCCTACTCATTTCACACCTTTGCGTCTCAATAATGTTTTGATTTCGCCTCGCCTCATCAAGAATCTGATTTCTGTTCGTGCTTTGACACGCGATAATTATGTCTCTGTCACCTTTGACCCTTTTGGCTTTTCCATAAAGGATTTCAGAACGGGCACGATTCTGCTCCGATGTGATTCCTCCGGCGACCTCTACCCGCTGCACACCAACAATAAGTCCACCACAAGCCGCAGCTTCCTCGCCACGCACACCTCGGGGCTCTGGCATGCGCGGCTAGGCCACCCAGGGCATGGCCAGCTACATCGCATTTTATCTCATTTTGATTTTCGTTGTGTTAAATCTGATGATCATACGTGTAATGCCTGTCGCATCGGCAAGCACGTCCGACTACCATTTTCAGAGTCGCCTAATGTCTCTGTTTTTCCTTTTCAATTGCTGCATTGTGATGTATGGACCTCTCCAATCAATAGCAACTCTGGATTCAAATATTACCTTGTTATTTTGGATGACTTCTCGCACTTTACTTGGACATTTCCACTTCGCCACAAGTCTGATGTCCTAGCGACACTGATTTCGTTCCACGCTTTCGTCCACACGCAATTTCATCGCCCGATTATGTGCATCCAAACCGACAATGGCAAAGAATTTGATAACGACGCCACTCGCTCCTTTTTCGCTAGCCATGGCATTGTCTTGCGTCTGAGTTGTCCTTACACATCGCCGCAAAATGGCCGCGCCGAACGCACGCTGCGCACGCTCAATGACAGTATGCGAACCATGCTCCTACATGCCGGCGCCCCGCCCACCTTCTGGCCTGATGCGCTCGCCACAGCAACGTACTTGCTCAACCGCCGTCCGTGTCGCGTTCGCCGCCATGTCACACCACACGACCTCCTCCTTGGCTACTCTCCTGAGTATGAACACCTCCGAGTCTTTGGCTGCCTCTGCTATCCCAGCACCGTCGCCACTGCACCAAACAAGCTCGTGCCGCGCTCTGCACCATGCATCTTTATCGGCTACCCAGCTGAAACCAAAGGATACAGATGTTACAATCCTGAAACCAGGCGCGTACTGACCTCTCGCCATGTCTACTTCGATGAAAAGGCATTTCCTTTCAGGTCCAACAGTGTTCCGCCGACGGCTACCACCTCTGCCACGACACCGCCCGTCGACGTTGTGCACGCTCCTGTGCACGTCCAGGCCGCGCGTGCACCACGGCACCACCATCGCAACGTTCCGACCCCGCCCGCGTCCGCAGTGCGCTCACCATCACCCGTGCGCCCTGCGTCGACAAGGGCGGACATGGACCTGCCGCAAGCTGGACCGTCGGGTACTGCCACTCCGGGCCCATCGCCCATGCCATCACCCCATGACGCCGAGCCGTCACCAGGAGCCGCGCCTCATCATCTACATGCAACGCCGCCAACGGACGCCACGGCCAGTACATCCACGCCGGTGCCGCGGGGACCACCACGCTTCGACGCCTCTCCTCCGCCAGCACCGCGCACATCTCCGGCCGCACCAGAACAACCTCGACATCACATGATCACGAGGGCCCGCGCCGGAATCCATCAGCCGAACCCGCGCTACGCCAACGCCGCGGTCACCACGCCATCGCCGCCGCCTACCTCGGTTCGTGCTGCTCTGCGCGACACCGACTGGCTGCGCGCCATGGAGGAAGAGTACGCGGCCCTGCAGGACAACCGTACATGGACGCTGGTACCGCGACCGCCGGGCGTGAACATCATCACGGGCAAGTGGATATTCAAGAACAAGCTGAACGCCGACGGGACTCTTGAACGGCGGAAAGCAAGATGGGTCGTCCGCGGCTTCAAGCAACGTCAGGGGATCAACTTCGACCAAACGTTCTCTCCCGTCGTCAAGCCCGGCACCATCCGCACGGTCCTCTACCTCGCCGCGTCGCGCCATTGGCCGGTGCACCAGCTCGACGTCAAGAATGCGTTCCTCCACGGCGAGCTCGCCGAGCAAGTCTACTGCCTTCAACCTGCGGGCTTCATCGACAAGCAGCATCCTGATCACGTCTGCCTCCTCAACAAATCGCTGTACGGCCTGAAGCAAGCACCGCGCGCGTGGTACCAGCGGTTCGCCGGCGAACTCCTCCGACTCGGCTTCCACTCCACCAGCTCCGATTCATCGCTGTTCGTGCTCAAGCAAGGCGCGGAAATGGCCTACCTCCTCTTGTACGTCGACGACATCGTCTTAACGGCATCGACAGCGGCACTGCTCCAGCGCATCGTCCAGCACCTGAGTGTGGCGTTCGCCATGAAGGACCTCAGCCCCCTCCACTACTTCCTCGGCATCAGCGTCCGTCGCACGGCTTCCGGCTTCTTCTTGAACCAAGCCAAATATGCAGAGGAGCTACTTGATCGTGCTGGCATGATGAATTGCAAGACGGCAGCCACACCTGTGGACACAAAGCCCAAGATCTCCGCCTCCGACGGCGTTCCGGCGGACGACGCCGCGTTCTACCGCAGCATCACCGGAGCTCTGCAGTACCTCACCCTCACTCGCCCGGACATCGCGTACGCCGTTCATCAAGTTTGTCTCCACATGCACGCTCCACGGGACGTTCATTGGACTCTGGTTAAGCGCGTCTTGCGCTACATCAGAGGAACCATGGCGCACGGCATCCATCTTCACGCACCACCGAGCTGCGACATCACGGCCTACTCCGACGCCGACTGGGCTGGGTGTCCCGACACGCGTCGTTCGACTTCGGGCTACTGCATCTTCCTCGGGGATTCTCTCGTATCTTGGTCGTCCAAAAGACAGACCACCGTCTCGCGCTCCAGTGCCGAGGCGGAGTACAGAGCCGTCGCCAACGCAACGGCGGAGTGCTGCTGGCTGCGCCAACTGCTTCAAGAACTGCACGTCGTCGTCAACAAGGCCACCATCATGTACTGCGATAACATCTCGGCGGTCTACCTCACGCAGAATCCTGTCCACCATCGCCGCACCAAGCATGTAGAACTTGACATCCATTTCGTCAGGGAGAAGGTTGCTCTGGGTGAACTCCGCGTCCTCCATGTTCCAACAACGCTTCAGTTTGCCGACATCATGACCAAGGGACTACCAACTAGTGTGTTTGAAGAATTTAGGTCCAGTTTGTGCATCACTGGTGACGACGCACACACTGAGGGGGGGTGTAGAAATAGATGACCACGTCCACGTTCTCTGTTGAGCTTGTACCGGGTCACACGGCGCCCACGCCTGCCGATCCTCACGCCCACGCCACGCATATCGCCTGGCATATTCGGTTATCCCTAACCGACCTTGTACATGTATAAAATCTCTCCCGAGATCAATCAATGAATGGTGCGATTGCTCTCTACAGTTAACAATGGGGAGAGAGCACTCTTCTGGATATCGTCATGGCTGCATGGAACGTCGCCTGCAACATTATTTCTGAGGCTATTCACTCACAGTCGACGCAAGAGGCGAACGGTGGGTGAGGCCATTCATAATGACACATGGATCAGATACCTGGCATACAACCTTACACCAGAGCTGCTGCTTGATTACATCGCCCTATGGATTATGATTGACGAAGCCCAACTTAGCCTCAACTCTGAACTGCAAGATGACATCGTTTGGACACTGACATCGTCGGGGGAATACACATCTAAGTCAGCATACCTACTGCAATTCGAGGGCACGACGAAGAGTGCGACACACAAGCTTGTTTGGAAGTCTTGGGCGCCTCCACAATGCAAATTTTTCCTCTGGCTTATGCTTCAGAAGAGAATTTGGACTGCTAACCGCTTGCAGCTGAGAGGACGGGAAAACTGCTATTTCTGTCAAATGTGCGAGAGGAACTTAGAAACATCTGAACACCTATTCTATGACTGCCCAACCACAAGAGAAATCTGGGAGAGAGTGAGCTCCTGGTCTTGTATCTCTTCACTAAACCCGACCAACTGGACAGCTACTACATCTCTTGAGGACTGGTTCATATCCCTAACCACAGGAACTCAAAACAACAAAGGAGTAAGATCACTTGTCATGCTAACGATTTGGATGATATGGAAAGAAAGAAATGCAAGAGTATTCAATGACAGGTTCATGTCCCCTCCACGTTTGCTGTCCATGATACAAGACGAAGTCAAGATGTGGACCCTGGCCGGTGCGAAGAAGCTTAGCGAGATGCTGCCTAGACCAGCATAGACAACGTTGTGCTATATCTGTTTTTAGAAGTGTGTTATAAGAACCGCGTTAGTTTCCCGAATATTCGTCAGGAACTCCGTGCACTCTTTGGCGTCAACTTGAAAATACCCATGGAACTTCAGTTTGTGAGACACTCTATATTATGTGCTTTCGGATACATTTTCCAGTGCTCGCGCTGCAATAGTTTTGATGGTTCTCCGAAGTTCCAAATATCCATAAGCCACACACCCAAAGATGTGCCGTTATGCTGTAGCTCCAGCTAGTTTATTTTCTTTTGGTTAATTTCTCTCTTTAGAGAATCTTCCAGGCCTCAGAAATTTATTGTTTATCTGTTGCACGCTGTAAGCCTCTTTGGCTTATCAGTCCTATCATACTCTGATGTGATGTCCTGCTGATTGTGCAGGTGTATCTAGTTGGTTGATTATTTGAGAATTGGGATCATTCCAATTATCTGTGACAAGGCAAGTACATTATCCAAATGTAGCAGCTTAGCATGTGATAAAGTGAAATCAGCTAATTTCTAAGGCACTGTCACAAATTACATTTTGGCCTGGGCTTGATTTATGACTTTTTTCTTATTCATTCTTGTATTGTTCCTGTCATTTTCTTTCTTACTTTAAAACTGAGACTCCAAGTGACAGCCTTTCCATTTTCAGTCAACATGAATTAAAGGGCACCTACTAATACAAGCACATGTTTATTTGATCTTTCCTTTTCTCCCATTTTTTGTGATTCAAACCAACTTGTAGTATGGCTGGTCACTGTATTTGATTATGATGATCTGGACTTAACATGAGACGTCTTTATCAAGAAGTTAAAGCTATTGGCTTGACAGAGTTGACCAATGCAGCGTTGGGTAAAGGTTGCTCCATCATAATGCACGTATAACTGAAAGACAGAGAGCGACGGAGGCTGAAATTAATCTGTATGCTTTGCACAATTTAAGCATAACAGTAAGAGAGTGTCTGATTTAATCTTTTTCATTTAGGGGCGTATTTATAGTGGAAAGAGGTACAGTGACTGGAATTTCATTTCTTTTTTCATCATAAAATCTGGTATGCGATGCATGGTGTATGTATAATAGGAAGGGATAGAGTGACAGCTTCTGAAATAATCAGTATTCATTGCATGCGTCACACTGTTGTTTTTCAACTGTTTCAAGTATATCTCTTTCCAATTTGCAACGTGGAAGTAGTAACACCAAATGGTCAGTTCAGCTAACTTGTGATAAGTTCCTAAAACATTGTTGGGTTTGCATTCCTTGTCAAATACGAAACAATGTGCAATTTGGAATCCATGGCTTTGGAACTTGATGATGAGAGCTCCTATGGATATTAGAATGAGGTCACTTCAAAACTTGACATTATCAGAGGTGATTTTATCTGTTACCTCGAAATTAAAAAGCAGGAAGTCTGGTCCTATGCCTAAATAAAAAAACTATTACACTCAGGGCCACCAAAGAAGGAATTGAGGACAGAGGATCTAGGTTCAGTGTATCAGTGATATATCAAAATTGTGATCCTAACACATGGGTGCATGCTAGCTTTGCAAAATTTGTATGGATATATCACAGTTACACTGAAGAAAATGACCAGAGAAAAGGGAACTACTGGACCTAGGACTTCATGTCACACTTTTTCTTGATGTTGTTGTGCCACCAAACAGATCATTGTTCATCCTCTCCTGCTCCTCCTGCTGCTATTGCTGTTGTTCTTGTTCCTGTTGTTGTTGTTGTTGTTGTCCTGTAGGAAGTCAAGGAGCACAGGGCTCTTGCACTGGGGGCACCGAGGATCATCCTGGGGGAGCATGACATAGATGAAGCAGCGGGGGCAAGCAGCAAGCACCATGGATGTCGCCTCCGGACTGTTGGACCACTGCAGGCCGTGTTCGTTCTCCGACGAGAGACAGGAGCTTGGTGATGACTCCTCGTCAGCCATCGCCCTCCTGGAGGAGTCTCCTGCTGTCGGCAGTGAGAGGTTCAGCTTCAGGTCAAGTCCCCTAGAGCTCTTCCTGTTGCTACGGCTCATCCTTGGAGGTATGCCCTGTCTGCATCCATAAAACATTGAATTAACTGATTGATATACACTTCAGAATAAATTGCTGATTGCTAAAAGAGATTATAGGCTGAGTTACATGTAGGGAGGGAGCTTACTGTTTTGTGGGATCGCTGAGCCGCTGGAGGTATGCAGATGATGAAGATGAGAGTGATGCGAGTTTCTCCAGGACCAGAAGAGAGAACTCCGAGCTTTAGAATGCTCGGAAGTGTTTCTTGGTGTTGTTCTGGAAGAGATGGCAGGTATTTATAGGGGGTGGAGGATAGAGGGGTCAATTGGTTTTCTTTAATGTGACAGCAATGGGTACGCTCCCATTTAATTACTCTCCCTATCTCTAGTAGTAGTACATATATACACATTTTATTGCCTATCATATTCATGGTTGGGGAGTGGCAAGGGGAAGATTGAATATGTGTTGGGTGGAAGAGAAGTGCGAGGTGAGAGGGTTTGTGGTGGCCTGCTGGGACATACGCTGAAGGTAGACAAACCTAAAAGAGGAATACTGGAGTTGCGATGCATATCTACAGTTGAGTATTTGGTTTTGTTTTGCCAAAATATGTAACTCATTGTTGGAAATCCTTTTATTATGGTGGTTAACATGGTATTGGTATTTTGATTTGTAAACATTATTTTCTTTAACAGCTAGTAGTGTGAACTATAATTGCTCCGTCATGTTTTTTCTAGAACTTGACATCTTTTTACGGCGTGTCTGAGTGAGAGAATTGAAACTTCCTATTGATATCTCGATCATGTTTCGAAATTTTCAAAATGACATCCAATGAATTTTATTAGTGGGTGAACATGAAAGGAGGTTAGCTGGACTTGTCATATAATTATGACAATTATTATTTGTTGTGTAGTTGAGTGTTGAAACTCATCAGTTTTCGTTTTCTTGGATTTCCAGTAGTACCGTGCTTTATATCGGAAGCTTGTAAAATTTGACTGGCCTCCAATTGATTTCACAACTTGATGTGGCAATGAATGGAATTTATTGGGCACAGTATCTCAAATGCACTGTATTGCTAAAAGAGCACTGAATGGACTTGAATGTTGAGCCATGGTTTTGTTAATTGAATAAATGGTCGCTCGAATAGATGAGCATGATGCTAGCTTATGCAATTAGGTCTTTAAATGGCGCAAGGCAATACCTGCACACCCATGCGTTGCCTGGTGCGCATCTTGATACAATGGGGAAGAGATAAGCATACGCATTAATGCCACTTTGTTTGATGCACATAAGAGCAGATCCTTCTATAAATTGCAGCACTGCTGGGTTTTTGCTTGTTTCCAGCTTGCAATGTTTAAATGCTGGCAGCATATACTATACAGTATTCAATTCGATGGTTGACTTGTTAGTATTCTGGAGATATTGCATCCCGGTTTGCAACTTGATCACCTTTCATTAAGAAAAGAGAGAAATATTGTTCCTTATAATGTAATCCCCCCAAGATTGCTTCCATATCTCACATTGGTTAATGATGATGACACACAACTCACTTAAAGTTGTTTCGGTTTGTGTGTTGCATTGGGTTTGGTCAATGCTACTGCTACTCTACATGGTCAAGAGAGGGCCATCTGGAGATTTCTTTTTTGTTTTGCCTTTTCCTCTAGAACTAATCCTACCATTAATGCCACTTTTGGGGCAAATGGAGGCAGCAATGAATGGTTTTGGGATCCAGAGCCAAATGGTGGTATTGGCCTTGGGATCAAAGATTAAATTTGCTCTACCCGATCGTATATTATTTTGCCATCATTCTCCATGATACATTGTTGATGTGTTTAACATTTGCAGGTAAAGGCTCGGAGTTGAACGCAACTTCAGCCCGACTAAAGAGACAAAGGGGGGTTGACCTGAATGTGGGCTCATAACTGTGGCACTTGGTTACTTAGTACAGGATATTGTTTAAAATGCCTTTCGCATGTATAAATTGTGATTAGTCGGTGTTTTGGGGCCAACCCATGTGCCCATCTTTAAATTCATGGAGGGGTCTAAGGCGCTTGTTTGAAGATTACAAAAATAGTGTATGGCATGAGTGATCCCTCATGTTCTTGTTGTTGTAATTTCATCTGTGACAACTGGTAACAATGTTATTTGTTGATAAATTTGTGCCGAGCAACTGAAGTAGACAAGCTTAAACACACTGATTTCCCCCCAATGCCCAGGTTATTGATTGTGGTGCACACTTGAGAGTTATTGTTTACATTTATTTTAATTTTTAATTTTGTTTAGGGATATGTATTGCAGTGAAACCTTTTGGGGTGCAAATTGTTTCTACTGCGGCTCTGATTGCGGTGCTACAATGATAAAAAAAGGCGCCCACATGGTGTTGATGCTTTCATGATTATAAGTTGTGGTTTGAGTTACATATAGTACAAATTTAGATTATAGGTGGCTAGGATATGTAGTGCCTACGGTAGAGTTATGCTCTTCTAGTGCCTTTAATAAGTTATGTTTTACACATGTAAGCAATATTGCCTTGCCACTTCGTCGGACAAAGTTGTGTTATATACTTCAACAATTATTTGCGCTTCTAATTTCCACAATAACATAGTAGCATCAAGGGATTAATGTACATAAAATTCGAAAGCAAATGAATGCCATTAAATATAAATTTCTTTTTCTAGATACAAATAGATTCTACTTTCATTCAGAATTTGCCTTGCCAGTTGCCAGCCGCAACAAGGTTGCTGATAACTCTGAAGGTGCTTCATACACAAACTGTGAAAGTTACAGTTTTCTTTCTAGGATATCTCAGCTCACTTTGTACAACTAGATTAGTACTTGTTTTTTCCTTTTCCTTCAACCAGGTATTCAGGCCTGTACTGTAACTCTGTACTTCTTTTTCGGTTTATATATAAAATTAGCACAGTAGGGGCTTCCCCTATTGTATTTTTTCAAAAAAAAAAACTACAGGTACTATTGTAGTGACATGAAGCAACAGATAGTGGAGTAATCTTTGTACACTAGCAGCAAAAACTTACTGATAAAAAAATTTGCCGCGAGATTACAAGAAAGTTTCGAGAAAGCTACCAAGGAATTTGAAGTAATATGCGCGTCCCTGCATCCAGTATCCAGCAGTGTATCTCTTCTTCATAATTGTGCAATCTCATGGTATATCTGAGGACTGTTACATGCGAAGGAAAAAAAAATGTCGTAATTAGACAAATAGTGGTTGCACTAAGAAGCTCCAGAATACATGATTTATAATAAATGCCAATATGCTGTTGTTGTCTTTTTTCTTTTTCTTTTCTTTTAATTACGTGTCTTTTGTTGTGGATACTTGGTACACTTGTCGTGGTCTCTTCAGAGACCGGGGTGATTAATAAAATTGCCCTTTTCTCCAAAAAAATAATAAATGCCAATATTCTGAATACAGACGATTTGTAAACCAAAGAAAAGTGTTACAATGAAAACTGAGAACAATCTTCCTATTAGCGGCCAGCATTAGTTTTACACCTCTTCCCCTATTGCGTTGGAAGGATAGACAAATAGATCATCGCACCCACGAAGGGAACATCATTCCATTAGTTTAACCTTGCAACACCGTGGGGTTCAAGTGTTGCTGCTTTCTATAACTCGGGTTTAATCACAAGTAAAAAAGATCCTGCTCATTAATGTTGCAGGCGTGAGTCAAACGCCTAAGCTCTCCTCATACGCACGAGCGTGTCCAACTAACAATGCATTACGCATCCAAAGTGCCCTTCAAAACAAAAAACAATGCATTATTCTGGTGACTTTGTTTAACGTCGGTTCAAAGATAGTGGACTCAGAGTGCAGGCATCACATTTAATCTCCCTTTTAATGCTAGTACGAACTAGTAAGGAGTAGACTACTGCAAGAACTGACACGTTGTTAGAGAGAATAAAGCATTAATCCAGTGGCTTGAAGATACTGCCATGAACTCCATAGCCCA
Organism: Eragrostis curvula; assembly: GCA_007726485.1. Taxonomy (NCBI): domain Eukaryota; kingdom Viridiplantae; phylum Streptophyta; class Magnoliopsida; order Poales; family Poaceae; genus Eragrostis; species Eragrostis curvula. The sequence goes on from RWGY01000031.1 coordinate 11,323,872, forward strand.
ACTTCGATAAAAGAACACAAAAGAATTGAACATCTATAACACCGCCGTATTAAGTTCAAACGGAGTATAGTCCTAATGTCAACCCATAGGACCAGTCTAGATCTTACAATATCTTTTCAATTCCTGGACCGTTCCAGTTTGTCTTCTATGCGCGCTAAACAATCGAACTCCGTCTCTTGCTCCCTCCGGATGCAAATTGTTGACGTTAGGACAAAGAAGCCAGTTTGGAATTTAACTAACTTGTTTGTCCTAACGTCAAGGATTTACATCTAAAGGGAGTATTTGTTGGAGTTTTCTTAGCAAATAGCATAAACTAAAGACCATTCTATAACATAAGGCTTAAATCATCGAAATGATAATGTGAACATTCGAAACTATCATGCCAATCACATAATTTTATCACTCCAAATAAGAACCTACCATAAATAGATCATACGGTTTAGTCAATCAAATTAGGAAAATTGTACAGGACTTACATTAGACCTATTTAAAATTTTTAAGAAGGTTCTTATACACAAAGTTTCGTTCAATGACATGATATTTACTCACCTAACAAAGATCAAGCAGGACAAATTTAGCGACCCATTATCTCCAGACTTCCTCCAAAAGGGTATCATTCCAGGATTCAGTACGTGCATCGAAATGGCGGGCATGTGCCACGACATGCACATACACTCGTGCGCATGCCCGCACGAAGACATAGTGCTTTAAGGCACACATCCCATTAAGAATCTAGCATGGACCAACCACAGATAGGCAGACGATTTAACTGCATTTTATATGCTCCCTAAATTGTTGTTACTGTTGTAGAGAAACTATAATATAAATATCATAAGGCCGATGCTTGAAGCAAAGTGTGATTTCATTAATGAGTAATGACTTGGCCTGGGCGGACGGTATCAGTGCAGCTGTATACGTGGGCAAGTTTTTAATACCAGGTCGACATGAAGATAAGTTTGTCTGCCATAACCGGGGCCTAACAGATCCATACACCAAAAAAGAAAGGATCGTGCACCACCTATGGAAGAGCGGGTCCAACAGGCTGGGTGAGTAGTCCTTAGCTGAGGTTTGTATACCTAGGATAGCACATGTGAGCACTAACCTTCATGCACATGTATTATGTACGAGTATCCCTTTATAATCAGAAAAGAATAAACATCTTGACTAGCCAATGATCATAACATATTGTCATGCACGGACCAGTTCGACCACAACTACAGCTCAACAACGTATTTTTGCCATAATAGCCGGGGTATCAAATATCACAAAGCAAATAATGAAAAAAATCATGGTCTGGCTAGTTACTACAAATTAATTTATGTGAACTTTACTTGAGAGTTTACAAGCCCACTCTCTAGTTAGATCAGCTCCCATGTCATTTTATAAGAACAATAAATTCCACTTAGCCAGTGAACTACACATCTATGCACATGTCCATCCCCGGACGTATACTCTAATTACGACTAACGTGGCCTTATAAAACACAAAAAAACTACTATGGCTCCGACATTTCGCAGATGGTGATGGACTACAAAGTCACACATAAGTACCTCTTATGCTAGTATGCAGATGGAAGCACGAGAAGAGGCGCTATGAAAGGTGGACCACTTGAATCCATACAGGAACCAACCCAATCACTTCTTTAAGACCATAAGACGAGTGACCATAATTAACTGGAGTGTGACACTTTACTATAGCAACCAGAGGTATTCAAGTGGAAGCAACTGAAAGCTCCTTTCCTCAAATCGAAAGGTAAATAACATTTAAGCATCAATAATGACTAAAACATGGCCTAGTGGACTTCTGTCAAATAGAACGCGAAGCAAGCCGGCCTACCTAGTCGGCCTTCAAGCTTAGGTCTTGGCACTAGCTTGTCTCGAGGAAGCTAGAGAACTACACGTCAGCAAAACTTAAATAAAAGCTCGAATAAGCCCAACCTCATTGACACTGAGCAAGTACATTTCAATATAGAACTTCATATAAAGGCACAAATTCAACTCAATATTTTTGGTAGGGATACGTTTATATTTGTTGAGGAAAATTACAAAGAACTAAGTCAAGCCTTAACTACACTATTCCAACTCTATCAAATTAGGCTTGCGAGATAAGCTCCAGGCTCCAGTTAAGCTTGTTTAGAGTTCGAAATAGCTCGAACCAAGCCTATAGGAACTCAAGTCACTACAAGATTTGTTATCGTTCCCTACAGTTTTCCTCGAGTGACTACAGTTTCCTCATTCTTTAGCTTTCTTCTTGAGTGGCCAACAGTGTTTGTAGTCCAAGTTGGTATATTTCCCTACAGTTTTAACTCATTACCAACAACATTATTCCGTATAAATTCATCACCCACAGTTATAGTACTTACTGAACCAAATATACTACTGTTGGCCATTTGCTAATAAATTGTGGGGAAAAGTTAGAAGCCTTGTGGTGAGCATAAGTAGTAGCTCGTGAGCCTTGAGCTCTTTTGACAGCCTCACACATATGCGGGCATATCAGTTAGTCAAAAGCGAGTCATCTTTGCAAACCCTTTTCTAGAAGTGAATAGGGATGGCAATGGGGCGGGTTCGGGGCGGGTAGAGCATACCCATGCCCGCCCCGCCAAGCCTGTCGGGTAGAAATCTGTACCCGTACCCGTACCCATGGGTGGAAATCCATACCCGTCCCCGTACCCGTCGGGTAACGGGGCGGGTAGCGGGTACCCATCGGGTAAAACACAATGAACACATTTTCCCATCATTTAGACAAAATTGATGTTGGGCTGGGCTGGGTTTCCGATGTTGGGCTGGGCTGCAAGTACGTGGGCTGTCCGGTTGCCGGCTGCACTATACAATTTCAAATTGTCGGGTACCCGCCGGGTGACCCATGGGTGGGGATAAATCCCCGCCCCGAACCCGACTCATGTCGGGGCGGGTACGGGCGCCACCCATGGGTACAAAACGTGCCCCATGCCCGTCCCCATCGGGTCGGGTACCCGGCGGGTACCCGCTACCCGTCCCCGAATTGCCATCCCTAGAAGTGAAGCTATCTGAGTATCAGAACAGTATTGGCTCTGACAGAGCCTTGAGCTCTTTTGACAGTCTAGCACTTTGTGAGCTATCAATTAGTCAAAAGTGAGTCATCTTTGCAAAGGGGCATTTGTATAAACAGTTCACTTTTTGATGCCAATTACGGATTTGGTCTTCTTTTCTGCACTTTGAAAAATGGACCTATTTTTTGAATCTGAAGCTGCCGTCAAGTCCGGTTTTCAAATGCCGTTTACCGTCAAGTCAGATAACTTTTGAGAAAAGAGGAAAAGACTGAACTGCCCCTGGCCAGTTGTCTTTCACCCGTGCGTTCCCTTCCTCCACTTCCTCATCTCTATCTCCCGGCCTCCTGCTCCCTTCTCTCCCTAACCCTAGGCGATTCGGCGGCAAGGAGGGCGCGGCGCAAGGCGGGGCGAGCTGCGGCGAACGCGAGTGCGTGGGTGTGGCCTGGGCGCGGCGGCGAGCGCAGGTTGCCGCCCCGCCTCCACGGCAGCACGGGCGCAGCCCCTCCGTCGACGCTGGGCTCGTGGAGTTCGAGGACGGTGGCGGCGACTCAGTGCTCGTGTAGTTCTTGGATGGTGACATGTGGGACTCAAACCTGTTCGTCTTCACCTCCCTGCCAGACATGTGAGACTCGGACCAATGTTTGGCCATGGCTGCTGAGAAAAAATGCTACCGATTTGAGGTATCGATGGCAGAAATTGATCTGATTTAGTTGGGGATTTGGCAAGCTGAGGCTCGTGGAGGAGACCAAGTCTCGATTCCGCCGCCATGGAAGCCACTTTTAGTCAGCAGTGGTTGGATTGTTAAGGAAAATGATGTGCTGCCATGCGCACGAAGAGAGAGAAAGGGGATCGGGAGCAGCTCGAGGAAGAAGATGGTTGTGTGCCTGTGTGGGACCCTTGCAAAATATAGAAAAGAAAAATTGATAGTGGTGATGTCTGCTGTCGAAAACAGGACCAGATTTGCAATTCGTTCTAAAAAACAGTACCAATTTTGTAAAGGGCAGATTGGTCTTTTGTTAAGCCATTTAACACCGTTAGCTGCTGTTAACGGAATAGGACCTCCTTTTAGCTTCAAGTTCAAAAAACAGGTCCGTTTTTGCAAAGTGCAAAAAAGGAGACCGAATCCGTAATTGATATCCAAAAGTGAACCGTTTATGCAAATGCCCCCTTTGCAAACCCCTTTCCAGAAGTGAAGCTATCAGAGTATCAGACCCATAGTACCTGCTCTGACAGATAACAAAAAAAGAAGATGTGCCTAGGTGCATCGGACTTTTGAAACATGACCGGAATCAGAAACAGTGCCCTCACTATGATTACAGGAGCGAAACTTGACAATATCTCAGTTGATCGGTTATAACTTTAGCATAATAACAATGTAAAGGATCAAATTAGACCTCCCTATATGTTGCCACTGAACTTGGATTTTTCAAGAGTATATACATGTAACCTCCTTCAAATTATTTCAGAATTTATGAATAGCTGCAACAGCCACTATACTTCCTATCAACTTATACTGCTTGGTAAACACTGTTGGCAGGGCATGCAAGAACTATGAACAAATGAAAACAATAGGTAAACAATTTTTCTGTCCTAGCCTAGTTAATCATATAAAACAAAAAATGTCTCATATGTATTGAGTTATTGAGCACAGAAGCATGCACCAGACAGAATTATCGACCAGCAGTGCAAACTTTTCTCTACTTATAGTTCTAAGGGCAAAACTTAAAAGTACCTTCATAATAAATGTCCAAAGTCTGAATCATGATCACGGTATTTGTACAACAGCATTCTGGTCATTCATAGTACCTGCAAGGAAAAAACAAAAAATTCACCACTTATTCCAGGTGCTGGTTGTGTTTGGCAAGTGTAACAGAAGTCAGCAGCAAGCACACAGGGTTATACTGAGGAATAAGCTTAAAACTTGCCCTACAAGAATTCCTGAAGCGATACATTTCAGTTAGATGATTATCACATTAACGTTCAAGCCACAAACCAACCATGGTAATGGACTCGCCAATATTCCTACATTAAAAAAAGTGTTTTTCTTCCAATAAAGGTAACATACAACTTGAACAGCTTGATAGAATTAGACGTAGTGCAGTCGAAGGTTAAGGTTTGGTCTTATAACAGAATTAAAAAAATCCTTTCCTAACAAATTGACATGTCCACACAAGAGTACCATAAGACATTTAGAATGAAAGCAGCCATAGGAGAAATCTCTTAATAACTTATCAACAAAGCAAAAAGAAAGTTTCAAACACCCTGGTTACAGTATTTACTTGGTAACTTTTTCACTTGGGAGTGTTGTATGCTGGGCCTTTGATGGTTGCTACGGAGGTTTTAGGGATGCTCCATGGGAGGATTCTCTGTAGATGGCCAGATCAAAAATAAACACCTGGCAACCTTTAACAAGCGGGCAAATTCCTTATGAACCATAAAAAAAGTTGTGGTTCCTTATCAAGCACCATAAAATTTCAAGTTCCCTGTTAGCCATCAAACTTTATTTACACCTCTCCACAGCCACTGCCTTGACCAGTGGCGAAGTGTTGGCCCGAATTTAAGGAGGGGCCAGACGAAAACTTATACACAGAAACAAGAAACTATGAAATGAACAAAAATCTGATGTCTATAAACAAGAAGCTTTCGGAAGGAAATATGCTGGTAAGATACTCCAGGAAGATTCAAGATGGTCATTAGTTGAGAAATAAGGACATAAAATAGTGAATGCACTATATATGCTACGGGGGGGGGGGGGGGGGGGGGGGGGGGCATGACCCTCAATTCACGCTTGAGACAAGTCCCTCATGACCAAATTGCCCCTCTTCCAACCGTACCGTCGAAACACAGTGGTCGTCATCCCTGACAACTTTTTCCAGTTCCCAAATCCTAAGCATGGCAGCCGGGCAGCTGCTGACTCTGGTGGTGGGCTTCCATGCATACTGCGCTGCGCTTGATAGGCACCTGGTGAGTGGCACGGCTGTCAGGCGACAAGGCAGTCGGGTGTCGGCTGACGGCTATGGAGCAGCTCGTCTGCTCAGGCCCAAGACAGGGGAGAAGGGACGGATTCAGTGATTAACCCTCCTCATTGGCTGCCTGATGGAGTGATGGGAAAGTGCGCGTGGTCCTCCATCAGCCCCGCAGCCTGTCAAAAAACCTGACGCAATTTGTATGGTGATTATGTTGAAGCTTGATGCTACTTTGGTTTGGTCTCCATACAGATGCTGTAATATGGCCATGAACAATTGATGCCAACTGTATATGAATCGAATGGCGTTGCTTATCCATCTTTGCGTATTTAATTATATATTGTCGAAAATATAAATTAACAATGTCATTTCTTATAAATTTTATCCGTTTGTTGATTGCTAAAAAGTATCTGTCCTAACTTGCTCTGGATGAAAAGGAAGCTTAATGAGAGCATCGATTGACTTGCTGTCCAGTAAACTGGCTAATAAGGAACCAAGCAAATAAAAATTGCTATGAGGGGCAAATGAGTCTTTCCTTCTTGCACTTAACACCGTGAAGCTAAAAAATGGATGATAGTGGCTGTTGAGAGATGGAAAGTAAAGTTTGATGGCTAATAGGGAAATTGAAATTTTACAGTGGTTCATAAGGAACCTCAACTTTTTTTTTTGATGGTTGACAAGGAATTTTCCAATAACAAATAGAGCCTGAATAGAAAGGAAGCATTTATCGAACAGTATATGTCAAGCTGGACTTCTTGTGCCACCATAGGTTTGGGTCCACATAACAGATTTAAAATATTCATTTATAAGATATAATTTACCATGTGCTCCTTTTTGTAAATATTTGAGTTAGTGAAAAGGTTTTAACTTTACTCTAAATTGTTATCACAGATCACGAGTATTATTGCAAGGAATAAGCTACAAGCTGTGGCGCTATATTGTTGTGTTGACAGCTAGGATCGATAAAAAATAAACAGAATCACTTCTTAACATCAGTACTGATCTTTAAACATATGCCTGTTCATGTGGAAGTATATAAAAAGCGGCAGAATCAGAATTGCAACAAGGCTAATAGGCTCAAAATTACATGCTACAACGTCTATTTTTTCCAGAGTAGGAAAATTGATGCTTAGCAAATACCTCCATGAAGCCAAGTTCAATGTTTGAAACAAATTACAGATGCAAAACATAATGGAAAACGAACCAGGTGCAGAGATTACTTTCATAAATAACAATTACGGAACATTTAATAATTATAAATTAGAAAATCCAGAAAATTTCACACGTTCATGTATTAATGAAAGTGAATTTCCACATCATACGAATGATCTTGATTTCCAACTATGCATTCAAAAGTGCCGCAGAATTACTCACAGCTAAGCTAATCTTAAGGCAGAGAAAATTTCCTAATCTGAACAAGACCAGTTTGTCTGCTATAAGTTGGAGTGCAGGAAAAAAAGGTAACATAAATCTGTACGGTCTAGGGGGAAAATGAAGATCAAGGAAAAGCGGGAGGGGTCACTAATGGGACATATTTCTTCAGGAGTGGTACCAGTGCACTCACCAGCAATCGAAGAATTCCCCTAGGCTTGGAGAAGGTGGCCTGGGGCCTGGGCAGTAAATCATCGGACCACTAAGTGGACAGAAGTGTGTCACTCAGTTCAGATAGTTCCTGCCTTGTATTATTAACTCAAGAGCATGTTGAGTGTTGATCAGCATGTTGTTATGCCAAATTTTCTCAACATCTACCATATGTCCATATTCATTTAGCTTGAATATGTCATCTTGTTTTAGTCTCATGATCCTCGAGACTCTGCAATGCAAAGCACATAGTTCTCTCTTCTTCATTCAGAATCGACGTCTCCTCAGGTTTCCAATGGGGCCTAGTAACCAAAACAAAATATAAACACAACATCCTTTCCACAGTGCTTCACAGGAGAACCAGAGTACGACCTAGTATTCTGGTTCACAGGAGAACCTAAGATATTTCTCTTATGGCTGCTTTCATTCTGTTTACATGATGCTGGACTTCTTGTGCCACCATAGGTTTGGCCCCACATAACAGGTTCAAAATATTCATTTTATAAGATATAATTTACCATGTGCTGCTTTTTGTACATATTTGAGTTAGTGAAAAGGTTTTAACTTTACTCTAAATTGTCATCACAGATCACTAGTATTATTGCAAGGAAATGAAAAACTAGCTACAAGCTGTGGCGCTATATCATTGTATTGACTGCTAGGACGAATTCAAGAATAAACAGAATCACTTCTTAACATCAGTACTGACCTTCAAACGTATGCCAATTCATGTGGAAGTATATAAAAAGTGGAAGAATCAGAATTGCAACAATACTAATAGGCTCAAAACTACATGCTACAATGTCTATTTTCCAGAGTAGGAAATATTGACGCTCAGCAAGTACCTCCATGAAGTCAAGTTCAATGCTCAGAACAAATTACAGACACAAAACATAATGAGAAACGAATCAAGTGCAGAGATTACTTTCATACATAAGCAATTAAGGAACATTTAATAATTGTAAATTAGAAATCTAGAAAATTTCAAATGTTCATGTATTAATAAAAGTGGGTTTCCACATCACACGATTACACGAACGATCCTGATTTCCAACTATGCATTCAAAAGTGTCGCAAAATTACCCAAGCATCTGATAAAAGTAATCCTAAGGCAGCGACCAATTCCTAATATGAACAATACCAGTTTGTTTGCTACAAGTCGGAGTGCATGAGTACTCACAGGGGGGAAAAACTGGCACAAAACTGTACAGTCCAGGGGATAAAATGAAGATCAAGTAAAAGTGGGAGGGGGCACTAATGGGACATCATTTGTTCAGGAATGGTACCAGTGCTCTCACCAGCAGTCGAAGAATTCTCCTAGGCTTGGAAAAAGTGGCCTTGGCAGTAAATCGTCGGACCACTAAGTGCACAGAAGTGTGTAACTCAATTCAGATAGTTTCCTGCCTCGTATTATTAACTCAACAACATGTTGAATGTTGACTAGCATGCTGATATGTCAAAATTTGCTCAACGTCTACCATATTCATTTAACTTGATTATGTCATCTTGAATTCCGTTAGTCTCATGATCCTTGTGACTCAGCAATGCAAACCACATAGTTCTCGCTTCTTCATTCAGAATCAATATGTCCTCAGGTTTCCAATGGGGCTTAGTAACCAAAACAAAATATAAATACAGCATCATTTGCACAGTGCTTCACTGCAGAACCATGGTACGACCTAGTACTTTTGATATCCCCTTTACAGACATCTCAGCCCTAACTTCAGAAACATCTCCCCACCTGTCAGTGTTGGCATAAATATTTGATAGGGAGACATAATTTCCAGCATTTTCCGGTTCAATCTCAAAGAGCTTCTTTGCTGCAATTTTTCCAAGCTCAATATCACCATGAAGTTTGCATCCACCCAACAGCGCACCCCATGCTCCAGGATGAGGTTTCCCAGGCATTGACTTAATAAGCTCATATGCATCTTCTAGCATACCACAACGTCCAAGAAGACTGACAAGGCAAGCATAGTGCTCACCAGATGGCACAATCGAGTACACAGTCTTCATCATATCAAAATACTTCTTGCCTTCTTCTACTAAGCCAGCATGGCTGCAAGCTGTCAAAACAACAGTGAATACAGCATCATCAGGGGAAAGGCCCTCCAAAAGCATCCGAGAGAAAAGCTCAACAGCCTTGCCAGCTGAACCATGGAGGCAATGACCTTGCATCATTGAACAATATGAAAACACATCTCGAACTAGCATAGACTCAAACAAGACAGTAGCCCTCTCCAAGTTCCCACACTTTGCATTCATGTTTACAAGACCAGCCAAGATATGGATGTTGTTCATATCTATCGAGTACTTTGCAATGTAATCTTCAATGTATCCTGCCAACGTGATGTTGCCTGTTTGGGAGCACGCTGACATCAGACCGACAACAAGAAGCTCGTCCGGGTGTGTGCCTTGCTCTTGAAACTCATCAAAAATCCTCAAAGCCTCTCCAGGGTAACCATTCTGCACATAACCTGATATCATAGCTGACCATGAGAACACATCCCGGTCCTCCAATTTATCAAACAAGGATCTTGCGGCTTCCACGTTCCCTGCCTTTGCATACCCCACAATCAGTGAAGTGTATGCCGTGGCAGTTTTCTCAGGCATTTCATCAAACAGCCTCCTTGCACTGTCTAAGTCCCCGCACTTCACATACCCATCAACCATCGCATTCCAGTGCACCATGTTCCGGTGAGGCATTCCATCAAACAACTCTCTCGCACCTGCGATGTCACCGCTGTTGACATACGCCACAATGATGGCGGTCCACGAAACCTCACTGGGCAAGGTGATTGAATCAAAAAGTGCCCTGGCTGTGCTAGCGGCGCCACACCTCCCGTAGAACTGGATGAGCGCCGTGCGGACAAAGAGGTCAGCATCCACGCCGAGGCGGATGGCGGCGGCGTGCAGGGCGGATCCAGCGGGGAGGCAGGGGACGCGGGCGCACGCGCCGAGGAGGGAAGGGAATGAAAAGGAGTCGGGGGAACCGCCGCGTCTGAGCAGGTTGAACTCCGCGAGCGCGTCGTGGAGCGGGGCGTGGCGGGCGAGGGACGCAAGCACGGCATTGTGGAGGCTGAGCGGCGCGGCTTGAGAGTCGGAGACCGCGGCGAGGAACGAGGCGGCGACGGAGGGGCAGGCGAGGGCGTCGCAGGCGGCGGCGAAGCGGGCGAGGAGGGCGTGGTGGCTGTGGAGGCCGAGGCGGATGATACGGGCTTGGAGCTGCGCGAGGCAGCGCGTAGTGCGGCAGCGGCCGAGGAGGGTGGCGACCGGAGGGGATGGCCGGGCAGCAGCGGCTACGGAGGGGGGCCCGAGGGCATCGCAGGCCGCAGCGAAGCGGGCGAGGAGCGCGTCGGGGTTGTCGAGGCCGAGGCGGAGGATGCGGGCGTGGAGCTGCGCGAGGCTGCGGCCGAGGATCGTGGCGACCGGAGGGGATGGCCGGCCGGCGGCGGGGTTCATGCGGCTGCGGCGGCGAGTCGAGCGGCGCGTCGTGGCATTTGGATTTGCGTTTGCCTTTCAGCCGTTTGGTCTGCGATTGCGAGCTCCAGGGTTTAAGCCCAAAATGTTTCCACTGTTCTGTTTGGGCGTGGGCCTCTTGTGCTTTCCAGTTTGCATCGACTCGGTCAGTGGATCATTGCTTCCTTAGCAAGTTTAAAGTGATTTCTCTTTGCTTTTCTTTGATGGATGAACAGAATTCTACCATGATCAATGGCTTGATAATAACAAAGAGCATAAGGAATGCCCAACGAGGGCTTAACTCTGAATCCTCGCTTTGGTTCTTGAATCACAATGTGTCCGTTATTTCCTAGAGCGTGGTGAGTACAAATATGTTTATCCAGCCGCTTGTATTTCAACGACTATAGAAGCAGAGCATTTCTACATGCAGAAAAAAAAATCCACCTCTAGAAATGTTTTATTTTTGCGACTGCTATAAATGTATTTCTACATATGGACCTATGGTGCCATCCGCCTGTAACAATTTGAGGTATGCTCAGATCTCAGGCATTCGGCCAATAGATTGGTTGCAATGTTACAGAACTTTGGCAAGTCTTCTAATTAAGTTGTTGTTGAGGATTGATTTATTCGAACACTAGATTTGAGAGAGGCTGTTTCAATTTGGGCTACAATTGATTCGAGGTGTGCTGCGTTTGTAGGCAAGCATGGGGTGCCAAGTGCTGTTCATGTTCAAATTCGGCGACACCTTGAGAATTCATTGAACTTCGTCCAACCCATTTTACCGCAAGACCAGTGACTCGCGTACATAAACGGAGAACCGATGGTGACAGAAACAACCTTCCCTGTTTGAGTTGGTTTAGCTAGCTCCCGTTCAGCTTGGGGAGTATATATAACATATGTGTGGAATACTTAACATTACTCAGGTTGTGGCACGAATGTTTCCACTGTTATCAGGCAGAACGGCTAGCTAAACTGATCAGTGATCAAATTAAACACAAGTGCACATGGAATAGATGTACAATGAGCTCAAAGAGTATCATCGGTAGACGACCGAATCAGAGCTTAGGGCCCTATACAAGCAGAGATCGAACGTTCGATGTATGGTCACGCACGCCATGCATGGACGAGCTGAATCTCTTCACTCACTTCTCGAAGTAGTCCTCGGTCCTGCCCTTGAACCCGATCTGACCGAAGGTGAGCACGATGAACAGGCCAAGGTGCCACGTCACCAGCCACAGCCTGTGCAACGACCGAAAGTGAGCTCGAAGCCAATGTGCGAACCAACAAGCAGACAGAGACACAGTAAGCTGCAGTGATGCTCGCCGGATTGCCGGAACAACTGGCTTTGGCGAGGGAGATCTCACCAGAACTGGGAGTTGACGGCGGGGGGCGTGGGGAAGTGGGCGAGCTCCTGGCCGATGCTGGAGAAGAAGAGCCCCGTCAGGCTGTTGCCATTGATCACGGGGACGCTCGACGGAGCCAGCCAGCCGATGAGACCGAACCCGATCACGTTCAGGTCCCTCCGCAGCCAGTCCCGGGGGAACCTGCCGACCATTCCACGCAAGAAATTAAGCCGCTGTGTTCAGCTAAAAAACAATCTCGCTATATCGAGCGGATTAGAGAAGTGTGGTTAATTACTCACGTCATGCAGGTGATCCTGCCGTTCCTCTCCAGGTTCCTCGTCATCAGCGGGTTCCTCGCCGACACCCGGCTGCCCCTCGTGAAGCCTGCAACATTGTGAATTCACAGCCCGTCAGCTAAACATATAGCGTTGCAACGACGAGGTATTGTGCATTTGCTACGAACTGAAAGGTACGTACTGGTGGAGAACGCCGAGCGGCTGGCGAGCGCGGCGCCGGCGAGGCCGGAGACGGTAGAGGCAGCGGCCATGTCTGTCGTCGTCAGCTCTGCTGCAGCGCGCGCGATCCGTATGCGGTGGTGCTGACTGCGCAGGGCAGCTGCGTCTGTTTTTGTGGTGGGCGGGGCACGGCGCGGACAGGGACGCGCGGTGGCGTGGCGCGAGAGGCGGAGATGAGACGGGGCGGATTGTTGTGGGGGCGCGGCTGATGTGGATCACTTGCAGCGGATGGAATAGATTCATGGCAGAAGGTGTCTCCTATGGCCGTGCTCCACCTGGATATGTCCGGATAAGATATTAGGCTTTTCTTTTCAATTTTTTTTTTTTTTTTTGAGGAACTTCAAAAAAAAATTTGAAGGGGCCGGCAAGATATTAGGTACGGCGCGCGGAACTAATCGTGGGCCTTTGCCACGGACGCTTGGATTTCCTTTATTTTTAGAGACGTTCGGCCCAATTGCCCCGTCACATGGTGGCCTGGACTGGAGAGATCCAGTGCTAAAGCAACTCGGACCCTGCGACTGCGAGGGTCGCCGCCGACTCCGATTCTTCCTAAGATCGATTGCGGCGCCCCTATTTATACGGCGCCGGCAGCCAAAGTCCATCCATCTCGACTCGAGAAGCCAGGCTCGCTAACCATCTCGCGATCGAGCAGCTAGCAAGCAGTTTGCAACACCTGCCTGCTGCGCGCGTGCGCGATTGCGGCCAGGAGTACGTACGTGACCGGCAGCCGCCGGAGTCGAGACGATCGACATACATATGGGAGGATCGAGGCTGTCCAAGCCAATGCAACATGCATCAAGCAATGACATGCCAGCCTCTCTCAGGGATATGCTCCAGCAGATGGACCGCTACTTCGCGGAGGGCAACCTCAGGCTAGCCAAGGTACTCGCCGAGTCGGCCTGCCACCGATTCCCCTCCTTCCCCGAGGCCAAAAGCGCGAGCATCGCGATGAGAGTCCACCTCGAAGCAGCCGCCAAACGCGAGCCCGTCCGCCACAGCGTCTTCATCGCGCCCGGCTCCGAGTTCTTTGACCGCGACGACGCCAGGGCCAAGAGGGAGAAGCACAACAAACTCTGCGACCATCTCAACCCGGCCAACACCTACAACTCCTCTGCTGCAGCCGCCGCTGCGTACAATCTTCTCGTCAATCAATAAGGGCTCGTTTGAATTGGAGGAATTTTTTTCCTTTCGTGCGTTTTTCCCGTGAAATTGAACTGTTTTCTGTGAAATTCCTTTGTGATTTTCCAGTGTTCCAAAGGAGCCCTACAAGATTGATGATTATTTACAGAGAAATTTTACGGTGTTTGCGAGGTATCTAGAAGTATTAAGAGGTACTGCAACATGAACCGTTGATTAAGAGAAGGGCAAGGTACGGAATAAAAATTATCATAACATGGAAACTAATTAATACTATTTTCCTTTTTTACATCACAATTATTGGCTCTGTTCTATTTCTTTCCTGGAAAGAATGACATTCTATACCCGTCTCTCTCTCATTACCATAGGATGAGCAGCCATTGATTAATGCGTGAGGATTTTTCATTGAGACGAGTGCTGAAAGAAGGGACCAAGTAGAGTAGGGCGGCGACTTGTTCCATTGAACCATGGTGAACGTAAAGAAAATTGATTGTTTACTATGTTTTCTGGTTGCTTACTCAATTGACAATTGATTTACTCAATGTACGAGATGGGTCTAAGGAAAAATCTATCAATCATTTTGCAACATGCAATAGTTTGTTTCTAAAAAAAATGTGTGATATTTGGCAAATTCGTTTCGCTCCACAATTTTGGCACCCAAGGCACCTAGTCTAAAATCTAAAACATGTAATTTGTGAAAAATCATGTAGATTACTAAAATAATGATGATACAAAAACGGCTCCTCTGACGTCTACGTCATCGCCGCCAGCACTTAACGGTGATAGATGAGCATGCATCTATGTCATAACTTTCAGAACTGCCTCGCCATGGTCCGTAGCGGCAACGCCGCCTGTACGGTGTCGCCATGGTCCTTTGTCCGCAGTTGTGTTCTTGCGTTATTCAAAGAAAAATCAAAACCAAGTAAATGACATTAAAACAACGTAAATAGAGGAAGACTCGGTGATTTCTTTCCTCTTTGCCATGTCGTTCCATATTTACTCGCCATCTCAAATTACTTTTTTATCCTTCATACTTAAGTATCTCTATCAATACTTTTGTACCTTTTGGTAGGTACCTTTGATTGTGGTGCGTTAGATTTAAGGCAACGGATGGCCTACGTTATTCGCAAACACCGTAAAAGGTCTCTTATTTACGGGGTAATAGTTATTATCCGTGCTGTAACTCTTTTATCCGTATCATAGCTCGGATAGATTGTATCCGTATTGATGTGTTCTTGAACGGTTCTTGTCAGCCAAACAAGGCTTGGTGTAATGTGGGCAATAGCTAAGCTTGGAGTCAGTCCCTCGGAGGAAACCAAATTTGTCAGCGTCTTAGGGCTTGTTTGGATTGAAGGAAAAAAATTTCTTTCCTACGTTTTTTTGGGTAAAATTGAACTGTTTCCTATCAAATTCCTGTGCAATTCTTGTGAAATTCCTGCGTTCCAAAAGAGACATTAAAGCCCAGCAAATTCCTAACGTTGGTGAGATGAATGACCAACTGACAAAAGAGTTGGCAGCAGAGGAGTTGACAAAAAGCACTAAATTTTATTAGCGATCTTAAGTGACAAGGACATTACACCGCTGGCATTGGATACTTAAGCCGCCCTCTGCACCAAGTTTCAAGGTGTCACCAATTTGGTCTTCAAGCTTGATTCGAGCTCTAGCAGTTGCTTGCACTAAATCGAGACCATTGATAGCATTTCTCTCAGGATTACCTAGCTCCCAGTGAGTCGCTGGACTTTGGATTACAAAATTATCTCGCGTCTTTGGCTCTAGATGATACGAACAAGAGCAAGGACAAGGAAAAATTATTAAGGTGGTTGATGACAAAAAAAAAAAATCTCTCCATTGGGGTTTATAATGTTTATACCCTCATAAAAAATATCAATCAATTCATCACAAAAAATAATTAATTAATTTCAATTACTTACAGGAATCCACGATACAAGGTATAATGAGGATGTTTATTTCGAGGTCAAATTAAGTGACACAAAAATATGACATAGCTAAGAAAGAAGGAATGATGAAGAAGTTTAAGTTTACAATTGGAACCACAACCATGCAGTTGTATAGCCTACCCACCATCACCAGCTCAGTTTGGTTAGGGTACGAATTCCCTGTTCTACCCCTCACTTTTAGCTCAGTGGTGTCTAGTTGTCAGCTGTATAATAATGACAAACCAAATCAATTTCTTTCTCTCAATTTTTTCTTTTCTTTTCGAGTAGAGTAATAAGAAAAAGTGCATTCATCTTTAGATAATATGAGTTACTTGCGTAGACCTTTTTTGAGAAATTACACAGTACAACTCAGACACTCACAACGCACGCACACTCACCCCTATGAACGTACATACGCAAACCCTACCCCTATGAGCATCTTCGAAGACTGAGCCGGCAAATTCTCCAGATTCCCGAAGTCACCACTGGCGCCTCGCTGTCGACGGCCACGTCGCCTACCGCTGAAAACACAAATGCCGTTAAATCCTAGAAAATTCGCTCCCACCGGGAGTCGAACCCAGGACCTCAAAGATGCTACTCGGATGCCTTAACCACTAGGCCAAGATCCCTTTCACAGTTACTTGCTTAGACCTTGGTGCTGTGCCATTTGTTCCTTTTGATTTTTCTCAAAATTCACTTTGTAAATCTCTCTAAAAAAAATCCTTTTGTCATCTCACTACACCGTTTGTTGCCGGGGTCTTTTGGCATGTTTACTTATTTGATTGAGCTGCATGTCATATTCGTGCGCATTACTTTTCACAAAGCTTGTTTGAAAATTGCTGCACAAGACGAATACTCCTAGTACACTTTGTAGGATACATCATGTCGTTTTCGAGATCGAGTGCGTCAATTATACCTTGTTAGTCTCCTCGAAAAAAAAATATTACCTTGTTTGTCTCAAACTGCGTGGTACGCACAAATTTGACTGTCCAATCATGGCTAATCTCGGGATGCCGACACCGGATCAGTACATGATAAAGCGGTGAAGGGATTGACGCGACACAACATGGCATGCGCTACATACACTGCAAGTGCAGAGTGAGCAGAGGAGCACAGCACGCACGGATAATCTCGGGATGGCGACACCGGATTCGCAACCGCTGAGCTCCGTGCGCGTGAACAAGCCGCTCGCCGCCGCCAACCGCCTCCTGGCCGCCGTCCACGCCGCGCTCGCCGCCGCCGCCATCGCCCGCCGCGCCCTCCTGCCTCTCGCCGGCGATGCCGGAGCTGGCCGCCTCCTCAACGTCGCCATGCTTTTGGCCGACCTGACTCTCCTGTTCATCTGGGCGCTGTCGCAGGCGCCCATGTGGCGGCCCGTGACGCGCGCCGCCTTCCCCGACAGGCTGCTGATCCGAAGAAGACGGAGGAGCTCGCCGCTGCCTGGCGTGGACGTGCTGGTGGTGACGGCGGACCCGGAGAAGGAGCCGACGGTGGAGGTGATGAACACGGTGGTGTCGGCCATGGCGCTCGACTACCCCGCCGGGAGCCTCAGCGTCTACCTGTCCGACGATGCCGGCTCGCCGCTGACGTTGCTCGCCGCCAGGAAAGCCTACGCCTTCGCCAGGGCCTGGGTGCCCTTCTGCACAAAGTACCGGGTGCAGTGCCCCTGCCCCAGCAGGTACTTCGCCGGCGACGACGACCGGGACGGCGGAGACGACGACGATCGCCATGGCTTTGCGGAGGATAAGCTAAGAATCAAGGTGCGTTTACGTACGTCAGTGGTGACGTAATTTGGCAACAGTAAAAGTCAATTCCAATTATCATTCGTTCGTAGAAACTTTTAGCTAAAAGACAATCTGCTGTTATGGATCATAGCGTAGAATCGGTCCCAACTGAAGACCTAGTTATTACAAAAGCTGTTATGGATCATAGCGTAGAATTGGTCCCAATAATTGAAGACCTACTACTATTTACAACAGCAGTTTTTGTAAATAGCTGGTGTATACTATTCTACGTTATACCTTTTTTTTTATTCGAGTGACACTTACGTGGTAGCTCTTATTCCAACGTCAAGAATAATTTCTAGCTCTGCAGAACATGTACGAGACTTTGACGGAGGAACTAGAGGAGGCGAAGAAGCAGCAGCCGGACGCCTCTGGGACAAAAGCCGATCACGATGCTTACGTCGAGGTGATTATTATTTATTAAGCAGCAGTATCAGCAGCAAGAATACTATGTCAAACGAAATGTTGCTTCAATACTATTGTGTCATGATCTCAGATAATCAGCGACGACGATGGGGCTACATCAATGCCGTCGCTGGTGTACGTCTCCCGCGAGAAGCGAAGGACGTGTCCTCACCACTTCAAGGCCGGCGCGCTCAACGTCCTGGTCCGGCCTTCCTCCTTGAATCCATCAATTGGCGCTGTAATTGCATCTCTGCATGCATGACGGTGTTTGAAAAGCTACTGGATGTGCATATATGTATGCAGCTGCGCGTGTCGGGCCTGATGAGCAACTCGCCATACGTGCTGGTGCTGGACTGCGACATGAACTGCAACTCCCGGAGCTCCGCCCTGGAGGCCATGTGTTTCCATCTTGATGATCACCTGCCGGACAAGCGGTCGCTCGGTTTCGTGCAGTTCCCGCAGATGTTCCGCAACCTCAGCTCCAAGGACATATATGCCAATGAGCTCAGATCCATCTTCTCGGTTCGTATGGTCATTTGTTTGATAATTAATAACATCAAGCAATCATCATTGATCGATCAAGAATAAATAAGTGTTTGTTATGGTCAGACGCGGTGGAAAGGCTTGGACGGCCTCCGGGGGCCCATCCTCTCCGGCACCGGCTTCTACGCCAGGAGGGACGCGCTCTACGGCGCCACGCCTTCGTCGGCGCCCCAAGGCAAGCTTCCTTCACAAAGCTGCTGCTAGTAGGTGAATTGTGATGTGAAGCAGATCGAGCTAAAATGAATTTGATGCTGCAGATGAGTTCTGCTCCATGGAGGCCGGTGAGCTGGGGAGGAGGTTCGGCCGTTCCAACGATCTCGTAGCCTCGGTGCGCAGCTTGAACGACCCAGCATCATCCTCGCGACGACGCGGACAAGACGAACAAGACGCAACTGTAAGGCTGGTGGCGCGCTGCTCGTACGAGACGGGCACCGCGTGGGGGCACGAGGTTGGGTTCCTGTACCAGTCGGTGGTGGAGGACTACTTCACCGGGTACCGGCAGCTCTTCCTGCGCGGCTGGACGTCCGTCTACTGCTACCCTGCTGCGCCGGGGTCGAGGCCGCCGTTCCTGGGCAGCGTGCCCACCAACCTCAACGACGTCTTGGTCCAGAACAAGCGCTGGATGTCCGGCTTGCTCGCCGTCGGCCTCTCCTCCAAACACTGCCCGCTTCTCTCCGTCTCCTTCGACGCGCTCCAGTCCATGTCCTTCGCCTACTACGCCTTCGCCGCCCTCTACGCCTTCCCGGTCCTCTGCTACGCCACCCTGCCGCAGCTCTGCTTCTTCCGCGGCGCCGCCGTCCCGCTCTTCCCCAACACGGCTGCCTCCGTGGCCGTGTTCGCGTCGTCGGCGCTGCAGCACCTGGTCGAGGTGTCGGTGGCGAAGCGCGGGCGGCTGGTGGCGCTCGGGACGTGGTGGAACGAGCAGAGGTTCTGGGCGCTCAACGCCGTGACCGGCCAGCTCTTCGCCTGCGTCAGCGTCCTCCTGGAGCTCGCCGGCGTCGGCACCGTCGACTTCGAGCTGACGAGCAAGGCGTCCGACGGCGAGCTGTACGGGAACGGCGTGTTCGACTTCACGGGCTGCTCCATGCTGCTGCTCCCGGCCACGACGCTCAGCGTGCTCAACGTCGCCGCGCTGGTTGGAGGGACTTGGAACGTGATGGGCTCTGGAGGTGGCTTCTCCGGTGACCTGTTCCCGCAGCTCTTGCTCTTGTGCTACGGTGCGGCATTGAGCTACCCGCTGCTGGAGGGCATGTTTCTCCGGCAGGATGCTGCGAGGGTTCCTGTACGGATTACCGCGGCGTCCGTCGCCATGGCCGCTGCGATGCTGGCCGTGTTTGGTTAGGGGGCACACCACTCTTGCTTATTGGAGCAGGTAGCTTCGATGTAGGAATTTAATACACTTCATCACCTGGGTTCCTATACAAATCTACATGACGTGTCAAACAATAGACGTTGGCTTTGACCATATCCTCCTACTCACATGAACAATGAACCCAATTGAGCCCTTGTAATCAAGAAAGTCCTTCCACTGCTTCCCTATGCTTATCTGGTAACAGAAAGAGCATGGTCAGCAGCTTTGGCCTGAACCGTTAGGAGCTAAACAGAATTGATAGTCACAATGTGCAGGGTCCAAACAACATACAAACGAATAACACTTTAGTAGAGTTCAAAACTGGTTCGCAAACATTTTCTGGAAATCATTAATTACTACTTACACCCAGTCATGTTCCCCCTTTCTCCATCAATGTTCTTTCAAACTTCAATGTCTTGCAATATCCAGGAACACCCAACAGCAACTACATCTCAAAGTATAACCGAAAAAAGAAACATACTCGCAAGCTTAATGCAATGTTAAGCAAAAATAATAAACAATGCCATGATCTAATATTTGTATTATGTGGGGTCACAATTACCAGAGGAAAGCCAAAAGAATTTTGAGATATCAGTGAGTTGAACCCATTTCATTACTTAAGACCCCGTAAGAATCGGTATGATTGAATTAGTTTAGGGATCATAATTTTTTTTTCTCTCAAATACGCAAGAGAGCTGCATATAAAATCAAGCTAGTTTGGATACAAAATCCAGCCAGCTAGACATGTGCCGGCTTGGTCAACCCTATTCCCACTTCCTTACCCACTGCTAAAATAACTGCTCCAAAACAACATGGAAAGGAGCCAGCCAAGCGACCTTACACAGTTTTTTACCCTTTCCATTTACGGGCAATCATGGGATGCTTAGAGTTTAATAACAAATCTTCGACAAATAAGTCTCTAAAATACGAAAAGCCTTCAGAACCTCATCTATAAATTGAGAACCTTCTCCTAACGGATGACTAAATTTGGCAAGAGACCATGGTGTATGGGGGCACATGCACCGATGCATGTTACATCAATGCTTATATGTTGAGTACCACTCATATCCGGGGAGCTTCATTAGCAGCATCTTTGGTCCAGATAGCAATTCTTTCTTGCTTCCCACGCACAACGACAACGGCTCCATAGATTTCATCACCGTGATCAAACTGTTTGCCA
Organism: Eragrostis curvula; assembly: GCA_007726485.1. Lineage (NCBI taxonomy): Eukaryota > Viridiplantae > Streptophyta > Magnoliopsida > Poales > Poaceae > Eragrostis > Eragrostis curvula. The sequence continues at coordinate 11,345,101 of RWGY01000031.1, forward strand.
ATCATTGCCAAAAGCCAAACAAAAGGCATGAAAAAAAATTGAGACATAACAAGGATAAATGTTCAGAACAAATTATCTTTTCCAATGATAAATGCAGAGCCACATTGTGCCAGACTTTCCTCTGCCACAGCTGATGGTCCATTTACCACCATTAGCACAAATAGGGTCTTCCCATTTCGGCTCAATCTTGTCTTTTAAGCAATGGAAGTCAGCTCCCACAACCAACTTGCTAAGGCGATGAATATTATTGTAAAGGCTGAAAAAACACTAAATTTGTCAGTTTACTCTTGTGGAATATGTATAAAGAAACTAAAGGTGGAAGAAAAAATTATAGGAATAAAGAAATATCCCAAATAAGATCCTCAGATTCCTAAGCCCCCCACTCCATGAATAAAATAGACCAAAAGCCTCATCCAAGATTTATTCTTGGTCAAGCCAAAACATTAAGTGTTTTGACATCTTCTAACTGGGTGGCCCCTGCATTATTTGTGTTCATGTATGTCTTATCTTTTTAGTTTAAATTTTTATGTACATCAATCATGCAAGCAACTTTCAATCATGTACAATAGCAACTATAAATTTTGTTTGGCGTGCCTTGAACTGATATGTATTTTGTGAACTTTCAATCATGTATGTCTTTTCTTTTTAGTTTATTTTTTCTGTGCATCAATCAAGCAACTTTCAATCATGTACAATAGCAACTAGGAATTTTGTTAAGCGTGTCTTGAACTGATGTCTTTTGTGAACAATAGCAGATTTTGAAGCCAAAGAAAAGATAACCTACAAATTGAATGCCTTGCTATGCTAAGTTCAATGGATTAAACCAAATGACTTAACTCTGAAACAAATATATGTTGATGTTCACATGGGTCTAAAGTTAGTTATAAGGCCCCAGCTAAGTACCGACAATAAACCCTGGTAATTGAGGCAGCCAAATTGGAAAGGAGAGGAGGCTGCTAATAAAGGCCCCTTTCATGCTATGAAACGAATATCTCATACACAACACCGAAAGCTAAAAACCACATAATTGATAATACAAGAAGTCGAGAATGTAAATATGACAAAAAAGAAGAATATCAGAAGCATAGAGGAAAAATATGTACAAGTTAGCAGTAATGTGAAAGATAGCAATACAATAAAACAAAAGATACTAAAGTAAGGGAAAACATGAATAATCCTGAACGTCTAGTTTTCCAAAGGAAACTGCTAAAGGTCTCATGGCTTACAATTTGCAACTAACCTAATAATAAGAAATCTAATAAGGCATAGAGCTGAGACAGCATTTATTTCCTCACAGGTAAAATTAATCTATCAACCCCCCCCCCCCCCCCCCCCCCACCACCCCCAAAAAAAACATTCCAGAAGCTAGTGAAGTAAGAAACAATAGGGGAGGAAAATAATTTACATCTTCAAATCAATTATTTGGAGCACCATCATCGGTCAATCTGACATTCAATCAAAATGATGCAAAAAAAAGTAATTTACAACTTCAAATCAATTATTGGTGCATTTTACTTGCACCAATACGTATCAGGAACTTTCTCAGAGCACAAAGAGAAGACCATGAGTTTCAGACTAGAGATCAGCAATAACCAAGTAGCGACTTTTAGCTCCTACAGCATGAGCAATCCGGCTCAAAGAGAGAGACGACATCTAAACAACCAAAAAAATGTCAAGCTATATAAAACGTGTCCTATGGTGATAACAGGGAAGCCATGACATCTCAATATATGATCACACAATGACATGATAAACCATTTGCAAGTTCTAAACTCACTCTAAGCTGATCTCGCGAAGTTACAAATATAATTTACCAAAACAACTGCTGTGCTTCACTAAGATGGTGCAATAACCCGTAATGTTTACAGCATCCGTTCAATAGACACAGAAACTAGTAAGAAGTCTATACACATGCACAGCAAACTGAAGAACAGAACACCAAAGCTGTCTGCACTGAATCTCTTTTTTTAGAATACCAGGACTACCCCTGTCTGCACTGAACCTCTTCCCCGAAATACCCTTTTTTATTTTTCCAACTAAACTCCTGAATGAGCTCAGAAACAGCTGCTATGCACTTTTGCTTGCAGCCAATTCCATTTTCCACCCAAATTCCGCTCTATGTACTTTTGCAGAGAAACGATGACGACCTGCGTTTACTCAGAAAATGGAGGTATCCAAGCTGGAGCTTCTGTTGCGCCAAACACTCGCCTTACAGGACAACGGGAGCCAGCCCGTCGTCAAACTCCGTCCGATCCAGTCCGAAAGGCACAGTTAACAATGTCGGGCCTACAGTGAGAGAACACTTTGAGTCGAAGATGGGGACGACGCGAACAAGTTTTCCAGATACGTACAGCCTCAGAACCGCACAAAGAGAACGCACGTTCGTGGCCGAGAGAACCGGCAAGAGAGAGAATCTAGCCAAGTTGCTCACTGACTGAAATAATGCATGCGAACCGACGGTTCTTGCGGCACAAAAGAAACGGAAAGATGGTGACAAAATGTGTTAGAGTTTGGTCAGGAATTGATCACAATTCACAAGCTTGTGGAGGAGACGTCAATGCTCTCCCTCCCTCTAACTTGTCAGCTAGCTAGCACGCCGGTTCACTGAACGAAACATCGAATAGATGATGGAGGCGGCTAAGCCGGGATGCACAAAGAAGATGCGGAGATTGCAGGAAATCTGACGAGTTAAACACTGCAACTGCGCTAAGCCTCTTGTGGCTACATGACCAAAGCTAGCGTTTCCCTACAGGCTAGGCTACAGGTGTAAGAGCGTAATAAGCGGGAGTTTGTGCTGCTGATATCTCTAGTGTGGGAGAGATGCATGAATGAGAAAGTTGAAATGACTGTTTAATCCTTTATTAGTGAAATGGAAAGAAACAGGACATGCTTCATTTCTAGAAGGCGCCGCAGGAAAACTGCAACGCGAGGACATGATAGGGGAAGTTGCAGGTCCCAATTGAAGCTGCAAACAATGCGAATACGCAACAGTGTGATCCAATGAGGAAACGAAAAGAAACTCGACCAAAATGGGTTCAGCGAAATAAGTAGACGGTGACCACCAAGCAGCCTAAAAGTAGTGAAATTTCTGCGCATGATGCCCCATGACCGCTATGTCGCCATCCATGTTTTGCATGGTCCATTCATTAGTTAGCCCAGTCTTGTACTGGTATGAAAATCACTAGTGAGTGGGTATTGTGTTATAATACAGGCACTGTGCAATTCATAATTGTCCGTACTACATAGCAACACGTGTATGAATAGTAGAACGAGTCATGTACAACGTCCTCTACATAGTTATGGGGACAACGTATTCTCGAAATAATTGGTTTTAGAAGAACTTGGGGGACTCGATGCCTGATGCAAGATCAGGGAACCCATGATGGTCGGCCAGGAGATTCAGACACCATAAAGGCAACCGTATCGCAACACCTAGATAAGGATGTTCTCAGAGACCCAATCCGATTTTATGCAACTCCTGAATTATTTGTCAGACAGATATCCTAATTTTATGCAACTCCTGAACTAGTCTGAAGATATTTTCGGTATTGTGTTATAATACTGGCAAAGACTGCTTTTAAAACCTCGAATTGGAGCACAAAGATCACACATAAACAGCTAAAAGCTTCAGTAAAACATGCCTTCCATCTACTTATGTTTCGTACTTCAAAAATGCGGAGGGAAAAATTGAAGTCGAAGTAAGCATTTACCTCTGTTGACACTCGGTACCAGCCATTTATCACCTCCGAACTTTACATCTAGTTGGAACGGCAGAGCAGTACAACCAGACCTTCGAGAAACAACAGGATTTTCTTCTGATGTTCGAGATGATGTCAAGTTAATTTACCTCTCCCAACACTCCCTGTCAGTGTTTAATCACTTGCTAACTCTACATCTAGTTGGAACGGCAGAGCAGTACACAGCGAGATCTCACAGTCACTGCAACAACAGGATTCCACCTAGGATAGTAACCTCCACCAAGACACGAGATCGTACGTGAGGAGGACAGGTCCCCAGCACCACAAAGATTTCATCACGTGGTTGAGGGCGGCACCGAGCATAGATTGTGGTACACGGACACCGGCATAGATTGTGGTACACGGACACCGAGCATAGATTTCATCACGCGTCCATCCGCACGGGCGCCAGCGAGGCCACCTCGTGTCCCCCCGACCCGACCGGCACGCCCACCGACCGTTCCCCGTCCGGCGCCACGGCTGCAGCCCCACCGGCGATAAATCGCGCGCAGAGCAGCAAAGCGAACGAATTCAAGTCGGTTTCGGGGGGGAGACGGACACCGCGCGGAAGGAAACAGGGGCGCCAGGGAGCAGTAATGAGCGTGTTGTGTGCAGCAGCAGCAGATTGCTTTGACCGGAGAGCATCACTGCTACCACAACAGTCAGTGGCTCGCCGCGCGCTTTTATTCGACTTGGAGATTGGTACTCCTACTCCTATATAAAACCCCGTGCGGCTAAACCCGTCTTCTTATCATCGGCGAGAGACGCCCAGAGTTTACTCGATCGAACAGAACAGAGACGGACAGGAAGGATCACTACTAGCTTACTGGTGCGGGAGGGGAGATGGCGGTGACCACGATCGATGACCTGCACGCCGACGTGCTGGCCCGCGCGCTGCGGCGGCTGGACGGCCGGTCCCTGGCCGCGGCCAGCTGCGCGACGGCGAGGCTCCGGGCGCTGGCCGCTGACCCGGAGACGTGGCGCGCGCTCTGCCTCGCCGAGTGGCCGTCGCTCGCGGGCCTCGACCGCCGCCTCCTCGACGCCGTCCCGCCGCGCCGCCTCTTCGCCGACGCCTCCCCGTTCCCGTCCGCCGACGCCGCCGGCGAGCTCGGCCTGGAGGAGCTCGAGCTCCCCGGGACGCTCGTCTCCGCGGTGGACGTCTACCTCGGGGGCGCACCGCTGCTGTCGCGCGTGGTGGAGACGCCCGCCGCGTCGTCGCCGTGGTTCCTCGGCTCGCCGTTCCGGGTGGAGGCCGTGGAGCGCAGCAGCAGGCGGCCCGCGCCGGAGGAGGCGGCGGCGGCGGCGCCGGCGGAGCTGGAGCTGAGCTGGGTGGTGGTGGACCCGGCCCGCGGCCGGGCCGTGAACGTGTCCAGCCGCCGCGCCGTCGCCGTGGACCGGCACTGGTACACGGGCGAGACGCTGGTGCGGTTCGCGGTGGTGCTGGGCGGGTGCAAGTTCGAGGCCACCGTGGCCTGCGCCGAGCAGCTCGGCGGCCGCGTCGGCGAGGTCAGCCTCGCCGTGGAGGACGCCGACGGCGCCGCTGTCGCCGGCGAGGGCGCGCTGCGGCTCCTCGCCGCGGCCATGGAGGCGCCCAGGAGGGGAGGGGCGGGCGAGCCGGAGGAGGCCAAGAGGAGGTACCACGAGTTCGTCAGGAGGAAGAAGGGAAGGAAGGAGAGCAAGGCGCGACGCGAGGCGCTCGTGGACCTGTGCTGCTCCGCCGCCAGCGCCGTCGTCGTGCTCACCCTCATCGCTGCTGTCGCGCTCCGGTGATCGATTCTTTTTCGGCGCCGACAAGCTCGGCAACAAATACTTTATTAACCACATGTACATGTGCTCGAAGCATGTCATCAAGTAGCGAACTTTTGTGTAACCTTTCCTTTTCCCCTTGGTGATAGTTACGAACTGTACATCATCTATCAGACCATCCATGTACTGATGTACATCGTTTTCTTTCAACCAAACAAATGAGAACAACACAGAAGAAAATATCCATCGTCGAGTCCACTGCATTCATTATTCCATAATAAGTACAGTTCCCGACTTCCAGGGTTCAACTGATGTTACAGGAGCACAGATCAATTGTAGAACATTGGTTCCAAACAGAAATGCAACAGGATGTGTACTACAGTACTAGTATAAATTGGTGCTAAAGCAGCTGCAAGGGCATATCCAACTACCGTGTTGAATCCGTAACATCAGCTAGCCATGTCGTGTGAATAGCGTTGTAACAGCAGTTGCCGATGACAAGAAAACACAGCATCTAATCCCGCACAAGCATATGTTATGAGTACGATGGATGTGCAATAGCCTTATTAATGTTGAGCAAATTTCTTATTTGCCATCAGAAATTACACTCTTCTCTTATTTGCCATCGAAATTTTACACTTCTCTTATTTGCCATTGAATCTAATTTTACTTTTCTTATCTGCCACTCAAATCACTTTAGCTCATAGAAAATTTTGATCCGGTCACAACAGTGTTCAGAGTACAATACCAAAATAGTTTTGTCTCAATGTGTACTTTATGCCAAAATGGGTTTTCAAAATTTTTGGATGAAAATTTGATGTAATTTTAATTTAAAACAAAATACTGCCTCTAATTTTCATCCGAAAAATTTAAATTTTTCTTCGCATATAGTATACACTGAGACGAATCCATTTTGCTACTGTAGCACAAATAAGGCAGTGATGAAAGCATAATAATCTAACAACCAAAGTGATTAAAGTGGCAAATAAGAGAAGTGAAATTAGATTTGATGGCAAATAAGAGAAGTGCTAAATTTCGATGGCAAATAAGAGAAGAGTATAATTTCCGATGGCAAATAAGAAATTTGCTCATTAATGTTCTTGCAAACACTCAAAATTTCAGCACATTATTACATTTCTGTCTGAAAAAAGCAAATAAAATACACATGACCTTTTATAGAAGAGAACGAAGCATGGACAGACCAGGCGTTCCCTTATCAGTCGTTGCCAATTGGCTTTGGAGGACCTCTCGCTATTGGACGGGCATCTGCACCACGGTCCATTTTGGCCTTCGCAATGTCGACATATATAACCCGGCCGTTCAGTACCTGTCACAAGCTTGCATTTATAAGCAATTCTTCAAGCAGCATAAGAGCACACACACACGCGATACTGATAATGCAAACTAAGGAGTACTCCCCCAAGAAAATCTTGCCTTGCCGTTCATCTCTTCCCTGGCGTTATTAGCTTCTTCCTCCGAAGCATATTTCACAAAGCCAAATCCTTTCGGTCTGCTGGTCACCTTATCCGTCACGATCGTAGCTGCACTCAAACAAGAAGGTCCAACTTGGGTTATAACATCAGACAACACAACAATCAACACAAGTTTGTTTTGGCAGGTGACAAGGATAGACCTTCTATTACTTGGCCGTACCGTGAGAAGGCTTCCGATAGGCTGTCTTCAGTTGCAAACTGTGATAGGCCTGCAGAGGGATAGAAGGGACAATGACATGGGCGCAACTTTTCCTAAGAGCAAGCACAATAAGTTTGTCTACAAGACAAGGCAATATGTATGAGACAAGTAAGTGAGACAAATTCATACAACAAGCTTGTCTACACATAATAGTATTTTAACCCATTTTAGCCCCACAACATCCTCACTTTATCTCATGTTTCCTAACTTTCACCGCAAACCAGGCAGATGGTCCTACACTTCTGACCATTCGACGGTCGCTGGCTGCGGCGCCGAGTGCATGGCAGAAGCCCTTTCTCTCTCCATTTTCTGACACAAATTGCTGACACCGTGGTCGGTAAGCCCATTGTTGGGCTTGCTCTAAAGAGCACTGCAGAAGTTTCCTACTGGTCCCAGCGATTCTGAAATGTGTACGTTCTTTCTCATTTAATCCTCAATGAGAAATTCAGCCCAAACTGAGCTTTAGGTGCTTCTCAGAAATATCAGATATCAAATAATATTGTTCCTACACAGCACTGTCTACTTGCACGAACAACATATCTAGTAACTGATATTAGTGCGGATACGCTAACTTGGCACAGCTAAGTGTAACACATTATACATTACATAAACACCAACCCTTGCTAGAATACCTAGGGATTCGAGTTTTGTTTCCCTTATTAGCAAACACAGATATATATAGAGAACCTGTTGGTTGAAATCTAGTACATGTACATCAATTCGGTTGATTAGTGCTAAATAGTAACTTCTATTACAACTAGAACTTTAAGGTGATTGGGTTGAATATGCCCTCTATGTATACAAAATACCAACCCTTGCTAGAATATCTCGTGATAGATGTTTTGTTTGCCTAATTAGCAAGTAAAAACCACAGATATATATATACATGAGCTACCAGTTGAATCTAATATGTACGTCAATTCGGTTGATTGTGTCATATAATAACTCTTTACTCCTGTTAGGCTGTTACATGTGGAACTTAAAGGTAGAAGGGTTGAATATGCCCTCCATGTAATTCTGCTCTAAAATGGGAAATCTGTTACGACACAACACTCTTCAAGTACAAAGATTCTTTTAGATGTAGTCATTCACTCATTTGAGAAAAAGGACTCGCCAACAGCAAAACTAACATACACTGACACCTAACCCGACTTCAACTTTCCTATATAACAAAAACGATAATTTAAACTGCTAAAAGAAACATTACTGGTGCATAATACAGTGGTGAAAAGCACAAACAAGGTATCGAAGCACTCTGCGTACACGAGCATTCCGTCGAACACTAGCCACGCATGCTCCGCAACGCATCGGCCTCGCAGCAGATGCCCTCCCTAACTTCCTCTAGCGTGAAATGCGTGAGAGAGAACAGATAATCGGACCGACCCAGACGCAACGAGCACGAGCCTGAGGAGGTGACGAGACAATTGACTTACCACCGATGAAGAGCTTGTAGGTGATTCCCCGTGAGTGCGCGAGGAGCGCAGAGCACGCGGGCGCGGGGCTCACCCTGGACGCCAGGCCCAGGCAGCGGGAGGCCTCGCGCAGCGCCGCCATGGCCATGGCTGCGCCTCGGTGGAGCAGAGGGTGTGCGGCTTCAGTACGGGAGTTCGGGTCCTGGAAATCCTGAGGGCGATGGCAGCACGAGGCCACGAGGGCGGCGGAGAGACTAGGGCGTGGCACCTCGTTTGAGCACGTGGCGCAAGTATTCAGATGGGCCACATCATTGCTTCAGCCCTGTTGAATTTCACAGCCTGCTACTTGGCTGGGCCGTTATTGCAAACGCCGACCTAGAATGGGCTCTAGTTTTGGAATCCCATGACCTTGTTTATTTGGCGTGTCGAATTTGGGGCATCATTTTCGGTGGCTCAAATTTGGCTTATTAGGAAGCTGAATAAGATACAAATTACGAAAAGTTTAGCATTGAACTGGTCGCTGGGAAAATTTTGATCAAAGCTGCCACGTCTGACTGTTTTTAACTGTTGTTTTGCCCTCCTACCAAACTTAATAGAAAGATACACAAACAAGGATGTACTTTATAAACGTTCGAGCATAAAACAATTTCTCGCAAGAGTACTAAGACGCAGGTCTCGAAGGAGGTTCCAGTTTAAGACCAGAGGCACCCGGCAAATTTTCTCTGAACGCCTGAACAGATAACAAGCACCCGACCGCTCATTTGAAACACGTCCCATTGAAAATTCGCGACTCGCGAGTTCCTTTTATTTATAACCCATACGGTAGCAGGTATATAGACATCTCAACCCACAAGGCTGTCATTGTCGCATATGACTTATGCCCAACGATTTCCATCCACCACAAGCTAAAGAGGTAAAGCACATCACTCGGCAGCCTTTCCTTTGCGGCGGTTGCTGCCGCCGGCGGAGGCTCCAGTACCTCCTGTCTCCACCAGGTAGCAGATCATCGAGTCCACATCCTCGCCGAATATACTGTAGGCTTCCATAACCTGGATGTACCTGAAACCCATTGCCAGGAGCAACTGCATGCTTCGAGTCAGCACTGTGTCTGGGAGTACAAAGCACTCCTCGCTCCCTCTATCTGGCGCCGGAGCCGAACGAGATGACCCACTAACTGCAGAATAGGGATATCATGCCAGTTTTAAGTAACCTGATAGCCAGGACAATGAAGAGTTCCTTGAATGCCAAGAAAGGCAACTTACTTGCGGCAGACGAGGATGGCTCCGCCCCTGATGTTGATGACTCTCTGATGTTAAGCTTATTCTCCTCAGCCAGATACTCTGCCCGCGAGGCCTCCATCACCATCCGTTCGATTTCCCTCTCTGTCAACTCTATATCAGAGTAGAATCTTCCTTCTGCCAGAAGTGCCTAACAGTGCCAAGAACTCGAGCATAAGCCACATGATTCTCAGATACAGTACCTTTTAAGATGCCAGTTTGATTTACACCAAAGGTTGGGAAGACATTAACTCAAGTAAAACAGAGTACTTACATTCTCAATTTGCTGATCTTGCTGAGCTTTTATTGCAGCCTTCACCTGATCTCTGTCAACATTATTTGTCTACACAAAAAAGATAATTTAACTAGGATACATATCAGCTGAACCAAGAAAAACAATTTGTGATAGAGAACAGAACATGTTGTCCGAAAAATGGCTAAATGTGTACTGATAATCATGATCGATCTGCAAGACATGCAAATGGTTCGAGAAGCGGAGACTTACCCCTCTAAGAGAACTAAATCCAAGGCCTGCCCCGACTGACTGTCGACGGGGATCAACCACTGAATTGTAATGATTACCATGATGGTAACTTAACCTAATTGGAGGAACATCTGTATTATAGCTTCCTTGAAAAATGTTAATGGGCTCTGCAGTAACAGCAAACCTTGTTAAAAAAGATAATGCGATAACAGAAACGCAAACAAGGATCAACACTTGAGGAAAGTTTACCTGTACTGTAGGAATATATATGAATGGGACGATTATACATCTCTGCAAATGCCTGGATCTCAACATTGTTGCCATATACCTTGAACAACGAATCAGCAAATCATCATTGATGCCTTGAATTAAAGAGACAACAATACCAAAGTAACTGAACAATTTTCTTCCTATTCATTTTGCTAGTACTTGAAAGGCAGCTGTTTACTATATAAAATGAAATCATATGCAGAAAGAGAAATGTTTCACAAGTTGAACGAAATGCATGCTTTTCTGTGTGAAGCATATAAACGCGGATTCTAATGAGTGGAGGATGCTTGAAAAGGGCACAAGGAGGCATTACAAAAAAGTCAAATATGTATGACAATGATCGACAGAATAAAATGGGTTTTGTAACTCATAAGTTCATATAAAGAACTGCACAAAAGCACAGCACAAGAGCATTATCTTAGGTAACCCGAACTGAATTTCAAAGACTAGGAAAGGCAAGTGAATTAATAAAGCATGAGGATTTAATAATTTGCTAAGGTTTTATTAAATAGATTAAAGAATTACCTTATCTCTCCTTTTCCTCTTACAGTATGATGTGAAACCTTCAGTTATGAATTGAGAGAAATGATCCCGCTCCCTTTCCTGAAAAAGAAATAGAACATAACAATAAGATTCTCAACTGCATGGCTAATGGAATAACATATAATAAGTTAATAACGATATCACGGTAATTCATGTTTTACCAATTTGTCGTATTCTGCAAATTCAGAAAAAATCAGTATTTTCCATGTAATCAACTGCTTGTAATGTACTACTGAATAAGGCCACTATAAAAACTGACTAAGGAACTATTGCTGATGTTCTAAAATCAGAAAGCAATGTTCACTCAATCACGCACCTAGTATTGTTTATACATCCTAAACAGCTCGACTATCAGGTAACACGTACAAGAGCCCATTCCTCTAACACAGCCTAGTAGACTCACTTTAACAAAAAGGTCCAGTGGTCTCAAAGGAAGCAGGAAATAATCAAAATACCTTGACAACCCAACAATATTTTCTTTTGTCGGGTTGCACGTAATATCGCAATTGAAAATATTATTTAACATATGCCAGCATAGCAATAAAGTAGCAAGCATAACGAACTTCATAACGGTCAGCAAGTATCCTGCCTAGATAGAACCTGGTAATAACTATTACTTACTATTAGCTGGAACGGAACAAGCTGGCAGCCATTTCCGTAACTCTGTCTGATTGCAGCTGGGATGTCGCAGTCTATCAATGCAATATATCGCTCATAGCAATTGTGTCCAATGTAAAATGCTAAGAAAGCTAAGAAATCAATGTCCTTAAATATGTGAAATAGAGAGGAAAATGATATGCCAAGTATTGACATGTTTAATAATATAAAAAGTCAGGGTTTCAGAATTGTGTTCGTAAATAATTACAGTTGGATACATGGTTTTATTTTTACGTAGATACCAAGCTTATGATATATGGGCTTGTTGACAACAAAAGATCAAAAGGATATAACACAGGTGCAAAGATGCCATGTTACCATGTAATCAACACACATCTGCCTAGCCATATCATAAGATTCTGCGTCGCCATAAACTTGGTCAGCAACTGCTCTGAATAGACAGTTACCATCTTCCGCCATCTTTCTGATTTCCAACCCTTTCACTCTCCTTAAGTCATGCTCAAACATACGCTCCCTTTCCTGTGAGGTACAAAATGCATTGATGAGCAGCTGTGGATATACATTGTTCCGCCTACTCATGCACATGAAGGGAAACAAAAAGTAACTTATAGGCGAGAAACATCGTGGTTTTCTTGTCCAAGACTAAACAGCCATGTTATTTTATATATGGCATAAGTAACTCAATTCAAGTAAGAAGAGTGTTTCAGTTATTTGACACCACAGAAGAAAGCACATGATTAATAGATTCATCTAGTAAACAACTAATCATACCATATTAAAATACAGTCACCTAATAACATACTGTTTTACTAGACAAAGATCCTATGATGACACAATAAATGCTTACATAAATAAGGAGGAACTAAAGCTCGTATATAAAGCAGTTAATAATCATACCGAATCATCATAACTCGAGGCGTAACAGGGGCCCTGCTCATCTGCACTATTGTAACCTTCACCATCCGCAAGTGACCTAGGCGAAGAAGGCCTAGAACCAGAAGGAGAAGTCCGGGCTGTCACTGGTGGCCAAGCTACTGGCCTTCTTGAAGATCCAATCCGCACACTGTTAGAACTTCCAGACCCCATTCTCCGCAGCCCATTATTCGCAGATGACGGTTTTGGTGGAGGGGCTGGCGGAGGTGGTGGGTGCGGCGCTGCCCCCACCATCTGCGACGAACCAATGCCCGATGGCACTGAACTTCCATGTTCGAACTGATCTGAGAAATGGAGCCCTGTCAGTTCCTCCACCAAGAAAGCAGGATCGATCACATTAGACTCATCTTTGGGAGGCTTCTCTCTCACAGCCTTCTCCTCTGCAGAGCTCGAGCTTTCAGATACGGGGTCATCTGGCCTCAAAGGCTTGTTGCTGCTACTAATACTCTCGCTGCCCTCATGGGAATGCTCAGTAACATCATCTGAGGCCAACAGCTCCGGTGGCTGCGACTGGGGCTGCAGCGGCAGTTCCTCCTCCCGGCCAACAGTTGCTGCCGGCTGCTGCTGCTGCTGCACTTGCTGCGGGCCCGAGCGGCTGGAGCTGGACGAGGAGCCGGCGGCCCCGCGCTGCACGAAGATCCTCGTCATCACCCGCCAGGGTCGTACTCAGCGTCGGGCATGGGGGTTGAAGCTGAACCCCCAATCTCTCTAGAAAATCGACTGCAACAGCACCTTGGGTTTCCGATTCCTACGCGTTAGCTGAGATTGCCCGATCTTGCGCGCGCCGACGAAGAGAAATCCATCCGAAGAAATTTAGGGTTCCTTACCAACGAAAGGAGTCCCAAGTTCCTGTCGATCTCCAGTCAACCGCCAATCCGATAGCAGTGGAGAAAGGAAGGGTGGAGGAGGAGGAGGGCGGCGACGGCTGCTGCGGGGTGAGAGCTCCGTCGGGGAAGGCTGGCGTGCTTCGGTGGTGGAAGGAAGCTGGTGGCGGGTTCGGCGGCGCTGGGCAAGAAGAGGACGAAGGATGGGTGTGAGTCCATATGCTATGAGGTCCACACCGGGGCCTGGGCTAAGCTGGGCTGGGCCGGGTCGGATCGGCAAGAGTACGGTCTGAGCCCTGCCCGCGTGTTTTGGACACAAGATTATTAATCTCTAGCCTCTGGTTTCTTTTTCATGTAGCATGTCCTAACATGCTAGAAAGAACTAAAGGGATAAATTGGTTGCTATTTAAAATATTGTTAATGAAAAAGGGGTTTTCAAAAAAAATTGTGGGTAAACAGATTTTTAAAGTGACAAAGTCACTAAGGGATGAATTAGTTGCTATTTAAAATATTGTTAATGAAAAAGGGGTTTTCAAAAAAATTGTGCGTAAACAGATTTTTAAAGTGACAAAGTCACTATATCTTGCGTATGTTTCTATATATTGGAATGTTCCTAGGGCTATTATGTTAGAGCTCCCGCTCCGAGATGACTCAATCACTGACATTCACTGATGAACAACTTTAAGAAATCTTGAGCTATGAAAAATTGAGCGGTTACTATGCTAAAACATGAGCTATGCCAAATCGATTTAACTAAGTTTGAGGTCGAACCAAAAATCGGTGAAGTTTAACACATAGCATAGCGCCATCGCCAATTTCCTCTAGCACGATTTAAATATTGCATGTAAACACCGTATGCATCAAATTTTGGAAGGTGCCTTTTGATATCGTCGTAGTAGTGACGGTGCGAGCCCAAACCTATCATTTTGGGCTTGTATTTCTGCTCATTGCGAAATTTGTGGGGGCAAAAAGGTAAAATGGTGTGGCACGGCTTCCCAGGGAATCTGCGAAACTGCGTGCACCCAGTCTGCTGAAAGGAGTGACTCCGCGCTGATCAAACAGAAAGGAATGACCCAGCACAAAAGTCATCCCATCCTTCACATGTTTTTTTTTTAAACGCATCCTTCACATGTTACACGCACGCATTCGTGTGATTTCTTATCGTACACCCTATATATTACTTCTAGATAACAATTACCAATACGCAAGCAAAGCATGTCTGCATGTGTGCGTAAGCTGAATCGCACACAAGGCAACCATTATCAGTGTTTCAGTGTTATATAAAAACAGCACATGGTCCTAGAGACTTCGGCAGTTTTACCTGCAGGAAACAAAATGCAGACTACAGAATTGATAACCGTCAGTTCAAATGAACTCAAATCGGCACATAGGCAAGCTACATTAGCATGTTACCAACAGACCAATCAGATTCCGGATGATTGGATCGATAAAAGATGTCCAGCAACCAGCAGCCATCCAACAAATCGTCAGGTACATTCAGCACCCAGATAGGGCAGACACGCAAATGATTCCAAGTTATATCAGCAGCACCACATAAACAAGAGCAACAACCAAAGCTAGATCTATATATTAACCTCGACAAAGTAAGACTCCTACCAGGACTTATATATCCTACTCCCACCTAACGTGGCCTCCATACTTTTCATGTCACCAAAGGGACCGATTTACACATTGTCGTAGCTCAAAGGAGCAATAGCATTTGAGGATAAACTCAAGACAGTCACAGCCCACCTACCTTGCCCGGATACGGCGATACGGATACGGATACGCGATACGACGACACCGCGATACGTCATTCTCTGAAAAACACCGATACGGCGATACGGCAATATATATTAAAAATAATAAATTTAGATATTGATACCCGTTTGGATTTTTATTACTCGTCTAGATGGCTCATTTTGCATGCTCCTTGGTTGATAGCTCCGGTGCAACTGTTGGTTCTGATGGGACCCATAAGTGAATTAGTAAAATAAAGAAATCAAGACAGGGCCTCATATGTGCTGTGCATTGCAGAGAGCAAGCAAAATCTCTGTTCTCTCCTTGTCCTCACCCAACTTTGCCCAAGCCTTATCCTCTTGCGATGGAGCTCTGCTCGGCTCCTCACCGGCAGCTGCGACAAGGATGCCGGCCTCCTCTCCCTGCAGCTTCTGGAGGCAGCGTCGCCGGCCTCCCCTTCCTCCATCCTCGTTCGTGTTCTCTCTCTCTCTCCCCCAAGCTGCGGCTGGCTCCCCACGTGGCCTTCCCCAGCCATAGTTCTCACCGTCCTAGGCCGTCTCTTCCTCGCAGCTCGTCCCCACGTCGCTGCCCCCGGCCGCAGGTCGTTCGCAAGCCACGTATCGGGGAGGTGTCTCTGCGTGTCAGAGAAGTATCCCAATTTTTCGAATTAACTGAAAAAACGAAAAACAGAGGATACGTACGGGACACGTATCCCGGCGTATCTGACACGTACCCGTATCCGGAACCGTATCTGATACCGGTACGCCGGTTTGCCGCCGTATTCGAGTTTCGTAGCAGCCCACGATAACAAATGTGCCATGAGGCCAGGACCTCGGTGATCAATATATAACTCCGCTTGAACTTCAACTGGCATATTTAGAACTTACACAGGATTTGAGGTGTAGAACTACAAAAACACATCTTCAACAGATGCCCCAAACAGGAGATGCATTTTGTGAGCCGGGAGGCCCGCGCCGCACAAATACGGCAACTTCGTCGCGCGACCAACACCGCGAATCGTTTTCCTGTTCGTTTTCCTCTCTCGCTGCCTCTCTCTCTCTCTCTTCCGCCGAGGTGCAGGGCGCAGCAGCGAGGCGCGGGGGCGGGGCGGGCGCAGCAGCACGGCGGCGGGGCGGGCTCGGCGTCGCGGGCCCGATCGCGGCGGCAGCGCAGTGGGAGGCGGAGTGGCGATTGGTGGTGATACAGTAGTAGAAGAGAGAAGGAGAGGTGAAATTCCTGCTGGATTTGTTGGATTTTGAGGGACAATTGCTGCAAGCTCGTGGTGTTTGATTGGAGCAAAGTGGCTGCTGCTTGTTTGGGAAGAAATCAGGTGAAGCCAGCTTGCTTGGATTTGTTGGATTTGTGCTCAGCGGCAAGAAAAACAGAGGTGCTCAGCTTGCTTGGGGGCTGCACATCGGCAGGAAGAGTTGCAGGTCAGAATCGAGCCATGGAGGAGCTGTGGTGGTGCTCAATCGAGCTGCAGTAGCTGCTGGAAGGTAATCCAGTGATGGATTGGGTTTGTCCCTGTCCTGATTTGGGGAAGAGAGAAGGGAGGCGCAGAGGAGTGAGGTGCTGCTGTCGGTGAGCTTCTTGCTGCTCCATTACTTGGCTCGGGAGCGGCGAACTGCGCGGCGAGGGGACGGGCGCGGCGCACGCGTGCGTGCAGGGCGGAGCAGGGGACGCGGCGGCAGAGCAGGGCACGGGAGCGGCGCGCGGCGGCGGAGCAGGATGCGTCGTTGGAGAAAAGGTGGCGTCATTGGAGATGGAAGTTTTTCCATCTTCCTCTTGAAGCTGAGCAAGACACATTTTGTGTTTTGCGGCTCCTACACCGTTGGAGACAGCCTTACAGCAGAAGAATGCATTTATGAATGGACGTGTCAGTACTTTGTGCTGCCCTTTACTTTTGGAGGTATGGCTGCGCAAAACTTCGCATGGAATGGGCGAGGGGCTCCATGCACATCACACAGGATCAAAAAAAAATTCTTGCAAACAAAACATGGCTAAATGCACAAAAACAAAAGCAAGAAATTTTCTACTTTGCTTACTGTTAGCCCACAAAAGCAAGAAATTTTCTACTTTGCTTACTGTTAACTCATTAACTATCTAAACTTGAAAAATAAAAAGAACTGGCCAAAGTGATATCTTCATTCTCTACTTTGCTTACTGTTAGCCCACCATCCATCCACGCTGTGCAAGCACCTCACGAACCCGTGCAGCCACGTCAATAGCATCGTTCAGGGGAGGGTAGCTCCAGCTATCTGACATCTATGATGAAGGATTTGGTAATGTTTAGAAATTCAAACCGAAGAGATTCAAAACTAAGATGATGGCATATGACTTAGGTGTGATAGTAGAAAGATACAAAACTAAGATGATGGCATATGACTTAGGTGTGATAGTAGAAAGATAGCATGTGGGGGGAGAAACGTTCTAACTTCTAAGCACCCAAGAAAACAGCTGACAAAGGTAATAAATGGTAGTAATTAAGAAAAACCTACATCTTCCAATCCAGTAAAAGGACGAACAGCTCCATGCTCATGTAGACGGTTGTAAAAGTCTGAGAATTTCCGCCTATAGTACTCAATTCCAATAACATAAACAGGTTTCCTGTAAGAAATGAAATTGGAAGCTCAGTTATTAATTCTCACAAGAGTCCAACAAACAAAAGATACAACATCAACTCACCCAGTGCTGCAGGCCTCACTTAGCATACTAATAGAATCTGCTGTGACGACGAAAGCATCAGCCCATGCTAGATGGCCCAAGTGCGGGTTGGGATCTGCAGTGACAGAACCAACTCAATATAAATGTTACTCTTTCAATAATCAAGATATCTGAATGATATTATTGTCAGTGTACCTTCGCCATCCCAAATATAAATCTTTGGATGTGTGCTGAACTCTTTCAATATAAGATCAGACATCTGGCAGAAAATAGATTAGAAATTAAGTGGCAACACTTTGTAAAACAAGATAAACAACCTACAAGGTCCTATTCATCCTACCTTTCTTGGTGTTCTCCTAGAAAATGAAATTCTGACACTTCCACAGGTCTTCAGAACATTATGTAGTGAGCTTATCAGCTTCTTGACAAGGTCTAAATCATATTTACAGTTTCCTGACCATTGAAAACAATATGCATTAAAATTACACGCACATCACAGTATGAAGTTTGAACAACCCACACCAACATGCGGGCTGAAACAATCTACTAAAACAAGTGAAAGTTCGAAAAGCTTCCATTTTGTTGATTTCGGCAATTTGGCAAACATGAAAACGTTCTAACCTTTTCCAGAATAATTAAATGAAGAGAAAAAATGAATCGCTAGAGTTTGTATGGAAGGGAATATGGAATCTGGACCATGCCAGCGTTTATGCTATGAGCGGTGTAGTATTTTCCTTATTGCTAACTTATGACCGGATATATTAGTAGCGGCGTTGTGAAAGACATGAATTTTACTCTCGGTGCACTTAGTTGGTTTACATAGAACGAACGGATCTCACTAATGAGGTGACATATTACCTGCATGGGTTGTTAAGCTATCTCACACCCATGGAGATTACCATTATCATTTAATATTAAATATAAATAACTTAAATGTGAGGAAGCCACCTTTACATCTAAAGAAATTGCAAAAGCTAATGCGATACACAAAGCGTCAACTGAACACGGAATTATGGTTTACTAGTGGCATGATCATGTCTTTCCTGCATGAGGAGCTCCATATTCATATTAATTTGTGATGCCACTGTTGGTACTGCAGATTGTTCTATCCCCCAATCAAGTCTTACAAAAACCTGCTCTATGTACACACATTGGAAGAATCATATCATGTAGACAAAAAGTGTAGGAGGGAGGAAGGATTTACTTGTCGGTCCTCCAATGTTTACTACTACTAGTGGATTTGGCAAAGAAGCAAGTTCAGCATGCCAATCTGTAGCAGCAACACGTAACGCAGCAGAATCTGCTTGGTGGAGTGCACCAGCGGTTAGGACCTGGCTTTGCAAGTTTCAAGGGTTAAAATGGAACGATCATTATGTGAATCATTATGTGATGAAATCATACATGACATTCTATATCAAAAATAAACGAGCAGCATACCACATTTGGACCAGGTGGTTCTAGTGGAGTGACCCATCTCCGGAAAAGGCGTGGAATTTCCTGTTGGCCCCTTGCAGTCAAAGCATAGTAATCATGGCGAGGAGTCACGACTAGATCAAACCTATCAAGGCGAAATCTGGGATGTTGTATCTGAAAAAAGAATACATAGAATATCATTGGCACTAGGATAAGATCCGCATGTCAAGTAGCATAGTGATTCAAACTCCCATTTTTTTTAAAAAAAAAATAATCAAATAAGTTATTCATTGAGGTATTCTACCTGAATAACAAATACATTATCTGGATCCAAACACCTTATGGAACTTGCGTAGGATATGGTATCTCTGCCACAAGCAACAACCAGTGCAGGACCTTCCCTGGAAGCAAAGGGCAAATTGATGAAGCAAGGTGTGGGGAAAGATGTTAGGAGTGCTAGAGAACTTTGTGACAAAATGTCTTAGAAAATGTTAGGCTAGTCATAACTTTGCATAGAAAAATAGAAAAACTAATCAGAAAGATCCAAGAACTATGTTTAGCTGTTAAGTTGCATCTCAAAATCCATAAACAAACTCTCTTACTTTCCAATTTTTCTTCCTAGAATCATGCTAACACAATGCAACGGCAACTCATGACTAAAATATCATGACTGTGATATCAAGATAGCAACTGTATGCAACCTCAATGGCTAATATATATTCAAAATTGGAACATTCCATTTTCCTTCTACCTGCCTCGTATATACCAGGGCGTGAGGTGGTTATACAGGAATGCCCATAAAATTCTAAATATTAATTAGCCAAGTATTTT
Organism: Eragrostis curvula; assembly: GCA_007726485.1. NCBI lineage: Eukaryota > Viridiplantae > Streptophyta > Magnoliopsida > Poales > Poaceae > Eragrostis > Eragrostis curvula. The sequence continues at coordinate 11,365,285 of RWGY01000031.1, forward strand.
TCTTATGAAAATGCCATGAAAAACTGATCATCATTTCAGATGTTAACATGTGTGAAGCAATGAAAGCATGTGATACTGACAAATAAACTGAGTCAGTGGATTGGGGTAAAATTTTCATAAATGAAGACGAAATCATGCTTATATGGATAGTTAGAAAAAACAAGGAAAAGACAAAAGTTATGTGAACCTTACTTTTCAAAGGCATCACGGATCATGGACACTATCTTCTTTGTATCTGCTTCCAGTACAGAAGACAATCCAAGTGGTCGACCCTTATGATCAAGATACTGCTCCAACTTCCTTCCTTGAACCAGTGCGGCAAATCTTGTATCATAAAATGTCTGTCTGAGAAATTGGTCCACTAATTTGTGGAAGGAGATTGGGAGAAAGCGCAGCCACTTATTGATTCCTCCTGTTGGCCTGGTTACGCGCTGTGAGACCAGATGGGTCACAATAAACAACCATCAGCTTAAACTAAAGGAGCAAAAAAGAAAAACAAAAGGAGTCTTTCGGAGAGGACATCCACATTGTTTTTGAAGAGAACTACGACAAATCCTTTGGAGATGCCTGAACATTTTATTGCACAGAAACCATGTACACAAGAGAGCTACTGCAAATCCTTTGGACATCCGCATTGTAATTAGAATCCTAATTTATCCCCACCATTTAAAACTTTAACCAGTAGGGCCATGAATGGCTCTGCCTCCACAGACACCAAGGAAATTCAAACTGAAGAAAACGAGGAATAGGTACTGAGATATCAGCAAGATTTTGCTTCTCGTTTATTTATATCCTATACCTCTCCTCTTCATTTATTTTTTAACAAAGAGAAAAAAGAGCATATGCCTGCATACATAAGCAAACAACACAGTATGCGTTTTACAGCTGTGGAAGCTACGGTGGAACTTGTATACATCAAAACGCACCACCCAAAAAGATTCAACCTGAAATGTGGTAGGGAAACTGGGAAAGTACTAAGATTGCCTGGTTCTTGTTGCAGTCTCCACAAAGGCACACAACAAGCCAGCATGCATAGGTTACTAGCTAATCGGACCCACATACAGAGATATTCATTCAAAAATACAAATGATGAACATCTCGAGTCAACTCCATTGATATTTACAGTGGATCCATACCCGGATACCCCTGATTCGCGTCAATAGAGAAAGCACATTGCAAGGCAAAACCTTGCTTTAGCAGGCTACTAAGATTCAGAAACATAAACTGATATAGAGTAAATGGATGGAATTGTGTTTTCAACCACTCTCAAACAGTCAAACGTATATTACAGCATAGAAGATATCCGATATCAAGCAAACTTAAGCAAAATTAAGGAACATCCCATAAACAGTTACAATGACACACACTTTTTGATTTACTAATTGTGGAAGAAGCATCTTTATAAACCATGTCACGCATAGATCTTTAAAAGGACGAGACACCAAATTATACCAAATATAATGCTACTGACCAGGTCTTAATGCTCGATCTCCAGCTGTAGCAACTTGAATTTTCAAATAATCAATCAATAGTATCTAATCTGCTACACCAAACCGATCCAATGATGTATCAGAAAGACAAATGCCACTACCGATTGCAATTAGTCATCACACAGAGCTAGCAGGAATGAGGAGACAGGCCGGGGCTTACGTAGAGCGTGAGGCGGTCGGCGAGGCCGAGGGCGCGAAGGAGGCCGAGACACTGGTTCTCCGCGCCGGCGCAACCATTGCCGATGACGACGGCGCGGCGCACCACCGCCGCACCTCCGCCCGCGGCGAAGATCTGAGGCGTGGCCCCGCCCGATGGCTCCGTCTCCGGTTCCGGCAGCACTATCGGCCGCATCGACGCGCCGGCCAGCCCCTTGCCGGAACAGGACACGGAAATGGGCGGGAGGCGCCGGGCGCGGCGGTGGGGCGGCCGAGCTACGGCTTGTGGAAGCAGGAGGACTCGAGTGAATCAGTGAGGAGGAGGAGCCATTTCATGTGAGCAGTGGAGAGACAACCAGTCTTGCGGAGCAAGTTTGCTTTTGCCATTTTTTGCCCTTTTCTTCATTGCCCCTTTTAGCTTTGGTGGCCTGGCCGGCGGGAGAGAACCGGCACCGGGGGTGGAGGCGGCGGAGACGGCGAATGGGCGAGGCGCCGCCGAAGCGAACTTTGCGGAGTGGGTTGTGAACTGGGCTTCATTTGTGGGCCCAAACGAGCTAAGCCTTTCAGCCTTCTTTGTGCTTCGGTTCCTCTGTGATCTGTGTTTTGGGCCTGATGCTGATCGGATGAGATTCTTTTAAATTTCACGGTTGTGGCTGCTGTTGTTGACTTGTTGGTCTCTGATGGAACAGTACAAACAGTGTTGCGCAGTAACAGACAGCTAGCTCTTAAGTTGAAACCACTTTATGCAAGATAAATAAGGTGCAAGGTAATCCAGTTCTGGAAAATGAGAAGGTTAAGTTGACAGTTTTATAGTTCAGGGTTTTATCCAGACTCGGATGAGTAACTTGAAATTCTAATAAATATATAAAAATGTGACAATCACTCTGCGCCACCAATTGATTAGTAGTACTGAACTACTCAGGGATAGAATGGAAAGATAACACAAAAACAAAATAAGGATCAAACTTCGGGTTGTACCGGGGGATGAATGAGCAGTAATAGAAAAAAAAAACAACCGGCATAGCAAGGATAAAAGGGCCACCAGTATTGGTACATGGTTCATAGATAATCCCCACAAGCACAGGAATGCAAAGTCCCACATTGCAACGGGTAAATATTACATACTCCTGGCCATTCAACAAAGCTAGTAATACCCAATCAAAAGTTAGCAATAATATTGACCAGCTCCTAGTTAAAACAGAACACAATCACAAAAAAAGGGGGAAATCACACACACACAAAAAACAGAACACATTGGAACATGCTCTCCCCGGCAGCTGAGAAAGACATGTATTGATATAACTAAAGCTTCAACTTCACATGATTATGTTGCGGAGGTCATTCAAACTTCATCTTTTTTCCACTAGCCCCCATCTCAATTGCTTCCACCGCTCTCTAGCAGAAATAGACAAATTTGTTAAGACAAAACATAAATGCTGATAAACACATAAATAAAGCCTGTCATGCCATCAGGTAGTACAGGAATTCACATTTGATCATGAGCGCTAGACAAAAGCTTAAAAAATGATGCAATTGGAATTGATAAAACTAAGCCCTTGTTTTCTACGTAGAGGTAGTAGTACGTGCCTTGTGAAACTTCAAGTCCGGCAGGGCCGCACCGAGGGAGGCATTGAAGGCAAGGAGGTAGCGCGAACTGAACAATGTGCTCGGGCAATTCTCCTGGGTGGCTGACATGACCTTGGTTCTGCGTGTGTCAACCGAAAGCAGAAACTTCACTAACCTAGCACGATAGCCTTCCTCATCATCATACTCCAGATCACCCGGGATGACAAGGTATACGATGTCACGTTCCTGCGTGCTGAGGTAAGGGAACATTGGCGTAATCCGCGGCGCACCCATGGAGATAAATGTCTGATCTGCCCAGAGATCGTCTAGACGCAGCACCGTCTCCTCCGCCCAGCTTGGGGATGGCCCATCATCGAGGTTCAGGGTATAGGTAACGAGCGAGATTTCACCGCGCTCCACGAAGCCATGGATGTTGAAAAACTTGATGTCGCCGTCAACGCAGGCCACTGTGCGGAATTCTTGTGGGTTCAAAGACCGGCGGCGTCCTTCGCTGACGGAGCAGCTATCTGGCAGCGGAACAAAAGATATTTCCAAGTCCGGCGACTCGACATTGCAATGGCGTCCCAGATCGCAGAGCAGCAGTCCCTGGAGAAGGTCGACCCAGCAGAGGAGGTCCCTGCTTTGGACATGGAAGGACACGTGAACCCTCCACGCGTGGGATACCTGGGCGGGGAGGTGGCCGACCTTGTAGACCCACTCGCTCCCCTGCTGATCGGATGAACACGACGACTGCCAGAGGCAGAGCTTGCCGAGCACAGGCTCCCCGGCGCGGCGGAAGCCGAAGAGCAGCTCGGCGAGGACGAAGGCGCCACCTTCGCGCGCCAAGACGACGGCGGAGTAGCCGTCGATCATGTAATCGTGATCGTGGCCGCGGATGCCGGGGATCGTGGAGAGCGAGGAAGACGCGGCATCGATGACCAGGTAGGGTCCCTGGTACCAGGAGGATGGGCGGCCGGCGTAGAGGACGATCAGGTTCTTGTCGGCGGCGGCGACAAGGAAGTCGGAGGGCATGTTCTGTCCGGCAAGGATGAGGCGGCTTACCCCCGGAGGGTCGACGACCTTCAGATATGGCTTCATGGCCCGCATGTACTTGGCATCTTCTGCTTCCATGGATTCAAGGGTTAGAGGCTCTGATGATGTCGCGGTGCTGACGCGGACCACGGCCGCTGCTTCTTCTCCTCCGAGCGGTTCTGGCTCTTGGGGATGGTCGCGGAAAACGGTGCGGTTGAGGAGGACGCAAGCAGGGGCCATGGCGCAAAGAATTGATGAAACCTACACTACGGCCGGCTTGAGGAAGTATTGCAGGGTAGGATAGGCTTGTTGGATCTAACGAAGAAGACGGCGGCGGAGAAGGAACAAGGACCGGACACCGGAGACTCTCGATACAACTCTTGACATGAACACGGAATCAGCTGGAATTGCTCAGGATGGAAACTGGCCCGCGGACGAAACAAAGGACGACTCAAACTAAGTGAAAAACAGCACTAAAAAACAGTACAAATACGATACGTTAATAAGGTCTACGTAGCCTCAGACGGCACAGGTCCTCTCCTTCACTTGCATCGGCAAGCCGCCTTTCATCCGCAGCGTCAGCGACAGCACGAGCCCCGGCCGCCCCTCGCCGCCGACGAACCGGAAGGTGAACCTCTCGAACACGCACGCGGCGACGGACTTCATCTGGATGTACGCCATCTCCTTGCCGAGGCACATCCTGGGCCCGGCGTGGAAGACCGGGTACTTGAACGGGCTCTCCGGCCGGAACGCGCCGTCCTCGCCGAGCCACCGCTCCGGCCTGAACTCCTCGCAGTCCTTGCCCCAGACGCCCTCCACCCGCGCCATCGCGTACGCGCAGTATGTCGCCATCCACCCTTTCCCCACGAACGTGCCGTCCGGCAGGAAGTCGTCCTGCTGGCTGACGTGCGTGTCGAGGGACACCGGCGGGTACAGCCGCATCGACTCCGTGATGGCCGCGTGGAGGTAGTGCATGTCGCGCAGCTCGTCGAAGCTGAACGTCGTCGGCGTGGAGGTAGCGCCCGGGTCACCCGACGCGCGCACCGCGCGGACCTCGCGCACGATCTTGTCCTCCACGTCGGGCCGGGTGGAGACCAGCCAGAAGAACCAGGTCAGCGCCGCCGACGACGTGTCGCGCCCAGCGATGAGGAAGTTGGTGACCACGTCGCGGAGGCCCTCGTCGCTGTGCTCGCCGCTCGCGACGAAGCGCGACAACAAGTCGTCCCGGCACGCCACCCCGTCCTGGCCACCCTTCTCCCTGCGCTCCCGGACGATCCGGTCGGCATAGCCGTGGATGGTGTCCAGCGCCGCGCGCAGCCGCCGCTCGGGCTCCATGTCGAGCAGCCGCTTCACGCGCCACAGCGACTTGGCCGGCGACATGAACCGGGCCATGACGGCGTTCTGCGCGACGTTGAAGGCGTTCATGAACTCGGCGCTCCCCGGCGCGGCCACGGACTCCTCGGCGAGGCACGCCGGGTCCTCGCCGAAGGCCACGCGGCAGATGCTGTCGAACGCGAACCGCTCCAGCACGTCCTGCACGTCCAGCGTCCGGCCCTCGCGCGCCGCGCGGCCCAGCAGCGGCAGCAGGCGCTCCACGACCTCGAACCGGACGGTGTCGATGACGAAGCTCCGGAGCGAGCGCGAGCTGAACTCGTAGCTGGCCGCCTTGCGCTGCCGCAGCCACTGCTCGCCGTCGGAGTTGAAGATGCCGTGGCCGAGGAAGTCCTCCACGATGGACAGCGTCAGCTTGCCCTTGGGGTAGTTGTCGAAGTTGGTCCTCAGTATGTGCTCCACGTTCGCCGGGTTGGCCGTGATGACGCCGCCGGTGAGCCCGGCAGCCTTGTACGACATGGTGTGCGTCGGGTTGCGCTTGATGACCTCGGTGGACCACTCGAGGAAGCGGTGCTGGTTCTTGATGATGTGCGGGACAATGCCAAGGAGCGGGTAGGCCTTGAGGCCATCGGCACGAGCCTGCTTCTTGGGGTCCTGACGCAGGTAGCGTAAGCAGAGCACAAGGAGCAGAGGCAGGAGCAGGACAAGGTGGAGAGGAGGGGATGAGGTCAGCGAGAGCTCCATGGCGATTTGGCTTTGGCTTTGCGAGGTGTACGAGTATTACAGCCTGTGCTTAGCGGAATGACTCTACTCAAATACTCCATGCACCATTTCCTAGCGTAGGCAACTAGCACAAGTGGGAAAACATCTTTGCACGATCCAGTATCAAGTGGATCCACAGATCGATACTAACAAAACTTGAATACCCACTCTGGTCAGAAATCTAGTCAAAAGTTATTCAACCTCACTTACTGTAGATCTGGCCGGGAGGGGTCTGACATAGTGATTGGTGGCAAGGGGGACGAAATGCCATCAAAATATGTGTGACACGCTAAAATATGTTGAGATGTCGCCTAACACTCGAGCCAGATGGACACTAGAACAGGCCGTACACACGGAAAACAAAGAGAGATGCATCAGACTACGTCTCTGTGATTTGACTTAATTGATTCAATGATGTTTAGGGATTACTGCATCTAACGTGATTCATAACAGAATCTAATGAATGCGCTCAAAGTCAAGCGGATTAAGAATCGTACTATGGTGACATTGAGGAAAACTTGTTTATCGGGGAAAGCACATTGACGAAGACTTTGCGTTTGTCTTCTCTCGAGATTCGAGAACAAAACATCACAGTGAATCTGCTAAATCGGCTGGGGATGACACTGCCAGGAATTGGCTGGTCCGAGATATTGTTTGGTAAACCCTAAAGTACGAGACTTATATGTTGGGCCTTATCTCAGGATTCGCCAGGCTTATTTTGGTCCTGGTCAATTCGTCCGGTGTACCAGCTCAGGCCCAAAGCCCAACATCCACCTCAAGAAAAGAATATCATCGCCGGGCAACACAAAAGTGGTTTTGAAAATTGCATTACAAATTCGTTGCATTTCACTAAGAAAAGGCCCCCCTCAAAACAAAAAAAAAGCTCAAGAAAAGGTTCATTGAATTGAACTTTGCAGTTAAAAGGACATAGTAGTACAAAATATACTTGCAAGGTAATTTTTATGTACTCACAAGTTGCTTAAGCTAGTACTACTACAAACTAGTCTTTTCACAAAACCAGTTAGCTCTCGCTCAACAGAGGAACCAGGCAGCAGATAAGTGAACAACACAGCCCCCCAGAGAGAACCAGAATGAAATGCAGCAAAACATGGCATATTCAGTTCCATCAATTAATATGGTTCAACGGATTATCCTTGCATGCATGACAAGGGTCCAGCAATCAACTTAAGCACTGCACAGCACAAAGCAGGAATAAAGCAAAATCTAGCTAAAGAGGGGCAAAAAGCACCCACTTTCCCCAACAATGGGGCACTAAAAGCGGATCAAGTGATCCACAGTCGAAACCTAACCAAATTGTCTGATAAAGCATCCAATCAGGATCAGGTCAGACTGGCTCCCATATCCTTCGTACTATGTATACCAACAGCAAAAATAAGGATTGCCCAACAGAAATAAAGGGCCCTGAACATCACATGAAGTGTGAAGTATCGATGGTTCAATAAATTGTCTTTATGTTTGCATGATTTTCCTAGATGCAAGCACCTGGTGTACAATTTCCGAACAATAATGATGCATGAAAAGAACCCACATTGTTCAGGGAATCAAATCCCAATGTTTCCAATTTTCATAACTCTGTAGAGATGCATAGGATTTCCAAATGCCACAGACCTAAAAGCACTGAAATATACGACCATAGTAGAAGATTAAAAAAAGGGGCTAAAGTGCTAGCAGAAAGTCATGAAGCACTGAAGAAAGATTGTGCATATGAAGCACTGAAGAAATATATTATGCGTCCTTCTAGTAGTACAAGTAGTACACCTAGCATCTTTCAGCATAATGTGCTACAGCAAGGCAGAAGTACACGCTGGAACAAAACTGTAACAATGAACGATTGAAATAAGTTGCTAGTAGCTTTTCAAATTTGTTTTTAAAAGGAAGCCTAAAGTCTACAACCAACCCTTTTCAGGAAATAAACCACGAGCATGAATTAGGAAAGAGTTCATGTGTATTTTCCAATTCATATGCAACCATACAAACTCACATAAGAGTACCAGATAGCTATTTGAAAGCATTATCACTTCTAGGGTGTAAATACTGAGATCAGAATAGCCATTCAATCAAGAATGCATATCAAGAAACAACACAGGATAACTGCGCCTTCCATCAACAACAGCAATTTAGTGACGCCAAGAGACTAAGAAACCAAATTAGAAAAAAGTTATACTGGGAGCAAATGAACATTGATCCCAACGATCATCCCAACAAACGATCTTGACAGGGAAAAAAAAAAATCTTACAGAGAACTCCAAGAGACCATAAGACACCATTTCTTATTACTGTTGCAATCCGCAGTATCACACCTCCACAATGGGATGCCAAAATTGGAAGTTGTTCCATCAAGCACTCAACAAGTTACCTTACCTTGTCGCTTTACCTCTCGATCTACAGAACGAACCCACTAGAATTATACCCTAAAATGTAACCCATCTACGACTCTGAGGATGCGGAGCTGAACAAAAGGCCAGAGCCACATCACCTCGCCGAAATTCAGTCGAGGAACCCGGTCTGCCGGAGCACCGCGTCGCGCACCCGCCGCAGGTCGCGGCCCTTGAGGGTGCGCCCGGCGCCCTCGAGCATGGAGAACGGCGCGGCGGCCCCGCCGGCGGACGCGCGGGCGACCATCTCGTGCGGGGGCAGCATCGCGGCGTCGCCGCGCCGGAAGTCGTCGTCGTCGTCGCCGAATTCGTCCCACCGCCCCGTCGCCGGCTTCCGCGGCGGCCGGACGGGCACCTTCACGGGCGCCGACTGGTGGTACGGCGGGACAGGCGCGGCGCCCAACGGCCTCGCGGTGGCCGGGATGGTCCGCGCGGCGGAGGCCGGGGACTGGGCCGGCGACGTCGCGCTCCCGTTCCCGGACGCCGCCGAGGCCGAGGCGGCGGCGGCGGCGATGGTCGCCTTGCGCCGGAGCAGCGTGCCAGCGCTGGATGCGGCCGCGGCGGCGGCGGCTCCCCCGCCCCCGCCGCGGACCAGGAGCCTCCTGTCCCCCTCATGCAGCGCCAGCGCGGCGAGGAGGCCCTGCGGCGCCCCACGGCCCGGGCTCCTCGGCCCCTCGGGCTGCGCCGCCGCCGCGTCAGGCGACGAGAAGAGGAAGTCGTCCTCTTGGAGCTCGTCCCCGGCGACGAACGAGGGCTCCGTCGGGGACGAGGAGGGCGACGGCGACGAGAACATCCCGATGAACCGCTCGCCCGCCGGCGACCGGCGAGACCGGTGCTCGTCCATGGGCGGGCGTCACGCGGTCCGGCGAGGGCTGCAGGGGTGGCTCAATAGGCCGCGCGCATGCAGATGCAGTCTGAATCGGGACCCCTGGTCTTGGCTGGCAGCGGCGAGGAAGGGAAGGGCGATGCGTCGTGGGGTTTGGCTTTTATGGGCGCGGCGCGGCGCGGCGCGACCCACCGGGGTGCGGGTGGTGGGGGGAAGAGATCGTGCCCGCACCTAGCCGCGCTTCGATCGGTTCGAGGGCGCGGGACGTGGCGGTTGAATTCGTCAGGTGCTTGAGATTGTTTGGATTTGGATCAGGTTATTACTGTTTCTTATCAGATTCAAAATTCAGCAGGTTGGTGAGGCTTTTGGATAAGAAACGGGATGTGCAATTGACTGTAGAACTACGAAACGGGGAGGTTTGGGTGAATTTTGGGAAGTTGGATGCTGAGTCTTGAGCAAAGTTTTGGATCTGGTGGAAGGCACATAAACTGTCAGGTCATGGACAAACAAAAATCGTAAAAACTACCAGGGAAACTGTACAAACGGTAATTCTGAATTTGGATTCTAATTTTTGCAATTTCTGCGAAAACCGCGCGGAAACTGTGAGAAAACCGCGGTTTTCGTGGAGAAACCGTGGATAAAGGGGAAAAAAAAAAATCCTTTGAGGCCCAGCAACGGTTGCCGCGGATATCGCGCGGTATCCGCGAAATCCGTGCGGCTTCAACGCTGACTGGGGCGCGAAGATCCCACACCAGGAATGCGCGCTGAGGCGCCCACTGGCTCACTGGATCGGAGGCGGGGCGCAATTCGAGGACGCGGGATGTGGTGGTTGAATTCATCAGGTGCGTGAGATAGTTTGGATTTGAATCAGGTTATTACTACTGCTTGTCAGATTCAAAACGGCAGGTTGGTGAGGTTTTTGGATTAGGAAAGAGACGCGCAATTGACCGTGGGACTACGAAACAGGTGTTTAGATGAATTTTTGGAAGTTGGTTGTGGATCTTGAGAAGGAAAGGAAGGATTATTTGGCGAGATGTGTTAGGAGCAAGGTTTGCAAAACCAACATAACCGGTCCAGTTTTATCGGTAACCGGTCCGGTTTTACCAGAAATGTAGTTACTAGTCCGGCTCGGTTAGTAAAACTAATCGGTATTCGCCAAAAATCGACAATGTATACTATAGCAAATTCGAAAGTGATCATTTTTACTGGTATTGTAGGTTTTGGTTTTTTTCTCAAAATTTCATTCCTTGGCTAGGAGACTTTTAGAGATGAGGACCAAAAACCAAAGTTTGTACATAAAAGAACAAATGACAAGCAATTGTTGAAGTTATGTTGTTACAATGGTAGAGAAAATGGTGCACACACAAATATGAAACTACAACATCTATTATTTCTGATAGTTGTGAAAAGCCACCAAAAGTATGACCTTATGCGGTGTCCCGGATAATTAAATTACCCGAAACTCCGTGTTTTCCGTACTTGCCCCAGGATCAATGACAAGTACACACGATAATCACAGTGGAACCATAGCCATATCAAAATTCAACTATCAAATTTATTTGAAATTTACAAAATATCGGCTCGACGGCCGACAAAGTACCTTAAGAAATAAACACAGCGGAAACATAAAGGAATTCAAATCTCCAACGCGTACCCCGTGTTCATCCCACATGCAATTGACTAGAAGTTGAACTCCTAAAAAGAACGGCGTCGTTCCTCACCACGATCAATGTCATATTTGAAATCAAGTTATCGGAGGCAAGCAATGCGAGTAAATATTAGTAAAACTATAATTATATTCAAGGCCAGACGAAGGAAAGTAATATGGTTAAGTTTGCATAAATGAGCAAATGGCAATCTAAACTTGATTAATGAAATAATTACTAAGTTGAATTGCTTAAATATAAATTGCATAAATGTAAGCACAAGTAGAATATCATATGAATAAAATGTCATACTTGACTTCCATGTCAAGTTCCTATCAAAATCATCATCTATACCATTTCATATATCAACATCCATAATGATCAATTTTAATCCCAACCATTTTCTAAACAAAGACCTATCATTAAGGAGCTTGAGACCGCAAGCAGGACCATTCGAATGGATTATTACTCTGCAGAGTTTGTACGCTGTACCCATGGACAGTGAGTGACCGTCTATGGTGTAGCTAGCACCGTGCACTCACGAAGTGTATACATCGGTATCACACATGACGTTTTCATTGACCGTTTGCTATTCTTGCCTTCCCTAAATTGCATAACATTCCTCTGAACCTGACCACTAACACCCCAGAGGTACAATTTTTCCCTCCTTCATATATGGATAGTTAGGCAGGAAAAGGTACAATTTATTGTGTAAGCAAGCTTTGATCCCATGCGTATAGCAATGGGAGCCCCGTCGAATAACCCCACCAAAACTCGGGAATTATCCGCACATTCTCTACGTCTAGAAGGCAAGGTAGCATTCAATCAATTACTTAGCCATGGCCGTCCCATACCAGCATCCATGGTTGCACGATGTTTCCTTAAATCAAGAATCAAATGTACTGGTCCTTATGTGATGTGACGGGTCTCCAAATCATCATTAACAAACAATCATTAATCCAATTTTATATTATCACATCAAAACCCGTCAACATCTAAAATTACCAACATATATCAACCAAGATCTTTCCCATCAACAATATCCGTAAATTTAATGAATATACATGTGCTTCCATTTATACAAAATATAGCCTTTCATTTTAGCAAGCTTAATTAGCAATTAATTATATCATGAAGCTTATGGCATTTAACCAATTCGACCTATGGTTACAAGGAATTATGATAGTCCAACAAATGGATATAATCAATAGGTAGTATCTACCATTTCCCAAATGAGCATTTTTAGTGATATAAATTATGCACAAATTTATCCTACAAATTAAGCACTTAAATGCATTTGTAAAACAAAGGATCAAAATGATCAAGGGGGTGTGCTTGCCTTGCACCTTTATATACATAGTTCATACGACGGTCTTCCCGCGATGTAGTCCTTCGACGATTCACTCACGTGCGCATCAATCCGCGACCGATAAACACCGAGAGATCCAAATAAACCATTCAAGAAGATCCAATGAAATCTACAATAATAAATACAAATATTTCGAATAAAAACCAAGAAACATGATCATGGAGTGTATTTTATGAAAATAAATATATACTTGGAGTTCGTACGAATAAACTACACGTTATCGAGTTCTATCGATGAATAAATAGAAGAAGGGAATACTAAGGTTCTCGGATTCTATTCACTCTACGTGATCATTTGCTATAAGATATATTCATGGCCTTACATAGGCCATATTCACCTAGACAAATTATTCATCATCTATTTTCTCTTAAAATACAACTTGTATGTGTGTTATTTAAATTAATGGATGCAGGGCTAGAATAATAGGATGCATAGATTTTTACTTATTAAATTCCTAAGGCGAAGATGGATAGATGCACATGGTTTATTGATGGTGATTGTGTGCATATCTATTATGTGAAATGCATAATTATTTCTACTAATAAACATGGCGTTGTTCAAGCTGACATGAATAAATAAACTAAATTTGCGTAGCAATTATTCCTAAAACATGTAAAATGAAGATACATGCTTCTAATGCATATGGAAACATTCCTGTATGTTAAAATCTTAACTTATCTTCTATAAGTATTTATATGCCTTTATGCATGCATATGACATAGTTGAAGATGTATTTCTTTTAAACTAAGTTATTTATACATCGCATGTTGTAAGGATTTGTTTTACATGATTTAGATGCTATGAATATGGTGCTACATGCATGATGCATATGTAACCTAAGTATTTAAATAAAGCTAGAATGCATGGGAATGTGTGTGTAGACTATATGCATGGAAAGCATATATGTTGCATATGTATATTTTCAAGTTACATTTAATTTCTAATGTCCTATTATTCTTCCTTAAATTAGTTATGTATGGTCTCACGCAAGCCTACAAAGTGCAATATATATTCATGAACATGGGGTGTATCTAAAACTATATGCACATACCTAAATGAGATGTTTAGTTACTTAGGTTATTTGACTTAGTATTTTAAAGTTAAACCTATATAAAAGTTACCTTGTTAATAATCACATGTATTTAGGGTGAGACCTATACATTTTTCTTATAACTAGTATATGTCTAATTGCCATATGAATATCCAAATTACTCCTAATAGGGGAAAATATGAAATGTCCATGAAAAGCATGTATGCATCACATTAAATACTTATCCAGTAGTATATCCTATAATTGATTGTTGGAAAACAGATGAAAATGCCCCTGCATACATTAAGAAACAACCTAATAGTTTCACATATTTTTATGGGATTTTATTTATACAATAATTGCAAATTTAAGGTTCTATGACATATGGGTTGTATTTATTTTCTATTTCAAATGTATAGGAAAAAGGCCTTAGATATATTCATGCACATATCTAGTATTTTATAGGGGTTTATACAGAATTTTCATCTATGCAAGAAAGTGCAATTAAAGCCTTTAATAAATAAAAGGGGAAAGTGTACCTAGTAAATTAAATATCATGAGCAAAACTAACTATTTATTTCCTAGCATATTTTCTTAAAATTAGTTCCTGATGAGCAGTGCCAAAAGGTCCTAAAAATAGCAAGGAATTATTCTAACATTTTTACCATATTTTTTCCTATTATTTTCCTACTGATTTTGAGTTAAAATGATTAAATCAAAACTGACAAATCGTAACTTGCCACGTGTCGGCTTAGGATTAAAACAGTTTAAAGCAACGCGAGCACAGTAGTCACGGCGACTTGAGCGGCTCGCCGGCGGCGAACTAGGGTCAGACTACGTCGATGAGTTAGCCTACGCGAAGCGCATGACCAAGAGGTGCTGCCCGGTGGTCGTCTCATCGCCGGAGACAGCCTGTAGTGGCGGCACGGCGGCAACCTAAGCAGCGCGGCGGCGCGGCGACATTGCGACGCAGGAAAGGAGGAACGGCTACGTGTTTATGTGGGTGCAGTAATTCCTACGAGTCACATAGGAGCTCACAGAGTTGTTTCCTGAGGCAGTGGTGATCGGAGATGGCCGGGCGACGATCCGCGGCGGCGGAACAGAGGGGATGTCGACGATGTCACCCATCCGCCTGGAGTTTTGGAAAACGAGCAAGGGCATGAGCATATGTATCACACAAAGGTACTATAGGGACAACGTATCGACATGAAGCTCACCGGAGAAGCTGGAACTCCGGCAATGGCGGCGGCGGCCCGAAATGGGGAGAACAGAAATTCACCGAATTCCCTCAAAGATGGTGAACATGATTAGGCTCTAGAGGATACAGGTGGCAAGAGGAAACCCATCGAGCAGTCAATTGAGAGTTTTATAGGTAGGAAACGCGGTTCGAGTTGGGCCATGGCGGTCAGTGAGCGGAGGGAGAAATTGGGGAGAAAAAGAGAGTGGGAGCGTCCGCGAGAAGGTGCGCAGGACGTCACGGCATGCGTAGCTGCTGAGCTATTCTACAGCGCGGCACAGGACGGCGGTGGGCGTGGCAAAGCGGCGGTGGGCGTGGCAAAGCGGCGGTGGCCGGGCGGCGCGGTGGAGTTTTGACTTGGCGACGGGAGGACGACGACGATGCTTCGGGAGTGTGGGCTGCATCAGGCCGAGCTGGGCCAGGTTGGGCTGCGTCGCTATCGGGCCGACCAAGGTAAGGTTTTCCTTTTTCTTTTATTTCTAAATAGGCCGAGCTCAGGCCGAGCCCATCTAGTGGTTTTACTGTTTATTTTTTTTTTTTCAAACTAGTTGAAATGTTTACGAATTTTATACCTATACAAACAATCTCTAAAAATTCTGAGAAATCCACAGAAATTAACCCTCTGTGAATATTGCCTATGGTGAATTTTGCAAGATTTTTTGGAAAAGTAACTTTTCTTCGAAAAATCGAGAAAGTTCCTGGGTGCAAATGAATGCATGAATTTTAAAAATTCAAAAGAGCTCGAATTGAAATTCAAATATAACCCAACTTTATTTAGGGTTATCTACATTATTTCAAGCCTCTAATTTTTGGGATGTGACACCTTATTGGGTTAGAAAATTGACTAATGAATGCTCTAAAGTTCCGCATGTTTGACATAGCACAAGCCATCTTTTGCGGCGATAACTGCGGTGTCTAAAATGATATAATTAATTTATATATAAGTTATTGCTTGAATCTATCTGGATTCGAAGTCATCGAGGAAAATCTTGCAATGGTCAAAGCAATGGTTATAATGGAGAATTAGGCGTTATTATTAGCTAAAAATTGCAAGGGATACCATGGAATTTAATAATTAAAAAAGAAATGACAAGCTATGTTGTTTAGAATGGTAAAGAAAATGGTATACACAAATATGAAACTATAGCATCTATCTTTTTCGATAGTTGTGAAAAGCCACCAAAAGTACGACCCTGTTGGGTAAGTTGACTAATGAAGACTCTAAAGTTTTGCATATTTGATACAGCTCAAGCCATCTTTTGAGGCGATAAAAGCGATGGCTAAAATGATATAATTAATTTATATATAACTATTGATTGAATCTCTTTGGATTCGGAGTCATCAAGGAACATCTTGCAATGGTCAAAGCAACGTTACAACAGAAAACCGGACGTTATTGTTAGCTAAGAATTGCATGGAACATCATAGAATTTTATTAATTAAAAAGGTTGTGATATACGTCAGCCGTCTTGAAACGTCAATGTTTTCACGCAACCACGCATGGCTGTCAGATTTTCAATCAAACAACCAATAAATCTCTTTGTGTGTGCAAACCACACATGTATGTGTGTGTGTGTGGTGCACCCTGCCCTCCCTCACTGCACGTACTTGTCTCTGTCTCTAAGGGCATCCACATCATCAGGTTCGCAGCCAATAGCCGTCACCATGGAGCACCCCAGCCGCCAACATGTGGTTCTTGCATCGTTAGTGAAATCTTACAAAACGACGTGTCTCGTCGCCTTTCTAGGATCATGAGATTTGGCTTTTATGGGCGTGGCGCAGCGCGACCCATCGGGGTGCGGGCGGTGGGGGAAGCGATCGTGCCCGCACCCACGCCTCGATCAGTTCAAGGGCGCGGGACGTGGCGGTTGAATTCATCAGGTGCGTGACAGTGTTTGGATTGGATCAGGTTATTACTGCTTCTTGTCAGGTTCAACATTCGGCAGGTTGGTGAGGCTTTTGGATAAGGAACGGGACACACAATTGACCGTGGGACTACGAAACGGAGAGGTTTGGGTGAATTTTGGGAAGTTGGGTGCAGGTCTTGAGCAAGGTTTTGAATCTCGTGGAAGGCACATAAACTGTCAGGTCGCGGACAAACGATAATCGTCAAAACTGCCGAGGAAACCGCACAAACGGTAAATTTGAATTTGGATTTGAATTTTTGCAATTTATGTGAAAACCGCGTGAAAACTGTGAGAAAACCGCGGTTTTCGTGGAGAAACCGTGGATAAAGAGGGGGGAAAAGTGGGGGGGGGGGGGGGGGGGGGATCCTTTGAGGCCCAGCAACGGTTGACGCGGATATCGCACGGGTATCCGCGAAATCCGTGTGGCTTCAACGCTAACTGGGGCGCAAAGATCCCACGCCAGAAATGCGCGCTGGGGCGCCCACTGGCTCGCTGGATTGGCTGTGGGGCGCAACTGGGGGAGCGAAATGTCGGGCGATGGAGTGTACTGAGCCCGTGACTTCAAGGAGAGAATCAAGTCTCTCTCTCTCTCTCTCTCTCTCTCTCTCTTCCCCTATTTTCTTCCAACATTTTTTTGGCCGGTCAAACGTACGATTTTTTGTGTGTTTTGCACACTACCTGTAGTATTTTTGGAAATTCCTAATTTCAAATCCAAAATTCGCAGAACCACATAAATCACTCGGCCGTGGTTTCGACCAAAACTGTGGTTTCTGCACGGTTTATCGCAAGATTCGAAACCATGGTCTTGAGAAAGAAAGGAGGATTATCCGGAGGAGATGTGCGTAGGTATTATAAAAGCCTCACCAAGCACCAAAGTTTGTACATAAAAGAACAAATGAAAAGCAGTGTTGAAACTATGTGGTTTACAATGTTAGAGAAAATGGTGTACACACAAATACGAAACTATGGAAATGTTGAAACTCCGTCGTTAGAGAAAATGGTGTAGACACAAATATGAAACTTTGTTGTTTACAATGGTAGAGAATGGTGTACACACAAATATGAAATTATAGCAATGTTGAAACTATGTTGTTTACAATGGTAGAGAAAATGGAGTATCATTTTTTATAATTATGAAAAGCCACCAAAAGCATGACCTTATTACTGGGTTAGAAAGTTTCCTAATGAAAACTATAAAATTCCGCATATTTGATATAGCACAAGCCGTCTTTGAGACGATAAAAGCGGTGGCTAAAATGATATGATTAATTTATACATAAGTTATTGCTTCAATCTCTCTGAATTGAATTGGGAGTCAGTGAGAAAAATATTGCAATGGTCAAAGGAACGGTTGCAACGGAGAATCAGGCGTTATTATTAGCAAAACAATTGCGAGAGGTACCATGGAATTTATTAATTACAGCAATGTTGAAGCTATGTTGTTTACAATGGTAGAAAAAATGTTATACACAAATATGAAATTATAGCGTCTATAATTTCTTATAGTTGTGAAAAGCCACCAAAAGTTGCCTAATGAAGACTCTAAAGTTTTGCATATTTGATATAGTACAAACCGTCCTTTGATGCGATAAAAGCGGTGGCTAAAACGATATAACTAATTTATATATAAGTTATTGCTTTAATCTCTATAGATTCAGAGTCATCGAGGAAAATCTTGCAATGGTCAGAGCAACGATTACAACCGAGACTTGTTACTAGCTAAAATTTACGAAAGATGCCATGAAATTTATAATGACAAGCTATGTTGTTAATGGTAGAGGAAATGGTATACACAAATATGAAACTATAGCACCTATTGTCTCATAGTTGCGAAAAAGCCACCAAAAGCATAAGCCCAACGGGTTAGAAAGTTGGCTAATAAAGACTCTAAAGTTTCGCATATTTGATATATCACAAGCCTTCTTTTAGGCGATAAAAGTGGTGGCTAAAATGATATAATTATGTTATACATAATTTATTACTTGAACCAGATAGATATGCAACTCTGGTCAAAGCAACGGTTACAACGGAAAACCAGGCGTCATTGTTACATAAGAATTGCATGGAACAATCATAGAATTTGTTAATTAACTAAAAAGTTGTGATATACACATACGTCTTGAAACGTCAATGTTTCAAGCGACCACACACGGTTGTCATATTTTCCCATCAAACAACCAACAAATCTTTGTGTGTGGTGCAAAACACACACATATGTGGGGTGTGCGTGTGTGCGCGCGTGTGTTGTGTGTTGCACCCTACCCTTCCTCATTGTACCTACTTGTCTCCGTCTCTAAAAGCATTCAGATCAGCAGGTTCGCGGCCACTATCCGTCACCATGAAGCTCCTCCACCGCCAACATGTGGCTCTTGCGTCATTAGTGAAGCGTTACCAAACGGCATGTCTCATCGCCTTTCCAGGCTCTTCCTCTAAACCCATAGGTCATCAGAGAACTCGACAACCTCTAAACCCTTAAGGTCCCAATCCTATCGAAGCTCACCATGGCTATAGGCTGAGAGTTTCGCAGTTTTCAATCGCATAAACTAACATGTTACATATTTACTAGGCTGTTGAATTTGAATGGTGTGCAAAGTTAGCTTGTTGAAGAGAGGTTGTCATGTGTGATGCTATGCAAGGGTTATAAAAAAAAGGACTACATCATGGAAGTTGCATTTTGCTATAGAGGAAGGAAGTAGTGTATGGTGCAAGCAGGGTTCACAAAACCGCGGTAAACCGGACCGGTTACCGCGAAAACCGGAGAAACCGGTCCGGTCCGGTTTACCCGGTTCTTCGGTTTCCGAATTCAAAATTCAAAAAAATTTGAAAATTTGAAAAAATTTAAAACAAAAATATGTAAAAAAACTAGATGAAATTTGCAGCGCAATGGTGGAAACCAAACACGAAGATTCGATCGTTTGATGGGTCGAAAAAATCACGCAACTTTTCTGTGTACAAAAATTCAAACTAGCAACTTTCTTCGATTTTTTTGACAAACCAAACGATCGAATATACATGTTCCGTTTTCACCATTGGATTGCAAAAATGATCTAGTTTTTTAACATATTTTTGGTTTCAATTTTTTCAAATTTTCAACTTTTTGCATTTTTTCAATTTTCCTCTTTAAACCGGCTTAGCGAAATTCTTGTCCGGTTTATCGGCAATTTCATCCGGTTTACCGATAAACCGGACCGTTTACCGAAAATCTCGACATTTTTCGTTCAAATTTCGTCAAACGGATTTCGGACCGGTTTTCGACCGGTTTTTCCGGTTTTCCGGTAAACCGGACCTACCGGTGTCATCCGGTTTTACCGAGTAAAACGAAATTGAAAACCTTGGGTGCAAGATACACGACGAGTCCTACTGATTTGTTCGTTTCTTTAAACCCACGGAGAGAAAAGCAAAACATTGGGGGAGTCTATCAACAAACTACTGGCTCCGCAGATAAAATAGTGCTCCACGCTGAACCTGAGCTTTTTATCACCAAGTCCTGTTTGCCTGTCCCCGTACTCCACCGGGGCCGCGTCACGCTTCGCTGCCTGTTCGGGGGTCCCTCGATGGAGCGCGACGTGGGCGCTGCGTCTTCAGCCGAGCGGGGCCAGTGTGGGCAGGCCGCGCCGCGACAAGCCCTGGCCTCCTCCGCCGTCGGATCAGGCTTTTTAGCGGCTGATAACGCAGCCACTGCCCGGAGCGTCGCGACGGACGCTCGCGGATCCGGCCACTGCGCGCGCGCACGCGCACGTGTGGTGTTACGCCACTGTGGGATCATCTGGAGCCACGACGAGGGTCGAGGGGTCCCCATGAGTGAGGCCAAGCTGAGCTCACCCTTTTTCACTGATGACGTCTATACCTGATAAACACCTTCAATTTTTTGTTGCGTAGCTCAGCGAAAACGTAACTCGCTGATTATCCCGGAAGCCTCGACTAGAGGAGGCGACAACTGAACTGAACCTCAAAGAGAGGAAGGTTCAAGTAATTATTCTTTCGTTCGCGGCCTGATTGGAGAACAGCGACGTGTTTGTAATTATTCTTTCGTTCGCAGGCTTTGTCGGTACGGGACGAGTCACGTCGTGGTGAGTGGCATCACGTAGGCCTGGTGTGGACGCCAGCAACAGGACAGGTAGTCTTGCATTATAATGGATGGGCAATCGGAAATGCAGAGAAATTGACAAAGGAACATGTAGAGATATGCACCGTCAGCTCCTAGAAAACATAAGGGTACTATATACTAGTCCATGTGCGCCCTTCTTGCTGAGAAACGTTGGTTAAACACGATCAAACAATATTCCTGCTCGTTGACTCGTTGCCGATCGGGAAAATTGGGCCGAGGAATTGCGTCCTCCGCAGACCGATCTCTAGCGGAGAGCCGGAGAGGCGGATGCATGTGATGGTGGAATTCCTATGCAAATTTACTCTCACAAAAGCTCACGCCCGTTTAACGTGTTGTGTTTGTGACACGCATCACCGTGTGTCCTTGCTTTACAAATATAAAAGTTTCGCAATATGGGCCTGTTCGTTTCTTTTAGCGCTAAATTTTAGAGGCCTCTAAACAAAGAGAATCTAATACTAAATAAAGTCTAATGACAAAACTTTTTTACAGATGGGGACATCTTTACGAGACGAATC
Organism: Eragrostis curvula; assembly: GCA_007726485.1. NCBI lineage: Eukaryota > Viridiplantae > Streptophyta > Magnoliopsida > Poales > Poaceae > Eragrostis > Eragrostis curvula. The sequence goes on from RWGY01000031.1 coordinate 11,386,657, forward strand.
TAATGAGTCTAATTAATCTATGTTTTGCTACAGTCATGCTACAGTAATGCTACAGTAACCATCGTCTAATCACGGCTTACTTACCCTCATTGGATTCGTCTCGCGAATTAGACCAGGGGTTCTGCAGTTAGTTTCTTTTTTTTAGACTCCTCTAAATTTTAGACCCCGTAAAACAAACAGGGCCATGGTTGTCTAAGGAACACACGGAACACCTAGCAATCAGGAAACTCATGTGTCAATTAGTGATGAAGACAACGACGTTCCAATCATCGTTAGCAGGTACTCCAACTCCAACTAATGGTCGCGCGACCATTGCTGCCAGCTAAACCTCAATCGTTTCCTGTCTCATTCGTCTGGACGATGAAATGGATTATACGAAAGTGCTCCAGATCTTGTGCATGCTAGCCCCTGCTCTTGCCACCTACCAAATGACAGAGTGTGTGATGTACTTGTTCATAATTATGCATATTAGATTTGATGGCCCGGTTTAGGAAATTGTTGGAGGGGATGGTTTGGTTGAATAATTATATCAGATTTCGCTTTCAGTTCTAGATTGTTTTTCATTGAATTCAAACTAACTGATATATAACTTAATGTATGACCATTGACAACAAAGACAGTTTGGCCGAGTGGTCTAAGGCGCCAGATTTAGGCTCTGGTCCGAAAGGGCGTGGGTTCAAATCCCACAGCTGTCATTGTTTTTTTTTTAAATTGCTTTTCTTTCAAAAAAAGAAGAAGAAGCCTTTTTCCCTCTTCAAATCTTGTGAGCCACGTTCACGGTATTCAGCTTAGGTGAGGGCGCGCTCAAATCGCATAAAAGCCGCTACTTCTGTATTGGCTCTCAAGCACTAGCTGTGTCATCAGCAGATACCTGCGCAAGCATGCTGAACCGAGCCAAGGACGACCTGTGTGCGTGTAAAACGACCCTGCGTGCGCATAAAAGCTCAAGGAAAGAAAAGCACACAAGTCGCAAAGACTACACCCAATCGAGGTCAATGACAAATGCGAGAAAACACAGCCACTTCCCGCAAAGACTACACCCAATCGAGGTCAATGACAAATGCGAGAAAACACAGCCACTTCCCGCTCTTTCGGCCGCCGCCATCAATAAACAACCGAACGAGGAAGAAACGAAGAGTTCCAAACGCTCAACGACAGTAACCGAAAGGCCGCACCAACCGAACGCTCTGGGGGCAACCCAAACCAGAGTTCCAAACCCCCAACGACACTAACCAAAAACGACCCAGCCATGGAGGCCGATCTGACGGCCGCGTCTCCGACCGGCAGCACCGCGGCGGCTGCGTCGTCTTCGTCGCTGATCTTCCTCGGCACAGGCTGCTCCGCCGCGCTCCCCGACACGCGGTGCCTCATTAATCCGTCCGCGCCGCCCTGCGCCGTCTGCACCACGGCCCTCTCCATCCCGCCGGAACAGAACCCCAACTACAGGTACTTTCAAAAGAAGCCGAGCCTTGCAGGTGCTTATGTACGTGACACCATGCCTGGTTTGCTTTCACTTTTCAGGCTGAACACCTACCTCTGTTTTTTTCCCCTGACAGAACGAACACTTCCCTCTTGATAGACTACTGCCATGACGATGGAACGCACAAGTACATTCTAATCGATTGCGGCAAGACCTTCAGAGAACAAGTTCTCAGGTGGTTTGTCCACCACAAAGTCCCTTCCGTTGATTCGGTGAGATCATGGCAGTGCATTCCTTTTCTTTCCCCGGAAAACAGTTGATGGTCAATTGCAATCAGCTCTCTCTGCGGATCACTCTGTACGTATGGCATGACTAAGGACCTTCTTAAGCGCAGATCATTCTGACTCATGAGCACGCAGACGCGGTCTTAGGCCTCGATGATATTTGGGTAGTGCAGCCAAGCAACGGTAGAAATGGTTTTGAGCGAATTCCTATTTTTCTCACCCAGTTCACAATGGACAGGTTCATCCTCTGCTCATATAGAGTTCCTGATAGACTTAATATAGTCATCACTTCAATGTGTCATATAATTAATACTGGCCGTGCTAACTTTACAGTATTGCGCCAAGATTCCACTACTTGTTGAATCAGAAGCCAGAGGATGGTGATGAGGTTGCCCGAACCGCTCAACTCGAGTGGAATATAATTGAGGGCGATATCGACAAGCCATTTGTAACATCAGGGCTAGAGTTCGTGCCCTTGCCAGTAATAACCTGTGATGTTTTTGCTTTGATGTTGCTATATTTTAGCGCCTGAACGCTGAAGTGTTAAGCATGCTGCTTCTGTGTTCAGGTAATGCACGGAGAGGGGTACATTTGTTTGGGCTTCTTATTTGGGAGGAAGACCAGAGTTGCATATCTATCTGATGTCTCGAGATTTCTACCTAGCACAGAGTATGGTATGACTTTCAGTCCACTATTCTTATTGACATAACCAGAATGATTGTAGCACCGATGAACGGAATTTTTTTTGTAATTTTCTCAAGACCAGTGTAATGTACTCATGCCAGGAGTAAAAAAATCATTCTCAAGGGTGCAAATCACGATAGAATACAGCAAAAATTTGTAGCCGTTCTTTGCAGTTAGATTCTTTTGATGCCTACATGTTTTATTACTCCATGCCACCGGATTATGACGCTATCTGATCTAGTCTTTACCAGCAGTTGTTTCAAAGTCTGGTGGTGGACAATTGGATATTCTCGTAATAGAAGCAAACAATTTGGATGCGGTGGTAAGCCAGTGCCAGATGTTTGTCATCTGAAAAAGCATATTTGGTTTTTTTTTTAATATTTTTGTAGGTATTTTTTCGTATAATTAAACTCCATGAATCATCGAATATGTTGATAAGTCTGACACGTGCGTCATGGTTTGTGAACAGGGAGGAGACCCTCGAGCGACTCATCTAACTCTAAATGAGGTTATTTGACGAGGACATATTTATTCCGCTTAGTACTTTGTCATTATCGTCATCTCATGGATGTGACTGAGTTTGGATTCGAAATGCTATGTACAATGACATTTATCATCTATACATGATGAACTTTCATAATTTGGAAGGAAATGAAGAATGACCATCGCAACAAAAATGTTGCGTGGAAAATTTGAATCTATTATTTAGGGGGAAAGTAGTTGTCTAAATGGTAGGCACTCCTTTATATTTATTATAGTTAGTAACTTGGTGGATGATTTATGTTAAGTAGAACCTACATGACAGCTTAATGATAGGTAATTTACTGAGACAACGCTGACGTGGATTTAATACCTGAAGCATAGTGACCCATAGTAATAGTTCTTCGAGACATTTTTTTTTGAAAAAATATAGATACAATAAACGCTTTACCGACTGCACATCTAGCGTTAACTTTGAATAGGGTTGCTAAGATGTCTAAGTCATCCTAATATGTTTTTGCAGAGTCTTGATGCTATCAAGAGGATCTGTCCTAAAAGAGCTCTGTTGATTGGAATGAGGCACATGTTTGAGCATCATAGAGAAAACCAGATGTTGGAAGAATGGTCTCTCAGGTACGCATGTTTGCTGAAACAATCAGAGTCTTTTATGCTAGTTTCTCTTAAGGTCTTTTGGAATGAGTAAGCCCCGATTATTACAGAGAAGGAATCCCAGTGGAACTAGCTCATGACGGCATGCGCATCTTCGCTGATATGTAACAAGCAGGTCAGCAAATTGTAGTTTGCAACTGACAATTTCAGCAACATTATTCTGTGCCTATTTGAGCAGTTTTAGGGACATCACAGCTGCACATTTGGAAAGGGAGTACGGAAAAAAAATCCATTATTTGTGCAGTAACTCAACGGTTATTAGGTCATCCTTGGTTTGTAGTTATCCAAATTTTGATTGTATGTAATGGTTATTCGAAAGGTTAAAATTATATTGTGGCCTTTAATAGTACCAACTTTGTCATGTTGTATCATTATTATGTTCTTCATCGCATCCATATACTTTTGTTCACTTTCCATAACAATGTTCTTTCAGACCGGAGTTTTCGTCCGTGGCATATTCGTCTGGAATAGTAATCTGCGGCTCTTTTAAAGTTTTTTGTCTCCCATCAATGGAGTTAACGTCGATTGTGATGCTTTTGTAATCAGGGGATGTAATATGCTTTAATATTAATGAAATTACCTTTTCGCAAAAAAAAATCTACTGTTTATTTAGTTTTATCAAAAACAATTTATAGATTAATAGTATACGTTAAAATAGCAAAAATAACCATTTTTTTTTAGGACTGCAAAAATAACCATTTAGATTTGAGAGAGTTGTTGCAATTTGCAAGGAGACAGACGCACAGGCCCAGTAGACTAGTAGACTCTCGAAGCTACCGTCCGGCCCAGTATCCACCCAAACGGCCCGTTTAGTCACACGCTAGCAACCAAAGCCGCCACAGCCCACTACGCGCAGGGGTTTATCACTACCCATTTCCCCCGACCGCTCCCCTTCTCATCTCCTCCGAACCCTAGCCTTCTTCCTCTCCTCTCCCGCCGCCGCCGCCGCCTCCGCGAGCACGCAGACGCAGCCATGGTAACGTCAATCCGCCTCTCCTTTGTTCGTCCTCACTGCCGGCTCGTCTTCGGTGCTCATCATTCGCGGTGTTGCGTGTGCAGTCTGGAAGGAGGAAGACCCGGGAGCCAAAGGAGGAGAACGTGACGCTCGGCCCCACAGTCCGCGAGGGCGAGTACGTCTTCGGCGTCGCGCACATCTTCGCCTCCTTCAACGACACCTTCATCGTGAGTATTCCGATAGCCTCCCGTCCCCCTTGTCGTGCTGCTCCTAGTCGTTTTTGATCAAGGCGCAAGGTGGTGGTCGGCACTGAGGCGCTGCTTTGGTTTTGTTTTTGCAGCATGTCACGGATCTGTCCGGGAGGGAGACGCTGGTCCGCATCACTGGTAATTTTGCCCCCTTTTGGAACGCTTGTTCTTGTCATGAAGTTGTATCTCTACGATCCATTCGCAGTGACTGTCTATATCACGAGTGAAATTTACCGTTTTAATTGGATTATTGTGTGCTTGTATTGCTATCATCTGTCTTATACATAAAAGTGGGACCTTTTTCATGATTTTGTCTGACCATTGTGATTCTGTTCATTATCATCTTCTATAGCATGTTTCTCTGAGAATATAAATAGTTCATATTCATCTGGAAAAATAGATTGTTCTGGCTTTGGAATAATATGATCATTTGTCTTGTTTAGGTTTATCTCATTAGAAGATGTATTGAACAGCTAGCTTATAAGACAGTCATCTGGAATAATAGAATGCTCATTCACTATGTTTAGGTTTATTTCTTTAGAAGTTGTATTGAGCATCCTGCTTTTAAGTTAAGACAATTTATTAGCTGGCCTACTAGGTAGTGTTTCACCTTTTGAGTGAAGTGCATTAGAAATGCATAGAGACTCCGGGAACATCATTTACTTGGTTAGCGTCTTAAGTTCACATTCAATTATGCTGGCAACGTGATGGCTTGTCATTGTACTTCTATATTGATTGTGTTTACTAGGCGTGCTTTGTAAGCTAAATTGCTTGTGGGATATTGTTACAATCATCTATTGTACTTTGCTGCATAGAGCTGTATGATACATGACTGTAGAAGGCGTATTTTATTGAAATTTCGGGTTGTAATCATGTCGGTATTGCTCTTTAGTTACTCAGCTTGTGAATTTGTCTTTTCAAGCATGGCCCTTAAGATCCCCTCCCTTTTATTGCGTGGGAGCGTGTCGAGTCATAGCCATGCAAAATTGATAATGAAGGCCCGGAGAGTTTTTCTCTGGAACTTCTTCTCTTCTGGTTTCAATTCCAGGCATATCCATTGAGGCATTGGATTTCATGCTGTGTATGGCCGGTTTGGAGCAGCTGCTTTTTGCATTGCTTCTGCTGAGTTCATCAGCTTGTAACCTTTGCCAAACTAAATGGAGTTGCCTTGCTGAAGCTTGGAAGGGAATATTCTTTCTTCGAGTCTTTTAGAGAAAAAAACTGTTCCTATTTATGTCAGAAGCTAGGGGGGAAAAAACAGTCAGAAACATGTCAGCTGTACTTCTGTGGATCATGTACCATCCAATAAGACATGGGTCCTTACCATCCAGGTCCCTTTCTCTTTTATTAAGCCTCCAGAAATTCCTGTACTGCTGGATCCACCCAGCGATCTCTTAAGATTGTTGATGACGGCCGTTCTGCAGCCTTCTGCCCTTGAGATTGTTGATGACGGCGCTGTAGATCTTCCTAACTCCTTTGACCTCACCGGCACAGGCCCTTCCAATTGTTAGTTTGACTCGTGGAACTGTCTTATTTCTCTGTAATAATGGACATTGCACTGTGTATGAACTTGTTGAGTTCTTGCCACCCAAGATTCACATGACAGATAAAAGAATTCTCTGAAACCTTTTGTTTTATAATTTCAGATCTAGGCGTCCCCAGCTTGGTACATATATTTTTTAGTGTATGGTCAACACATGGCCGCCATTCACATTGTTTCTGCTCTATTCTTCCAATTGCACATGTTTACAAAATTAAATGATGGCAGCTGAATTCATGAAATGGATATGCTTTGTATTATTTATGATTATTATTATTTTTTAAATCTCAAAATCCAGATCTTAGCTCTCTACTCATGTCCAGTTTTTATCGCCTTAGTAGCCTCCAGTTTGAAGAATTAGAGGAATGCTTTGTCGGCGCATCAGAGATCTTTCATCAGCGAGAACTTTTTATGATGATTGTTGACTGCTGATTTTATCTCAGGAGCACATTGATCTGATTACTCGAACAATTGATTTATACTCATCCCAATTTCTTATGTTTCTTTGGTGTGTGTTTATCAACTCTGTTTGAGTGTATAAATGATGTATACCATGTCTTCATCCTATGTGCTTCACAATCACAAAGTCATTTTTTGGTTGCTTATGCAAATTATATGAACACATCAAGCTATACGCGTGCTTTGTGAAATTGCTTGTGGACTATCGTAATGTTCAACAGGTATCAAATTTATGTGATCATGATGATTTACGTATATGATTTCATGGTTTGGTTTTGCAGGTGGCATGAAGGTCAAAGCTGATCGTGATGAGTCTTCCCCCTATGCAGCCATGCTTGCCTCCCAGGATGTTGCTCAAAGATGCAAGGTGGTATTGTGCTATTAGTTCATACATTGGTTTGTTGACATGTTGGTATTAACTTGACACCTGACATCTTTAGGAGCTTGGAATCACTGCTCTGCACATCAAGCTGCGTGCTACTGGTGGAAACAAGACAAAAACTCCAGGTCCTGGTGCTCAATCTGCGCTTAGAGCTCTTGCACGCTCTGGCATGAAGATTGGACGCATTGGTAAGCATGCCCATTGATTACACCTTATCAAGTGCTGATTTTGGATTTACCGTGATAGTTTCTGAACCATTTGAATCTTTTGATGTATACTCTGTGAAGTTTGATTGGATTTACCTTGTTTCTTTAGGATTGTCGGTACAGTCTATATGTGGGTCTGTAGCCGTAATAGTTTGGAAGTTCCATATTGTCATTTCCCACCAAACATAACCCTCACTCGCTTTTCTGCTTGTTTAACAGAGGATGTGACTCCAGTCCCAACCGACAGCACGCGCAGAAAGGGTGGTAGGAGAGGAAGGAGGCTGTAATTTCTTGCATTTTCATCACTGTTTGAGAAATACCAAGTTATCAGACCTGGTCCTGCAACTTGTACTTTGTTTATGATGTTAGCATGATTTTGTGGATTTATAAATTTTGAGCTATGCTGTGTTGGATCGTTATAACATGGATGGCCTGTTATTTCCTCGTGACCTTGTGCTTGCTATACCGTTACCTGTCATAATTTGCCTGCTCTGGAAGTGCTCTCCCTGAAAAAGTCCTGAAACGACTCGACAATGGTTTGTGCTCTAATTTTTGTTACTTTGTTTGACAATAGTCGCAGTTGATTGAGCTGCTGGGTCCAGATGAGCCCTGCAATTCATGTATACATCTGATTCAGCATTGTATATACGTGTCGTTCATCTATTTTACCTAGCGAGTCGGTAAGATCCTGGTCTGGTCCGTGGAACGGATATTATTTTTCAAATTAAAAACGAAGTTTGTGCAACAGTTGAAATGTGTCGAGCAAGTGGCTACTGCGGTGCTTCATCGCGAACTCGCACATGAATCACAGTTTTTTCTATCTTTTCTTTTTGACACTATCACCGTTTTTTCTCTTGACCGAGAATGTATGGGCACTCGTCAGTTTACTCTTTCCTGTCATGGGGCACGATCGAGAATGGCTTTCTTCAATTGGGTTCTTGTTCAATCTGTAAGAAGTCCATTTGGCGCGTGGGCTCTTCGTTCAGGTGTGACCGGCCGCAATGCAGGGAGGCGTACGATTCACAGCTACATCACCGAACAGAACACATCTCCTCTGACCTTTGCTCAAAAAAAAAAAAAAAAAAAAAAAAAGCTCCTCTGAACTCTGCGCGGTATGCAACTTTACTGCGCCTGTGTACTCACGGGCACGTCGCAAGTGGCGTCCCACCAACGGCCACGAGCCATGCAACCTCGGAAAGGCTCGGTGTGGGTCGGTATCGACGTGACTGTGCGAGCGTATGTGGAATCACCTAGTAGTTCCGGCACCGCACTTTCGACGTCACCGCTTGACAACACGCAGTCTCACTACGTCCGTCTGCCCCTCCCAACAAGGCAAAAGCGTAGTACGCGACAAAATCTCCCACCACCAGGCCACCAACATCCCCGCACCGGGAACACGCGCGCGTCACGGCTTGCCGCCGCGAACTCCACCGCCCATACCCACAGACAGAATCTCCCGGCTCACGCGCCCTCTAATCATGGCCTCCACTTTGCGATCACCACGAGCTTGTTGCAACTTGCGTAGATTCATTCACCGACCTCTGCGCTAGCTGGCCGCCACCGGTACGCTTTCACGATCTCGATCTGGCGCAGCAGCTCGCCTCGGACTCCTTCTGAATGAGCTCTCGCCGTCAGTGGCCGCCGCGTCGGCCCTGACTCGTTGTCCTGTGGTCCATCCTACTGAATTCGGTGCCTGCCGCCGCTCCACTGCGCCGTGCTGGGCCGTTCTGGGCAGTGCGCGCGGCTGGAACCGCGAGTGCGCGCGCTTCGCGTGCGTACGGCGCGGCACACTTGCATGGCTGCCGAGGCCTGCACTGCACCGATCCACCACCATGTCGCCGCGAAACGGTGGGGGCGATCAGGCTTGCCAATTTTCCATCCCACTAGGAGCTACGCGCCGAACCGCCCGTGGCGTTTTCTTGCACTTGCAGCGACTGCGTGTGCGCGCGCCGTCGGCTCGGCGCAACGTGTCCCACGAGTGTCCAGTGGCGGACCCACCAGTAGGGCATGGTGGGGCGGCCGCCCTACCTAGCCGGCGGCGAGGAACTCCTTCACCCCCGTCCCCACTATTCCGGCGACTCGGCGACCATGGCCGGCAGCTGCGTTTGCTTGCTGTGAGGTCGGAGGTTGAAGAAACAGGGCAAAGGGGTATGGGCCAGCTACGGGCTGCATAGGCCTTTTGGTCTGTTTGGGCCACGTAAAGAGGGCGTCGTCCGTGTCCAGTTATCCAATTCCAGCTGAAATGAACTAGTTGACGGCATCTCCAATTCTCCTGAGTCTCAAAAAAAAAAAAAATCTCCAATTCTCCTTCTTCCCTCTGAAAAAGAAAATCTCCAATTCTCCTTCGACTCTGCCCCATTCCGGCCACTTGCCAGAATTGCTTTCGGCTCCGCCCCCAATCAGGGTGTGGAGTAGCGCAGGTGGTCAATGACTTGGCATTATGCTACACTTAGAAGAAGATTTTTAAAGATCTTAGACTTTGATAAAGTTAAGAAGAGGTTTCAAGTCATGAAAAAAACGAAGAAAGAAATTGCCAAATCCACTTGAAGCTAGAAGATCAAGGCACCAAACAATGCCTAGTAATTACTCCCTCCGTTTTAATTATATGATGCTGTTGACTTTTTTTTGTTAAACTTTGACCAACAATATATGTGAAAATTGTAAAATGTATATTGTTGGATCTATCATTAAAAGCATTTTAAGATTAACTTATATATTTAGCTATTTACATAAATATTTATGAATAAGACAAAAGGTCAAAGTAACGAAAAAAATCATCGGCGTTATATAATTAAAAACGGATGGAGTAGTATTTTACAGTGGTATGTCTCAAATTCCTTGTCTCATGTTCTTTTGTGGAAATATTTGATCTAAAAGTGTTGTTTACTCTTGACATATGATGTACTATTTTAAATCTTCGTCTATTCCGTTTGTTTACCATGTATGGTCAATTTTTTTATGCATAGTGTATATGTGAAAAATTTATCTTAATTGTCCGCCCTACCTAAGAAAAATTCCTGGGTCCGCCACTGCAAGTGTCTTTGGTTAGCGAGAGTGAACGCGCTGTTGAACAGGCATGGATCACCGACTCGATCACCGTACCGCTGCGTTATCTTCTTCGATTCATGTTTTCTTTTCTTTCACGACGTCTTCTACGCGATCCATTTTTCATTGTTTTTTTAATTTTCGTTAAGACCTCTTCTTCAACGATGACAATGTGCGTATCATCGGTTTGCACGACTCGTTTAGGTGCCGTTGAGCTCATCGGCTCAACACAACACGAGCGGATCAGATGGCGTGAGCATGAGCTCACTGCTTCGCACGACTCATTTCGGCGCACCGGCCGGCACGCCTGCATTGCATCGTTGGCGCTCTAGTTGACCTCGGGTACAGTGGCACGATCGCATGCTATGGCATCTACAGCGCAGACAACTGAGCAAGAACATGTGCCGTTCCTTTCAGTTGCGCCTAAGCGCAGTTCGAGTGCCGTTCATTTTCTGACATATATTTGAATCTAAATTTTGCCGGGAATTTAAAATTACTTTACCAGGTTACATATGAGGAATAAATATACTAAGTGAGCCACATACTGAATAAAAAATTAACAATACTTCTCTAGAAATGTTCGTTCCGTACGTATCAATGGTATCATGCTTACAGAGTGATGCGTGACGCACACAAGGCACACCAACCATTTGTACCTGATTTAACGGTTACTATCCCTTAAGCATGACTAGTGTAACTAACGAGCTAACTACTCGCGCTTTGACATGCTCTTGTACTCTCAGCCTCTCACTCCGAAGTGATCGTTGGATCACAACTGACCAAGGACTAGGAGGTGCCAAGTAAGAATACAATATCGGGATTACGTAGCAATCAATTTTTTTTTTATCTTTCAGAGGAGCAAAATGTGGAACTCATTTTGTCACCAGTACGTAATTCACTTAACAATTCAGGCAACTGAACTTTTTTATTCATTCCTGACCTGCAAAATTTGTTCGTGCATTGGGTGCTACAACCCGTTTGCAGTGGAGAACAATCCGAGATGATCTGTCGCTATGATCTATCGCTAATTAACCCTGAAGCTTGCTTCCTAATTAATTGATCTCTGCTGTAACAGTTCTAGCTCGCTACAGCTATGGGTAAGTGCTGTGCTACCCAGCACGAGTCCCTCCTGCTACTGCTGCGGCGGCACGTTCATCTTGGGCGTCTTGAGCTCCCAGGCGTCCAGGTTGGTGACCTTGATCTCCGCCTCGCCGTGGTTGAATACGAAGAGGTGCGCCGCGTCGCCGATGGCCTTCTTGGGGTACACCCTCGTGAGGATGCAGGTCCTGCCGCCCGCGCCGAAGCTCTCCACCACGGAGTGGTCGATCTGCATTCATATGTATGTGGATTATTAAGAATTAACCAAACTTCGAAATCATACGCTTGAACGTGAATTCGTGATGAGAGCATGCGTTTGCGTACCAATGTCCTGAGCGTGATCTTCTTGTTCTTGGCGATGTCGACGTTGACGAAGCCGGCGAAGGTGGGCCTGTATACCTTGGACTCGAAGGAGGAGCTGGTGGGGTCGTTGCACATGAGGACGACGTGCTTGGAGCTGTTGGTCTTGAACACCCTGAAGAAGACGGCCGTCCGCTCGGTGAGGTCGGCGTCGGCCAGCACCCAGAGCCCGAACGGGCCGACCTCGCCCGTGTCGGCCGAGCCGCGCTTCTTGCACAGCGCCTGCGGGTCCCTGAGCCACGCCGGGTTGAACTCCTCCGCCTTGCTCAGGTCGCTGATCTCGAACGCCGCCTCCACGTCCGACTGCACGGACTTGAAGCCGGTGACCTCGAAGTACTCCCCGCCCTTTACCACCTTGTCGGTGACGTTGACGTGCTTGGCTCGCAGCGCCTTGATCTCCTCCACCGGCCACTGGATCAGCTGCTTCCCGCCCGGCGACAGCCACAGCTTCCGCGGAATAGCCTGCATGACAGCATTCCGTTTCGGGTCAGTAGTTGATGCAGGCGCAACAATATAACGTGACCCGGTCCCGATAAGTCCTGACCTGGATGCCAGCCCAGCCCTTTTTGCGGTCGTCGGGGACGGTGTCAGACTCGTTGGCCCATCCCCAGAGGATGCGGCGTCGCTTCACGGGATCATAGAACGTCTTGGACGCGTAGAAGTCGCCGTAGTCATAGCGGAGGCCGTAGTCGTTGTCCTGGAAGCCGGCGTCGGGGACGTACCGGTCGGTGTCGTGGTCGTAGGTGCCGACGGTGTAGTACTCGTACCGCGTGAGGTCCAGGCTGACCTTGAGCACGTACTTGACCTCCTCCGCCAGCTTGCGGTCGCGCAGCTCGGCGGTGTCGACGCCGCACCGGTGGTGGCGCCGGCCGCTCGCGCCGCCGCCGCCGGCCACCGAGACGACGGGGAAGAAGTCGGGGCACTCCCACATGCCGGTGAGGCCCGAGTGGAACGGGTGGTGCGCCCTGACCCATCGCTTGAAGTCGCGGCTCCGGTACAGCACGGCGAGGCCCTTGTCGTCGACCTTGCTCCCCACGAGGAGGCGCCAGTGGCCGTCGGGCCCGTGCCAGGCCGTGGTCGGGTCGCGGAAGGCGCTGGCGTTGAGGCCGGCGTCGGGCGCGATGATGGGGTTGTAGTCGGGCTTCTCCCACTCGCGGAGGAACGGGTCGGACAGGTTCTTGGGGTACGCCACGTTCTGCACCTGGTGCTTGTGCGGGTCGATGCCCGTGTACATGATCACCGGCACGCCGTTGGGGAGCAGCGTGGAGGAGCCGGACCAGCACCCGTTGATGTCGAACGGCTTCGACGGGTAGATGCCCGGGTCTAGTGCCGTCCAGTCGATCAGGTCCGTTGACACCGAGTGCGCCCACACGATGTTGCCCCACACCGCGCCCTTGGGGTTGTACTGGTAGAACAGGTGGTACAGCCCCTTGTAGTACATCGGACCTGCATACATTGTACGTGCACGAATAAAACGTTCGTTAATCACCTTGTGCAACGGATCCGCATTGTCAATAATAACGACGTGGTCAATGTGCTTACCGTTCGGATCTGATCGCCGTCACATGCCAAGAAAAAGACCAAAGCAGAGAAGCATCATTAGACCCCCAGGTATCAACGTTAACATGCATGTATAATGTAATGCTTAATTAACACTCAAGTATATACCGTTGATCCAGTGCTTGGGCGGCTGGAAGTGGTAGCCGGTGCGGGACGTCTCGTCGACCTGTTCCGCCTCCAACGACTGGAGCTCCGGGTACACGACATGCGACGCGCGCACCGCCGCCGTCGCATGCAGCAGAGCCACGAGCAACAGCAGCGCCGTCGCCGCCGTCTTTCCCATTTCACTGCGAACGTACGTGCGTTCACTACAGCTAGTGTTTGATTGTTGAATGAGGACTGATCACAGTTTGTGAGGACGGTAGAGAGCACAGGAACGCCGTACTTATAGATGGACGATTAGGCGGCACTCTCTCTTGACTCAGCGCGAGGCTTCCAAAAATTTAGGACAACAAATACATAGTCCACGACGCAACAAACTCGAGAGAGATAAGATTGTGATTTTCAGGCTCACCGCTCACACGCTGCATGCGGAACGTAACATGCAACCAGTCCGTTCAGTACGTACGCAATCCTATCCAACAAATTAAGAGGAAGTCAATATACCGGATCGATCTGATCCAGTCAATGTCAGTGGCGCCCGTGAGGTGAGGACGACTAGAGTGCGGAAGGATAATGCCGATTGTAATCAACGCGACTTTAGCGCACAACGCGGTTCCCTGAAAAGTCAGCGAAGGAATGTTTCTCTCAGTATACTTGCCTATCAGCCCGAAGCTACTAATTTCAAGTTTAATTGCTCTTTATGTTTAGGCTTAATTCCAAATCTCACCTCATAAGTTGCCTCTAGTTTCACACCCCTCCCCCCCCCTAAATTCGTTTATTGCAAAAACCACCCCATCCCACTCCAGTTTTGATTAAAATAGCCCCCCCCCCCCCCCCCCCCCAATAACTTGTACTCTCTCAAATAAGCTCAAAATTTTCACCGTAGACGGTTGAATACATGAGTTCATTAATTTAGCTCGAGTCTAGTTTTGGAGTTTGGCCGTATCTTATATTGTTGTGGACCCATCGCACTAAAACACACTGTTTTATTTGTGTCTTAAACACCTATAATTGCAGCCGAACATAGCAAATTCAATTGCTCGACGGTCCCACCGCTAACACAGGTGCGAGACTCGAGTTAGGAGCTAAACGCACATTTACATGGCATTTTTTGGCCTATTTGGAAGAGCTTATGTTAATCGGTATTTCGACCAAAACTGGGATGGGATGGGGTGGTTTTTGCAACAAACAAACTTAGGGGACGGGGGGATATCAAACTAGAGGCAAACTTATAGGGTGGGATTTGCAATTAACCCTTATGCTTACTAGTTTAATATGAGAGTGTGAACAGGGATCTAATGTTGATTCCATGCTTATCACAGATCATAACCCCATAATTTAGAGTGTGAACGGGCTAGCATTACTTGTTCAAAAAATGGGCTAGCATTATCGATGGCTGAATCAAAGAATAGTTTACAATTTTGGTTATATCAGGTTATACACTCTGGTTCTCCTTTGGAATCGTAGATCAATATATATTTTGTTTGGTTAAACTATTCTGAACAGTGGTCATCGTTATTTGCCTATATAATAAGATCCCTTTTTCGCAAAATAAAAAAAAAAATCCTTTTTGTGACAACTATGAGCATACTACCTCAAAGATTCATAACTATATAGTTTTATTAAATTTTTTCATTTATTCTTTAGCTGTAACCGTGCTTGTTTTATCCTTTGATTAGAGTAATAGCATCTAAATAAGTATAAAATATATTTGCCTCCCTTATCTAAAAAAAATATAAATTCTCATATAAAAAGGTAAAATATTATTCGTTGATTTGGTTGCTAAAGGGTCTTGACTAGAGGAGACCACTGCTGCATTCTCCATAGCGTCTACATTATTCTGACATGCTCGCTAATATTTGTATGTGATATTGCTGCTTCAGTTTTCTTAGACAGCATGGAATGTGTAAACAAGTCCATTTTTATACCCTCAAGTGTTTTGGTTGTTCACTTAACCCCTTAAACTAAATTTTGGTCTATTTTACTCCCCCAAATTATTTAGACTGGTTCAATTCACTCCTTTATGAAAATTTTCTTTTCTTTTTTTGGTTTCTCTAGGTACACATCATGTTTGAGGGTAAATTTTTGTGAGATTATAGATTAAAAGATATTGTATGTTAAAAAAATGTTTAAAGATTTTTTGTAATTTTTTTTTTGTATATTGGAAGCTGTGGAATACATATTTGACTTGTGAGATAGAATAATTCAAGAAAAATATTTATAAAAAAATTCTAGAATTTTTGTTCTAGCATAGAGTATGATGCCATCTACTATCTTACAAAATTTGAACTTCAAACATAATCCCTATAAAGAGAAACAAAAAAGAAAAAAAAAATCAGTAGGGGTGAATTGAACCAATGTAGATAGTTCAGGGAAGTAAATCGGACCAAACTTTAGTTTAGGGAGTTAAGTGAACAACACAGATGCTTGAGGGTAGTAAAATGGATTTCTTCCAGGGTAGTATCACATCCGAAGACAAACACATACTCTATATAAACAACTTAGGACAGGTGCGTTTGTTTTTGCATAGTGTAGCCAAGCTACGATTCCACCATGTACTCTATATAAACAACACAAGATCTTATACAAATAATATGTTATGCATTATTCATATTTTTACAATCATGACCTATGATTTGGATTTATACATACAAACATTTATATTTCTTTACATAAAGAATAAGATATGAATGCGCATTAGTGTAATAATACAACTATCACACTCGCATGGGATGTTTAAACAAGTGGGCACTATCATATTTCACATGACCCAAAAAATTCTCATCTCACATAAATTTGCATCACAGATTGCTAGTCAGAATCACATTATCCCAAAATTTCTCATGTGATTTTTCGCCAAAAAAAAAAAAACTCATGTGACAAACATGGGCGTTAGCACATCCCACACTTAAGTACTAATGTTAGATCTTCGATGGTCAATTGATAATATAAGCTTCCCAATACCGCCAAGCTGCCCACGACATGAGGTTTCACAGCAGTGCCAACTGCCAAGCCAGCGGTGGAGCTGGGTAGTTAGATTAGAGTTGAGGGAAGATAGTGGGTTCATGCATGTATCCAACATTAGTCGTTCTTTATTCAGTAGTTCCCATGATACCCTTTTCCTCTTTTTGGCCTCGGTCCGGGTCGCACATTTGGACGGTTTGCAATAAGCTACAATGTATATTAAGCCTCTCAAATTAGTCTTGTTGCGGTGGTGAGGTCGATATGTATGATGTATCCTCTCTCACTCTCAATGCACCTTCGCAAAAAAAAAAAAAGCACTACTGATCACTGCACGGCCAACTGCAAGCTGCCAATCTACAATGCATTGTGATGGTGCCCTTTAATTGTAATTCAACATCTCTCTAACGTCTTTAACATTTGTCCTAGAATCCTAGTCTTACTATATTATCTTGTCCTGATCTTGACAACTGTTTCATCAGTTGCTTCTTATCTCATTATCGGCCTAATTATTGAAGTATTAAGTGATTTTCTATTCGTTCTCGTATGAGAAAAAGTGAATGACAATCCTTGCTTCTTCTTTTTTTTGTTGCCGTGTATGCTCTCATCGATATCCTACTTTTGTAGGAATGATGTTGGTGACGGTGCTCCAAATGAAGTGAAACATTTTTGTATCATGACACTGGGAGAAGTAAAAAATAATATCAGTGATGATGCTTTTACATACCTGGTTGCTTTGTTACAAAGTCGCACGGTCTTGATATCTAGGGGCATTTTAACGGAGCAGAAGATTGAAAAAGACCACTGCCGTTGAATTTTTGCTTGTGCTTTCCCATTCTAAGTGGAGAGAATAGGAGAAACTAACCTAAATTTTTTTTCCAACTTGCCTCAAAACACATAAGTTTTGTTTCAACATAATTTTATCTCTTGAGCCAAAGCGATAACCACATATGAAACCTTGGGCACCCCCTGTGTTTCACAATATTTGTCCAAATCTACCGTTGTGCACAAACCAAGCAAGTAAATTCAAATGCAAAATATATTAATTAATAACCTATAAAATTACGTACCTAAACCTGAAGTTGTTTAGATTCATTGATTTATCCCCTCTGAAAGTCTCATTTTGCGCTAATTCAAGAAACAATGGGAATACTTAGAAATGTTTTTCCCACCTATTTTTCAAAATTTGATTGTGAAGGCCCATACAAAAGGTATCAGCCATTCATTTATCAGCAACCAGTAACGGGAGGTTAACTGTAAGTTCACCAAGGCAGGCAATCATCAATCTTTATTATATGCAGTGGCCAGAAATTGGCACCTTCATACAATGGTACTCATACAAAGGCGCACGATCCATCTCGCACAGTCAATTCTACGACAGACACGTGGAACACCTGAAATTCGAACCAGACTAACTCAAAGGATAAGCCGCTCGATCCTATATCTAAGTAAGACATGAATTCAGGCGCCGTTCATGAGCGGCTTGGTCATCTCCCACGCCGTCAGGCGCGACACCTTGACGTCCGCCTTCCCGTTGTTGAAGACGAAAAGGCGAGCGTTCTTGCCGATGGCGAGCGACGGGTAGACCCTCGAGAGGATGCAGGTCCTGCCACCGGCTCCAAAGCTCTCAACAACCGACCGATCGATCTGCACAGAAAATTAACAGTTGAATGCATGGATAAGGAAAAGTAAAGGCGAACTTGGTGTTTGAAATTAGAGCTAGCTTGTTGACTTGCAGTATTCGTACCAGGCTTCTCAGAGATATTTTCCCGTTTGATATGTCTGTGTCAACGAAGCCTGCGAATGTGGGTTGGTACAAGTTCGGGTTGAGAGACGACCTGTCGAACCGAGAAACAAAAAGGAACGAACCCAAGTCAGTGCACACGATCGGAAAAAAAAGTGCTCGTGGCTGACCACATACGTTTGACATGTTGTAATCATCTGTTCGAACTCTTTAAAGAAAGTGTCTGGCTAGTGCGTGATAACAGCCACTACTTACTTGGTGGGGTCGGTGCACATGAGCACGACCGGCTTCTTGTTGGCGGCCCTGAACACCCTGAAGAACACGGCCGTCCTCTCCTCCCGGTTGGCGGAGGCCAGCACCCACAGCCCGAACGGGCCCACGCCGCCCGCCACGCCGGCGCCCTTGACGGCGCACAGCCGCTGCGCGTCGTGCGCCAGCGCCGGGTCCAGCCGCTCGGCCGCGGACAGGCTCGACACCTCGAAGCTCACCTCGACGTCAGCCTGCAATTCCATTCATTCGCAGCCAGTCAGTGCGCGCCGAGGTAATTAGTTAGCGAACTGGCTGCTGGTTCGATCCCAGGCCAACACCGCGCCACGCGCGCAAGAATCCGGGACAACAAAAGTGCCCGGGAAAGAACGTGATAGTGCGTGCGGGTGACGGCGAAAAGCGCAGTGAAAATCGGTGGGATCGGCTAGCTGCTGGTGCCTAGTGGGCGCTGTGCTGCACGCTAGCTCGCTGGGCAACTTGTGTGTGCAGAGCACTGGCGCGCAGATAAGATGATGGTGATCCGGGACGCCATTGATGCAATACAGGCTCAGGTGGAAGTGAAACAGAGTAGTATAGTGTTAACTGTTAAGCATGCCGAACCTGCGCCGTATGTAGCCCGGTCACCTCGACGTGTTGCCCTGGTTTGACCACCCTGTTCTTGAGATTGACCCACTTGCCCCGGAGCGTCTCGACCTCCTCGATTGGCCACTGCATCAGCTGCTTCCCGCTGGGGTCCAGCCAAACCGTCCGTGGAATCGCCTGGTATACATGGTTCACATGAAACACACACAAAGTTTAGCAAGAACATCAACACGTCAAACCTTGTGATTTGACTTGGGAACACGAGTGATAGATAGATGGACAGCTCGGCATGAATGCATGCACGTGGCTAGGATGTACCTGGATCCCGGCCCAGCCCTTGGCGACGTCGTCGGCGGCGGTGTCGGACTCGTTGGCCCAGCCCCAGAGGATCCGGCGCCGCTTCGCCGGGTCGTAGAACGTCTTGGACGCGTAGAAGTTGCCGTAGTCGTAGCGCAGGTGGCGCTCGTCGCCGGCGGGGTCGTCCGGCACGTACCGCTCCGCCCTCCGGTCGTACGTGCCGACGGTGTAGTAGTCGTACCGCCGCAGGTCGAGGCTGTTCTTGAGCACGTACTTCACCCGGCCGGCGCCGGACACGGACGTGTCGAGCCCCACTTGCCGCCCGTCCGCCGTGACCGGGTAGAAGTCCGGGCACTCCCACATCCCCGTGTCCGCCGCCGAGTGCAGCGGCCGCCGCGCCCGCGTCCACCGCCGGAAGTCGCGGCTCCGGTACACGTACGCCACGCCGCGGCTGCCCCTGCCGCTCTGCAGGCTGCCGACGAGCAGGCGCCAGTGGCCGTCGCCGTCGGCGTCGCGCCAGGCCGTGGTCGGGTCGCGGAACTGCGTCGCGTTCACGCCGCCCTCGGGCACGATGATCGGGTTGTGCGACGGCTTGGCCCACTCCCGGAGCAGCGGGTCCGACGCGTTCCGCGGGTACGCCACGTTCTGCACCTGGTACTGCACGTCGGGCCGGTTCACGCCCGTGTACATGATCACCGGCGTGCCGTCGGCCATCATCGTCGCCGACCCCGACCAGCACCCGTACTTGTCGCCGTCGATGCTCGGCTCCAGCGCCGGGTCCAGGGCCACCCAGTTGATGAGGTCCCGCGACACCGAGTGGCCCCACACGATGTTGCCCCACACCGCGCCCTTGGGGTTGTACTGGTAGAACAGATGGTACCACCCCTTGTAGTACATCGGAGCTGCACACAATTTCATCATGACGGAAATGTTTTTTCAAGAATTCTTCAATTAATAAACGTGTATAGTTTATCTGTCATCATGCACGGTGCACATTTTTAGGGAAAAACGACAAAAAAAAATTGTTGATCTCATGAACATGATTTGTGTTTAGCACTTAGCCGGCACATGGTCCATGCCTACATGTGGAGCTTTAGTGTCAGCCATTTCCAGTTCAATGCTAGATGTGCTCTGATGATCCCTTCATCTTCATGAAAGGCATTACAACTGTACTCTGCCGTGGAATGAATTTGCAAGTTGCATAGCAAAAATGAAAAGTAATGCAATTGAGTGGCAGGTATTGTGAATGGAAAAGGACGTACCGTTAGGATCTGGTGTTGCCAAGTGTTTCGCCACCGATGCAATCAGAGCGCAGAAAAGCCCACCAAAAAGATTAGAAAATCAAGTTAGAAACAAACCTCGACTACAATAATTGTTTAGGAAAGGTAAAAGCGGAGCGACCTACTTGGAACACGACTACTGGTACTAGACTAATCCATGGCAAGTGGCACCAGTTCCCGTTCATTGGGAGTTTTACGTTTAACAAAGACTGAAAATTTGGCGTTTAACTGCTGGTTGCTGCTAGACCACGGCATATTACACTGGAAGACTCTACAACTAGCATGAATAAAACAATCATGTTTACCGAGTTGAGTTCATGGGATCATTAAGTTCATGGTGTACTCCCTAACAAGCACGTTTGAGCTGCCAGTCACATCAATATTCCCAATTCCTAACGCATGGATGTACGCCTACAACTACAAGTGACACGTCAAATCCTGAACAAGCTTAGCCTCTTAGTTCAGATGATGTTTCAACATATTAGTCATCATCAAAACTACCTTGGTTAGTCTATACGATCCGTGAAATTATTGTGTCTCAGCAACAGAGCACCGTGGAGACTACTGGCTCAATAGGTTCCTAGCTAGTGTTCTACGAGTGGCCGGCAAAAACACAAAACTGCACGTTCTACCTCGACCAAGATCTCGAGTGAGCAGGTTATGACATTACCATTGATCCAGTTCTTGAGGGGCTGGAAGTGGTACCCGGTCCTCAGCAAGGGGTCGACAATGGAAGGCGGCACGGCCTCCGTCGTCGCAGCCTCCGTGTCGAGGAGGTCATCGTAGACGACGTGAGACGCCGCGGCGAGCTGCAGAAGCAGCAGCCACGCCAAGGCAACCCTTCCGAGTGCTCTCATTGCTCTCGCTCAGGCACACAACCGCAGTGATAGCAAGAGAGAAGGTTGAGAAGGGTGCCGGAAGCAGAGGCGAGGGGCGCTATTTATACTGTTCAGACGGAGGCCGGAGCGCGGAGCGTGCGAGGCATATCCAGCACTGGGAGCTCAGAGCTTCCACCACGTTTCCTCTGGATTAGGCAATGCCTCCATCGCTTTGCCTCGTGGAGATCACTAGACTGCTTATTGGCGAGGGAGTCATAACTAACTAGTAGGAGCTGCCAGAAATATGCGATTTTTCATCTCGTGAGGACTCTTATCAGGCACAGGCAAGTTTCTGACGCTGTCAACCTAGTTTTGGGCGTAATATAATTAAGTGCTAGTGCATCACCTGACACGGCTTGCTGCTTTAGGAGCGTGGAAAATCGTGAGTCGACCGCGCGTAAGCGGACGAATTTTCTCAAAGTTTATGTTCTGTTATATCTTCTGTTTGTATTCGCACTGTAAATTTAGCAGTTGATTGGACGCTTGCGTGCGGCACAAACGTGGGGAACGTGGTCATCGAGTAAGTTCTCTGAACCTACATGAAATTCTTTGCAGTACAAACACAGCATTTGTACTGCAGCTGATGCTTTATCCTTACTATCGATCATGCCAACAACAATTCACACGTTATCCATGTTTTCAACGGTGGAATTTGTAGGAGTGTGATAACGCGTGACTGTATAAATATCATCACGTAATTATTAAAAAAAAAAGTTTAGGTAGCCCTCTTGTCCCTGTTTTTGCAGGCAGTGGTGGGCGCGAGGATGAGGGAAATGGGTGTTCAAACATATCACTATGACAATGAACTGTAACAGAAAGTTACACAACCTTTTCCAAAAACCGTTGCAAAAGCTTTTGTGAGTTGGAAATGTGAAGTTTACATCAAAATATCCTTCATTTGTCTTCACCATATGTCATGTGTCTATATGTATCATTTCTTAAGAACTGCTGTTGTTTTCATTCCCTACATTCCACTTGACTGATCTGCTATAACTTTTTTGGGCCCTCTCTATGAGCTGTTAAATCGATTGTCTAGATTGTCAAAATGGAAATGAACAAACATTTGAGACAAGTGAGGTGCCCTTCATATCATTCAGTTATGGATGCACATAACCAATTTCTGCTGCTGCAGGCAAGTGCATTGTTATTACTATTTGCCAACAATACTTATTACTCTACTATGGTGCTGAATTCATTGTACTTGCACAATACCGCCTGTCCTAATCGTACGTCTAGATGGTGTTCCCTGCGCCGTTCCACATATTCAGCCGCTATCACAGATAGATGCTCAGAAAACTTTCAGTAGGATATACGTAAAAAAGTGAGAATGCAAGAGTGGGCCATTCCTCATTTTGAGTATTCATTGACTATGGAGATCAATTGGGGCCTAAAAGACCCCCCTCGTATTGCGATGACTATTCAGCAGCACCATTCCCCTTTCCTTCTAGTTGCACACTAGCCATATCTTTGATGAAGCGGGTAAAGGTTCATGCATGAAGTATACCAATGTTTTCAGACGATGTAACTAACTAGATTTCGCAGAGCACACCACATTGCAGACTACTTTTTACCATCACCGCAACACCCATGGGTCTCGCAGAATTTGTTTCCATTGGTGCTAGTGGCTAAACACTCTGCATCTTATTCCATTTCCCTTTTCCTTCGGATAGCTTCCCAAACGATCAACTGCCCATTACGCACTACTCCTTCCCCTGCATGACAAATAGGCACTGGATCTAGCTGGAGCGTGGTTAGGTTTCTAAAAGCACCGTCGACGACGGGCAAACTTTCGGAGCACACCGTGAACAACTGGGCATATTATTGTCCTGTTGTTCGCTGTCCTCTACTCCTAAACTGGTTTCAAAACTTTAGTGCTACGTCGGCCATGTCCATTCCAATTCGAGCTCGACCTCCCACTACGCGCACGTTCTCGATCGGCCGGCGCATCCCCTCGGATCGGCTCGTCCTCTTTTTCTTCGCGACACTTATTTGGTAAGGCTTTCGCCGCCCACGGGAAGCCAACGAAAAGGCCTCGCGCACTGGAGATTCTTGTAGCCCTTGCGTCATTGTTTCGTCAGAGTATGATGAGGTCTCGAAGTGGAAAAAGGTGAAGATGCAGTGAACTGATGGATGGCAGTAGTGAACTGATTGATGCCCCCAGCTTGTAGTGACCGTGTCATCACAGAGATCAAGGAAGAAGCTTCTATGTGGAGCGCTGCAGGAGCGAAACGACTCGCTGCGCTTGTAGTGACTCAGTTTAGAGAGTAATCAGATATGTACCCGCCGGTTTAGCCCATGCTCCTAAACCTGGCGTTATGCTGTAAGTGCGCTTCTGGCGCATGAAACTCCATTTCTTCTTATAATGCAAATGCCGGCAACGTTCCGGATCTTTCGAAAAAAAAAGATTGATGCCCCCAGCTCCGAATCTGATGCAGGGTCTTCTGCGAGCTTGATTTGAGGGGATTCTTGTTGGGTCCATATGCGAATGGATCGTCGTCGAATTATGAGGTTTGGGCTCCGAAGATTTGAGGGGATTCTTATTGGGCCAAAATGCGAATGGATCGGCGTGGGGGCAAAACCGGAAAAGTGAAAAAAAATTCCTCTCACTCGTTCTGTATTAGTTTAGATAGATCTTGTTTCTCAAAAAAAAAAAAAAAAAAGGATAGATCTTAAATCATAACATCCAGAAAGTAAGTTTATACATGTTAGCACTCTAGATCTATTCCTGATAGGACACTGCACCACCACCTCCTTTAGCTATGCTTTGATAATGTTCATCAGCTTGAGGTAAAGTAATTCACTAGCTGCAATAGAAAGAAGTTCAGCATTAGTGGTACAGCCAAAACATACAAAGACAGGCTACCAAAGTCAACTCATCACATACCACTTTAAGAAATTTATCAGAAAACTGAAACTCTGACGCAAATTCCTCCCGAGGAGTGGCCAAGGCCTCCTTGGTCGGTGATGAGAAGGTTGGATTCTCCATTTGTACTTTAATGAAGATCATCAACTGTCTCTTAAGGTCACACTCTTCAATTTCAGCTAGCTGAAGTGTATCTTTCATGAAACTCGTAGCATGAGCGACAATCAGGTTCGACACATAATCAACATGATTCCCGCCTGAGATGGTTGCAAATTTGTTTACGAAGCTGACATGCAAGACACAAAACGTGTAACATACCAACTGTAAAGAAGTTCCTTGCACATAAAACTAACCCACTAACCCACGGTTACCTGCTTGAACTGCCCTCCACTTAAACTCACACCCACCTCCAATTGATCATTAACCTTTTCGCAGAACCTGAGAGAACGCATGTGTGAGTGATTAGAAACACCATTCTTAAGAGATTTGGACTAGAGAACTTTCAAACAAATGTCTATCTGAAAATATCACATACCATGGGAACGACTTGGAACTTAGAGGCTTGATATGGCGATGGACATAGCAAGGGAAGCCCCTAAGCAGAAACATCTTCCGGCCATTGAACATGACTTGCACGGTAACTCCTAGGATCCCAGCCATATCAAACGCTCTCTTCTTCATGAGGTCCAGGCCATCCTCTTCAAAATACGTCATGTTGAACTTGGCGAGGTCTGGCTTGAAGGTCATCATGGTCCAATTCACCCCCTTCCTGTAACCTGGCTCCAACTTCTTTCCCATGTTTTCAGAGAAAACCTGCAAAAATATATATTGAAAGTCAACATTATGGTGTATATCTGGACAACAGGGTGGCTTTCCCTTAACAGATGAACTGCTTATCGTACGGTGTAATAATACTAGCGCTCGCTCGCACAGAAATCAAATCTGGCCAACGAATATATGAGGGTATCATGGTCATTTATCTGAGGAATAAATGGTGATCTGCAGGGTTAAATTGATTTTTTTTTGTTATTATACTGGCACTTGCAACAACGGAATCACTCTATTATTAGTCCCAAGAATAAATACTTTACAATTCGAATCATAATAAAGCATTGCTACAATTTCAGAAACATATCCAAAAAGTTGACCATTATCTATTGCTGCGACATCACTGATGCTGAAGCATTAAATCATATTTACATAACTAAAGAGTAGGCGTATGCTAGTGCTTGATATTTGGTAGCCTTGCTGAAAGTGTTCACCCTGTAATTCGAACAACACACTGCAAAAATGAGTTAGAAGGACAAGTTATTGAAAAATACAAATCATAGTGTATATACTACTTTAACTAATCCTATTTTGAACATAAATATAGCCATGAGCGTTCAGCACATCTAATAAAGCCTAATTCAAACCCAATAATATAGTAGTCCTGCATCTACTATCCAACAAAATCAAACGCTTCAAACTAATTGTTCATACTTCACTATTTTGACACACACTCAACCCAGAATGCTTCTTTGAATTGCTTCCAACATATTTGTTTGGTAATTATGCAACTGGATATAGAAGCAACCGCCGTGCTACATTGGCTGTGTGACAAAAAAGCCATCAACAAAACCTATCTGAATGTTATTCCCAGGGCATGTTACCCAGCAAACAGACAGAATTAGTGGCTTGCTTTTGTTTTTTTTTTTTTTTTTTTTTTTTTTTTTTTGGGTTGTTGAAACGGGCTTGCTTTTGTGTTACAACATAAGAAGGCACCATTTCAAAGCTCCCTGCGTTGGACATGATGAGATGTTGCAGCTAATGCTCTCAAAAGTGATACATACATGCATATTAAACCTGGAATCACCTCAGAATTTTATTCCTGCAGCTGTGCGTGTGTGTTTTGTAGCATGCAGGCCACAATACCAGGAGTAAACATAACATCATGTCATCCAGATTTGATAAGTATTGATTAGTAGGTTTGAAATCCCAGCCTGTTACTTAAGATCAGAAGGGGTTGTTTGCTTGTTGCTTAGGTTAGTTGATCAGCGTCTATGGCTATAAAGGTAGCTATGATCCCAATAGAAGGGTAGGCAAGAAAGAAGACGACTAGATCCTCTTCTTGTGCCATGGGATTATGCCTTTTCATATGACAACGAAACAAGACGGGCATATGTACCAAGGTTTATGTGTCCCTAGAAGTGAAGTTATATGCAAAAAGTATTAATCAAACAATGAAACAAGCCCAATAATAAGTTGTTCTGTCCAATTATAGATTTTTGTGCACATGGTTCAAACAGTATTTTGTCAGGAGTCAAAAGACAATAGCAACAAATTTGAAACTTGCCTGGTTAGTGGTTGGTGAAGCGAGCATTGGTGATATAACATACTATTGACTATCTAGTAGATACGGAAACCACCCCGCTGATAGTGCAAGAAGAAAATATGTAAGCAAAAACACCAATTACATTGGGAGATTAAACAAACTGGCAATGGCAGATTATACCTGGTCAATGATAATCAGCATCCTCAGTTATAAGTGTTTCCAGTTGCGGTAGGTCCAAACTATGTACACGGAGTTTTGGGCACCTCCAAACCTTTAGCTCCTTGAGGGAAGTGAGGCCAGCAAGCGCATCGCAGTACTGCAGATTAGGGCAGCATTCTAGGCAGAGTTTAGCAAGCAAGGGCAGACTTTCCAATTCAAGCCAACTGGGGAATTTGTAAGCCTCATAATTACATATTCTCAGTTCGCTTAGGTTACGATATGGTTTCAAGCTCTCAAGAAGTTGATCATGTGATGTAGTAACTAGTTTTGGTTGCAAGACATGTTGACAATGCTGCTTTCCAATAGAAAAATCTAAATGTAGTATTCGGAGGTACTTTTTACTCTGCAGTTGGGCTTCATTTGCATCATTGATGTGAGATACGCTACCCAATCCGTAGATATATAGCTCCCTGATTTTGTCAAGGTTCATCAGCTCTCTTATGCCACCACTGCAACCACATCTGTTGATACTCATTGGAGGCAAAGTATGCAGGTTAGTCAGGCGCATGATTCCATTTAGTACCGGTTTGGGGTGGAACATATCTGAATACAATTCCAGAGTTTGCAGATTGTAAAAGGAAAACATAGAATTCGGGATCATAAATTCTGCACACCAAATTCTGAGTAACAAATGGCGTAGCAGTTTCAGGCTACCTATGAGTTCAGGCAATGCCTCAACAAGACTGTAATGCACGTCGAGAGTCCGCAACTTCTTACAGTTCAAAAGCAATGCTTCTGGATTTTTAATAATGGGATAACCTGCCCTCACTATGAGAGCCCTGAGAGAATGTGGTATAACTGGAATTTCAAAAGACCCAACACCTTCAGGTATGTATAGATACCGAATAGTTTGTGGAATTTCATTTGATGATGTATCTTCGTCAAGTTTGTAGAACTCTTCTTCTGCAAGAAAGCATGCAAGATCATGGATAAGATCATGCATGCGGTATCTAATACGATGATCAAACTGAAGCATTGACCGCAGAATTAACTCCTTTAAATACATTGTTCCGGTTTCATACTTGTTATCACTGCTGTCCCAGGGAATCAAGTCAAGTAATTCCCAAAAACGGGTAATTGTAGTGTAACAAAGTGAATGAGTTTTGGGAAATAGAGATAGGGTAAGAAAGCATCGTCTTAAGCATACGGGCATGTGCTTGAAGCTCAATTCTAAAGCTGGTAAAACCTCATTCCGTGGTTGTTCCAAGTCCCACATTTCATTTTGTAATACATCCTCCCATATCTTTTGATCACTCTCATATCGTAACATGCTTCCTAGTACCTTGATTGCTAGTGGCAGGCCCTTACACTTTTCAACAATGCTCTTGCCAATCTCTATCAGGTTTGCTGGAGTGTCCGACTCTTTCTCAACAATAAAGGCAGCTTGCTTGAATAGTGACCAGCTCTGATAAGAACTTAGGCAATTTAAGTGATAGCAAGGCATAGTCTGTATCAGTTTGGCAACTGCCTCATTCCGAGTGGTTACTATGATCTGACAGATCCTTGCCGTTGAGAGAGGTGTACAGAACAACTCCCATAAGTCTCTTCGTTCACTCCATACATCATCCAACACAAGTAAAACCCTCTTGCCTTTAATTTCAGCTGCCAATTTCACCTGCATATCAGCAAGTTCTGTAAAGTCGCACATCTCATCTGTGAGTGAACCATATAGTTTCTTTGTTATTTCATTGACATCAAGATGCTCCGACACATAAACCCAAGCAAGCTTGTGAAATGATTGGTGCACCATTGCATCGTTATACACAAGTTGTGCTAGCGTTGTCTTGCCTAATCCTCCCATACCAACAATGGCCATGACAGAAACAGGACTTCCTACACTTTTCCCTGTTATGGACAATATTTTCTTAACAATTCTGACTTTGTCTTGGTCTCTCCCCTGAATGCTCTTTTCAAACACAATAGAGCTCGTATGCCTTGAACTAGTGATACTAGGTGTGTACTGTTTCTCTCCATCATCCTCTGATAAAGTGAAATGGTCAGAGTAGTTTATAATCTCACTAAATCTCTCTGTAATTTTCCTTGTTTGAAGCAACAACTCATTTGGAACTGCTATGACACCGGCATCCATTGAATAGGCCCCACTTTCCTTTTTTAAGAAAGAAGAAAAGGCAAAGTCATTACGCATTTTTCATTTTTTTTCCTATAAAGATTAGTGCAACAAGCGTAAGCCCAACACCTCATTTTATTATCTATAACCTGTAGTGTTTGAACTTTGAACAATTTCAATGAAGAAAATATTGTGCTACTTTAGAAGAAAATAATTTCAATGAAAATTTTTATTATCTGTAACCTGTAGTGTTTGAACAAATGTATGTCTGACACCTCATTTTGCTAAATTCCAAGTACAACTATCGAAATAGAATATGTGCTACGATTTACAGTTGGCCATATCATTTCCAAAAAAGAGCAAAGTTCTCATATCAATTGACATTTGTGTTATTTTGATCATGTTATATTTTTGGAATATTAAAAGGTTAAAATGTTTGAAAAATGAAATGTATGAAAACTTCAAAAGTGAATATACAAATATCTAAATTTACCTTTCTAGGTTTTAAGTATCAGCTTCGGTTTCCTAAACTTGGAATTTGCTGACTAAACCGAGGAAATTTTCGATTTGACACTGTTATGATAAACCAACAGCAAACTTGTCACAGTAAAAGTGTAAACAGTGTGCTGCAGAGGGACCAACCATTTGAGGAGTGTGTAATAACAGTTGGCCTGCTTTTCTAATAAAAATGTTAATACAGATTTCTAAAGCTTAGGAAGTAAGAGTCGCAGGATGAAGTCCTTGAATTTCAGGAGTAAATCACATAAACATGTATAGTTAGTATTGTTGAAGTGTATAAGTGAATTGCCTACCTTCTCCCATTGGCTTAAACTTTTGGGTTCATCTGGTTAGTGCGTTCACTCTAACATGGTATCAGAGCCAGGAGGTCTCGAGTTCAAATCCTGGTAAAGGCATTATTTGTACCTGCATCCCTTTATTTCCACGTTTGCGCCTTTATCTCTGGCTGCACGTGAGTGGGGGTGTTGAAGTGTATAAGTGAATTGCCTACCTTCTCCCATTGGCTTAAGCTTTTGGGTTCATCTGGTTAGTGCGTTCACTCTAACAAGTATCACGCATACTTTAACTAGATAATAACAAGGGCCTGTTTGGTACAGATTCTAGAGTGGATTCTGGATTCTGCTTCTCACACTGTAGATACAGTAAAAACACTGTAGCAGAATCCATAACATGCGAAACCGTAGCTTCTCACGGATTCTGACACAGTAGCTACAGTTCGCTACAGTAGCAGAATCCGTTTTGCAGAATCCACGCCAAACAGGCCCCAAGTTCTTTTTGTAGACTGTGCAAAATAGTAGCCTCATGTGATGATTAAGGTCTCGAACATACATTCATCGAAGTGAGAAAAAACGTGCATTCCTTACCCTGATGTACTGGAAGCACAACAACAATTTGAAGAAATAAATGTTATTCGATTTGAAGTGAGAGTCTTTAACTTTTCATCATAATATAGTTATGGTTATGAGCACACTCTTTCATAATTTCTAAGTATGTAGCAGGTGCAGGTTGGCGGAATGCAAACAGATACAGATCTACATGAACAGAAATATTGGACCAAAATACCTCTTGGAGCTTGCACTTGCTGGTGTTATTAGCAACGCCAGATGGCTGGAGTGCCTCCTCAGCCTTGTGAAGCATTGCTCGAATACTGCACATGGTCCTTTCGAGACTAGTCCTCAGCTCCTCAAGGCCCGTGCTTGCGGTGGGGGTCACAGAAGACGAGGACGCCGAGAGCGTCTTATAAAAGGAGGAGAGCTTATCCAATGAAACTTCAATCTGCAATTGTTGTGACATGTTAAAATTGTGCTGATATATATTGACAATAATTTTTTTTTTAGCATAGGGAATATATTGATATTATTCCAGCCTCTGCATCCAAAAGATACATGTAGCTTACACAAAAACGCTCAAATCCATATCGCACAAAGGCTTCGGATAAAAGAGCTCACACCAAAAGGGAAAAAAAGAAAAAAGACCCCTCTCCTAGCTGAACAACCATCCAACAATCCTACTCGATCCCGATCGTCATGACAATGAGCCAACGCACAAAGGCCAAGCGTCGGCATTCCCCGCACATTAGCTCCAAAAGAATTAGGGCCGCCACTAACAAGACCTGATTGTCCGCACACAAATCTAATTTGCCAACATTGAACGCTATTGCCACACCACATCAGACCTGATTTGAGGCCTCACCGAGGATGTGCGGCAGCGGCCGTCGACCTAGAATTGGACTGTATGAGATGTCAAGCCTGTGACATGCAGATTGGACGCCGTCACGCGAGCCACCACAACGAGAACTGGATCTAGCCATGTAGCATCATGATATCTTCTTCCAAAATTCCTCATCACCTACTGCGGGTGCGCCTTCTTGTAACCATGGATGCCACCGTTGGAGAATTAGGAAATGACTCAGGTCGTTATTTGGTCATCACCACAGCCCAGAAACGAGATGCATACAGAGACACATGAACATAAGTTGGCCCGACTCATAAGGTAGCTCACCTCCTGGATCTTACGCCTGCCGGCAGATCGATCGAGAGCCTCCACCCTGCACAGATTCACCTCGTACTCGTACTCCTCGACGACATCCTCAGCGTCGTACGCCACTTCCTTGAGCTCCTTGAGCCGCAGCTTGGTGGACTCCTCACGGATGTTCCAGTGCATATCGGCGTCGTGCAGCGTTGCCCGGATCCTGCGCATGGTCCTCTCGAGTCTCCTTAGCTCCTCTTGGTCGTCCTCCAGGCTGGACGAGGAGGGCACCGAGGAGAAAGCGCGCAGGAAGGAACTGAGCTTCTCCAACGCCCTCCCGATGGAGGATGACGCCAACATGCCGGACATCGTCGGATCTGCTTCTGCCCGCGGCACTCAGAGAAGATGTGAAAGAGGAAGTGAAGGGAAACGCAGAGCAGGGTGCTTCTTGGCAACTTCAGAGCAGGGGCAGGTGTTGAAAAAAAAAAGGACTTAAAAAAAAAGACTCGGCCCCAGGGTTTGCATTACCGTTTTGACCGGAAAAACCGGACGCCACCGAGATCTCCGGTTTTCGGAAAAACTGAAAAAACCGGTCGAAAACCAGATTAAAATTCAAATGACGAAATTTGAATGAAAAAGGTTGAAATTTTCGGTAAACCGGTACGATTAACGGGTAAACCGGACACAAATTCCGGTAAACCGGACAAAAATTTCGGAAAACCGGTTTAGAGAGATAAAATAGAAAAAAAGAAAAACTGAAAACATTGAAACAAAAAATATGTTAAAAAAACTAGATGCAATTTGCAGAGCAATGGTGAAAACCGAACACAAAAATTCGATTGTTTGCTTGGTCAAACAAATCAAACAATGTTGCTGGCCGTTATTTTCTATTTTTCTAAATTCTTTTTTAACCCAGGAAACTTCCTCGAATTTTTTGACCCATCAAATGATCGAATTTTCATGTTCCGTTTTCGCCATTGCTCTGCATATTTCATCTAGTTTTTTTTCATATTTGTGTTTCAAAAATTTTAAAATTTTTTAAAATTTTTAAAATTTAAAATCGAAAACCGGACTACCGGGTAAACCGGACCGGACCGGTTTTTCCGGTTTTCGTGAAAACCGGTCCGGTTTACCGCGGTTTTGTAAACCTTGCTCAGCCCAACGGGAGGCTGGCTTGTAGCCGGTTAATGTGGTAAGGAAAAAAGTAGGAAAGAGAACCGCTTCTTGGAGCGTGCCTAACTTCACTCGGGTTCTAAGGCGTTGTGGGGCCGCTGATATCTTTCTTCTCTCTCTGACATGCTGACCCGCTATTTGTGTTAGAGTCAAAAAAGCTAATGCGTTGTAAGATTGGGCAGTAGGCCGGCTCCAGATGAGCTACCGCCCTCTCGCGTCGGCTGATGTGAAAAAACAGTCCTTAAATACTCCAAGGGCGGGGAGGCGGCAACCAGAGGCTGCTGCTACAGGCCAGCGGCTGGTCCAGGGGTGGGGAGGTGGCCGCCATCAAGGTAGAGTACCCGTAGCTGCCCGCTGCAAACTCTGGAGTAAGAAGGAACGAGATAATGCAATCAACACCATCTATAAAGAGGTGGATCCAAGCAATACCATCGATAAAGTGGAGTTCTAATATACCCCACTTTCAACATATTTCGTTTACTTTTCAACATGAACAGATTTGGCCGTGACCTTTTTGCCCCTGGAGCCTCACTCAACTATCGCTCTTGTTTCCGTGACCCCGGGCATTGGTTCGCTCTGTTTCCCGAACGAAAGAGAAAAAATAGAAGACCGGCACAGCTATAACTCATGTTGCATTTAGTAGTCTTTTGAGCTTTTGTGGACTATTGAACCATATTCTTTGGCCATATGATGCAAACGCTGAAAATGTGAATCCATAACTACTAAGTATTTTGGATGCCTTGGACATGTCGATTTGGATGTGTTAACTGTTGTTATTTAGTCAATGTGTGTTACTATCCTATCATTGTGGCTTGATAAAATATTGTGTTTCTGTAATCTACCCAAAGGCCATGCTATATTTTTATTTTGAAATAGCATTCTGTTTATAGATGAACCATGGTGAGGGGCAAAAGTGTCCATTAAATGTTATGTTTATGCTGAAAAGTAAAGAGAGAGGAGAGATGCTTTTATTAGTGGTGTATATTGGCTCCTCATGCTTATGCATGGTGAAGCATGGTGTTATTTGGATCCACCCCTTAGGCATGGTGTTGATTGAATTCACCAAAAGGAACAGTACACCATGAGACGGAGTCTGTCTATTCACGTCAACGGACGATGAGTGTCACTTGGTAGGGTGAAAAAAGTTTTCCTTCTGGCTCATTCTTTATTGGTTAGTTTAGATCCGTAACATTCAGAAAGTAAGTTTAATTTATGGGGGCAATTTCGTATATGTCATTGTAAAAAAATTGTAATCCCGTATATGTCATTGACATCTCAGTGACAGGTAGGACCTACCTGTGTCACTGACAGTATTTAGGATTATACAAATTTGCAATGGCGCCTAAGAAATTTTCCCTTAATCTATACACGTTGCCCTCTCAATCTATGCCTGACGAACAGTGTACAACCACCTCCTTTAGCTATGCTTAGATAATATTCCTCAGCTTTAGGTAAAGTAATTCACTAACTGCAATAGAAAGAAGTTTAGCATTAGTGGTACAGCAAAAATATACAAAGCTTGTCTACCGCAATCAACTCAACACATACCACTTTTAAGAAATTTATCAGAAAACCAAAACTGTGCCGCGAAGTCTTCCTGAGGAGTGGTCAAGGCCTCCTTGTCGGTGAAGCGAAGGTTGGATTCTCCATTTGTACTTTAAGGAAGATCATCAAATGTCTCTTAAGGTCATACTCTTCAATGTTAGCTAGGTGAACCGTATCTTTTATGAAACTCACAGTATGAGCGACAATCAGGTTCGACACATAATCAACATGAGTCCCACCTTAGATGGTTGCAAATTTATTCACAAAGCTGGCCTGCAAGATACAAAGCATGTAACATGCCAACTGTAAACACATCATAAGAAGTTCCTTAATTGCCCATAAAACTAACCCACAGTTACCTGCTTGAACTGCCCTCCACTTAAACTCACACCCACCTCCAATTGATCATTAACCTTCTCGCAGAACCTGAGAGAACGCATGCGTGAGTGATTAGAAACACCATTCTTAAGAGCTGACTAGAGAATTTTCAAACAATTGCATGTCTGAAACTATATCACATACCATGGGAACGACTTGGAACTTAGAGGCTTGATATGGCGATGGACATAGCTAGGGAAGCCCCTAAGCAGTAACATCTTCCGGCCGTTGAACACGACTTTCACGGTAACTCCTAGGATGCCAGCCATATCAAACGCTCTCTTCTTCATGAGGGCTAAGGTATCCTCTTCAAGATACGTCATGTTGAACTTGGCAAGGTCTGGCTTGAAGGTGACCATGGTCCAATTCACCCCCTTCCTGTAACCTGTTATCTGACTTCTTTCCCATGTTTTCAGAGAAAGCCTGCAAAAATATATATTGAACGTCAACATTTATGGTCTATATCTCGACAATAGGGCGGCTTTCACTTACCAGATGAACTGCTTATCCTAGGGTGTACGATCCGCATACTAATGCTCAACTTTAAATTATACTACCTTTTGAATGTATGATGTTCATAAAGCTAACCTAGTCCAAACTAGATTTATTATCTTAGGGCTCCTTTGGAACGCAGAAATTTCATAGGAATCGCACAGGAATTTCATAGGAAACAGTTCAATTTCACAGAAAAAATACAGAAAAGGAAAAAATTTCCTCCAATCCAAACGAGCCCTTAAATATCAAATGTTTAAGAACCCAAGGAGTACTCAACAAGGTCAATGCCACAAATTATTATGCCCTGCACCTGATCTAATCTGAAACTTCAGCATCTGCTCACAAACAGCTAAATGTTCAACACTAGTACTAGTATAAACCTTACCCATCTTATAATTTCTTAAAGCAACATGGTCATATAGCAGACAAGTATATAGTATGTGCTAGTAAAAATAATAATCATAGTGTTCCACGCAGACATATTTATACTATTATTTTCCCTAGTACATACTGGGGCTAAGAGCATCCCAGCAGATTGAGCAAACACACCCCATTGAGTAAATTTCCAATTTTTACTCAACCAAAATCCTCCAGCAGATTGAGTATCCCATTGAGTAAATCCAGAAAATTTACTCAATCCCCTAAAACAGCCCCTCCATTGAGTAAATATACTCAATCCACACCAATTGAGTAAACCGATTGAGTAAAAGATTTGTTCATGGTGGGGGGCAACCGCCGCCTCTTCCACGCCCTCCGCCGCCACTCCACCTCCGATTCCGGCCACCGTCCTGTTGACAGCAAAATTGGCTTCTACTGCTTCACACACATGGCCTGAGAGATTTGCTTGACTCTGTTCAGGACCAAACTTGGAACGCGATGGATTCCGGAACGTGCCAGTCGATTTTCCCTGCAAATCGACAAAGACAAGAAAAGCGTGTAAAATCCCTGGGCTATCGGCCCCGGACAGGCCGATGCGTAACCGCAGCCGATATAAGCAAATAATGAAGTAAAGTAATTAATAACATGATGTTTGGTCGGCTGTCGGCTAGAAACGGATCGGCATGTTCGCAAAAAAGAAAACTCGCACGATAAATAAAGCAATCATATGAGTCCAAATCGACATCGACAAGCATGGTAACATAGCATATGATCGGCAAAACTCCATCGGCAAGCATGATATAATTATCAAATCGGCATCGGCAAACATGCTTCAAATCTTCTACTCGTTAAAAGTAAGACTTTAAACAGCATAAACAAGCAAAGGTTTGAATTTGGTAAGCAATCGGCTAAACACCCCGAAAGAATTATCAAACTAATAGATTTAACTAAATTATCATGCTGCTAATTGCTTTTCCCAGGACAAGTCAACTGAAGAAAAACGTAAAACGGGACCAGGTCAAACCGGAGTACACAATCGGCAAGCAATAAACTTAATTGAATCTAAATCGTTCAAATGGTGACTCGAATAACTAGATTAAACGGTGATCGGCATCGGCAAACGACTACTAGGCTACAGCTAGGACAAGTCAACTAAACTGTAACAAAGAATTGGACCAGGTCATTAAACAATTCCAAGCAGTAGATACGCACGATCTCTAGATTAACCT
The DNA here is from genome assembly GCA_007726485.1 of Eragrostis curvula. Lineage (NCBI taxonomy): Eukaryota > Viridiplantae > Streptophyta > Magnoliopsida > Poales > Poaceae > Eragrostis > Eragrostis curvula. The sequence continues at coordinate 11,423,307 of RWGY01000031.1, forward strand.
AAATTACCGGATAATTAGCAGCCACATCGATTCTAATTATGGACAGGTCAACATAACAGAAGCCGATGCGCTTACCTGACGAAATCCAAGTCGATGACCGGAGCCCCGATGAGCACCGATGTCGACGAAAATCCCGTCGAGAAAGGGTGGCGATGCGCCGAATAGTGATTGTATTGATTGATTAGGGTTTTTACAATACTTGTGGGGCCATATTTATACCCCTGACACACTCCGAATCTCATACGACTCGGTTAAGATCCCTTTCTAAACTAAAAAATAGAAAAAGAACTAAAAAAGGACTCGGACCCACACGTGCGTGCACACGTCTCCTTCTCTTCCACAATCCCCTGGTGGGCCACCACTTCTTCCACGCACCAGGTATATCTTCTTGACGCTGACAGTGAGCCCCAGGCCAAAATCCAGTGTCAACACATGCCTCCCCAAGCCGGGGTATGATATCTTCATGCACCGGATTGCTTCCTCATTTCTCGCGTCTCCTTGATCCTTGCGCCACTTTCTATGCCTCTGCAACTTCCCATCGATTCTTGCGCCGTCTTCAACACACTGTGTACATGTCTTATCTTATAAATAGGGGCACCCACCCCTCCATTCTTCTTCCTCTCGCCGGCGCAACTTCCCCTCATTGCTCATTCTCTCTCTTCTTCCCAAAACAACTCCGGCGACCTTCTCCCCGGCGGCTTCATGGACCCGAACGCCCCTGCTGCTGCGGCGCAACTCACGGCCACTGCTCTCGACGTCCCCGAGGTATAGCTCTTCTCTTCCATGTACATTTCAACCATTAGCTCCCTTAGATCTAGGATAGCTTACACCGTATCTGTTCTTCGAGTAGACAAGAACCCATCTTGCGTTGAAATATGAGCACATCATCTTTCTGATTCTTGTCTTTCTTGCATTAGTAGATCCATTTAAAAGAAATGCGTTCAATCTCGGTCCACCATTGTTCACACCCTTATTAGATTCATCTTCTGCATTATTTTTAGGAGCTGCGCAACCAACTGCTGATCCCCACAGAATACAACACCCATCGCTATTTGGGACCCATGGGCAATCCGGATCCGATAGACTTCATCTGCAGTGAAACCCTCAGAATGCCCTTCAAGAGATCCCCAGTAAAGTTAGAAACTTGGGTAGGCAGCTTCAGATCATGGCCCTCTGCTGTTCTGGGCTGGTTTGAATGGTTCCATAGAATCAAGGCAGCCAAGCTAGACACCTGGAATACCGTCGTCATTGCACAGTGTTTAGAGCTTTCACTTGCCGATATGAGGAAGAATGAGCCTATGCTGTCGGCAGCTTGCTACATGTGGTCAGACTCCCTGAATGCCTTCCTCTTTGGTCATGGGCCGATGACACCTACCCTGATGGATGTCAAAATGCTTGTCGATCTGGACGTGACAACCCACATCAGTCACTTCTCCGTCAAAGTTAAGCCCAGCAAACAACTTGCTGTCAGAGAAATTGGAGGATGGGGAAAATATATCTCCACTTTCCAAAGTACCGGGACAGTATCTGACAAGGAACACGTAGCCTTCTTGATGATGTGGCTTGAACACTTCCTCTTCTGTGAAGCCCAACTCAACCCCGTGGCCAATCTTCAGAACATAGCAGAGAGGTTAGCTGAAGGTATCCAAATGCCCATCGGCAAGTATCTGCTTGGTGCCCTGTATTCCACACTTCATCAGGCTGCAGAAAAGCTTTGGCATGGTTCCACTGTCGGCAACATTGGCGGACCATGGTGGTTCCTCCAGATCTGGCTCTCTTTGCACATCTACAAAGCCTTGCAGCTTCCAGATCTGCACAACTTGAGTTTCCCCACTCCTGATGGGAACGGACGCCGATGCACAATACTAGGGGAAGCTCTGGTGTCGATGGACGGCATGAAAATGAATGCCGAGGACCTGGCCTCATTCTTCAAGGCCTTCTACAAGGGTATCATCCATGAACATCTCGAATGGTTCCCATACGGCAATCCATCGATCATGGGCAACTTTGAAAACCCTTCTTCCTTCCGAGCTGACAAGCCTTATGACACAGCAATATCGGCAACTATCTTCATTACCTACATCAAGCTTTGTATATTGCCGATAGGGTTGAATGGAACAGGCCGAACACCGCCATCATATGAGTTCTACAACCCTTCCTTCGCAGCTAGGCAGCTGGGTCTTGGTCAGATTCCACCAATTCTCTTCTACGCCGACAAGGCCAAGGCTCGGGCAGTGATCTCATCGAGCTTGGAGTATAACTGGCTATCTAGGCTAACCGATGGCATGAATATCAGGTACACCCAAAACTTGGTGTTATCTCCTTCACGCTCGAAACTCTTCAAGAGGTGGTGGGCAGAATGGTCCAGGCATCTTCGGTGTTCAAACACTTCATCACACCTATCGGCCTTGGTGCTCGCTGCACCAATAGGAGAGGTACACCCTTGCTCATATTCCTTTCATCGGTAATCATTACCTTGTATAAATACACTAACCAAATCTGCTATATCACTCGCAGTCCGACGCCGAAGAAGCTCCCACGGTCAGCAATAGCAACATCGGCATCGTATATGTACCTCCGAACCCAGAACCTGTTCTTGGTTGTAACACCCCTCTTTCTGGAGACAAAAAAAAAGTAAAATCAAATAAATAAATAAGTAAAATTCAAAAGGAATAAAAATCACTCCAAATTTGAACTTTTCCAAACCCTTACCTTGATATGAATTTTTCAAAATAAAATTCACTAAAGTAATTCAAGCCTAGATTTGAATTTGAAATTTTCCAAATATTAAAATATGTCCTCAAGTGCTTGTCATCATTTAAAATCCTACTAAAAATTTGAAGCTTTTTGAATTTACAACAAATTAAATAAACTTGTATCAAGTTTAGCAAAAACACTTGAATTTTCAAAAATTTTGAATTTCTAAAACTTGCATAAAACTTCACCATATGCATTTCTGTGTTTTATTAAATTTATTTTGAGTATTTGATCAACCTTTGCTTTGTTTGAATTTGAAATCCTTTCAAATTCAAATATCCAAAAAAAAAGAGATAAGCCTTTTCTATTGCTATCGGGCCGAGACCCAGCCCACCTCCCCTTCCTTTTCCTTACTTAACCGCGCCTGGGCCGCGCCGTTCGGTTCCGGCCCGCCCAGCCAGCCCAGCCCGCGTCGCTCCTCTTCCCCCTCCTCTCGCCGACAGGCGGGACCCGCAAGTCAGTCCCGTCCCCTACCCCTTTCTTCTCCTTCCGCGTGTCGCGCCGGCGCCCTCGGCCCCTACCTCCTCCCGACCCGACTCCGGCGGCGCCGCCGGCCGCCATTACTCCACGCCGCGCCGACCTACTATTGCGAACCGACTTACTTCGGTCGATAAAAGGGTGCCGCGCCCCCATTCCTTCTCCCTCTCGCGCATCCGCCCGTCTCCCTCTCCCTCTCTCGCTCTCTGCCCTTGCTTCCCGCCGGCGACCACCTCCGGCATCCTCTTCCCGCAGGAGCACGCTCTCACCCTCTCTCCTTCTCTCCCCGAGCCACATCAGGCCGTGCACCACCCCGACTTCCCCTTTCTCCACACAGCCAGGTCCGGAACCCTGCCCGAGCTCGGAGCTAGGGTTCCGGTGAACTCGCGAACTGCCGCGCTCCCGGTCCCCTACGACCCCTCCAAGCGCTCGGTGAGCTCTCCTGAGACTCCCCGCTCCTCGCGCAACCCCCCTTTCTCTTCCCTTTCCCCCTCTCTAGCGCCCGCACCGAGCACCACCGCCGCCGCCGGCCGTCTCCGTCCACCTCCGCCCCGCCCGAGACCCCAGTCAGCTTCCTCACGCTCCCCTCAAGCTTTCCCCTCCCCCTTTTCCTTTCTTCGCGCGCGCGCGGGGGATTTCTGTCGCACCCCGCCGCCGCGACCACCTCCGGCAGCCGCTCGCCGCCGTTTGTTCGCTCGCCGTCGTCGACGTGCTGGCCCACCAGCTGCGCCGTCGCGCGGTGAACCTCGACGTCCACTCCCCGTCGCTCCTCCCCCCTTCTAACCGCCGCCGGCGACCTCCCCGGCGATGCGCCGCCGCACGCCCGCTCCCCAGTCCACCGTGGACTGGTGGACCGCGGCCTCGGCCCGGTCTACGAGTCCATGGACCCAGTCCACGGCCCTTTCCCCTTTATGACGTCAGCTTGCGCAATAAACAGAATTTCCAATAAGGAAATAAATCCAAATATTCTGGAAAATCCCAGGGGCCCTGTAATTTGCAGAAATGCCCCTGAGCTTTTTAATAATTATGAAAAGGTCCTGGAATTTTACAGAAAACCCCCTCAACTTTTCTGAAATTATGTCTTAGCCCCTGTAATCTTACACTTAGACCCCGAAACTTTTTCATAATTACGGAATGGTCCCTGAGAACTCTCTGTAATTACTTTTAAGCCCTCAAAATCTTTTTATAATTACAACTAAGTCTCTAAAACTTCAAAACTCCATATCTTTTTAATCCGAACTCCGTTTTGGGTGATTCTTGCGCCCACGGGTCCGTGAAATCGCGAAGTACCTCATGGTACTGTCCATGGAGCCCCACACTAGGTCTAGAAATCTTTGATCCCCAAAATACCCCTCACTTCTTATATCTTTTCACGGCTAAACATGCGATGATGATCACACATGTCGTGAACATCTGAGCATCAAAACCTAACCCATCTTGTGATACTATTCTGCCTAATATCTTCCTTATCGCAAACCCTGCTTCATCCTCGTAGTCCGCATTTATTCTTTTGCTCACTATCTATAAACCTAGCAAACCTTCGTGACATCTCACTTCCAAATCGAGTACTCCCCCTTTATCGGAAATTCGATCCGAACCTACTCTAAACCAATCATCGCTCGATCAAACCTAACCTAGTACCCTCGCCCAACTCCTTTTGATTCCTTGTTCTACTCTTATAATTGATCACTTATTGGATTTTATCGGAATTATGATCCATTGCTATTTTAAATTGCCAGTGTATGACTCGTTATTTGAACTCGGTATTTTCCTCTGCAATCATGCATTCATGCCATGCATGATCACGTACACGTACCGCCATCATGCACTTGCATAATAAATAAATAGTTAATCACCATAAGATAATAATATAACTAATCTAGGTAATTAAAGTGGCACACCTTGCACCTTGTACAGTGCTGCATGAGCCTTTATGTGGGTTCCGGCCTACGTAAAGTCTCGAAGCAAGCAAATGTACAAGAGACACGTACACACGCTGCCCACACCATCCCTTGCACTCATGCATGTTCTTTTATAGAAATAATATAGAAGCTTGCATATTAGATATGCACGCAATCACCATCAAGCAATGCATGTGCATCTCATCACCTTTCACCCTAAGGTGTTTAACAAACGAATATCATATGCATAACCACACACCCATGACCATATATTAGAGAACATAAGTAACTAATGTCTAGGTGAATATGGCCCTTACAAGCGAAAGGGCCTCTAGCCTAGTGGTTAGAGCACCTGAGTAGCATCTAGCAGACCTGGGTTCAACTCCCTGTGGGAGCGAATAACCAGACTGGAATAAAAGAAAAACTAAAAAAAAATAGGTTGGGGTTTCCCCTGCTGACTTCGGTCAAAAATATGGCCCTTACAAGGCCAGGTATATCACCTATGACACATAACATGCCCTGCATTGAATATGCTGCATCATGCATGTTTCATACCTCCGTTCTTCACTGGCGTTCTTTTGGTTCTTAATTGGAGTTTAATCGGAATTTATCTAGTCCTTTTCGATCTCTATTTTCTTTTGCGGTAGTTTGTTTATACGCTTTATCTTTATACGATAGTTTACGCGAGAGCCAAGGAAGAACTAGAAGAGTCAAGCTTCAAGGAAGATCTAGAAGAACCCAAGCTTCAAGAAGGATTTAGAAGAGACAAGCTTCGAGGAAAGACTTGAAGACATCAACTTCGATAAAAGAGCTCGAAGACCCAGAACTCGAAGATTAGGAAAACGTTTGTCAGGCAAGCTCTACATCTCCTTGATCATGATTGAACCTATTGTTTTCGCATCGCACCTATATGGCCGATTCTAGTAATATGCATTACTTGTTATTTTACTGCTTGTGTAGCTATGACCTACTTGCTTGCTGGTAATGATGCCACTATATAGGCATAAATACCAGAATCCTTAATTACCCTTGTTTACCCATCTCCTTGATAACCCTAGGACAGTTCCATCATTTTTATGATGGTACAATCACCTGGCTAATAGAAATGCTTAGGACCCCTCGCAATGTTTCTACATTGCCACACCTCTCACATATTTGTTTTGCAAAATGTGTTAAATGAGTTTGGTGGTGTGAGTGATACTTGGGTTTGGGAGTAGCACAACAGCGTTAGGGATGATGATGGAGCTGGTGATGGGATGGGTTGGACTGCGGGCAAGGCCACTGTGGATGAGAAGTGGTTTGTGTGATAGCCCACCAGTGTGGGATATGGTGCTTGCCCGGCCATATAAGGACCGGTTCTCTTGACCGTAAACCTAATGATTCCCGTACAACCACGGAACCTAAATGGGCAGGACTTATCCTACCTTCTTGGTGTCTTCCATATAACCCATCAGGAGGAGTAGGGTAACGGGGAACCAGGAGATGGCTCGAGACTTCGTTCTCGTAGTCTGGCTAGGCACAGGGGAGCGAGTTACCCGTTGTTATGCTCGGGTGAGTAAAGTTAACCGAAGCATACTCGGGGGAGCAGTTACCTGTTGTCTGTTATGCCACTGGGCGCATCCCGCGGTGGGAAATGTGGGGATACTCGGAGAAGATGGATCGAGCGTTGCGTACCCCCTAGCTAAGGGTGCGTAGCCCATGGGTAAAGTGTACAACCTCTGCAGAGGATAACAATTCATCCGGATGGACGTTGCCACGACATATGGCACATTATGGTTATGCGCGTTTGAGATTAGCCACCTCTCTCTATCCTTGACGTGTGAGTGGGTTGTAGTCAACCCGTGTTTTGGAAGTGTTGGCATAGGTGCCGGGTCGGTATGATCCTTGAGGTCAGAAGGCCCAATTAAAATTTGGGAACTGGCGGGAACATATATACTCCCCCAGGGCCAACCAACTAAAAAAATTGACAACAAAATCCTCTGTTTTTATCTCTAAATCCTTGACTGCTTTAGTGAACCCTGCATAAAAATGGATTTTCTGCAAAGGAACCATACAGCCTTCTCCTTGCTAAGACCAAATATGCATGTATATATACCCTTATGTAGTGTAGGGCTTGCGGAGTACTTTATGTACTCACGCTCTTGCATTTGTGGTTTTAGTCAGAGAAGCCTTCGTAGGAAGCGACGACGTCTGGTTTTCGTTCCTGCATCTCAAGTCTGCTTGTGGCTTGGGTCGTGTTTTCCGCTGTTTGTCTGCTCAGCCATTCGTTGGTCGGAAGGACTAGGATACTTCGGAATCCTTGTCGTACCGCCACAAAGGGCTTTATATCAGGTACTATACTATTTACCTATACGAAGTATGCTTTTGATTACCATATCTGTGTTCTTGTGCGTATCAGCTACTGATCCAGGGACTGATATATGATGCACAACATGCTCCAGAAATTGGGGTATGACATTGGTTCCGATGCTCCAACTCCAGCTGAAGCTCTCAAAGCTCGAACCTCTGGAACCAAGCGAAGAGGCACTCGCACCAAGGTTGCTGCTAAACGCCACAACGCTCTCCTGAAGCAACCCAGTACTTCACCAATTCCATCCAATAGCCCGGTAAACGATTCTCCACCCACTTTTTCCAATCATCTTGATTTGCCATCGACATCTCATCTCTATAACTTTTTCAGAACAATTCTGAGGAGGACGCCGATGATGCTGGAGTTGTGGAAACTCAGGCCAATACGCAAGAGGATGCAACCAACCCTCAAGTAGTCTCCGTCGACACCCCGTCACCAACTCAGCCTAACTCGGAGGAACCTGTTGTGGTCATTCAGCAAGCGCCAAACCAAGCATCAAAAATCGGCGTTGGCGATCAAACATCTACCCAAGCTCCTCCAGAAGAGATCGGCACCGACGACCAACAGGCGCCTACTCAAGTCAATCCTGAGATCATCCAGACCGATACCGATCAAGCTCCATCTAATGTCATCTCAGGAGAAAACAACGCTGACACCCTGCCTCATGTTTTTCCTCAGTACTTTTTTTCAGACACTTAATTCCGCTACTAATCCATGTTCATTAGGTTCATGAGCAAGAAAGGCAAGAATCGGCAAACATTCAACTCGAAAGGCAAGAAGAAATGACAGTTCACCCTTCTGACAATGACAGACGTGAAGAAGAATCGGCAAACCTTGCCAATGACCCGGTCTCTGTATCCAACACTCTCGTCATCGCCATTGAAAACCCTGGAGCATCTTCTTCTCAAGCTGCAACTTCCTCCGCTCCTACTGATGCCGATCTAACTCAGGTAACAAAACAGTGCTAATTACCTTCTCCGATCTTACCCGATCATCATCTAACACCCTTTTCATTTATAGACACGTATGGTGGAGCCCATTTTAGCCATGCATCACTGCCAACCTCTGCCAATCGACATTCGCAGAGAGTTGATTGAGCTGGAGACCCAGATCGAGCATGCACCTATCGACAACCTCACCAACAATGCAAGCTCCATTCGCGAAAGGTTCGAACCTATTCGGCATCGGCTTCCAAAAGATCTGAGAGCCGCTCTTCAACCAGTGGCATACATGGAGTTCCGGCGAGAAGACTTCGAACAAGCTCGAGACAACATCGACCGCCGGTCCAAACAGCGCGAACTCATCGCCAATGCCGAAAACGCCATCAAAGTCTCAGAAGAAGAGATGGCAAAATTTGAATCGCTGAAAACCGGGTGGACAGAAGAGGAAACACGCCTGAACCAGCTGAAGAAAGAGGCAGAAAACCTGAGGGCAGCTTTACAAGCTAAGGAACAGGAGATATCGGCATCGGAGGAGCGCCTTGCCATAATACACATCGACATGGAGCGGCAACGAAGCATCACAGAGGCCGCTATTGAAGCTTCTCAGCGCGCATGGGATGCCGCACCTGCAGAAGTTGAATCTGACTATGCCGATAGCTACATCCTTTCCGAAATTGATCAACTTCGTGAGCATGCTCTCACTGTAATCCGTGATTACTTGTGTCCCCGTCAGATCTGACACTTTACTTGTACTCTGTCTTGAACTTAATAATTTTGTAATATAAATATTCCTTTCGTACTCATCACAAGCCCAATAGCAACGCGAACTGTGTTCCCGTACTTCTCGATCTCCGCAATACACTGTCTTTATCTAACTTGTCCTCACATTGCTTCTAGACGATCCCCTTCACATGAGCACTGCAGCTAACATGACACATCGACCTTGTCTCGATGCGGCACACAGTCCCCTCGATCCAGCAAATGTCAGTTACTTTTTCAGAACTTCACTATTTTTTGATCTTGTCTCTTCATCCCTTGGGGCTATAAATAACCGAGCAAGCTTCATACTCCCTTCACAATAGCAACCATCATGACGAGTAGAAAAAATCTTTCCTCCTTCAATAAGAAAGAGAAAAACAAAAAAGACAATCCATCTCCTTCTTCCACTCCCAATCCACCAATCACTCCTTCCCCAAGCTCGAATCCACCACAACCAGAGATCCCCATCATAGACGCTATCCCTCTTGCGATGCTTCCCCCTGGGTTTGAGCCTCTAGCACCAAGCTTGCCCGAAATCATTGCCATCTCCTCCGGCGATGAAGATGAAGAAACTAACATCCCACGTCAGACAAGGTTTCTTCCTGGTGGCCGCGTTCCTCCTCAACGTGGTTGCCCAAAGAAACACCCCGGGAAACATTCCCGTGATCTTTAGGTGCCCTTGTTTGGATCATTGCATCATTCAGAATGTACACTCCACCAGTTGCATTAGATTTGCATGGCTTCAACTTCCTCCTTGCAACTGTGTGGGAAACCGCAGTGTGCATCCTGGGCATGTGATGAAGTAAGCAATGTCTCAGCCGCTGCATTGGCTTGTATGTTACAATTCATCAGTCGATGTAACTTTTACATTTGAATGTCGATCCATACATGTGCGGCATCTTGTCTTCTTTAAATTTTGCCTAAGGGCGACACCATCGGCATCGGCCATCTCAAAGGCGACGCTCTTAACGTCGGCTCTGGCGAACGTTCATCCGAGCACTTCACGATCCAACCCAAATACTAGGATAGTATTTCTTCAAATACTTCCCATTAAGCGCTCGGCCAAACTCTTCGCCATCTAATTCTTTTAAAATCTAAGCATTACCGGGCACGCATCGGCTAATAACATAAGGACCTTCCCAATTAGGTGACCATTTACCGAAACGATTATCTCGTGATCCAATCGGCAACCTTAGCTTCCAAACCAAATCACCTTCCTCAAATTGCTTGATCACCACCTTTTTGTTATAATGCCGAGCCACCCGTGCCTTATTATCTTGAATCTTCTTCAATGCAATCAATCACTGCTAGAAACATCTTCCAGCTCATCCATCATCAAGTCATGATACTGTCCCGCAGTTAATTGATTCTGCAAATCAACCCTTCTAGATCCTGCACTGACTTCCCAAGGCAAAACAGCATCATGCCCATATACCAACTGATACGGCGACAATTGTACCGATCCGTGACGAGACATTCAATAAGCCCACAACGAATCGGCCAACGAAGTGTGCCACTTCCTTTGCTGCTCCTGAATCTTGCGTTTAATTAATTTAATAAGAGTCTTGTTTGAAGCTTTAGCCTGACCATTTGCTTGGGCATAATAAGGAGACGAATTCAACAACTTGATGCCCATCTCATCGGCAAACTCTTGAAACTCCTCTGAAATAAAGATAGACCCTTGATCGGTGGTAATGGTCTGAGGAATACCAAATCGGTAAATAATATGCTCTTTGACAAATGCAATTACGTCCCTTGAAGCTACGGTCCTGTATGGTATCGCTTCAACCCACTTCGTAAAATAATCCGTAGCTGCCAAGATATACTTGTGCCCCTTGCTCGACGCAGGGTTAATTTCACCAATCATGTCGATTCCCCATCCTCTAAACGGCCACGGCCTGATTATTGGGTTCATTGCCGATGCCGGAGCTCTCTGAATCGATCCATACTTCTGGCAATCTTGGCATCTCTTGTAGTACTCAAAGCAATCTTCAAGCATCGTCAGCCAAAAATACCCACCGCGTCTGATTAACCACTTCATCTTGTATGCCGATTGATGAGTTCCGCAGATCCCATCATGCACCTCCATCAGCATTCGTTTGGCTTCATCGGCATCCAAGCACTTGAGAAGAATCCCTTCCAGAGTCTTATAATACAACTGATCATCAATAAGCACATACTTCATCGCCTTGTGACGTAGCTTCTTTGACGTCTTCTGGTTTGGATCCTTCAAATAGTTCGTGATTTCCGTCCTCCGGTCCTGCAAATCGACATCGGCTTCACGATCAACAGAATTCACCATGAGCCGATACCCAGATGCATGTTGAGCCAAGTCATTAGCTTCAGAATTCATCTGTCGAGAAACATGACCAAATGTGTTATGCTTGAAACCCTTCATCAAATCATGGCACCTGTGGTAATAATCCCGCAGCACTTCATCTTTGCATTCATATTCGCCATTCAACTGTCCCACAATCAGTAAAGAATCCCCGATGACTTCAACGAAATCAGCATTGGCTTCTCTCAACAAATTCAGCCCCTTCAACACAGCTTCATATTCGACTTGATTATTAGTATGGGCTTCAACTGGAAAGGAAAACTCAAACCTAGCCCCTCTAGGGGTGATGATTACAATGCCGATGCCACATCCATGCTTGCAAATTGACCCATCGAACAGCAAACGCCATGGAACCGGCTCCACCATCTTTTCATCGTGCCCCCCATGCTGAACCACCAAATCGGCAAACACTTGGGCTTTGACGGCTTTAGCAGATTCATACTTCAGATCAAACTCAGCAATGGCCAACATCCACTTCCCAAGCCTGCCTTTCATTACTGGAGCAGATAAAATGTATCTGACAACATCGGCTTGACAAACAATAGTGCATTCCTTGGATAATAAATAATGTCTCAATTTAGTGCATGAGAAATAAAGACATAAGCATAACCTTTCAATTTCGGAATATCTGGTCCCAGCATCCACCAATCGACGACTAAGATAAAAGATAATTCTTTCTTTGCCATCCTGCTCCTGAGTCAACGCCGAACCAATACACTTGTCATCGGCAGATAAATAGAGCTTGAAAGGAATACCCGGCTTTGGCGGCATTAACACTGGTGGTGAGACCAAATACGCCTTGATATCATCTAGTGCCCTCTGATGGTGAACCTCCCATCTAAATTCCTGATCTGCTTTCAATTTCAGCAATGGAGTGAATGCATTAATCTTCCCAGAAAGATTAGAAATAAACCTTCTCACAAAATTAATCTTGCCGATCAAGAACTGTAACTCTTTCTTGCAGGTTGGGGGCTTGATCTTTTTAATCGATTCTGCACTCTTAGGACCAATTTCAATCCCTTTTTCATGAACAATGAAACCCAGAAACTGTCCTGCCGACACACCAAAAGCACACTTATGCTGATTCATCTTCAAGCCAAACTTCCTGGTTCTTTCGAGCACTTCTCGCAAATCGACAAGATGATCTTCATCTGTCTTGGATTTTACCATCACATCATCAATGTAAATCTACACTAATTGGCCAATCAGATCATGATAAATAAAATTCATGGCCCTTTGATAAGTAGCCCCAGCATTCTTCAAACCGAAAGTCATGACAACCCACTTGAACAACCCCAGGGCACCTGGACATCTGAAAGCAGTATTTGCAATGTCTTCTTCAGCCATAAAGATCTGGTTGTACCCTACATTCCCATCCATGAAACTCAGAACTCTATGTCCGGCAGCTGCGTCGATCAATACGTCCGCCATCGGCATTGGGTATTCATCTTTAGTGGTAGCTTTATTCAAATCTCTAAAATCAATACAGACCCTCATCTTTTCATTCTTCTTAGTAACTGGGACAATACTAGAAACCCACTCTGCATACCGACACGGACGAATAAATTTGGCATCATATAACCTTGTAATTTCTTCTTTGACAGCATCGTAAATCTTCGGATCAATTCTGCGATTAGGCTGCTTAAACGGCCGATACCCAGACTTAATAGGCAATCGGTGTTCAACAATATCTCGACTCAGACCAGGCATCTCGCTATAATCCCAAGCAAAACAATCTTTGTATTCCTTCAACAATAATATCAACTTATCTCTAAACTCTTTACAAATCTTTTTGCTAACAAACGTCGGCCGAGGCCTATCACCATCCCCGATGTTGATTTCTTCTAGCTCATCGGCCGACATAAAACCATGTCCAAGCTTCCCTTCGTCCTCCTCGTCAATCGGCTGACCGTCAACTGATTCTTTCTGCGCTTCAGTCAACCGATCGACGTCCGGTTTCTCCAGTGCTAGAGCAACCGTGGAGTTGCCGATCCCTCCGTGATGCATACACCCTTATCGGTGACATCGAGAGACTCTCCTTCCTAATAGGTTCCTGAGATGCACGGCAACTCTTCCACCATTGTCGGTACAAAATCTGCAGTTGCTACGCTCACCGGTCGATCAGCATGAATGGTCTCCACTTTGTCGCCGATCCACTGGACAAGGAGTTGATGCATTATAGAATGAATGCAACAGTTGGCATGAATCCAATCCAATCCCAGCAGTACGGCGTATGATCCTTTGCCTTCGATTACAAAGAACGTCGTCGGCAAGGTCTTGCTTCCAACAGTAACCTCAACATTAGTAACCCCTTTGACTTCAGAACTCCTGCCCCCGTAATCTCTCAATGTCATGTTGGTCTTGGTTAATTCTTCAGGGAGTCTACCATCTTCTTGTAAGTCACCATCGGCATGACATTAACAACAGCGCCTCCATCGACCATCATCTTAGTATCTTACTCATCGGCTTACCATTAATGAACCCGTTGAGATACAAGGCCCTCAGATGAAGATGATCAACACCAGTAGGTTTGTCAAACACTGCTTGCTGTGGATCCAATAACAACTCGGCAGAAGCTTCTTCTTCTGACTCATTAATATCCAAAGAACTAAATTCATGTGGGAGCAGAAATACCATATTGACAGGTGCTTCAACTTCATGTACCTGGGATTTGACTTTTGGTCTCCACACCTGCTTGGTTCTGGGCCCTTTCTCATGGTCATCCTTCCGGTAGATCTCCCTGTTCAACTCTCGGCAACGCGTCCTCTGCACCCTTCTTTTCTGTGTCTTCGTGAAGATGCCACTTGGACACCACTGACCTTTTTCTGTGAATCTGCCCTGATAATCTTCATCCTGTTCTTCATCCAACTGGTTGACAGGTCCAAGCTTTTCTTGTACAGGAGCTTTCCTCATGAGTCTTCCTTCAAATCGATCATGATGAAATCTTGGAGCAGGTCCTCTTGAAGTACCAGCTTCTCTGTATAAATTGGCAGATCGCCTACTACAACCTGGGCAACCGTCAATAGGCGGAAGCTTCATGCCTTGCTCCCAACAATACTGAAAGAAGGGACAAGTCCAGTGTTGGTCAAACTCATCATCATTAGACCTCCTGTCGTCTCTTTCGCGTTTCCTTGAATACTTGCCGATCAGCGCAGCAGATCCACCAACCATGTTGACTGGAAAAGGGTTTTCATCAATCTTCATCGGCTTCTGACCAGAAAACTTGATGCGACCACTCTCAATTGCTGATTGAATCTGTTGTCTAAATACCTTGCATTCATTAGTGTGATGAGATGGAGAATTATGCCACTTGCACCATTTAATCTTCTTCAACTCTTCAGCTGTCGTCAACGTATGATTAGGTGGCAGTTGAACGAGCTTCTCCTGTAGCAGTAGATCAAATATCTTATCAACCTTGTTGATGTCGAAATCATACTGTTTCTCTTCCACCTTTTGCTTAACCCATGGACATGCCAAAGATTTCCTGTTCCTGGTCCACTCAGCAAGAGCAATCTCATCCTCATCATCGGACCCAGAAGAATAATCGGCATACGCCGCTTGGTACTGCCTGCCACGCGTGTTTTGAATGCGACCTTCTTGAATTGAAGCCTTCTGAACCAGCTGGGCCAAGCCATCGACTTCTTGTGGTGCAAACTTGTCTCTAATTTGCGGTAACAACCTTTGATATGCAATTTCAGCCATTTGCCAATCCGTCATATTCAAATTGTAACATCTGTTACGAATATTCCTGAATCTCTGCACAAAATCGGCAACTGACTCTGCTGCTTTCTGTCGAACTGCTGTTAGATCTGATATACTCAGCTCAACCATCCCAGTGAAGAAGTATGAATGAAACCTTTTTTCCAAATCGGTCCAAGTCTGCACGGATCCCGCAGGAAGCGAGGTAAACCATGAGAATGCCGATCCAGATAATGACAAAGGGAACAATCGAACGTTCAATGCATCCTGAGCTGATGCTTCTCCCAATTGCGCCAAGTATCGACTAACATGCTCGATTGTGGAAACGTTGTCCTGCCCAGAAAATTTCGAGAACTCTGGCATCTTGTATCGGTGTGGTAAGGCAACTTGCTCCATCAAGTCTGGATATGGACGTCGATACATAAAGGTTTGTTCCCTAGGTTTGAGATCGAACTGCTCCTTCATCACTTCTACCAACCTGGCCACTATGGCTTCTGAAGAACCCTGTCCATGCCCCCCAGCCGATTGGAACGGCTGGTGTAACTGCGGTTGTCCTTGGACAGTCTGATCTTTGTTGTAATGTTCGCGACAATCCGCTGAGATGTGATAGCCTTGTGGAATCTCTTGATTGAACAGTGATGGGTCGGCATTAGGAACCAGGTTGTATCTTGTCTGAGGAGCTGGCCTAGTTCCTGGTGCGGCAGAAGTTCCACCCACTTCCATCCTAGACGCGGACCTCGGCACTGATTCTCCATTAGCAATTGGTGCCGATACCCGAGCCTTTCCCATCTCCAGAATCCTGGCGCTTGGAGTCCACAACTCAGTCGGCATACCGTATGGTTGCTTTGGTTGTTCAGAAGATGAAACGTCTTGAGTTGCAGGTTGACCTTCAGGAGGCGCAGTGTGTAACGGAGTAGCAGGCGGCAAAGTGAACGTCGGTCCCACAAACCCAGCTTCCTTTTGCACAGTACCATCGACAATTGACTTGACCAAATTATACAATGAATTAACTAGCACTCCTGACTGATTGATGAAAGCAGAGTGAACTGAAGCATTGACTGCTGCATCTAACATGGCCCGATCTGGCAACTTTTCAGCTTTGATTGCAACCAATTCTTCTTGTTTCAGCACCACAGGCATAGTTGACTTCGTGATAGCCCTGCCACGTGTCGTCTTGACCGTCTCAAAATACTTCACTTGACAATCTATCAGGAACTCTTGATATTACCTCTTCTAATCTACGGTCATCTTCTCCCATGCAGATACCTCATTATTGCCAGTTATCTCAGAAGAGTTCTTGTCATCACCGGTGATTGGTGCAGGAATCAAGAGTGGCTGTCCTTTAGTATAAACCATTGGAGAACCATACTCAGAAACAGCTTGAACGTACGCCATCTGACTTAAACAAACTTAATGATGTGTCCCATCGGGCGTGCCAAAAAATGTGTTGACAGCAAAATTGGCTTCTACTGCTTCACACACGTGGCCTGAGAGATTTGCATGACTCTATTCTGGACCAAACTTGGAACGCGATGGATTCCGGAGCATGCCAGTCGATTTTCCCTGCAAATCGACAAAGACAAGAAAAGCATGTAAAATCCTTGAGCTATCGGCCCCGGACAGGCCGATGCGTAACCGCAGCCGATATAAGCAAATAATGAAGTAAAGTAATTAATAACATGATGTTTGGTCGGCTGTCGGCTAGAAACGGATCGGCATGTTCGCAAAGAAAGAATCGCAAGATAAATAAAGCAATCATATGAGTCCAAATCGACATCGACAAACATGGTAACATAGCATATGATCGGCAAAACTCCATCGGCAAGCATGATATAATTATCAAATCGGCATCGGCAAACATGCTTCAAATCTTCTACTCGTTAAAAGTAAGACTTTAAACAGCATAAACAAGCAAAGGTTTGAATTTGGTAAGCAATCGGCTAAATACCCCCAAATAACTATCAAACTAATAGATTTAACTAAATTATCATGCTGCTAATTGCTTTTCCCAGGACAAGTCAACTGAAGAAAAAGTAAAATGGGACAAGGTCAAACCGTAGTACACAATCGGCAAGCAATAAACTTAATTGAATCTAGATCGTTCAAATAGTGACTCGAATAACTAGATTAAACAGTGATCGGCATCGGCAAACGACTACTAGGCTACAGCTAGGACAAGTCAACTACACTGTAACAAAGAATTGGACCAGGTCATTAAACAATTCCAAGCAGTAGATACGCAATGTCGATCTCTAGATTAACCTAAATTACCGGATAATTAGCAGCCACATCGATTCTAATTACGGACAAGTCAACATAACAGAAGTCGATGTGCTTACCTGACGAAATCCAAGTCGATGACCGGAGCCCCGATGAGCACCGATGTCGACGAAAATCCCGTCGAGAAAGGGTGGCGATGCGCCGAAAAGTGATTGTATTGATTGATTAGGGTTTTTACAATACTTGTGGGGCCATATTTATACCCCTAACACACTCCGAATCTCATACGACTCGGTTAAGATCCTTTTCTAAACTAAAAATAGAAAAAGAACTAAAAAAAGACTCGGACCCACACGTGCGTGCACACGTCTCCTTCTCTTCCACAATCCCCTGGCGGGCCACCACTTCTTCCACGCACCAGGTATATCTTCTTGACGCTGACAGTGGGCCCCAGGCCAAAATCCAGTGTCAACACGTCCGCCGCCGCCGCGCCTCCCCAGCCTGCCGCCACGCAGCCCCGGCCACCCGCCACGCCTCCCCAGGCTCGCCCCGCCTCTCGCTGCCGTACGCCGCCGTCATGCCCGCCTCCAGTCGCTGTCAGGCCCCCATGACTCCCGCCGACCAGCCCCTCCGCCGAGACGGACGCCCCGAACGCCGCCTCGACCATGCGCGGTGTAGCCTCAACTCCGCGCGCCATGGCCGCCGAGGCGACCACCATGGATGCACCTCCCTACTCTGCCGCTATGGACGCCGCCTCGACCCGGCGCGCCATGGCTGCCTCCTCAACCCGGCGTGCCTTGGCCGCCGCGGCGCCATGGAGGCCTCCCTGATCCCGCCCATCCCCGCAGCCAGCTGCGCCATGGCAGGCTCCGCGGCCAGCCACGACATGGAGGAGGGCGGCGCGCGGCGTCGATCTGCTGAGGAGGAGGGCGGGGCACGTCGCGACGTCGATCTGGACAGCCTAGCTACCGGTGTGTCGAGGAAGACGGGGTGGAGAAAAAAAAAGAAAAGATTAGGACCGTTGATCTATTTTGCATGAATCTTGACAAATTTAGGGGAGGGGAATTTGCTCAATCTGCTGCGACTACCGGGGGACATTGAGTAAAATTGGATATAAGGGATTGTGTAAACTGGGTTTTACTCAACCAGTTTTACCTGCTGGGCTTGCTCTAACCCATCATAAAATTAGCTAACTCAAATGTCTCTGAATAAATCTTAAGAGACAGCAGATCGAAAACTTCACCTGCTTGTACTTCTTCTGACCGGGTCCGTCGGCGGTCTCGATCACGAACTCCGTGGAGAATATGTTGGCAAGCTTGACGCCGTAGCCGTTCCTCCCGCCGATGAGCTCCTCCTCCTTCAGATTGGGCTCGCATTTGCCGCTGAGGCGGCCGAAGATCACCTCCGGCACGTAGACGCCCTCCCCCGGGTGGACCTCCTCAATCGGGACGCCCACCCCGTTGTTGTAGACGGAGGTGCTGCACTTGGCGGCATCGATGTCCACGCGGAGGGTGTCCATGGTGGCGTCGCGCCGCTTGTTTGTCGGCGGCGAAGACCAGGACCTCGTCGAAGATCTTGAGAAGCCCCGGCACGTAGGTGACCGCGCGTTCCACGACGTATATGCCATCGAGGACCCAGAGCTTGTGCGTGCGCTTCTCCACCGAGCTGATGTGGCCATCTGGATGCAGGAGGATTCGCTCCCGCAAGGTGTTGCCGCCGCCTGTTGCCGCGGCGGGGTTGGGGTTGCAGGCGTGGCTCGACTGCGGCAGCGGTTTCATGGCGGCGCGGCGAGTTTTGTGTCGAGTCTCGAATTCTCGATCGATCCTTTCCGCGCGGAGATAGTGGTCAGCCCGTGTCGACTGGACTCGGCCCATGATCAAGCGCAGCAGGCCCATCGATAGCCAGTGTCCTCATGTTTTTCCTGTCGCTTTCCTAATCCATGTCAGTATTTCCTCCTCTAGTCTAGGCCGCTGCCCGGCGCGTACCCCCTGTCCACGTTTTACCATCGATTCTTACCGAGCGATCATAATCAGCGGTGTGTTCGTTTCCCAAAAATATTTTGTTGTAGCATCTGCCAGGCTCAGAGGTAATCAAATACAGGTTATTACATTGGATAACCAAAGGTTCTTTTCGCACAAAGCAAAGGAACAGAAACTCACACAATATTTCAAAGCAATCATGGGTTCACCTGCACACACTTCCGGCAACATTGACTTTCAGCAACTGTACCCGCTCACAGTCGACCTCTCTTCACTGTCAAGGCCTTTCTCTGAATCAGAAATTCTTGAGGCAATTAAAGAAATACCAAGAGACAAAAGCCCAGGTCCTGACGGTTTCGGCTCAGGGTTCTTCCAAGATTTCTGGCCGATATTAAAACAGGACATCATTTCAATGTTTCAGGAGTTTTATGATGGTACACTTCAGCTTGACCGCAACAGCCGTTCATACATAGTTCTGCTTAAAAAGAAACCTGCTGCTTGTTCACCTGAGGACTACCGGCCCATCTCCCTGCTCAATTGTCCAGTGAAGTGGATAACTAAAGTCATGGCAATGAGATTACAAGAACAGATAACAAATTTAGTGGACAAGGAGCAAACCGGCTTCGTCAGAAAAAGATGCATTGCAGACAACTTTGTTTATGCCAATGAACTTGTTCAATGCTGCAAAAAAGGGAAAAAGAAGACGATTGCTCTAAAGCTTGATTTCAGGAAAGCTTTCGACAATGTTTCATGGGACTGTCTGTTCACGATTATGAAAACCCGAGGTTTTGATGAGAGATGGATTATGTGGATGCAAATGCTTACAAGCTCGGCAAAAACAGCAGTCTTGCTTAACGGTATCCCAGGACCTTGGATTCAGCTCAAAAGGGGACTTCGGCAAGGAGATCCACTCCCCCCTCTCCTTTTCATTATAGTTGCTGATGCTCTTCAACAAATTATTCATAGATTCTCCTCGACCGGTGCTCTTTCCCATCCGATTCTTGATAACCTTCCTTGCCCGGTCATTCAATATGCGGATGATACTCTAATCCTCATTAAAGGGTGTCTATCTCAGGCTAGGCTGCTAAAGGAAATCCTTGACGCTTTCGCTGCTACCACCGGTCTCAACATCAACTTCACTAAATCCACCCTTGTTCCAATCTCTCTTTCCAATGATGAGCAAGCATCCGTGTCTCAAATTTTCCAATGTCCCATTTCAGCCTTCCCTCAAATCTATCTTGGACTACCTCTCTCTGACTCCAAAATTCCCAGATCCTCCTTAACTCCTATCTTATCTATCCTTGATGGTCAAGCAGACACCATGTCTCTCAAAGGTGCATCCAGTGGGGGTCATCTCACTCTCGCTAAATCTGTCTTCTTTGCAATTCCGTGTTACATCATGTCCTGTATCTTCCTTCCTAAATGGTTCATTGAGGAAATCGAAAAACGCTTGTGAGCTATCTTTTGGTCAGGCCAAAAAAAAAAAACAACAGGTGCTGCATGCAAAGTGGCATGGACAAAAGTTTGCAGAGACATAGACGAAGGGGGACTGGGGATCAAGAATATAGCAATACAAAACACCAGTCTCCTCAAATTTATCCACAAACTACACACCAGCAGAGACAACTCATGGGTAAACTGGATTTTCACAACTCTTTTCTCTGGTAACAAAAGAGGCGATAGAGTTCCAAATGCAACTAGAAGCTGGCTTCAGTTCGAGAAACTTCTCCACCTCTACCGCTCTCTTACAACTGTCATAGTCGGCAATGGTAACAACACCTCCTTTTGGCTAGATAGTTGGATTGATAACAAGCCGTCGTGCTTCCGTTTCCCAGCTCTCTTCTCCCATGTTGACAAACAAAACTGCACCGTAGCTGATAGCTGGTCGCCAAATGGATGGAGAATATCTGTCCGCCATATCACTTCCACAAGGGCTGCTCATGAGCTCGAATCCCATCTTGCACTTCTCCAGGATGTTACCTTGTCTGACCAACAAGATACCAGATTCATGCGCTTCGGCACCCATAAAAAATTTACTACTAAAGCTTGCTACCAAGCTCTGAACTTTGGGGGCACGCGTTCCACCACTAACTCTGTTAGTATTTGGCAATCTCTTGCACCGAAAAAATGTAAAATTTTTGCATGGCTAGTGATGCAAGACAGAATATACACCAGGCAGCGGTTGGCTAGACATGGGTTGGCACAAAATGCTCACTGTCCCTACGGGTGCAACACTGAAGAAAGTATATCTCATCTTTTCTTTGGCTGCAACCACATCAAAGAAATCTGGAGCAATCTGGGACTGTCCAACACACATCGGCTTGATGATGTTGAAACAGCTATAACCCATTCCTCGGAATTCTTGACAAATGGTAACAGCAATGAGTGGAACACCATTTTCATTGCAATAATTTGGAATATCTGGTTGGCCAGAAACAGGAAGGTGTTCGACAATGCCACAATTCCACTACAACATGTTGAATACAATGTAATTGACTCCATCAAGCTATGGGCACATCGTACAAAGAAGCTGCAACGGAGAAGAACAATTACACAATGGGCACATCAAGCCGCTCTCACTCAAGCTCCTGATTGAACTGAAGACATCGCTCCGCTTCGGCTACATGATTTTCCAGGCCTTATAACCTGGCTTCTTGCATCTTGTATTGGATTCACCTCCTAGTCTGCATTGCATAGTGTTAGAGCTTTGCATGTTGTTTATTTTATTTCTATTTTATTTTATTTTCTTTTCTAGTTGCCTTGTAAGGTCATTCCTGCATCTTTGTACCAGCACTCTTTTTTTCAATAAATTTAGGTAGGGGCCTCCCCTCCCGATTTCCTAAAAAAAAAAAATATTTTGTTGTACGGCTGATGCATCGGTGCAGGGAGGCTGCAAGCAAGAGGACGGCGCCGAATCCCTTCTAGGCCAAGGTATTTTTCCATTGTGATCTGCTTTGGATCCTGCTTGTTCGCTGTGACTGAATAGAAAATAGCTGCTGAAGCTTCTCACGTGTGCAGGGCAAGGTATCCTCATCGTCTTAGGTGAGTGCATGTGTTGCCAGTACTTCTGAAATTTGTTTTCATAATACATCATTGGTACAGATTTTGATTCATTATCAATCAAATAAAAATAATAGTCAAATGTTGCACCACTCATGCTGGATTGGAACCTCTTTTTTATTTATTTATTTTGAGAACAATTGTCCAGAAGGTGCTAAATATTAATGGTTAAAGATATGCACATTTTTACAGTCCAAACATTGGGCAGACAAAGGGATGGAAGTGCACCAGTTAGTATTTCAGAACAATGTTTTAATCTTTGAATCTGCAGGTTGGTTGAGTTCATATTACTTTGCAAACAATTTAAACTGTAATTTAGAACATGTATGCTTTTTGTTACACCTAGATTTCATCCCTCCTTAAATTCAGCTCTGATGGAAACAGACTGTTTAGTAGCTGTTCTTTAAAAATCCAACAGTGCCATGTATGAATTTGGTTTAACTCTTACTCTAACTTTATGTATGCAGATGCTCACATTTGATCTTTCATGTGATTGATATGATGTGGTTTCACCAATCTATGCTACAAGTGTTGCAATTCATGTCGCTATAATAACATGGGCTTCGCCCAGGTCAGTTCCAATGATAATTACCATACATTTAGCATTGATCCTCTTATATGGCTTATTACCATCTGTACCATTTCTCTTGAATAACTGAATGTTAATGGTGTTGGAGAAATTCCTAATCAAACAGATGATTTTTTTGTCTCAATGGAAAAAAGCAATAACAAATTAGGTGACGTTTGTTTTGCTGCAATGATTATGTATTTTCAATGATGTTCTAATATGTGATAGGTAGCAAAAGCATCGATACATTCTGCCTCTTTGATTTTCTTTGCATGGAAAAAAGGATGTCATATATTCTGCTTTGTTCAGATCTAAATTTAAGAACAAAAAGTATTTGAGATCATCAATGTTTGATGATCCACCGCCACCACCCCACACACACACACAGTTTAGTGTTTCTGCTTCCTGCAGAGACGAAATCAACTAAATTACATTATTCATTGAGCTTACCAGGTTTAAATGTACTCGAGTGCATGGTACTATATGGTACTCGAGTGTATCCCAAAGGTCATAGATAGCCCTAAAGTATATAGCACGTGATCCAATATTTCACTTGCCTGTAGTAGTGCAGCCTGCATTGTGCGGGATATCCTGATGTTTCAGGTTTTGCTGCATTCTATTTTGATATATATCTATATACTTTGGCCATGTTTCAGGTTAGTATTTGCATACCTTGGGCTCGTGGTGCTTTGGTCTGTGAGCAGTTTTTTGGATATTCCTGTAGGAAAAGGATGGTAAATGAAGTTTCTTAAAAAATTTAGGTTGGTAAATGATATTCCTGTAGAGCCTAAATTGTAGGTTGGTAAATGAAGTTTCTTTAAAATTTTCAAGAAATAGTGCTTGCAGAAGGTCAGTTAAATTTACGATGTGAAGTTCTCTTTTGATGACCTAGCCTTCGTTTTCGATCAAGTGGCGGAGACAAGTTACTATTGCCTGTACATTTGATTTCCTGATTGATATCAATTTTTGATTTGTTTTTGTCTGAGTTCTACACGGAGCCAGTGCGTGTGACAGGTGGGACTGATGCAGATTCATGACTAGAGTGGATGGATGATGAGCCTGTACCAGCGGCGTGGATGCACCAACTGGAGGATGGGTATAGCAGCCATGACATTGAGGTGTTAAGCAGACTAAAGGCTCTGGATGTAAGCTCTATTCTCCATCCTTTCCTTCTATATTGTGGAAGCCACCAACATGCACATCTGATTATCTTCTACTATTATGGTGTACAAGATAATCATTCATTATCAGGAAAAAAAAGAAAAATTCTAAGAAGGTTTTGTTCATTAATCATTAGCTGAAATATATGTTTCTCTGTTTTGAAAATTCACTTGAGTGTGTCCTTGGTTTTTTAGCTGTCTGCTTTAATTTTGTTGTGTCATTTGATTTATATAGCGCTGAGATCTGACCCTTATTTTTTTCAGTTCATTAGTAGCGCCCTTCACCGGCGAAGCTTCACCCAAATTACACCAGGGGGTGGGTGGGCTTTGTAGTCTAGCTGCAAATAACATGTGAACAGTAGCAGTTTTTACTGTAGAAACAATGAAGTTTGAGTGATGGCAGGGGGGCATGGCCATCACTAAGCTCCGCCCCAGGCGCCCTTGCCTTTAGCAGATTTAACTTGCACATTTTCAGCAATTTCTGTGATGTATGCACAATGGTGTTTATTATGTGGTGTCAAATATCCTTCCTACTGTTTATGCACAGCTTTTGTCTAGGGAGCTCAGGGTAGCTAGCTGATTGGTATGGAATTAGTTATTCTTCTACAATTCTACTTAACTACTTTCCATTCTATATTTATGCAAGTTCTGTTGCCGGTTACCAGTCTTCAGATTTGGATTGGCAATAGTTTCATAGGTTTAGTGGCCTTTTGATTACTGCTTTAGTTCTACAAGATTACACTTTTCCAGCTGAGCGTAAATTTCTGCAACTTTCTATGTCGGGCTGTTAGCTTGACATGACTGTCCCTCAATGTCAAAGAGTTCAGCAGCCTGATTCAGGTGAACTGCAGCATTCTCTAAGTATTGTTCTTGCTGATAGATTTCACCAATGTCCTGAATTTTTTTAATTCAAGGCCATCAAGCTGATGCTGGAAAATCTGTTCAGAAAATAAAGGAAAAATAGTTTAGAGATGGGATCTCTGTAAGTTTAGACATAGTTAGTCAGATTGGAGTATTGATGTTTGTATTTCATTTATGGAGTTATATTTCAGTTATTATGCCTTTTTTCCCCTGTTGATAAGGTTTACAATGCCCCTGCCCTACTTATGTTGTTTGTATCTTTTTATGTCCCTGCTAGGTTCACAGTAGCATGGTATAGAATAAAAATGGGTTTTTCATTAGGATCCTCATGAAGATAGCCTGATACAAGGGGAAAAGTTGGGATGCTAAAAGCCTGATACAAAAGGGAAAGGTTGGAGTCTTTGTTATTTTAAAGCTTTTTCACAGGAATAATGAATATGGTGATTGTAATTTGTTTGTGGCCTTTAAGGTGCTTCTTATTAATGTTGTGTGGGTTTATCTTTTCATTAAATGAGCTCCTTTCCAAACTGAACACCTTATGGGTGTCTCCCTTTCTGTTTTCCACCTTATTTCCTTTTTATTGACCTCTTCATTGGATGCCTATTGTCGATCCATCGCCTTGTATGTTACCTATGTTTGTGAAGAGTTTGGATGAGTGCTATTGTACATTGCCGCAGGAAGCTGTTTGCCCCCTCTGTTGTTATAGCTATGCTTTTCATGTCACTCTTGTCATTATTCATGTATATTGCTAATAAAATGTTTGTTCTTTACTGCCGCTTCCTCATATGGACTTAAACTTGCTTTATCATGCTAAATGGTTTAACTATCCCTTACTTTCTATTTTTTAATATGCTTTCCATAGTAGTTCAATTTGTTGCGATATGAGTATTCTTGTGCTGTCCAATGAGTGCCAAAAGAAAAAGTATGTTTGGTCATCTGCTGTCAAAAGAATAAGTATGTTTGATCATCTGCTACTTCTAACCGTCCTGTCACGGTATACTTTGTATTCAGCTATCTCTTACTATCTGCCTCTTCGCGCAGGTGACATTTCTCTGAGCGGAGCCACTGCTTGAAGGTGGTACGTATAAAACCCGACATGCCTTAGGTTGATCATTTCTTAAAGAGGTAAGCTTTTCTGTTTTTTCCCTGCCGGACATGCCTTAGGATGTATCTAGCAGTTGGTTAGATTGCACGCAGAAAACATGCCCTGCTGCTTCTTAACACCGGCATGCTCTTTCATGCAGCTTGGGTATTGAGAACCAATTAATAGGGTTACGAGATACGCCCAGCTGCTCTTGTGTAACTCTCTTTTTTTATCTGTTGAGCCTGACCAAAAAGAACTGGCAGAAGTGACGAGCCATAGTCCATATGAATTCCCAATTTAGTCCTCCTTACCCTTTCTCTCCTCTGCATAAATTCTTAGAACAATTGCAAAACCAGACTCGTTTCTAAATCCAATTCTAAAAACGGACCTTTTTTTTTGAGAGTTTACAAAATCAGACCTCTTTTTTGAGTTTGAAGCCTCGGTTGCCTCTCTTCTTTTTTTTAACCTGTTTGCCTCTCTTTCTAGTTCTGTTAATTGAACCCTTCTTTTACGAATAAAAAAAATTGGAAAATGAGTAAAGGACCATAGTGCCCTTCTCCCTCCTACGAACAGACATGGAACTTCTCCCTCGTACGAACAAAACAGAACCGTGCTGCCATGGGTCTCTTGTTCTTGCTCATGGCAAACCCTAACCCTAGGGCAGCCAGCGGGCGCCGGCGGCGCGGGCTGGTCTCAGGCGCGAGGTTCGGGCGACCCTTGAGGCAGGGGCTGGGGGCGGCGCAGGCTGCTCTTGGCCGGGGCGAGCTGTGCGGAGGTGCCGAGGCCAGCAGACGTGCGGCAGGAGCAGGCTTGGTGCGGCCTTGCCGGGCAGGAGTTCCAAAGCCAACTACTAGTAAATCCTTAATTGTCGAAGTGTTTTTTCAATCTGACAAAATTCTGCTACTTGCAAAGTGTTCTTGTAGATGGAATTCTGGTGCTTACCAGTCACGGGGCTGATATTCAGTACTAATGAATCGGATATGTATATACAAATCAGTATTCTCTGGTCTTGTAAAAATAGTACTAGTATACTGGAGACTGGAGTACAGTACCTGTAATAGACTAGTTCAAATCGCTTCTCCGTAGATCACAATTATTCTTTATGTGTACATCGTCAAGAGAAAGAACTTATCTGACGCAATTTTGCGGACTGTAGCTTGCGCGTGTAGCTGAGATGAGATTTGGCCTAAGCAGCCGGCCCTCATGCATCAAAATTACATTCAAATTTGAATTTCCATCAAATTCAAAATTTATTAGCATATTTGGATTTAGTTTGAAATGTTATGTAAGGTCCATGCCAAAACATAGATAAATTTTGAACTCAAAAAAGAAAATAGAGGCAAATTTGCAAAGGGTATCATTGTCTTTTGGCCACGGATTTAACACCGTTAAGACCTCCTAACGGAATAAGGGCAACTCTTTGCTTCATATTCAAAAAACAAGTCCGATTTTGCAAAGTCTGAAAAAGAGGTCTATTTTCAGAATTGATATCAAAAACAGGTCCAGTTTTGCCAATGCCCCTAAATTCTTTGCCCAAATCTCTCTCTCTCTCTCTCTCTCATATGTGAGTTTCTTCTTTGTGCAGCCTCAAGGCTTCAAGGTCACTGCCACCCTCTCTAGATTCAACGAGACAATGTTGTTGGTTTCCCTCCTGTAGTGCTGGGACTCGGGCCGTGCTCGTGCCGGCACGGCACGGGCCCGTCGTGCTTCGTGCCGTTTCGTGCCGTGCCGTGACGGCCCGTCGTGCCACGTCGTGCCGTGCCGGTCGGCCCGATGTGATGAAAATGCGGCCCGAGCACGGCACGGAGCACGGCGGGCCGTCATCGGGCCGTGCCAAGCACGGGCACGGCCCATGTCTCTTTCAGAGTGTGTTTTCAGTATAGAGAAGGCACATTTTTTTGTTTAAATTGATTCTTTTATAGTGTTACATGGATAAAATAATTTCAAAAATTCCACCAAAATTACAATAGCTTAGTAAAGATATACTAGATGTGTATATCAAATTTGAGTTCCAAAATCATTATACTTTGAGCGTGACCAAAGAAAAAACAAAGGAAAAGTGAGCTTTTGCAATTTTTATCTCTAAAAAGATATTGAATTTTAAACTCAATTTTGGTGTCGAAGTGTTCCAAGTCAATACCAACCTCTATAATTTTCGGGGAATTTTTTCAACAATGTTTGTATGAATGTGTGTTCAAAATTTACTAATCAATATAGAAGTTATGAGCTTTTGAGACAAATGGGGAGATTTTCAAACATACATGAGTGTAAGTGTCACAAAAAAATTTATAAAAAAATCCTATGTGTAGATATGTAGAAGTTGTACATCCACACAAAAAATTACTTCAAAATTCAAATTGGTTGGGGATTACAAAAAAGTAAAGATAATGGTGAATAGTGACCATTAGTGTATTGATTGATCAGTACAAAATTGAACCAGGGAAGTTTGCATACAAATATTCGACATGATAGAGATGATTTTTTGAAGATTATAGAAAAAAGAATCATCAAATTTGGACCACATATGCAAAATCTATACAAGTTTATATTTTGAAATACAAATCAAAATAACAAAAATAACGTTGACTAAAGAACTTGACAAGAACACACTGCCGGGCTAAATCCGAGCCGCCGGGCCACTTTCGTGCCGTGCCGGCCCAAGCACGGCCCATGTAACAGTTTCGTGCCGTGCCGGCCCGATATGCCGAAAACCCGGCACGGCACGGCCCATCAGCTCGGACCGGGCCGGCACGGCACGAAATCTTATCGGGCCGGGCCGTGCCACGGGCCGTGCCAAACGTTCGGGCCACGGCCCACCCGGATTTGGCCCGGCCCAAGTCCCAGGACTACCCTCCTGCGATAGGTGCAGTATAACATGCACAAAGGATGGCAGCAGATACATATGACCAATGCACAGGCTACAAGTTTAAGTACATACCTCAGATAATGATTAGCGCACACACCTGATTTATCACTTGACACCTGTGGTCTATGGCACAAAAACTAAGGACTGCCTTAGGATTATGTAAGAAACCTGGGCAAAGACTTCTGTAATAAGTACTGCTGGAACATGCGACTATGCATTGTGCCTTTCGTATTCTCATCTTCTTGCCTGTGGAGGCCCCCTATGAGCTCTTCCTTCATGTTCCCTGTAATGCCTTGTGCCACTGCTATAATATCCTGTATCTTATACTCTTAAATAATTACAGCCTCACGTTGTGTATTTGTTTGCTATGTTTAAACTAAACTTCGCAGAGGTGTTAGGCAATCGTTTCGTAGCCATATTATTCCACAAACAAAACATAGTCAGCTGGCGAAAGCATCGACATATAAGATTCCTCTTATTGCTGATACAAGTAACGATTGCTAACCGTTCCTGTATATTGCGCAACTAATTGGCGGACGGCGCGCAAGGGGGGTCTTAAGCAACTCTACTTAGGCTTTGCTTTTTTTCCTTATCTTGGCTCTACTGTCAGGGGACTTACTCTCATCAGTCACCCGATGTTGATGTATCATGTGTGCATTTCTTTTCTTCATTTTGATAAGATCGATAGAATGATAGATATTAATTAATGAATTGATAAACACGATATTTCTCCCTCCAAAGAAATGTTTACCGTGAGGCCTTCTATGGCATGTGCAAAAAATAACTCTGCAGAATTGTTCCGATCTCTGGCGATCCTCTCCGCTTCTTAACCACTATTTTAAATCACGTGTTGAGTCCTCAAGAGGCGCGCCTCGCGCGCCGTATACCACTAGTGTCACATTGTGTCATTGTCACATCTTGAACTCCACGGACTCGTTCCCGGCCGTGCACCACCGCCCTCGTCTCGCTCTCACTGGAGCACGTACGTCGCAAAATGGTATAGGCCTGCATGACCGCAGCGGTGGTGTCGCGCGTGCACCGACCACGTACACCCCCGCGCGCGCGCCCGCGACGCCCGCTCTTCCGACCGTCGCCAACCATGACGCCTCCACCGCTACATATGCCCGGGCGCGGCCCGCCTCCGTCCCCGCCCCGCCCCTGCTTCCCCTGATCCCTCACCCCGCGGGACCGAGAGCTTTCGGCTCCGACGACGCCGCCGCCAATTCATGGCGCACGTCGCCGCGGCCGACGGCACCCGGTCCCCAACGACGCCCAGGAGGCAGCAGCGCCCGCACCTCGCCGACGACGCCGGCCACCACCGCCAGGACGTGGTGACGAGGAGCGGGCGGGCGTTCCCGCCGCCGATCTCCGTGATCGGGCGGAGCGGGCGCCCGTGGCTGCAGCTCCGGGCGCAACGGGAGGGCGGCCGCCTGGTGCTGCGGGAGATGCGCCTGCCGTCGCAGGAGCTGCTGCAGCCCTGCAAGGAGGACGGCAGGTTCAAGCTCCTCGTCCGCACCGAGGGCCACGGCCGGTAGTGCTGCGGCGGCGGCGGCACCGCAGGAACGGCCAATTCACACGCGAGTGCCGGTTGCTTCACCGGGCAGATCTGATCTCCCTGTTTAGTTCTTGATGATGAGGGCGCTCGAGTTCTTGCTCTCATTTCCGTCCTGCAAACATTGTTCACATTTTTGCCTTCCGTAAAGTCAATATACATGGCCGACCGGAACATTCAGGCAATCTTTGTGTGTTGTTGTCCGACGACGCGTTCAGCACTTCAAATGTGATGTGTGTTGTGTTTATGCTCTGATCGCGTCTCGTTGCGTGCGCATACAAAAGATACGGGGAACAACGAAGCCCATCCTGTGAAAGATAGTCCTAAATTGCAGGAGGCGACTACTACTTCATTCTAAAAGCTCTTGGACTTGTTAAAACAACACAAACTCACAGAACATGCTCTTGGACTTGTTAAAACAACACAAACTCAGAGAACCTAATCATGTACAAGTTACAGTTAGAACCCACGGTCTAAGAAACAACACCATACCATCTGCAAAGTTGAGGAATGCGACCGTGATCGAACAACTTCCTTTTTATAGGTTCACAGGTAAGTTACCCGCTCAATAGTGGTGATGGTTTTTTTTTGGGGGGTGCGACTGAATAGTGGTGATGATTTGGAAGCCGCCCCCCCCCCCCCCCCCCCCCCCCCCCTTCTCTCTCCCTCCCTCGGCCCAACGTTGTACGCCCCAACAACGCTCCAAATAGACCAATTAGCGCCAATGGTCAAGCCAAAGCAATAGATTATCGGATCAGTTACCTTAATTTTCTCTTCTTGGGCCTCCTGCATGGCTTGTATGATATGATTATCCACCTTATGTGAATGGAATTTTGTTGTAGCATGATATACCCACCAACTCATGTGAATTGATTTTTTATCTTCCAAAATTACGGATAGGTACTGTCAATTGACCTGTGATTAGTGATGTATGCATTCAAGACTTTGTTAGGTTTTATTTGATAAATTACCTCTTTTATGTTTGATATTATCGTGAAAAACTTTCATGGTCTTTATCATGCCACGTTTCACTCGTTGTCATATTTAAACTGTATACTTTCAAGTACTTAAGTATATGAAGTGCTAAACATGAATTTTGCATATTGTGTAACAGAATTTTTTATAACCATAGTATGCCTTACCCTTATTTTTAGAACATGATTTTTCTTCTATTCATAATGTGTGCATGTAAATCGTCCTAAAATCAGTCCATGTGCAAGATTATGGATTCGTGGCAATAGTCAAACTTGGGTTAGATTGCACTTCACATCTAATTCAAATGTAATTCCTATCTTCTTAATTCTTAGTTAATGACATACACAGAGAGTGAATTCTAAAAAAATTATTAGCATATATCAAATAAGTTTTGGCCTATACATATTATATATTAAGGTAATATAGTGTTATAGTACCGTACACTTCTTGTTTTGGATCTAGCTTTACCAATGTTCTGGTCAGTGGCTCAATCTATCATTTGTGTTCTATGATGTCATGCCTTCTTTGAATCCTCGCCGATGTTCTGACCCTTTCCATCTGCCTGGTTGTGTTCATCACTGGCCGTAGCTACCTCACCATTCTCACTAGTTCTTAAAAATCATTGTTAGTAGCACAAAATTGAGCCTCAAAATTCTTGTGTATTTTTTTTGCTACTTTCCTTTTGTTTTATTTG
Organism: Eragrostis curvula; assembly: GCA_007726485.1. Classification (NCBI taxonomy): domain Eukaryota; kingdom Viridiplantae; phylum Streptophyta; class Magnoliopsida; order Poales; family Poaceae; genus Eragrostis; species Eragrostis curvula. The sequence goes on from RWGY01000031.1 coordinate 11,455,548, forward strand.
AAGGTATTTATAATTTTTTTATATCTTTAATGTATGGAATCATTATGGATCGCTCTTTTGCCTATAGCAATAAGAATATGCATTATTTAAGTTGATTTCAAAATGTAGGCATAGACAGTTTGCTTACACTTACTAGGTTGAATGTTATTGTTTCTAGTTGCTAACGATCTTATGGATCGCTATGGAAAACATGACCTAAGAAATTAAATCCAAAGATGTGTGTGTACAGTTTCATTCAAGACCAAGACATTAAAGTTGTTAAATAACTTTTTGCTGATGGATTGGAGTGGATAAGTAAAAGCATTCTTAATGGTAGAGTTAGTTAAGAGCTAACAGTCAGCTCTAACAAAGAATTGATGATGAGTGTGGTCTATGTTTAAGTCTTTCATTATCCGTCAAGACTACATCTTGATAAAGAGTTAGCTATCTTCTCCTTTTTTTTTTTTCTAATAAACGATTCTAAGAGCTGTCCTAAAAAAAATCTAAGAGTTATCTTAAAGTTAGCCTTTGTAGACACTTACAAACTCTAACTCTAGACACAATTATATTTTGAATGGATGGAGTAAATATTATGGGTCAAAAGCCCCCTTCGTGCTTGTACGTCCAGGTCACAATTATGCTTAGCATAAGTTTTTGGACTCCACTAATCGGCTACCAGTAGCCAGCTCGCGCGAGCTGGCTACCACACCGTCTTCTTTCTTACGCCAAACAACCGCCACCCCCGCCCTGTCGCCCGTCACCCCCGACTCCGACGCCTCCTGGAGTCGTCGCCATCCGTCGAACCCTCCCAGCCCCCGCCCGCAGCCCCCTCCGGCGGCCGGCGGCGCCTCGCCGCCTCGCCGCGCCATCCGCACTCGCCATCGCCACCCCGCTCGCCCCGCCGCCGCTAACCACTCTGGCGTGGCTCCCCCGCCCTAGCCCTGCCCACCGCCCTCCTCCACAGCCGCAGCCGGCGGCGCCCGCGCCGCCTCGCCACCCCACCCGCCGCCCGCAACCCACCGCTAGGCCGGCCTGCCGCCATTAGCTATGGCCGGAAGGGGGATGAGGAGAATTGGGGGTACAAATCCTGTGCGATAAAGGATTCTCTGGGGTCGCCTCCACCACCGGCGGCCGGCGGCGAGCGGCGCCGCGCGCACGTCCGCCGCCTCCGGCCCTCGTCGCGCGTCGTGGTCGCTGGCTTCGTCGAGCCGGCTACCGCTAGTCAGATAGAGTTTTCGTTTTTGATACGCCACCAAATTAGAACAAACGCGCACTGCACTGCAGTGATCTGACCGCACCAAAGCTATAACTGCCGTCATCAGCGGTAAACGCACCCTGCAGTTCGGTTTCTTTCCCTCGGCGCGACAGGCTGCGCGTCGCCCCTCTTCCCGGCGGGAAGTTCCCGCAACTTCGTAATCTCACGCGGCACGCATCGCCCCCACCCAGCTCCTCAAGCTCTCGCCATGGCCGTGGTTCCGCCTGACCCAACACTCACCTACCGAACCCTAACGTTAACCCCGTACCTCTCGCTGCGACCGCGATGCCGCGGAGGCGCAGCCCGCGCGCGGACTCTTGCTCTGACCCCGACGCCGGCGGCGGCGTACGCCTTCCGCCTCCGCTCCTCCGCAAGTGTCTCGCCCCCGCCGCCGAAGCAGTCTTCCCTCGCCGAGATCTTCCCCTACGTCGCCGCAGAGTGGGAGACCATCGCGAAGGGCTGGGCGTGCGCCGCCGCCGCCGTGTATTGCCTCTCGCGCGCGGTGCCCGCTGCGGGGCGCCTGCCGCGGGCGCTCGCGGCTTACGGGGGACGGGTCGCGAGCGAGGGCGCGGCGGCCAAGGCGGTGGCGAGGGCCGGCCTCGCGCTCGCGGGGTTCGCATCGGCGCGCGCCGCCGCGGCGTACGCGCAGCAGGCGTTGCTCTGGGAGGCCGCGCTGCGAGCGGCGGGGCGCCTGCGGGAGCGCGCCTTCGAGCGGCTCCTGGAGCGCGACCTCGCCTTCTTCGAGGGCAGGGGAGGGGTGGCTGCGGGCGACATCGCGCACCGGATCACTGACGAGGCGGACGACGTCGCGGATGCTGTGTACTCTGTGCTCAATGTGAGGTTCCTGGAGCCTTTGAATTTCTTGTTACTTGACTAGAGCAGCTAGCGTTCGTGGAAATGCCTGCTTGATTTCATGAAAGCCTCCCTTAGGTGCCAGATGGATACTAGTTTTCTGAAATGTAGTTTAGCTGTTTGTGGAAATGTCCGCTGAGCAGTCAGTATAATTGTTTATTGTACCTGACCTCACCTATAATTTTTTTTTGACACATTTCCATGCCACATACTGATTCAAATATGTTAAGTTTCCAGATTGTTGTTTTTCGTGGACCCCAACCTGCTGATTATGGGTCAATTTTTAACCAATTCCATTGATGCCTTCTACAACGGTGAAATTTGACACAAAATACCTTGCTAGTGCTCTGTGCAACATTTCGAAATAACACATCTCATTTTTGCTATTGCAATGGTAACAGGCCAGTTCCCACCAGTTGTACCAAGAATTGCCAATCACTCAATTGGTATATGTCATGCATGGATTCTGACTACTGGTTTTTACACAGACGATTGTGCCGACAAGCTTGCAGTTTATAACGATGGGTATACAGATGGTGACAATAAATCCATTGCTCTCATTGCTTGCCGCAACGGTAGCTAATCTCACTGTTGATATTGCTCCTTTCTTAATCGCTTCTATGTGTGCTATTTAATTGAATTGATGCATTGCATGAACAGGTAATTCCATGCATGTGTGTCGTCATAGTAAACCTTGGAAAAAGACTCCGTCAAATATCCAAGGAGGCGCATTTTAGCCTCGCCATGCTCACAGCTTATCTCAATGATGTATGTTTTAGTAGCAATTGTTAGCTCGCATACAAAAAGAATCCATAGCTATGCAGGGACTTTTATTTACAACTTTACAAATTTTCTTTCTAGGTAGTTCCATCAATGCTTACTGTGAAGGCAAACAATGGGGAGCACAAGGAAATATTGAGATTTCAAAAGTTAGCTCGTGATGATCTAAAAAATAATTTGGGGAAAAAGAAGATGAAGACTCTCATACCTCAAGTTGTTCGAGCAACATATATCGGTGGCCTGTTATTGCTCTGTGGTGGGTCGATAATGGTTTCAGGCACCTCCTTTGATGCTGAGGGCTTTCTGTCTTTTCTGACAGCACTTGCTCTTGTTGTGGAGCCTATTCAGGTATCCGTACCCACATTGATCATTTACTGAAAAATTAAATTCTTACCGTATATGTTGCCAAAATTACATTACGTTTGTTACCGTTGGCTGCTTTTTGTTAAAAAAAACTGCTTTATTTCTAATTGCAGTTTGCTTTAATGCATAGGATTTTGGGAAGGCATATAATGAATATAAGCAAGGAGAACCAGCATTAGAACGCATATTTGATCTTATGAGGTTTATCCCTGAGGTACTCACTATCCCTTGTTTCTTATTTGTCGATTCTGGTTAAGTTAAAAAAGGGCCATGAGTTGGTTGTAACTAAATTAGTTTTTATTTTCAGCAAAATTGCCCTGTATCTTTGTTAAGCGCCCCCCCCCACCCCCCTTCTCCCCCTCCTCCTTCAATAGATGATTGATGGTCTTTGTCATTGGAGAAGCTGCTTTAGTGCATAATAATATCTATTGGGATTTCATGAAATGTGATTAGTTTTAATGCACTATTGTGAATGTTTAAGACACTATTGTAGGGTCTCTCTGTGATAAGTCCGTTCCTGCTTTGTGCGTTCTGTAGGTGAGGGATAAGCCAAATGCTCTTCATTTAGAATATGTTAAGGGGGATGTTAAGTTCCACGATGTTACATTTAGATACACTGATGACATGCCTCCAGTAGCAGATGGAGTGAGCCTTCATATCAGACCAGGAGAAACAATTGCTTTCGTCGGACCCTCTGGTGGAGGCAAAACTACTCTTGCCAAATTGCTCCTCCGTCTTTATCATCCACAACGTGGTATTGGGCTAAACACCAGCAGAATAGTGGATATTTTGATAAAATTCCTTCTTTATATCTCTACCTGCTAGTCTATGTTTAAGAATCTAAGATCTTTGCATTCCCTATCCTGTTTTTTAGAACCATATATTTCTAATGAGACAGCTATTGGTTTTTTCTTGCTTTTAGGGTATATACTTCTGGACAACCATGATATTCAGGACATTCAAATGCGATGTTTGAGAACACATATTGCTTTTGTTTCACAAGATGCAGTAAGTACTTGTAGTCCTCAGAGGCTGAAATCTTCCCAAATTAAGTCTCATGCTAAATGCACAGGCATGGACAGCTAGGATGAACAAATATTAATTTCACTTTTATTACTGATTAAGTGATTTAGAATCATTTTAGTGTTATACTCTCAAATCTGTTGGTGAAAGTGATGTTTCCACCTATCTTTTAGTTCGTTTGTAATCTACCAAAAAGTGCTGCCCTGGTCTGCTGGCGCTGATCACAATATCATGTTAATAGCAGACTCTTCTGTAATTCAAAAAGAACAGGAAGTCATCTGGTTTCAGTCTGTGCATCAATCATAAGTGGCTCTATTGCTTCATCATATACACGTTGTGGAGTAATACTCAGTAGTCAACACAAGATATTATTCTAAGTATATTTATGTTTGCACGTTGGACTAAGTATGTTTCCATCGTGTTGTTGAATTATTCATTTCTTCTTATTCCTAGATGCTATTTTCTGGGACAATTGCTGAAAATATTGCGTATAGAGACCATGTGAGAGATATAAATATGATCAGGATCGAGTATGCCGCAAAGATTGCCAATGCTGAGGAGTTTATTAAGATGTTGCCAGAAGGATACCATTCAAATGTAGGACAGAGAGGTTCTAGTTTGAGCGGTGGGCAGAAGCAAAGGTATATCCTTCTGAATTTGTATCACAAGCTGAAACATTGTGATTACACACTCTTCCCTCCATTTGAGAATATTTGACGCCGGGTGAACTGCAAACAAGTCACCTGATGTCAAATGTTCCCATACGGATGAGTATGTTTCGCGAACTCCTTTGAATTTTTAGTGTATATTTGTGCCCACAGGTTAGCTATTGCTAGGGCAATCTATCAGAACTCTTCCATATTGATAATGGACGAAGCAACATCTGCTTTGGATATCAGGTCTGAGCTGCTACTGAAAGAAGCACTGACGAATCTAGTAACAAACCACAATGTGACTGTAAGTTTTGTTATTATGCTAATGTTGGCCGTTGTACATCTCGTCACGGTTTCCGATTATCAATATTTTTGCTGAGTCACTTCCTTCCTGTTCAAACAGGTTCTCATCATTGCTCATCGACAAGAAATGGTCTTAATGGCCGACAGGATCGTTTCACTAGAGGGTGGCAAATTGCGAGAGATCACAAAGTCAGCTTTCTTATCTCAAGATGGACGCTTAAACTTACCAGAGATTACCAGTCATAATTAGGGTTTAGGGTAGTGGCAAATTGCGTGAGATTTTTTATGATAACGGTTCTCTACAGAGGATGGAGGACGGCTATAATTTTTTGGCTGGAGCCGGTGTGCCTCATGCCAACAAAGTTGTCAATTTTTTAGTCTGCCCCTACGGCCATTACCTCCTACGGGCTGCTATGGCAGGCTGCCTCTAGGACCATGGCACATGGCCTCCTACATCGTGAAGATCCTCAATAAAACGGTTTAAGGCAGAGCCACATAGTTTTCATTGATTTTCTCGAGAAATGTAAACTAGTAAAGGAACTACCATTTTGTGTACATGTAGTAGGTAGCTGTACAGGTATTCAGGCTTTGTGCTCAAATTGCGGTGTTATGTTTAGCATATTATATTATCCTTCTTGTACTCAAATGATTCCTAATGATGTAATAAACGTGGTAACAAAGGTAGTGACACAAAAAGAAGTTCATAAGAAGCAATCGATTCTAGGGAAAAATCAATACACAACAGTGAATGTTGAAAATGTCATCAAAATGCATTCAGAACAATGTACAACATGTAGAAGATGAGTTTTCGAAACAACATTTTCGAGTATACAAAATCCAGTAACACAAGAATCAAACATGTGCTATCGGCTCATGATAAAGTGAAGCGGCCTTGTTCAGGAAGGCCGGGCGTAGCGGTTCAGCAAAACTGACAGGGCTGGACTAGATGTGAAAAGGTCTGCAAGGAACAAGCAAAGCACTCCGTGCAGCATAACAGCTTGAGGAAATCTCATGTACAGCATCACGGCTTGAGCAAATCACGAGACAAATGAAACGGATCCTTATATGCCATGCTCTGCTACTTTTCTGCTAACCTCGTCAAGGAATGAATTGAAACCTGTGGAGCTAGTTAAGAGGGAACCATCCAAGGCCTGATCCTCAATAAGGTATTTCTCAAAAGCCGTAGTGTCATCATGTGCGCCATGAATGAAAACAAGTTTCGGCGTTTTATTCCTTTCTTGCTTCAATCTATCGATTGTTGATCTCAGTAGACCTGCAAACATGGTTTCATTGTAATGACAAAGATACACATTGGCAGGATAATGACTTGATGAGTGAAGGATGATGGACTCACAATCGCGTGGAGGCGGAAAAGGGATTGCACTGCTAGTTGTAGGTGAGTAATAAACCAGAATATCGCTGTATGCATCAAGAAGAAATATTGGGCTCTCTCCGGTGAACACAGTACGACTTAGTGACTGATGCACAGTTGCTTCTACATCAGGGGAGGAGTATGAGATCAATGTAGGCCAAATAGCCTGCCGAAGCGAAGCTGGCTCCAGTGTACTGTCAAGAAAATTAAAAATAGAGTAGGTAATAATGAATGGTCTATGAGGCCAAATTAACCAATCTTCAACAACCCCGTATAAATTGGACTGCCAAAGGAGTTGTGGTGTGTGTTCCTCGATATAACGAGGCAAATTAAAAAAATAAAATGACACCATCCTTCCACAGCTAAAAAAAAAAAAATCCAAACAAGAAGACATTTGAATTTTGAAGAACAAATTTGCATAAAATTGCAGGTTCAGATGATGGGTTCAAAAGCTGCATTCTTCTCAGAAACAATTACAAACTCTAATTTACGATCTTCCATAACAATAAACTTCATAAATTCATCATCTAGCTAGTGGCTTGCTCTAACAATTCACGGTATGAAGAATCAAGACACAAGTTACCTGAAGAGGCACTGCAAATATGTCCGATAATCTGGATGAATACCTTCACTGCTGACTTGAAGCAGGGGGCTTAATAGAATGGAGAATACAAACCGTGACAGGGGCTGCAGTTGTGAGCAGTGCAAGAAACTAACATCAATAGCACCACCTCCAGATGCAACGTTCTGGTATGCCTTATTGTACTGAGTAATGACAGTCACCAACCAGTCCTGGAGCAACAACCTTGCTTCCACCAAATCACTTAAAGAAGCCAAAATAACCTGTAAATAGAATCTGTTCAAATCTGAAACGGAACAATTTTCTCTGCAACTACCCGTTTAAACTTTAGCTATATATCATTTATCTTGTTTTAAACAACTCAACATAAAATTGATCAAGCAATCAAAACACCTTCCTCCTATTTGTCTAGTCATCATGCTGTATTGAAATGGAATGGTCATATCTACGTTCCACATGTTAAGTGAAATCAGGCAATCATCAAAAGATACGGTATTTCCCCTTCAGGACTTTTGGTAAATGACATGATTCAGAGAATATAAACCAAACAAGATTCCCTTTTTTTAAGTGTGACAACTTAAAATGTTACAGTCACATGACAATCAACACTGACGAAATTCTGATCTCTTCTTGCATGCAGGAAGTCTGACAATGCATTTTCGAATAGAGGAACTCAAAACTTGCTGGATTACAGACACAGCAGCACTTTGTTACTGACTGTACTATGTGACCGCAATCACTGCTTTTGACAATATATGTGCTTGCTACTTAAAGTGAGATAAACTTTCTATATTGTAGGTCTATCATCTACTAGAATATTAACAATGAATATAATGGCCAGATTCTTTTTCTTTTTTCCAATCCCAAACTTAAACCTGGCCAACAGAATTTTGAGCCGATCTGTCAACGTGAAGTTGGCTGCAGCTAACAGGAATACAGGAAATTAAAATACAAGAACCAGATAAGTGTCAGCATGCCCCCCATTTATCAAAACTAAGTGCTGACAAGCGGCTTGTTCATAAAACTTGTGATGTATCAACAAAATATATATTAAGATTGTACCTGGTGTACCAGTATTGTCAAAACAACATCTGGATCAACAAAATCATATAGGTCCCAAATATTAGCAGTTGTGTTGTATTGGATGGTCCGAACTCTTATCCTCCTTTGCAACGAGTATCTAGATCTGGACAAGTTACATGTATACATTACAAAATATATCATCATCCATATACTTGTGTGTAAAATATCTTCAAGAATAGCATGTATTCTCAAGCTGAGAATTAGCAGAAACAAATTGCAAGCCAAACATCATAGAACCACAGAAAACTTGAGTAAAAGCATATAATATGCACTACAAGACATAAATTGCAAGGCAAAGCAGTAACACAGTAACTAAATGACAAATCAGTGTGTTAACAACTGTACCTGCTATCAGAATTAGAAACATCTGAGGTGTCACCATGGTGCACAAGTACTGTGTACTTGAATGCAATTTGAAGAATAGGCGAGCTTGTCTTCCTGCAGGTGCAAAAATGATGTCTAAGAATTTTGAAGAATAAAAGTATGGATCTACAGAACAATGTAAACTTTTTAACTGACAATTTATGGCGATTTTTTTAGAGATGTAGAAAGCTAGTAGGGATATGGTTACACAGTGAGCTGTTTACATTCTTTTATATAATGAGTATAAATTTGTTTCTAGAACAATTTATAGTACTCACAATTAAACCTGATATTTAGACTAAAATTCCAAATAGCTTCAATAGAGGCATGGCATACAAAATCATTTAGGACTATAATAGAGATAGCTTAGGTCTGTTTGGCAGTTCCAGATCATGCCAGCTAATTATGAAAAACAAATCCTTGATGGAACAATCCAGAAAAAAAAGTTTGGCAGAACTAATTACGGCTAACAACCAAAACAGTGGAGTTAATTTAGTTTCTGTATTTGCGAGCAAAGAAGAAAATCATGTATTACTTCTAAACAATGCATAGATAATCCATTTCAAGCATATAATCTGAGAAGGTGAACAGAGTGTTTGTTACCTCGAAAATCGAGAATCCTTTTCAAACTCAAAGTCGTAACTGTATGTAGCAAACGAGTCACAACAATTTATGTGCTGAACATGCATGTATTGAGGATCCGGGAAGAAATGGCCATACTGTTGAATATCAAATAAAATAAATGTATGAGCAGAAGGAACTTATAAAGAAGCTGATATGAGTAATTCACATATCCCTTAGAATTCTTACTGAATTAGCAATCTTGAACTGTGATGATGTTCTCAACCGCATCACGCATCCAAAAGCGTATGGACGGCTCAACATTTTGTATCTGTGAAAGATAGACAAATGAAAATCACACTCCTGCAGCCTTATAGCCATATCTTCCTTTTTCATAGCATAACAGATCATTTGCTCTTCATCTTGTTTCAAAATATAAGGCCCTGTTCCCCATCCATGGTAGCATAAAATGATTGCTTCCAACTTTTCAATGGGGTGGGCATGTCAACCTTTGCATGTATTCCCTCCGATCTTTTTTTCTTGACGTTCAGACAAAATATTTAGTTCAAATTTGAACTATGATTCTTGTCTGAACGTCATAAAAAAAAAGATCAGAGTAACAGCTTTGTTTCACGATTTCTTAATCAAAGTGGAATCAGGCATCATCTTGTGACATGGAGAGGGTACATAACAACCAGTGCACATAAAAAAATATGCAGAATACATACTAAATTTTATGCATATATCCATGTAAGATCTTATTTCCTTGAAATGAGGTAACTATTTTAAAGCCCAAATCTGCGGTGTATGGCATGGGCAGGATAGTACAACCAACCCTCAATTCACATTGGTTTGGTTTAAGCAATTCCAACATGACCTGGTACTAAATCAATGACAATGCAGTAAAAGAAAGTTTTTGATGATCTATTAAAAGGACCATCTGTCTACAATAGAACGTAGGAAGAATATCCTGAACATTATCATCCGCTAAATCTGACTGATCCATGCAGAAGAAGCAGAAAATTACCTAAACATATTTTACTTGAGGTGACTGCTGAATAAATAAAGATACACAAAGACTGACTGAACTTACATATCTTGTGGAAGCGTTGATTCATCTGTACTTGAATAAAGAAACAATGATCCACCACTCTCAACACTAAGAACTTTCAGGGAAGCAAGATCAGTGTATTCATTTGTAATTGCAAAAATGTCCACACACGCACCTGCTTGAACAGCACTAGTAGCCTGTGATATGCCAATTAGATATATTCTAAAATAGATCATAATATATTGACTAATCTTTATGAAAACCTACCAGATTTTTGTAGAAAGATATCTGATCTTGACGCAATACATTATCAACATCCCCTGCTTTACCTGCATTGTGGTCCTCAAAGCTTGTTGTATCTAGTCTCCCAGGCCCATAATTTGGTGGACCAGATAAAAACGCGAAAATCCTAGCTGTTTTCAAGATTATTAGCATAAGGAGTTGTAGGAGGTGAGGTCAAGAACAACACACAGTAATCTAGCCTTCACACAGTAGTCTTGAAACAAAATAACAAAACAGTAGTGTGGTCAAAAGGTTATTAACATACCAAGCTCAAATGCATTTCCATGTTCCGAACTTAGGTAGTTAACAAGAACATCCAGTGCTATACCAAAGCCACGTGTATGATGCAATACATGATCCTGTCCTTCTGATGTGCTTGCTGCTACTTCCCATGAAGACATCGGCTTAATTGTTTCAAGTGCTTCAGCAATGCTGTTTTTGCAACTATCAATCTGTTAAGATATAACTTGACATCAGCAAATATAAGAGATGAATATTCTGGGACAAAACGTAGAAAAATACACATCAGGAAACAAATGTGGCTGGCATCACGATATAAAGTACATACAGGAGCCAAAAATGAACAAAGAGGCATGACATCTTCAAGGTCGACATGTAAAGCCCCATCGGAATCATAGGGGATAAAAACATTCTTCACAATAGGTATCGGACCTTGAACATCATACAGTCCTATCTTGCTGCTAAACGTAAAAAGTCCAAATAATGATCCTGGCGAAAGAGCTGCATGGGATCAAAAGATCAGTGTACATATAGTTGTATGAAAAGCTTCGAGTATTATTCCTTCAACAAACAATTAGCTCAGAAAGCTTAAAGCAGGACCTCACCTTCAAGAGCTGCTAGAAGAGCACTTTTGACTAACTCCAGAAACTCCTCTGAAGCTAAAATGCAATATGAATAAACAAACCATCAGAAGCAGGCAAACTTACAAAAGAACACAAGACGAAAAAAAAAAACATGAGATAACTCTTAACATTGTGCTTATGGAAAAAGTAATACTCTTTCAACAGATAAGATAACTGCAGTTTAAGCTATCTTAGCTAAAAAAAAAAAATTCAGGCTACACATTGGAGTAACTGGGGATGCCAATAATTAGGCACCTTGGTAATTGAAATCAGATTCTGTTCATTGAAGGAGTTCTGGAATAGGCGTTCACTGCAACTTTGCAGTGTTGTTTCAAACTTCATAGAAATTAAAAGCAAGCAACCACACATCCATAGGCATCATACCTCTGTAACCAGTAACTTAAAGAAAATACCGATTACTCATTGGATTAAATACTAGGCATGAGCATACAAGGTCACTGAGTCCTAGTGTGACATCGACACCCCTCTTCAGGCACTCAATCTTTCATGCTTGGGGCAAAATTTAGCATGCTTATCAAAGCATTAGCAGTTGCTACTGGGATAAAGTAGTGTCTACTGATCACTAAAATGGTATGCTAGAGCTAGACATGTACAACTTAAGACAAAGGAACATTTGTAAGTTCTTACATGATAAGTCGATAGCCGCCACATACACAGGCGTAGGTGCTGCCGCCGGCTCATCCTCCTCTCCTGCAAAAGTGCACCGCCATCATCTCAACGCACTCACTGCGCCGCATTGCATCCGATCAGAACGGCGAGAGATCCTTACCCGGAAGGAGCAGGTCCACGAACGCGGAGCGCATCTCGGGCGGGTCGTGGGCGCCGTCGAGGGCGTAGCGCGCGGCGGTGTCGGCTGGGAGGTCGTTGTCCACGGAGCAGACTGCGCAGGTCCACGACCAGCGATTGAGCGGGCAGAGGATGCTGAAGTAGGCGAAGCAGGACTCGCAGCGCGGGAGGAGGTGGCCCTCGTCGCCCGTGGCCGGCGGGGTGCCGCGCTCGTCGGCGGCGGCGAAGGGCGTGACGGCGACGCCCCACGGCATGGCGCAGGAGTCGTGGAGCGCCGGCTCGGCGGGGAAGCAGGCGAGGCTGGGACGCACCGCCATTGCCGCCGCGAGGATTTGGGGATCTGGCGGTGTGACGAGACGACGCGAGAGATCTCAGGAAATTGTCCAGTTCAGGTTCAGCGGAGGTTCAGCGGTGCGTGGGCACTGTAGTTTGGACTGGTGATCTACACAGCAGGCTATGGCAACTGATCTGGGCCGTCTATGATATCTTAACGGCTGGAATGAAACCAAAGGAATGAATGTGATCCTGGAGCCCGTCACCACAGATGCTCTTGACAAGAGGTCACACTCACAGTAGCCCAAATCTGAAGTTTCACCAAACCCGGGAGGGCACTTATTAGAGCTCATCAAGCAAAATCGAATCAATGGGGTCTTAAACTCGTGAAGCAAAATTTTGTCCAAAGTGGCTAAAGTGATGTCTTTAAACTGAAAACAAAAAATAATCCGAACGTATAGTTATCACCTTAAAATTGCAGCTCAAAGTTTATATTTAAATTTAGTGCAAGATTCATCACTAAGATGATTACACTTTGCATAGGAGGTGGACGATGGAACCATGGAAAAGAGATTGAGATCTCGGCATAACAGGTCTCCATGAAGAGGCACTACAATGATTGGAATTGGCTCCATTCAGCATTGTTCGATAAAAAAAAGATCCCAGATAAATTGCTACAATACCATTAAAAAAATGATGTATAGCATTTTGCTGTAGAACTACTCCTATCACACAACATTTTCTCCGTATAACGATAAAGGTTCTTCATCATAGTAGTAGACTCAACTAGATCCCGTGTGGAAGAAGAGGGGGGAGGGGGGTTATCTTCGGCGCAAGACGTTACTAGTTAGCAGCGAGCATTTAAAGAAAATTAATATGTTTGTCTCACTTTATTTGTCGTCGCCTCTGTCTCACGGTGTTTTGTCGTCACCTCACAATCTTTGCCGCCAATTTATAGTACGTTACTATATTGGTATATCCAAAAGAAAAGCATTGTTTCTATGGCCATTTCAAAATGCAAAAATTGGTGATATTTGCCGTCAATTTATAGTACGTTACTATTGGTACCGTCCAAAAGAAAAACACAGTTTTTTTTTGCCGCCATTTCACAATGCAAAGTTGGTGATATTTTGCCGCCAATTTATAGTACGTTACTATATTGGTTATATCCAAAAGAAAAACATACTGTAGTCCCTCAAAAAAAAAAGAACTCTGAACCACTTGTTTATAGCTTTATATAATTGTTTTGCAACCTTCAAAAGGTAAGGATTTTGACCCAGAGCCATCAATCTATTCATTACTATGACTTCATGGGTATTGAAAGCTGTCCTTGGCAATGAAAACTCAAATGTAAGCCACTGACCGTGCGTAGGTATGTTCCATCTCAATGGAAGCATAATCAGTACGCAATATCCATCTGTCCATACATGTCAAAGATGCAACTCAAATGAAAGTGGGGTTGTGATGCGAAACAAGATGATTTGACTGTTTGTTGTTCTGTGTGAGAACAACAGAACAGGGACGTCGAAGAACTGCATTTCAGCACACTCAACATATGCAATATACCTCAAATCATCAACCCAAAATCAGGTGCTATTAAATTAGGGAACTAAATTACATACGAAAACAATATGAATCAGTTCATACTTCATATTACATTGGCAGCTGTTGCCGAGCGCAACAAGCAAATCGCATCATAAAACCAAAACCAGACGGGTAGACAGGCAGATCAACCCAATGCAACACAGAAATCCACAACAACTTCCACACCGCCAATCGCCAGATCCACCCCACCATTCCGCAGCGACGATCACAGATCACGAGCAGATCGGGCACCGGACGAGTCCGTTCTCGTTGCACTGATCGCACTTGAGCGTCTCCTTGCGCTCGGCGTCGAGCACCTTGCGGCTGCCGTTGCAGTCCCTGCACATGACGAAGCGCACGCCGGCGCAGCCCGCGCACCATACCCGCGCCCGCGGCAGGCCGTCGAGCAGCGCCTTGAGCTTGCCGTCCTCCTCCAGCTTGGCCACCTCGGCCGCGCCGCCGACGTGCTTGCCACGGACGAACACGGCCGGGACGCGCACCTCGCGGCCGCCCAGCAGCAGCCGCAGCTCCTCCCTGTACCCCGAGTCCATGGACACGTCCCGCTCGATGAGCTTCACGTCGTGGGCCTCGAGCGCCGCGCGCACCGCGTTGCACTCCTCGAAGGTGCGGCGGATGCCGCGGAGCGTGGTGGTGTAGAGGACGACCGCGTCGGCGCCGCCCGGCGGGCACTTGCCCTCGCCGACGATCGCCGGCGGCGCCGCCTTCGGGTGCTTGGGCTTCTCGGAGCCGACCATCCGCTTGATGTGGGCGCCTTCCTCCGACAGCTCGCGCTCGATGGACGCGAGGAGGTCCGGGTCGAACAGCGGGCTCAGGCTCCGCCGCGACGACGACATGCCGCCGCCGCCGCCGCCGGTCTCGGCTGGCTTCCTGACGACCCGGGCGCTCCCCGGGGAGAACCTCTTGGACGCCCTCGACAGCTTGGAGTTGTCGATGGAGTTGTACGGCCGGAGGACGCGGTCGTTGTCGATGTCGCCGGGCTTGTCCTTGTTGACGTTCACGGAGCAGCGCTGGATCGGGCTGTTCTCCTTGCCCGGCGTGTTCTTCTTCTTCGCGGCCGACCTCTTGGGCGACGGCAGCGCCATGGCGAGGACCCTGGCCGGTGACCACCGGCCCGGCTTGGACGGCTTCTTCGCCGGCGATCCTGCCGCGGCGTCGGCGTCCTCCAGCCCGGCCATGATCTCCCACGCGTTGATCACCTCCGGACAGGACTCCGGCTTCGCCGCCGCCGTCACCGCCGGTTTCTTGGCGTTCGGCACGACGAGGGGCGGCGGCCGCATGCTGGCGCGCTTCCACTCCTTGCTTATCGGCTTCTCCTGCTCCGGCGGAGGCAGCTGCTCCTCCTTCTCCTCCTCACAGGCAGCAGCAGCGGCTGCTGCAGCGGCGGTGGCGGCGGCAGCAGCCGCGCCGTTCTTGGGGTGGAGGTCGAGGACGCCGTAGGTGGTGGAGGTGAGGGAGACGACGTGATCGACGCGGCCGCGCACCGTGGCGCGCCTAGCGTCGCCGCCGGGCCCCGGCGGAAGGAGCTTGGAGGAGATGCAGCCCATCTCGGTCGGCCACGGCGTGCTCGCTCTGCGTACTCTCTCTCTCTCTCTCTCGCCGCGGCTTTGGCTTTCGCTTTCTCGGCCAGTGGGGAGGGAACGTGGGAGTGGCCGCTTGACTGGCTCGGGGGAGTGTGCGTTTTGAGGGGTTTGAACTGTGCAACGGTCATGGCCGTGGGCTGCTGGAGATTAAGGATTTCTTTTAATTTTCTCTAGCGGTGACGGTGACGATGGGCGTTTCATCCCAACGGTCGGCTGGGGCGGATCGCGGCAGCGGGAGGCGCAGAAACCGAAAAAAAGTGGCGCGGCCCGTGTGGGTGTCAGCCTGATCCGTTGGGTCCTTCGTACGAGAGTCTGACCAGTGGGACTGCCGACATACTGGGCTGGCTCATTCTGGGTTGCCCGTTTGGGCTTTGAGCCTCGCGTGCGAGCCCATAAAGTTCACAACTTTTTTTCAGTGCAAAAGTCAACTTTTCAGTTTCTTCCCGTTCGCCAAACCATTTTGACTGCGTTCATCTGACGACTGACTGGTGCAACGGATATGTCTATCTGCGCAAGGGAGGGAAAAGCGAGACCAGGGTCCAAGATCGAAGCAGCACAATGTACAAGGTGAAGCTTACAGACGCAAACAAACACACAGGACACACACATTCACATGGTCAGTCACACTCACACACGACACAAGAACGGGCACAAGTAGTTCCGGGCAGCAATGCGGGCTTGGGAGTTGCATCTCGGCCACCGTGGATGCGCGTACGACGTGGAGTTGCATCCCGAAGATTCAAATTAACCCAAGCCCGCGTCCTTCGCCGGCCATGGTCTCGGGCCACCGCCGCGAAGCGAGGCGCTTCACGTCGCCCAGCCCGACCACCGGCCGCGGCGGCGACAACACGGCGTCCGGCGGTGGCTCCGGCGCCGAGGCCGTGGAACTCGATTCGGTCGCTTCCGGTTCGTCCTCGACAGGATCGCTGTTCCAACATAGGCGACGCACCGTGGCCGTCACGCTCGCCCAGCACCCGTTGCTGCGCTCCGAATTTTCCCCTTGCTTCTCGGGCGGCGCCGCGGGCCTCTCCGACCGTACGGCACCGAAGCACGACACCTTCGGGGACACGGGCTCCGCCGCGCCCACGGCCTCGCTGGCGAAGACCCTCGCCCCCGCCGCCGGACGGCGTCCCCACCCGCGGCGTGGAGCGCGGCGCTCCTGCGCGACGGCCTTGCCCGCGGACAGAACGGCCACGACGGTGGCGGCCTTGCCGGCCGGCAGCCTCCTCGAGCCAGCCCTCGGCGCACCCGCGCGCGCCGCCGCTGCCTTGGGGTTGGAGCTGCCCTTGGTGGAGCTGTCCCGCCGCAGCGCCGCGCCGAACAGCACGGCGAGGCCGACGCCGTCACGTACACGCTGCAGGACCGACTCTGCTGGGACGCCCGCGTCGTCGGCACGAGCGCTGCGGTCACCCGCATGAGAGGCGGCGACGGGGAGCGCGGCGGCGGTTTCGCACGCCACCTTCGATTTGGGCTCGCCGCCGCGGACGCAGGCGAGCTCTGGCATCCTTCAGTTCTTGGCTGCTTACGAGTGAGTGCTGATCACGGGGCACTGACGCTGAGGAACGGAGCGGGGTCAGCCTTAAAAGGGGACGCGCCAAAGGCGTGGAGCGGAGCAGATTTGAAAAAGGCTCCGTGGTCACGGCAAGTACCGTTGGCAGAGTAGTTGGGCAAGGCCGGGTTGCAGGGGAAGTTTTGGAGGGTAATGATAGGTTTCTTGTGCGTTGATTATCGAGGTCATCGGATAGCAAACTATTGCAGTACGCTCCCTAAACATATTTTTTCTGTAGTTACACTAGCTGTCACTGAATGTTCAACCTTTCTGGGTGTTGACGAAGGCCAGGCCCAGGACGCCGAGGAGCAGGGAGACGAGTGAAGTTAGGCCTGAACGCAGAAATTTCACAAGAATCGCACAGGAATTTCAAAAAAAAAAAATCAAAAAGAAAAAAAAATTCAATCCAAACGAGCCCTTAATTAACCTCGTGATCTCCCCCCACATGCCTGAACTTCTTAATCTGTTTAGTGCCCGTTTGGAATCAAGGAAATATAAAGGAATTTTACATGAATCGATTCCTATGGAAACTTTCCTTCGCTTGTTGTTTGGAACGCAGGAACCACAAGTTCCTTTCCGTTGGAATGGTGTTCTTTCCTCCACGAAATGGAGGAATCAGAAAATCCACTCCAATCTCATGAGAAATTTTCCTACGAGCTTGGGAATTTCTCTTAATATCACCATGCATATGTTAGAATTTCTCGCTAGTTTTTTTTAGACTAACTGCTTTCATTAACCACGAGCAGCAGGCAAATCGCCTGTGATTAGTTCGGTTACAAAGCTCGGTGCCTGACACCAGAACACATGCTCACCAACAGGCAGAGCACTCACACCACGGGCAGCAAAAGCATCTGCGACGTTGTTACACAGTCTAGGATAAACAGAGACGGTGTGATGTCGGCTGCATGCATCGAAATAATTTTTTTTCTTCCTCTATCCCCCATTACGTATTGCATATATGTTTGGAGTACCGAAATTCCTAGAATATGTAGTGAAAATTCAGTAGTAAATACAATAATACATGCAGTTAGTAACAATATACTCTCTATGTCTAATTTCTAGCAGCTCATGTTTGGCCGGGCCCCCCTTTGTCTAAGTTCGGGCTCTGCCACTGGTTGCCGGTGAAGTTTTGTTGTAATGTGGGATTTTAACCTTATCAGCCATTCATCTCACACCTCCCTCCTAGCTTCTCCCCCTAAACTGTAGCTAAACTCCAGACAAACTTGTGTTCTTTTATTTTGATAAATAATGGAAAGAAGCATGGCCCAATTCCAAAAGAAATGAAACAGGTTCAATCTCACCAGCAGCAAACTCAGAACCATTTCACACGATAATGTATACACAAAAGGGATCGAACGGTAATAAATCTAACCACAACATTCGTTGAGAATTCGAGAGCTGCAGGAACAACGGACTGTTTTCCCAGTAGAATTAGGGAGATATAGTATATTGAATGGCAAATCAATGTAAAGGGTCCATAGCTCAGTGGTAGAGCAATTGACTGCAGATCAATAGGTCTCCGGTTCGAACCCGGATGGGCCCTTTCGTTGTTGGTTTTTTCATCTTCATTTTTTAATATTTTAGCAGTGAGCTTTTCTTTTCGTTTCGGCGAAATGATGCATTATAACGGAGGAAATATGATCCACTCTCATAAACCGTCAACGAAATGCAGTACCACAAACTGGTCTGGGCACCAGGGCCGTGATGGGCTGTGGCGCAGCGTGGGCTCGGAGCACGGCACATGAATTTCGTTCCATCAGATTATAATTTTTGAACATTGTACTTCTTGTACTACTTTTTTTCGGCAAGCATTTTCTATCACCAAGGTTTGCAATTCAACCGAACCAAGAGCACGGAGGAAATAAGATCAGCAAGACAGAAACTCGTTAAATTGATTTTAATTGACTCACATCCCTTCCACACTTAAGGAGGACCGACATGATGCAGACTAACAAAAGTCCGCCACTCACTCCTAACAATCCTAAAACCTTCAGGCGCTTACACTACTGACCAACTTCAGAACACCAAAACAACTGACCGACGATGCATCAACCAATGAACCTAGCAGCTAATTCAAGTGCGGAAGTAAACGACTCTTTGCTGAAGGCAAACACGGTAACTCGAAGCTCGCCACACATCATCTCTACGGCGACCTCTTGTTCTTCTTCCAGAACCGGTGGTAGAACCTGACGGTGCGGCCGTTCAACGGCTGCGTCGGCCTGTTGTTGTGCCTGTACTCTTCCTCCAGGGGCGCCGACAGGGCCGCGGCCTGGTCGAGCGTCATCTCTCTCACCTGAAATATTTTTGCGTTCCAGAGATCACAAATTCAGAACGTAATCAAATCAGTACAGCAAGTAACCAAACTGCTTCAATTAATCGTTCGATTGAAAATGGGGGGTGTATATACCTGGGCAAGGATGTTCCAGACGACGTTCTCGGTGCAGGGCGGCGTGGTGAACGACCCGACGTAGCGGTAGTACATGTACGCGTGCCGCCGCAGGGACAGCAGGTTCACGAATCCAGCCGGGACCGGAGCGCCTTTCTCTGCGTTGCAGCCCTCTGCGTAGAGCGCAGTGAGCTTATCCTGAATCTGTCGTTCCAAGAACAGAACAAACACAAGTTCGGTCAGTTTGCGAGAACAATCATGCTCTGCTAAATCATATCGCTGCTGATCGGATCTTGGATCTATACACTGTCGGTGTCAAGTACCTGCCAAAGGAATGGGTCCGGCCTGCCAAACCGGTAGAGGATCGCGAGGACGGTGATGTTGCCGTCGTCGCTGGAGTGAACCATGTGGAGCTCCACGGGGAACCTGCGCGCCATACGAACGGCAAAGCATCCATGACGGTTAGCGCAAAAGATTACAGAGATTGGACAATTCATCTTTTCGTAATGAACTCGGGTGCAGGTGCAAGTAAGTACCTTTGGCCGTTGACGGTGTGCTCGGACGGCGAGTGCCAGTGCATCTGCTTCAGCTTGTACTGCTTCCCGTCGACGTTCACGCTCCCTGCCGCGTCGGCGTCCTCCATTTGAAGCTGCACATCAACGAAAATTTTCAGTGTCAGTAAGCGGCAGCAGAGGATTTCAGAACTGAATTTACTCTGTTTTGTTGGGGACAAACCGCGATGCTGTAGACGTGGTCGACGAGGGTGGCGTTGGCGACGGTGTAGTTCCTGTGGAGGGGCTGCATCCCCGGGTCGTAGACGGCTTCGTCCGTCGCGATGTCGATCGGCGACTGGTTCGTTCCCTTGGCGCAGCGCGTGAAGTTGGGGTTCAGGCTGCCCCAGTGGTCAGGACCCATGGAGCCGACGTACCCAAACTTCGCGCCATCTGTTTGCAGGCACATCACAGATCAGATAGGTAGGAGGCAAATTCACTCTGAGCTTTGATAATAAATCATTTCACAAGAATCGAACCGTAGGAATTGAAAGGAAGCGATAACATGGAAACCAAACGAACAGAAGCTCGAGAAAATACAAAACAGAACCACGTACCCGAGTCGCAAGCGAGTGTGGCGAGGCAGGAAGCAGACAACAGCAGGAGGAACACAGCATTTCCACGGGAAGTCGTCATCTTTTCCTGCCTTGAACACTCCGAACCTGAAAATGGAGAGGCAGGCATGCATAAGAACACTCTGAAAGTCAATGCAATGCAGAACGCACAAATATATAGGAACAGATACTGCTTATAGCAATGGCCGTGGCCACCACAAATCACCTCTTTCCTCTCCTGTATGCAAAAGCTCGTACGTACCCCTGATAGAAAAAAGACAAGCGAAAAGAAGATCGATTATTCGCAGTATCTATCAGAGGATCGCAAAAGCGGCAATCATGAAAGGTCGTAGATGAGGTTGCGGATGCCGATGGCCACACCTCAGAAGGACCCTCAACCTTTTGACGGGACCCGTCAACCTCGACGCTGGTCGCTGGATGGCGGGAATCTTCGGCGACGAGAGGTCTCCAAGCGAGAACGTTGCTGCTGGTGGAGGTGGTGACTTGCGCTTGGACTTGACGAAGGACCATGTATATATAGGCAGGTCGCCACTAGCCACTTGTTCGCCACGACGACAGTAGTGCCGCCCATCTTCAAGCAACCGTTCCTTCTTCTTTTTTTTACTTTCGTTTTGCATGCAGAATTTCGGAGGACATGGTGTAGTGCGCGCCGCTCGTGGGAGTCGGAGCACGACAATCAAGTATACGTGTACGCTCGCCTACGTGCTGTAAAGCACGTCTTGCATGCGTGTAATGTGGCCAGTAGCCTCGGATGCGCGCTAGGGGAAGTGTCGTCAGAGTCGGAAGCCAGGAGATGAGACACGTCGTTGATCAAGTAACGAAGCCACGTCCTGCGCAACCTCGCCAGCGTAAGGCTCGGCCACGTCCTCCATTATCCAACTTAATTTCTTTGTTTTTCTTTTTGCGGGAATCCAACTTAATCTCTGCAATTTCCGAACGTACAATTCGATTCACAAATGCACTCACGCTATCCTTTTTTTTCGCAGCTGAAGGAAGGAATAACGGAATTGATGGCCTGTAACGCAAACGACGAGGCACGTCACGCAGCTGAAGGAACGAACAATGGAATATATCCAACTATTAAGGCGAGCACATCCTTGGGAGTTCAGGTCCACACCTTTAGCAAGAGCTGCAGTGTTGATAGCACACTCTGGAACGGAATCATGGACGGAATAATAGATGCACCTTGAAGCGCTTGACACCGATAAGCTTTATATCCATGACCCCCATTGCCTACTCCACCACTATATTTCGTTCTTTGGCGACAACATAGCCTACCACTTCGACAGGCAGATTGGATGCAAACTAACTACTATTGTCAGTGTCAGAACAAAAACAGTGTCTGGTCATGACATCCCCACTTCGCGTGATAACAACAAAGAAATTCAGGGATTAACTCCGAGTTGGCCGCCCCATGACCTGTAATGGGGGAAGATTAGGTGCATGGTGCTTTTCTATCAGCTGCAAAGCACGGACACACGGCGTCCACAAGCACTCCATGTGCCGGCAACATTCGTGGAGCACACTGTACAACATGGTTGGAGGTGTGAGAGAGAGCTGCGAGCCTTTGACTCTGAGAGTGGATGTGCATGTCTAATTGTCTATCGGGTTCACGTCAGGTTTTGTGGACGAGCCGTAGCCCGTGGCTTGGCCCGGTCACATCGATGCTTTGGTCGAAAGTATAGCATGCATGAACTATGCTTTTTGCTCTGTTTTTTTTAGTGGCGCTTTCTGCACTTAAGAGATCGCATGAGCATTCTGTTTTCTAACCTCCAGCATTGAACTTAGATTTATGAGTAAATTTCATAAAATCATAACTATTTGATCCTATGTTGCAGTGAACCATAACTTTTGCAACCAGTTTCACAAAACCACAATTATTTACACTACTTGTTGCACAAAACCATAACTTTTAGTTTGGTCCCACATGTCAGCCACACAAAAGTGCATAGGACCAATAGAGAATGACAAGTGGGCCCAAGACTAAAACTTATGGTTTTGTGCAACAAGTGACGCAAATAGTTGTGGTTTTGTGAAACTGGTTTCAAAAGTTATGGTTTCTTACAACAAGGAATCAAATAGTTGTGATTTTGTGAAATTAACTCTAGATTTATGGATGAGTGAAAGACAAAACAGGTGATGTACCGTGTACCCAGAGCCCTATTCGCGGAAATAAAACATAGTTTTCTTCTTGTTCTTACGAAAGCACCGATTGGCTTTCGAAAAAGAAAGCACTGATTTAACGGCAAACAGATTCTGATGGAAAAGCTTCTGATCTCTCGTTCTCTGATCGCAACTTTCAGGATACCTAACTTTCATCGCAATTTCTCCTGAGAACAAATTGCATCTGGAGAGGGTTTTTTTTTTTGAACTAGCATCTGGTGAGCTTTTTTTTTTTGTTTACACGCTGGCATCTGGTGAGTTTTTTTTTTTTTTTTTTGAGTTGCTGGCATCTGGTGAGTTGCTAGCAAAGCAAGGCCAAATTCCTAACTCCAAGAGCTAGAATCTTTTGGGTCGCAGAGTGCTACAAGTGGCATGGGCCCGGTCACCGAACAGCTGTCCAGTCCACTTGCTTTTCGTCTTGGGCTTCCAATCTCTTGTATGGGCTGAGAAGGTTCCCAAGAACTAATTAAAATTATTTCCTAAGAAAAAGGCTAAATATGTCTCTCTCTAAAAAAAAAGAAGAAAAAATCTAACCAAGACTTTCTTTCTTTTTTAATGCAGCGGAGTGCATGTTTCATTAAGAGCAAAGGAAATTCTGCTAAAAAAAATTAAGAGGAAAGGAAATCAGACCTTAAGGCCCAGCAGCACGGCTAACTTTTGAAGACACCTCTGGAATAAATCCACATGGCCCAAAGGTGAGGTGGGCCGGCCCTCTGATAGTACCCACCCATGAGTAACCCGGTGGGTACCCGAAATTTGAAAATTATCTGTATTTCAACCCAGCTCAACACCAAGTTTCAGCCCAGCCCAACAGGCCAACACTAAGTTTTAGCACAGCCCACGCAAAGGCCCACCAACACAGCTCCACGCTGAATACTAGTCCATCATTCCTTCACGTAATTTTTTTTTTTTGATAGGATTCCTTCAACGTCGCGACCCTAGCTAGCCTTATCCACAACTGCGCCGCACATCGCGCTCGCCGACACGCTCCACCGCTCCTCCGCCTCCACCATGCCCCAGGCCCCATTGCTCTTCGCGCACGCTGGCACCATGGCCGAGCTGCAGCACGCCCGTCAAAGGATCGATGGCCGCCCACGGCAAGCCTGCGCTGCACCCCCACGCTGAGATCTTGCTAGGAGCTGACGGCGCTCGGCGCAGACGCCGTGGTGCGCAGCCTCCTGTCGTGGTGCCGCGAATCGATAGCGAATCGGTGGATGGTGACCACCGCATCCCACCAGTGCCGGCGCCGCGCGACGAAGCTCGACGACTCGCCGGCCCTGCTGGTCATGCTCGCGCGTCGCGCCTGGCCCCGCGGCGGCTCCTCTGCCCGTCCCTCCGCACGACGCGCACGACGCCCCAACAACCTCAAAGCTGCCTCGTCGCCGACACACGATGCCACTTCACTTCGACGCACGACGCCCGCCTCGTTGACGGACCCGTGGGCGACCCGAAACCCGCCCCGATACCCAACGGGCACAGGGACGGGTAGAGATTTTCACCATAGGTACGGGGCGGGTAAGGATTTTTATCCGATAGGGCAGGTATGAATTTGCTCTACCCGTCCCATTGCCATCCCTAAAAATCGGTGCTGGCAAACTATTGTTTTTCATTTTGCTTAAAAAAAAACTATTGTTTTCATCCCGCCAAAACCAAAAAACTATTGTTTTCATGTGCATCACAGTGTTGCCAGAGGCTGTAAGAGCAAATAAAAGAGGCGGGAAGAATGGAAAATGTCAACATCGACCAGCATCAATCTGGTGTCTATGCAAGTTCGAGTGGTATACAAATGTACAGTTTCATAAAGAAATGTCCTCTGAGAAAAGAAATTAAAAAAAATTGTATCGAAACAATCTAGCAATGTGTGTGTTTCCCATGTATCGTTTCTAATCTTCAGTTTGTTCTACTTCATGTCTTCACTGTCAGTGTGGAGCAAATTTAGCTCCTGGATGGTATCAAAACCACCTCCGATTTCCCGTAGTGTTCTGCTTCTGGAGCTTCCCTGAAAGAACATGTCGCTCAATTAGTTATCTGAGGAAATTATTATGGAGCGTGGGTGAAAGAATCCATGAAGAATACACAAGATTAAGTTCCTAAATATAGGATTACTGTCTTACCTTGTGATCTGCTAGTGCAATCGTGTAGCAGCAAGAGATGCTTGGGTTCATCACCGTCTTCATCAAGTTTCGGTCAACATTATAATCTCTTCAGTATAAGAGAAGAGTGATCCATGCAATGGTGACGAGGGCAAACAGAGGAACCGCCTGTAGAAAGACGAACGCGTTGTAGTTACTAGTCGGATCTCATTTAAGCAGAAATGCGAAAGATAAAGTATATGTTCAGTAGAGACAATGGAAACTTTGCGTGACAATGCAGCTACACATCAACCTATTTTTTAACTGTTGTTATTGGAGAGTCTGCGCCACTAGCATGTCAAAAGCATGAAAGCAAAATGGGATGTGAAGGAGCAGGCAGCGGTTTGTTACAAAGGTTTGCAAGAATTGAGCTTGCCTTCAGTCAGAAAGTCACAGTCTAGGCATCATATGCAGAAAGTTTGTAACCGATATGCCGAATTCGACAAAAGTAAAACGTGAAGGCCTTACCTTTCTTGTGCCTTCTGATTCATCCATCGGTGGAAGGTATCCACGCAGCCCGACATTGTACACCGGCCTGCCGTCGGGGTAGAACAATCCGTAGTTCCGTTCAGACGCCGGCCCGGGCTTCAGGTTCTCGTTGAACAACGCGAAGACGTAGACGTCGATGGGCACCGACGGCCTCAGCGGCGTGCCCTGCTTCATCTCTATCCTCTGCAAAAGATTCCCAATGTACGTCCCGGCGTACTCCGGCGTCGCGCCGGCCTCGTCGGGGTCGCCCCTCGACGGCCACCCGGTCTCGGAGATCTTCACGTCGATGTCGGTGTGCCCCAGCGCCTGGATCGCGGCGTAGACGGAGTCGATCTGGGCGTACAGCATGTTGTCGTAGTTGAGCTTGGTGTTGGAATCCATCACCCCCGGGTTGGGCTGGAAGAGCACGTACTCGAGCGGCACGCTGTTGGGGTCGGCCTTGTACGCGAAGTAGGGGTAGCAGTTGATGAGGAACGGCGACCTCGCCATGGACAGGAAGCCCAGGATGGGCTGCATGTACGGCACGACGTCGGGCCGGAACGCGCCGGCGGAGGGCGGGTAGGAGCTGCCCATGATGTCCAGGGAGTGCGCCGTGGTGACGTTCACACGGCCCTGCAGGCCCAGCGCGGTGAGGGCCTGGTACACGGACTGCATGGCGGGAAGCAGGTTGGCCTTGAGCGCCGTGTCGTTGCCCTTGAACACCTCGTTGCCGACGGTGATGCAGGTGATGCGCGTGCTCGGGAGGTACGGCTGCACGTGCTGCTGGATCCACGCCTGCGCCGCGGCCGGGTCCACCATCGCCGACACGTTCTCGTTGCCGATGCCCACGACGAACTCCACGTCCGTGTTGAGGAACGCGCTCAGCACGTACGGGTCCGCGTCGTAGAGCTTCACCTTGCTCACCTGCATCGACCGGAGAAGCCATGACACCCGCCGAGGGGAAGGGAGGTCGTCCGCGATCTGCCCGTAGTTGATGCCCACGGACATGCCTTCGGCTCCTCGTAGCACTTGATCTGCAAGCATTGCATATCTGTTAGCAATTTTGACAGTAGTGTTCTGTGTTTTTTTTTTTGACCTGAAAGTGTTTTGTTTTTCACGATTTGATTCTTATCATTTCAAAAGATAATAACAAACTCGATGCTCACAATATGAAGCAACATACAACATTTGGTCAACACGAATTCACACCACACAGGGTATACTAATACCGATCACCGGCCAAAGCATCTGCACGGTGAGACCGACCATTTCATCTGCTATTTTCAGTACTCTCGGTCTCTCGGAGTGTTCACCAAGTTGAAGAATAAGATAGTAATATAAATGATCGATCTAAGGTGCATCTCTGCATACGAAATCATACTTAAATCATCTCACGATCCAACGATAGCCCTGGACCCTGGTCCACATGTAGTCATGTGATTGGGAAGTCCTACCAAGAATCAAGCCAATAAAAAACCATGTATACATTGTGACGTTGTCAAACGCCTTCCGGTCTGCATGTTCTTAATTTATTTCTCTTCCAGTGGCCACAACTGATCAAAAAGTCTATCAGATTTCGCTGGCGACTACGAATGAAGCAAACTCCCTTCCAGATAAACTTTATGGAGAAAGTTGTGACAGCTCAGAACCAGATCGGATGCACGTCAAATTGGGGCGAAAAGGCGCCAAATATAGACTCGTTTCTTCGCTACGTAACGCGGGAGAAAAGAAATGGCGAGCATAGAATCAGACTGATTTTCAGATTCGGGAGATGCTATCTTTGATTAGAGGCCTGCCTTACGCCACGGAGCACTTTGATCGGGACCATGTGATCTCACTAAATGTCCGTTAAGAGCTCAGATAAGATAATCCCAGCAAGTACACCTACTAACAAACATTTAGCAACAAAACATAACAGACTAATACGTGCTGAAAAAAAACAGGCATATGGTGCCTCATGAGAACTATTCCTCTATTTTTTTTATTTTTTATTTTGGAAGGAGAACTATTCCTCATTGAGGTGAAGCAGAGAAAATAGATGCCCTTAAAGCTCTGTGAAGTCATTTCGAACAGAACAAATTAAACATGCCAAACGAAGAAGTAGGGCTCGTCATTCTCTTTTGATGTAGTATGAAGTTGAACATGCAGTGAAATTAAGAGTAATGGCATGCTGCAAACGAACATGGCTAGGAGGCTAGCAGGGAACATATGAATATATGATGGAGCTAAAATGGCAAGTGGGGTATTTCCCCTTGCAAGTCAAACTCAGGCCACTTGAGCTTCTTGCAATGATCATGCACTGGATTAATCCAATCAGTAATTACACTGGAGTTCACTACCGGCAGGATCAGGAAACCAAATTGTTCAGAACAGGAAAAACAAACGCTACACCATTTGTCACCCGATAGATAAAATTCACGCTCTCAAACCAGCAGACTGGGGGGAAAGGAATCACACGCAACAAGGCAAAGAAAGGCTCACCTGTCAGCAGGACGAGGAGCACGACGATGCAAAAGCAGGACGACGGCGGCCACCGAGCTCCAAACTGCTCGGGCATGGCCATGCGTGAGGTCCGATCAGTCAGGGAGAACAAAGAGCCAAGGCCGGTGGCTCGAGCTACGCGGCCCTGGTCGACGAGAAGCAACCGAGGAACCAGGGCTTGCTTGCGTCAATGGAGCCTTTCTTCTCCTGTCGTCGCGTGTTCGCGCCGCGCTTGGGTGTGTTGCTTGTGTCTCTAGAGGCGCGCGGCACGGCTCTTGCTTGGCGCTATTTTAAGCAAGAGTGGCCGGGGAGGTTTTATGGCAGTGGAGTGACTGAGCAGGCGACAACTGAGAGAAGCCGCGTGCCTGGGCTAAGCCACAGCTGTTACGCCACGCCGTGCGCGCACTGGCGCGTCCGTGTTGCGCGTGTGCGCGGCCGTGGAGGGCGAGGAGCCGAGGTCGGTCGATGTATATACGAGGCACTCAAGCAGGCGGGCTAAAAAACGAAACCGCGAGGAGCCCGCGCGCCGCCCGGTGGATGCCTGGCGAGTTGCGATTGCGAAACAGACCGTGGCAGCAAGCGGGTTAGCTGCCGGCTCCTCGCGCTCGACGCGTGCCGCCCAGATCCGCACCGCCCCGGTTCTGCGTGTACACCAGTATCTGGTGCCCGAGTGCCGCCTCGTCACCTGGTTCCCTTTTCGCCGTGGTATGGCATCGGCCGGGCGGTTGGGTTGGGATTGGAGCTGTGCTGAACTGAAACGGGACGCGGAAAGAGGGAAACAACAAGGGCGGGTGCGCGAGTCGATCAGCGTCACAACTCACCATGGTGGCGTCGACGCAAAGTCAAAAAAGGCAGAGGCGTGCCGTGACGGACGGCCGTCCGAGAGGTCTCCGGACGGTCTCTCCGGAAGCGGAAGCGGGCCCATGTTGTATGTGGGGATCCCGGCAGCGGCAGTTGTGATGGGGGGATGGCCGCGCGCCGCCGCCGGAGTCCTGATGCGGGATGTGACGGGACGGGATTACGGAGGGATGGACCACGGGAAGGCAAGGCGGGCAGCAGACAAGCGTGGCGTGGCGTCGGTGCGGGATGATGGGGCGGCGGTGGCGGTCGACGCGGCGCGATCGGGTGGGTGCGGCGCGTGTGACGCCGCTCCGACGAGGCGGCACGTGGACCGGGCCCCGCCCCCGAGCCCAACCACTGTGTACCCGCGTGTGTGTCAGTCAGACTCGCAATCCATCCGGCTCGTTGGCCCCGCACACCAGTCCATCTCTCAACTCGTCCCTCACCGACTCCTGCTGTTTCACGTTTGCGCGCCCATCTGACGAGTTTTTGTTACAGTGCTCATGCTCCCAAGATCGAGTCCCAACGAGCAAATCAACTTTTCGGTTAGCTGGAACAATCTGGTCCGCGACGACGCCTGGACAACACCTGAATGATCTCCCCTTTTTCCATTCGACGCCGCTGATTCGCCACCATCATGCCACAAAATCTCCTTTCAGCCAGTTCATCAGCTTTCTTGCATCGACTTTTGTCTCCCCTCCATCACCACGGACGACCACTGACGGTCGCTCAGTGTCACACCTAACGCTGATCCGTCGAATATCCCGTCGGGACACGCGCGAATCAGTTCGGAGTATTCTAGCGGCTCTTCTTTAATCCTTTCTCTTTACACCGTGGCACAAAAATGTTTCTGTTTCATCGACCAACCAACAAATACCAGCCACGAATCGGGATCACAACGAGTTCGGAGTCCAGAAAAGGCGAGAATCCTAGCTCATACATTCCTTCAGCAACCGCCGCCGGCACCTCCTCACTCCTTCCGTCGAGGTCGAGAGCGAAGCGAACCTTTTCATGTGACGGGCCTTCAGTTCCTGTCGAGTAGCAGCCAGAGCATCCAAAATTCAGCGCTGTACATGCATGTCCTTTCGGCGGTGCAACCGCCTGCTGCATGTATGCCTGCGTCGCCGTGCGGCGCGCCAACATTCCTGAAAGCTGCGTCGTCCGTTTCTTCCCCGTGGACGTACGTACATCGCCGGAACGGCGGCGAAACCGAAACTGAGTGATCGATGCGTCTACCACCCGGCGACCGTCAATGTTGAGGCAGACAGGCTCGGCTGACTTCGAGGCATGGCATGGCATGAGGCATCCATCGGGAATAATCACGGGGAGACTATCAGACAACAACATATATTTGCTCGTGCCAAATGAAGCGGATGGTGATAGTTCTGTCTTGCTCCAACGACAAGCACGAAGTCTTAATTATCACGATGTCAAAAAACTCACGACTGAATCTGAACGGATCCGGCCGTGGAAAGTGGCGCGGGCCTTTCAGAACAGGTCGGCCTCCCTGTGCGTCTGGATGACGCAGTCCGACGTCGGGTACGCGATGCAGGTGAGCACGTACCCGGCATCCACCTGCGCGTCGTCGAGGAACGACTGGTCCGACTGGTCCACGGTGCCCTCCAGGACCTTGCCGGCGCAAGAGGAGCACGCGCCGGCGCGGCACGAGTAGGGCAGCTCCAGCTCAGCCTCCTCGGCCGCGTCCAGGATGTAGCTGTCCTCCGCCACGTCGATCACGCTCTCCTTTCCCTCCGGTCCGACGAGCTTCACCTTGTACACGGCGGCGAAGCGGACGTCTCGCGCGCTCGCTGCTCCTCTGAGGCCCGGTGGTGCCGGCGTGCTCCGTGGGAAGCTCAGGCTCAGTGAAGGTAGCAGACGCAAGTTGGTCTGTGGCGTGGCCATGAAGTTGCAGAGAACGGAAGATGTGAAAGTCGCCATCTGTCTGGATGTTTCAGACCTGAAAACAAAAAATCGTAATCAGAATTCAAAGAGCAGAGGTTACTCTGCATGTAGCAAGCATGCAGAAAACACATTCTAGTTCACAACTTTATGCACGATCGAGTTGATACAAACTGGATACTGAAAGGTTCGTTCACTATCGGTAATGCGAATGGCTTGGTACAATTTAAACACTCAAATCGGGTGTAATAACAGAGGCCGCGAGTAAATAAAGCATCAAATGAAACAGTAGATAAACTTCTAGACAACTACCCACTTCAGCCAAGCACCAACTAAGCATTTCTGTCTGTACAGAGCTCAAAGCAAACGCTACTAAAGGATAAAATCTGTCTGTACAAGCTTTAACAATCTTAGCGAGTAGCATTATGACAGAGAAACAATCCTTTTCTTTGACTCTGTCAAAAATTATGATTTAAGAAAGAAGTAGGCATATCCATGGCACAAAGCAAACCATATATTTTTTTCCCCTGGTCCCGTTTCTGATGACTAAAAGCAAGATTTTTTGACATAAGCAATAAAAAGGTGGACCCTTGAAGAAACCGTGAACCTGGATGATTAGTGGCTAAAGATGACAATTCTATTTCTTTCAATGACCTGCACCTTCTTAAAGTACAAATAGTGGTATTACAGTCAACTAGTTGATCAAGAAAAGAAACCCAGTTGCACCCGATGACGTTTACCAACTGCTCTGATTTGGATATGGATGTGGATATTGGAAGTGGATGACACATATCAGGATTCAGGGTCATGGTATGTACAAGCTTTTCCGTTTCCGTGGGAAGCTCGATGTGGATCTTTGTCATCCCCACTTGAACCCCCCACTTGATCTCTTTTGAAGTAAGATAGGAAAGACTGAACTAATAATACTGAACTGCATCTGGCACAAGTAATACCAAACAGAGCGCACAAGACGTCTCTCAAAGCACGCAATGTGTGTTATAGAAATTTACAGCATATCAGAGCACTTCCCAGCCCATAACACTAACCACTCCTATGTTGAGGGTGGGGTGGATGCGGGGAAGTCAACCTACTGTTCGTCATGAGAATTATCTGCTGAACTGAGATCATGTTTCTCGACCGACCGGCTAGTTGGCTACTAGAATTGTCAGGCAAGCAACCCCTGAAAAAAAATCAGCGCCAAACCAGCAATGTGGAGACCAATTAACTACCCCAATGCCCTGTGTTAAACCTCCCAATGTTCACCAGATTAGATGACAAACAAGCAGGGCAGCTCAGATTCATCAGTGCGAGCAGCGCAACTGGCAATCTTTCAGAGACACAAAGCCTACGGCCCTTCCGAGTTCGTTAACTGAAAGATGCAATGGCGACTCGTTGCCACATACTATCGAATTGAAAGCCTGAGGAGTATAGCGAGGAAGCACACATTCCGGAAGAAATAAACGACGCGCGCTGCTGCATTATCGGATAAGAAGTGGATAACGAGAGCAAGAGGACCAGACCGTACCGTGTAGTCTCCGCTCTCCGGAGCAAGAGGGACGACGAGGGGAGTTGAGGGAGGAGTGTGGAAATGGTACGGTCAGGGGCGACTGGGATGTGGATGAGAGAGCCGTGAAATCGTTCGCAGCGGCGCAGCGCCGCGTGTTAGGCCACTCTCAATGGCAACTTTCATTTTATTGTTTCTAAGACAAATTTTAGGAAAGAGAGTCACCTTCTTTTCATTAGAATGAAAGACCTCTCACAAGAAATGAAAATTTGCCTTCTCTTTTCTCGTAATTACCTTGCCAAGTCAGCAAAAAATGCATATATGACATAAAATTTAATGCAAATGAAAGGCCTCATTGAGACTGACCTTAAAGCAGTGCGGGTCGCTCTTCGGCCTCAACCATGACGCCGGCAGGCGTGGCCACTGGCCGGTAAGCCGCATGGCACCGTGTGACCGTGTCCGTGCCTGGCGCTGTCGGATCTCGCGCCGACGGCTGAGATCGCGCGCGCGCTCGGGGCCCGGCGGCCAGGATGTGAAGCTTCTTAGCTGAAATCTGGACGCTCGCCGAATCGGCCTGTTGGATCGACGGAGAAGAGGTGGGCTGGTCCGTTTCTTTTTTGCTAGTTATACTACAGCACGTTGGGCCTGGACGTCGCACATGGAATTATTGGGTCTATACCATACTTTCTCATTTTGAATAAAATCACATTAGTAGTCCTTAAACTTATCATCTTCTCAAGAAAAAAGTCCTTAAACTTATCAACTATATATTCTGCATGTATAACATCGGGTTAAAGGATTTAGGTTTGTGGTGGTTGCTGTCATAAATCACGACTTTAATTCTCCACCCTCATTAATTTAGATTCAAACAGACACATTTTGGAAAAAAAGTCCTTAAACTTATCAACTATATATTCTGCATGAGTCAAGAATGTATGCATATTATATAAAAAATAATATATGTGCATGCATGTGTTTAGTTCGAGCTCGTAGCTAGGATTTCAGAATAGAACGTGCAACTGATATAATCTTGGGGCTTCTTCACAATAAAAAAAGAGAAACCCCACAGGGTTGAATATTTGAATTTCATGGACTGCTTCATACTTGCATCACACATGTCTACTTTAGAACAATTTTATAAAATTATTTTTTTTAAATTGTTAGCTGGACGCGTGGACCGGGTTCCTGTACTTTGTGTAGTACATTTGTTCTAAAGTGCTTTAAGTGCATGCATTTAGGGCATGATCATTTAATTTTAAGGTTTCAAGTTTATTGATCCATGAATATTGCTGTACTTAACACTATTTCAATGTGTCAAAGGTGTACTGTTCGATAGTAGTTTGAGACGACGTTTGACTTATTGCAAATAAAATTGATTAAAAGGTTCCATTAGATCATAATACAATTATGTGGAACAAGAGAATGTCTGGGTTCCTAAGTACAGCGGTCGACTGGATTTGGTGGCACACCTTAGTCCACGATCATACTGAATCAACCATGCATGCATGATCTTCTGGAAGCACTGCAGACACCCCATAATAATTGCGAGAAAAGGTTCCTGTACTAGCTTCAACATCAGAGTAAAGAACCACAATACCACGTCACCGGTTCTTAAAACTTTTCGAAAGCAAAGGTATATACAAGTATTAGTTTTTTGTGTCACGTTTTCCCTGAATAGGAATGCACATCGAACAGCAGCTGCGAAAGAGGCAAGAATATGTTCTTCTCTAAGGGGGAGGAAACGAAAGAACGGCAAGAAACCACGTAGCGCATTATGGCGCCAAAAAATGCTTCACCTGACAAAATGACAACAAGCAAGAACAATTAACTCCTAGATGGCGATCGAAACCTGCCGTCCGATGGGTCGTAAGACTCATCATCACTGCATATAGATATTTCGTTGCCAAACCAAAGTCAGCACACAGTGCACGTACTGTGCAATCAATCAATGCATGATAAGCTAGCTAACAAATTCACTGCTGCATACATACGATAGTAACCATGAGCCCATAGAAAGCATAGAGGCAGAAACAACATATGTGTGTACACAAGCTCAGCGATAATCGCACTACTAGTTTTTTTCTCTATTGAAAAGGAGTTGTTACATGAGAATATACATACATTCATTTGATCCATTCAAGATAAACCCTTATCTCAGAAGAAGTATCAGCAGTGTTTGTAAGCTAATCAAAGTCGTACGTAATTCACATGATCAGAAAACACGAAAGGCTAAATCTTCACAACTCGATCGGAGACATGAAGGATCTCTTATTTGAGCAAAACAAGGCATATCGATCCATGGCTAGCTAGCTAATGGCAGCTGGTGGAAGAGACCCCAACCGACTGATCGATCAGGTGCTGCATCCGTTCCGCACCCGGAGCGGGCTGGAGCCCGCGGAGCTTACCGTGGACGTTCTGTCCGGGCGGCGCGTGCAGCTCTCGGCGACGAGCGCCCGGCGCGCCGTGAGCAGCCCGGCCGGCACGAGGGGCCGGTCGAAGACGGCGCTGTCCACCCAGTCCTTGAGCAGCTTCTCCTGCCCCCACATCTCCGGCACCCACACCCTCCCTGCCATCTCCTGCCTGTGCCGCTTCAGCCGCTCCCGCGTGCTCTCTTGATCGTCCCCACCAGCAGCAGGCACCTTCTGCTCCCCTTCTTCCTCCTTCGCCACGTGCGGGTGCGGCTTCTCTTCCTCGGGCTCTTTCCATGCCGATGCCTCCTCGGCATCGTCGGGCGCCGCCGCTGCCTCGTGGTGATCGAGCTCCGGTGCCGTGTCATGCTGCTCCTGCAGCACCGTCACGCTTCCTTCCGTAGTGGTCGTTGCCGAGCCGCCGCTCCCACCGTCGTTGCAAGCCTCGAGGGCCAGCTGCTCCTGCAGCACCTTCACGCTTGCTTCCCTCGTAGTCGTTGCCGAGCCGCCCCCACCGTCGCAAGCCACGGTGGCCAGCTGCTTCACCTCCGCGCCAGTCTCCGGCACCACTTGGACGTCGGTGTAGGCCGCCATGCAGCCGATCTCGATCAAGAGCGCACAGGAGTTCTGCTCGCTCGGTGGTTCCACCAATCCGTACGCACGCGGTGGAACAGCACCGGTTTTTGACTGCCGTCAGCGATATAAGGAATGCGAGCTCGGCCAAGGGAGGGAGGCGGGGCAAGAAAAAAGATCCGAGAAGGTGGGGGAGAGAGTACGGGTGGGGGAAGAGGCGGACACGTTAGGAGACAGGAGGGTGGAGAGGGAAAGGAAGGAGGCGAGCGGCGGGCGCCTATGGTGTCCGCGAGGGGAGCGTGGCCCGCGCCGCGCACATGTGGCTGCCCGCGCCGCGCGACGTGGACGGAGGCCTGGTTACTCGCTCGCTCGCGCGTGGAGTCGAGTCGTAGTAGGTAGCGGACGTTCTGAGGGGGAGCGGGGGCCTACGTATGCGCGCGCGTCCGTGAACGCGGAGGCGCCAGTTTTTGGTCGTGTTTGTGAGGCTGGCTGCAGCGCGGGGCGGCCTGGACGCACCAGGGCCAATGGGGTGATACGCGCAGCGGATTTGATTTTTTTTTTCTGCGGCGCCAAGGGAAGCTTGGCGTTCCGCTTGCCGGTGGGCGTCCACCACCACCACCCCTTTAACGTCAAGACTCTGACCCGGCACCGTGTCCGCAGAGGCGAATGGGGATACATCGATGGGTGAAGCCCGTCGTACGTACAGGTTGCTGGTGGATACATGGCCGGGCGAGCAGTTGCGAAATCGGGCTTTAATATCTTCCAGCTTCCCGCCACCTATTTTCACTTGTACGGTGCACTTATTAATCTCAATGTAGTACATCTTGGACAGTAGGGTGTGTGATGAATGGTCCCATTAGTCTAAGAAGTGATTTCCCGCGTACATTCTCCATTCTTGCAATCTGTGCAATATATATTCGCAAAAGATATTTAGGAAGAAACCGTCCAACATACTCCTTGTGTTGTAATTGTGGATTTTTGATCAGTTTAAGCTCTCTTCTTCTTGACCTTGACCAGAAGTCCTGATAAATAATATACACCTCACTCGGTAAGAAATACCGAACATGTCCATGATATATATAAGTGGTACTCTATCATATACTCACTCCTTTCCAAATTGATTGTTATTCTAGCTTTGGTTGGTCAGTCATCTCGAGCTTTGACTAAACTCCAAAGATTTCTATAATTTAACAACATGTGAATTATGTATTATGAAAGTATTTCTCATAATAAATCAAAAATATAAACGTTATGTTGTTAAATTATATGAATGATTAGGAATTGGTGGTCAAAGATATATATGTTTGACTTCTATCAAAGCTAAAAAGACAAGTAACTTGGAACGGGTGAAGTTTATAAAGATGAAAAGTTTTAAACACCCTCATTTTCATAAACGTACAATGTATGAGTGCCTAATAGCCCGCCATTTGTTGGGCAGAGATCAAGCTCCAATACCTATGTTGGTTATTTGGAGTTTGCAGAATAAATCCAACGTTCACCCAGCACAGAAAGGCACCAAAAAGGTCCAAAGCCCATAAATCAAGAAATACCCAAAACAACTGCGTGTGCAACACCTTGGGCCAACAGAGGACACCACAAGGAGCAAACCAGAGCAAAGGCGGCGCCAGAAGAGGGCCTCATGGACCGGCCGTCCTGTGAGTGCCCCCCTCGGCTTCTACCGCCTCCAGCTGCTTCGACCGCCTCTCCTAGTCGATTATGCATTTGATGACACCCCTGCACCACCTCTGAACCGACCTGGAGAGAGTATAAAAGGAGGAGAGCTACATTCCAAGGCACACAAGAAGAAGTAGAATAGTTCTCAACTCCAAGGCTCTGTACCATTCTCTAGTATCCTTAGAATAGGGAAGAGAGCAAGGGAAGAGTTTAGGAAGAAACTCTATCTTAGTGGAGTCCTTCTCAAGCTTGTACCTTGGAGGATATTCTCTTATTGTTGATAATACATCGTTCGTTGTTCATCATCCGTTCGTGGTTCGTTCATCATAAGTGGCGGGCTATTAGGCACTCATACATTATTTAGAGTAAAGTAAGTTATTGCCGATAGTTGTTTGCGAGATCATCGCTCTATTTATTTAGAGTACCTTGCCTCTCGTTCTTTAAGGTAGTAATCGATAGCTTAGACGTGGTGTCCAGGTTATAGGTTACCTTTGTTTACTATTTGCCCCATGGTTTGTAGCGGTAGGCGATAGGTAGTGACAACCCTGTTCGTCCTTTGTAATTCTCCACGTTCGGATACGCAGTAGAGCTGTTGGCTGGCATGACTTGGCAAACCAGGTCTATCCCAGTGCCCAAAGTAAGCGACTAGAGGTAGAATCTATATTTATCTAGGGATCTCACTCTTAGGAATCCTCTCTACCCAAGCCTTCTTTTATTTCTTCGTGCCTTTGGATAAACTAGTTTAGAAGACATTTACACTCCGTTCCTTTGAGAAAATATAAACACCGATATCCTTGAATACTCACGGGTGAAGTTCTACGACTGTGTTCTCTATGCGCTTGCGGGTTTTATTCATGATGTAACAAAAGACAACACTAGTCTCTAGAAATGTATATAACCATTTTCCCCGTAGTGTTGCATATCCAAAATGGCCCATGCAACATCATGATGCCCATGGAGAGGGGCAACAAAAGGGGGCATTCCCCCCCCCCCCCCCCCCCCCCACCCCCCAAAAAACCAAACAATCATCACAAGGCATACTAATAATTAATTATATATTTGTGGTAATAAATGCTAAGAAATCAGTTACATATGCACTAATAAATAGTTATTGCCTAACTAGCCCCCCCTCTAACATGGAGCTCAACCTCTGTCACTCTTGATCTGATCCCACATGCAGTATGGGGCTATTTGGTTGGAGCCCTGGGCAAAGTTGTTTGGCCCAAGGAGCAACATCTCAGCACCAGGCTGAGGAAATTGGACGCCTAAGATTGTTGCATGGCTCAGGCAACTTTCGTAGGATCTCAACTCTCAACAAACAAGCCTTATAACTCATTCATTGACTGCCGTCGATTTATATTGAAAGTTGTCTATGGATTTCTATTTTTTCCACTCAATAGCTTACTGATTTTGTTAACTTTGGGGGTTCAATTTAAAGGGTGTGGATTTTTTTTTCGAGAATCAGGAGCTTCATTCATCAGACCATAGTGTGGTTACAATCATCCGCTAGTAGGGCACGTAGACAGTGCGAAGGATTTTTTTTTTTTTTTGACAACAAACTGTAGGGAAGTTCCCCACAGTGCTACAGTGCGGAGGATTATCATGTCACTACTGAATATATCCCATAGTATGAGGCTGACAAGTGATCTCTGTGTGTTCAAGTTGTTCCACAGATTAATTAGTTGTAGACAATCAGGCTGACACCTGATCTGAAAGTTGCAGTGGATACTTTTAGAAAAATATTGTTGCAAATTGAAAGAATAAGAAATGAAATGAAAGATATGCCACTTTTGAATCCGAAATTCGAGAAAGATGAAAATTGCCACACAAAAAAACATCAGAATTCATAGCTGAACGGTAGGAAGTTAATCTTGTTTCTTAAAAGCATGAAATATGGATGGTTCAAAGTCAATACAACTGATTGACAATGACAGATGTCCAGTGTTTAAAATTTACTACATCTGTCCAATAATATAAACATTTTTGGCTGTGCATGTAGACATATACTTGTTCAAGTACATACCTAGAAAATCTTATATTCTGGGACAACGGTAGTAAATTGTATGATTAAAAATTGACAACCAAGTGAGAGCCTACAAACAGTGCCCTTTTTACATTTTGCCAAAAGCATAAAGCACTGAAGCGATCTTTCCTTCCTAGGAAAAACGTTAAGCACAGGCCAGATTATTTTGTTGTCACATCAAAGAGAATTTTGTTATTTAGAAGTATTAAATAAAGTTTAATTACAAAACTAACTGCAGAATCCCGGGTTTAATTCGCGAGACGAATCTAATGAGGGTAATTAAGCCATGATTAGATGATGGTTACTGTAGCATCACTGTAAAAAAACATAGATTAATTAGGCTCATTAGATTCGTCTTGAAATGAGCATTCATCTGTCAAAAAGGTTTTGTCATTAAATTTTATTTAATACTTTTAAATGACAAGATTCTCTTTCATTTTAGAGGTCTAAAATTTAAAGGGGTGGAAACGAACACCCCGACCCACCAGAGGTGGACTGGAGACCACTAAACGAGCCCAGCTGCAAGCGCACAAACAGAGGCTAACAACACCCTCGCATTCCTGTACAGCCAGGCCGTGTTCCCCCTTTCACTGGATGGCGACGCGGCCACGCCTCCCTCCGACTGACCTGGCGACGTGCGCTGCCTTTTCTCCGTTGAATCGGCGGAGCCCGTGTGCCGCCGGAACCTTCCCCTGGTGGCCCCCCACACGTCGTGTGACGGGGGCCCGGAATGCTGTGGTGCCCGGCGCCGGTGGACGCAGGGTTGCGGCTACGAAAAGACAAACACGTCGTGCGGCAACCTGCGCTATCTGCGTCGTCGCGCACGCGCCACCGGATTGCCGTCGTGAGGACGGCTCGCCTGCCCTCGGCTGGGGTCGGTGATGCAGATGTGCGTGCCCTTTTTTTTCATTCTCTTGGCCGTTTGCGGAAGCAAGACGACACAAATCAGCTACTTGTTGCCCCCTCGTGGTCGAGGACGGGGAGACGAGGTACAAGGACCGTGTGGCAGGGAAGTCAAGATAGGCTCGATCAGGGAGAAAATGAGATGTTGAAATGGGCTAAAGTAGCCTTGTTCGGCTACTCAGATTGTGGGGCTCATTTCGAAAAGGCCCACAGGTAGGATCAACCCTCATGGGCTGGATTTCGCATGCCGACCAGATGGAAGGAAAACGTTGATAGCGCAGACGAGATGTTTCGCAGTTCTCATTTTCTTGCACGACTATTTATTCAGTCCTGTCAATGTGCGCATGAGCAGAGCAGCTACCAAACTACGCGGTGGCACTCACCTGAACGGCAGCACTGACTGAGTACAGAGATGGACGGCGAAATGCGATTGGAGTATCGATCACTGATTCACTGATCAGCATCTCCGAGCAGCAGAGACTTGACGATGACGTCGGCCATGCCGCCGGCGATCGGGAAGAGATGCCCGGCCTTTGGGAGCTCGTGGTAGACCACCCACGGCAGCTTCTCGCTGAGGTACCTCGACAGGCTGACCGGCACGATGAGGTCCTCGGCGCCGTGCCACAGGTGCACCTTCCCCTGGCCGTCGCCGGCGAACGGGTCCTCCAGCTGCAGCGGGCTCCAATCCCACTTCCCGAACCCGACCATCATGTCGCGGTGCAGGCACTCGTGCTCCCCTTGCTGCCTGATCTGAGGCTGCAACAACCACGCGCAAACCGATGAGCAAACTGGCTGCCAGCGCGCAAGTGTATTCCCCGCTAGGTGCGTGACTGAATTTCAGTTACCATGTAGGTTCTGATGCCGAATTTTTGCATGAGCAGCTTGTCTTCCTCGGAGAGCAGTGCAGGGTTGTAAGCGATGACGCTGGACGCCGGGAACAGCTTCTGGCTGTTCCACCAGTAGGTCAGCCACGGAAAGTGATGGGCGACCCAGACGGCCCACTGGTCCTGGGGAAGCTGCTGGTACCAGGCGTCCCACGATACGTTCGACGGAATACCCGACCACCAGTAGTTGCCAACAGGGCCAAGAATGGCCACACCGGAGAGCCTGCACCATGATAAGGAAATATTCAGGCTTGCTGAATT
Organism: Eragrostis curvula; assembly: GCA_007726485.1. Lineage (NCBI taxonomy): Eukaryota > Viridiplantae > Streptophyta > Magnoliopsida > Poales > Poaceae > Eragrostis > Eragrostis curvula. The sequence continues at coordinate 11,496,450 of RWGY01000031.1, forward strand.
GATTGTTCAGATAACAAGAACAAGGCGGTCAGCTTGTTGCTGCCTTGCTGTTTCGTAGATTACCTGTGTGGGATGTACTTGAGGCAGCTCCACATGATCTCGCCGCCCATGGAGAAGCCGATGAGGTAGAACTTGGGTCCCAGCTGCAGGTTGTCCGCGAGCTCAGCGATGTCGAGGGCGATGCTCTTCTCGGTCCGTGCTGGGTGCGGGTCGCTCTCGGCGTACCCGGGCCGATCGAAGGACACCAGGTAGATGCCCAGCTCTTGTGCCAGCTCCTGCACCGGTTTTCAGTCCACCGCATTTCTCTGAACCGGACTTTTTGTTCAGACTGTTAAAATGGACAAAGATAGGAAGAAGCAACATATACCTTGGAAATTGGGAGCGCGTCGTATCTGCAGGAGTCGAATCCATGGACAAAGATGATCTTGTACTTGGCCTTCTCCTTCGAGACGCCGAATTCCAGGTAGGCCAAGTGCCTTCCGTCACTGAGCCTTGTTCTGGTTGCCGTGACCGGAGGGCCGCCCGGCGTTCCGGTGATCTTTGGCGGTGGTGGCTGAAGTTGCTTGTACAGCAGAGCCGATAAAAATGCAAACAGAGCTAGGATAAGCTTCCTTGCCATACCTGATGTGAAGTGAGCACAGGTAGCAAGTTACTAACTGGGGAACTAATCTGAACTTTTTGCAGTTATATCTGGGTAACACACTCAATTTTTTTTTGCAGGGTCAAATATGTCGTTTCAGTAAGTTGAAGATATACATGCTTCAATCTTTTTTTTTTTGGGGGGTGGGGGGGGGGGGGGGGGGGGGGGCGTGATCATGGGTGCAATACCAGTTTGCAATGCAAGGCAACTCCACTAAATGGCTTGTCACATTATCTAGGCATCTAGCTTATTGATAGAGTGCTCCAAAGTCAAAGCCTTATTAGTACCCTCAAGTAGCGCGTCAGAAAAAAAACAATCTAAAATATTGAAGCAAGGGAAAATATCCCAAACAATTTGCAAATTAAGTATAAGTCAGGCACAATCAGAATAGCTGTCCAGTGGTCCACATCAAGCTATACTCCATATCCCAAATAAAAATTAACTAGAGGTGCATGTGTCACGGGAAGAAGATAAACGTCTTTGCTAAAACAATATGTCAGTTGGGACTGTCGGATTATTTTTTAATTTTGGCCAGGATTGAACTGTCAGCTGTATGAAGTTTCGTTTCAACAATCGACTAGGGCGTTTTGTCCCTAAGCACGCGTCATCCGTGGGTCAAACCAGATTCGTATAAAATCTCGTTTTGGGGGATCTAAACTTTTGCATCATCTCAAGTCTAAAACAAATCAATGAAATCTCAACTATGAAATCATCTACATGTAGTCCAGGAGGTATTGATTTACAATTCTGGCATGACGCCGATTCTTTGGATGACACACACATTGTTTTTGTGAAATAGCTTTTCACTATTAACAGTAGAGTTGATTGGCAAGAAAAACCTACCAACATAAAAAAAAAGTAGCTTTTTGCGAAATAGCATCTCATTCGTGGGAAAAAAACTATCAACAACAAAAAGGAACTCTTCTAGTAAAAGTAATGAAAATAAAAAAGGAATACTTTGTCTGGAAAGATGATCCTCTGAAGCAACCCTTAATGGGCCATGTAGAGACAAGCAACACAACCCTGAAAGGCCTGAACACTCCTTCAACTGAGATAATTTATCCGTCCCCTCGTAAACAAAATTCCAAAATATTGACGGAGACAAGTATAATGCAGTGGGGCGAACTTTTTGCAACAAAAGTTGAGCCTTGCTGACAGGTTGAGACGATGTACAAAATAAATATTAAGAGCATAAAAATATGAGTAACTCCGCACAGAATAAAGATCGAACCCTTGGTCAAAATGGAAGTTCTAGAAAAAGGAATAAACACAAGGGAACCCACAGCGGCATAGCCGGCGCCTTGTGACACAGATGTTCAGTAGCTTGCATCCAACGAAAAATTAAAAATCACAGGGGGGCGGCTTCCCGGAAGTAACAAACCAAGCGGTGACTTAGATTTGTACTAGTACAAGCTACGGAAAATGTTCACAAATCACTTATGAAATCGTACACAAGCCGAATCGGTTTTGCTGACAAAACAGGGAGGAACCAAAGCCAAGAAGACCACGCTATAGAATAGAACCACAAGCGACCGGAATCACGGAAGGCAAACGAAAGCAGAGGACTGTATAGGGTCGTACCGCCGGAGGCCGGGGTCGTCTGCGGAAGTCGCTTCTCGCCGGATACGGCCATTAGTGCCGATGCAGCCGCCGGAAGAGACACCTTCGCAGGGCAGCTAAGGCGGCCGCCTTTGGCTGTGGGCAAGGACAGGGGAGGCCTGCAAGCCTCACTTTCACGTTGGAGACGAAGATCTAACTGCAGTAAACCGGAGGCAAGCCCAACCCCACTCTCTTAGACCGGCCGCTTTCTGCCGGGCAGTACTGTCCTAATGGGATCTGATGTCAATCAAAAATGGAAATAGAAGAAGAAGAAATGGAAATAGAAGAAGAAGAAGAAAAACCGCCTAGGAGTACAGGGATCCCAGGCCCTGTGTTGAAATCTGGCAACCAGCATATGTCACAGTCACACGAGGTCCACAGCTCTAAAAAAGAAAAACAAGATAAGATGGTGCCTCGTGGTCATCGATGCAGTGTCACAGTTTTTGTACGCGGGTGCGAGCAGAGGGGCTGGGTCAAATGTTACGGTGATATATAGGAGCGATGACATGTCAGCATATTCTTCTTGAGAGAGAGATCGCAAAGTAACGCTGTCTCCGGCGTCTCCGCCAAATGTTCGGAGCCTTAGCGGCAAAATAGACAATTACTGGATAATTTATTTGATTCAGGAGTTCTAAGATACCTAGGGTTTCCCATCCAATGAACATTCAAAAGTTGACGAGTGACCACTTGTTTCTAGAAAACGACTCGTGTGTGGTGTCGACATCCAGATTACGGTGTTAAAGTAAACGGTAGATAGTGAACATCGAGATTGCTAGTGTGAAAGATGGAAATTACTACCAAGCAAAAACCTAACGTTGCGAGCTGAAGGATTTTAAATTGGGATATTCGAGTCGAATTTTTCTTTGTCCGAATTTTGGAAGTACTGAACAACTATTTAAGCAAGTGGGCGTGCGTTGCATGTGGACTCATCACTCTACGAAAAAATATCACACATCTTAGTCTATGCCCAGCTGATTGGCCCTTAATCGCATGTTCTAAACCTGTTCAAAAGATCTCGGGTGGCAGCTGTACACCTGTACGTCGCTGCAGGGACTTTGCTTTGTTTGTACTTTGGACTTTTTCTTTCTTCCGTCTTGGTGAATTAGCAGAGTACATCCCATTTTCCTTCAAAAGAAAATCACACATCGCTATCGAGTCATAGCCATAATATAATGCACGCGATATTCTTTCTGATCTGTTGAAGATGCATCGCTGTTGATTGGACTGAAGGGTCTGTAATCTAGGCTTTTGAGTTGAACTTTCCCGTGGTTAGATATTAGGATTGGCAAACCAGTGATCATTTGTCTACAAAAAATAGACACCGTGTTCGAGCCGCTGCCAGAATATAATGCGCTGCACGTCTCAGGCCTCGCGCGTTTCGTGGTGACTTCGGCAGAGTTTTGCAGCACGGATGCATCGAATTTTCTTCCCTGCATTGTTGTGAGGAAATCAATATATATAGAAATGTCGTCCTGAATTTTTGAACAACTTGTGCTAATCTCTACATCCTTTTGTTCACTGCGGTCCAATTACGGTGTCTTAGCTCATTCCAAGGCTAGAATTTTTTTTTTTTGTTACACGTGCCGCATACCCATCATGACAAGAGCGACCTTTCAAATTGATTATTGGACATCGCATGCGAGTCATAGGCATAATGGTTTGCACATCCGCTTGAAAGGCTTTAAGGCCGGTCTTAATGTCTCTTTTATTTGCAATTAATTAGATGCTATATCAACAAGAATGTTGACATGGCAATAAATTTGATATGCGAGACATTAAGAGCGTGTTTGGCGCTAGCTTTTTGCCTGGCTTCAACCGGCTTATGCACTGTTACGCCAGATGAACAGTGCATAAGCTGAAAAAAGCCTCTAAAACGTTGTTTATTTCGGCTTTTGTGTCAGATGAACAGTGCCAACACAGTATATAAGCACGTGGAGAAGGGCAATAAGCCGGCGCCAAACACGCCCTAAAGATGAGGACATTGTTTCCAACACAACGAGAGTCAAAAGAAATTGGACCGAGAGTTTTTTTTTTTCTTTCGTCCCAAGAACCCCAACCAACAACAGATAGCGACCTAGCAATAATTGAATGTTTTAACAAAACTATGAAATAAAACTAGATACTGAGAGATGCAGTTTCATTTCGCTAAATAAGATCGCAAAACTGATGTGTCACTCTTAAATACCGTGAAATGAAAGTGTCCATTAAAACTGGCTTCATTTGCATTTTCAGTTGAAAGTTTTATGAGGGGTTAAATATTAGGAAGGGCCAACTAGTTATTTAACCAATGATCATTTATCTCAAAACAATAGACATCGTGCTCACGACGCTACCAGAATAATAACAAAAAAAGAAAATCATGTTCAAGTTGCTTCGAAAATAATATTCCTTCTAGATTATAATAGTTTATTATTGAAATGGTGCACCGCGTCCTTGTTGATTGGACACTTGCGGCAAACTGTTTTATCAGTAGGTACGCCAGTTCATCGTAGCCACATCACCGAAGGGAATCAAGATAGAAAATGACATCCTGAATTTTTTGAACAAGAACAGCTCATGCTAATCTCTGCATCATTTTCTTGAGTGGGCTAGCTATCTGCATTGTTTTTATTGCTGAAACATACAGCATGTGCCATCCCGTCACTCATCTCCGAGCAGCAGCGACCTGACGACGACGTCGGGCATCCCGTCGGCTGCCGGCCACAAGTGACCGGCCGTCGGGAGCTCGTGGTAGATGACCCAGGGGAGCTTCTTGCTGATGTACCGCGACAGCTGAACCGGTACGTACAGATCCTCGACGCCGTGCCACAGGTGAACCTTCACGTCTTCTCCGGTGCCGGCGAACGGGTTCTCCATCTCCAGGGGGCTCCAGTCCCACTTCCCGAACCCGACAATCATGTCGCGGTGCAGGCACTCGTGCTCGCCTTGCTGTCTGACCTGCTCCTGCGAAAAAAAAAAAAATTCAAAGCAGAGCATTCCATCATGAACACCAAAGCTTCGGGGGCATTCATCATCCGCGATACAAAGCGTGCTATGCCGATCGCTGTTTGTGGTTCTTCGTATATATGCTTACATCGTGGGGTCGGTCGACGAATTTTGGTATTAGAGGCACGTCTTCCCTGGAATGGACGCCCGGATTCCCGGACTTGACGCCGGAGCCGGGGAAGAATTTCTGGGTGTTCCACCAGTTGGTCAGCCACGGGAGGTGATGGGAGACCCAGACGGCGCGTTTGTCCTGCGGTAGCTGCACGTCCCAGGCCTCCTGCACTACATCAGGCGGGAAGCCGGACCACCAGTAGTTGCCGACCGGGGCAAGAATGGCCACGCCGGCGAGCCTGGATCAATTTTTTTTTTTTTTTTTGAAGGCAGGATCAATTTAATTTGGTCAACTTGATTGGTGTCGAAATAACAAAAAGGTTCGGTGCAGGAGCTTGACTGATCTAGTACCGTACCTGTGTGGGATGTACTTGAGGCAGCTCCACATGATCTCGCCGCCCATGGAGAAGCCGATGAGATGGAACTTGGGCCCCAGCTGGAGGTTGTCGGCGAGCTCCTCGATGTCAAGGGCGATGCTCTTGTCCGTCCGACCCGGGTGTGCGTCGCTCTCGGCGTACCCCGGCCGGTCGAAAGACAGCAGGTAGATTCCGAGCTCCTCCATCAGCCCCTGCACCAGTTTCCAGTTCATCACAAAGGCACATATCTAAAATAGATAGAAAAACAGAATTCGCATGCTTGCGCACTCCGAGGACAAATCTATTCAGTATATAGTATATTCAGGTAAAGAAAGAAGGACCGTCCAGCTTATACAACAGGTTATTCTTCTTGTAAGACTTCAAAACCAGTACAAAAAACTGATGAATACTCAGAACCGCACATTCGAGACATTCAGCACGTCGTATCTGCAGCAGTCGAATCCATGAACATAGATGATCTTGTACTTGGCCTTCTCCTTGGGGACGCCGGACTCCAGGTAGGCCAGGTGCCTGCCGTCCCTGAGCTTTATCCTGGGCGACGTGACCGGAGGCCCGCCCGGCGTGCCGGGAATCTTCGCCGGCGGCGGCTGAATCTGGTTGTACACCAGCGCCGAGAGGATCACGAGCAGAACAAGTGGCAGATGCTTCTTGCCTGTTTCAGCAGCGAGCCAATAAAAACTATGGTTAGAACCGTACCCAAATCTTGTATTTTGGAAGCTTTTGAAATCGAGAGCAAAAGTAGAGCGCTTTTCCAAGAATCATCAGGCCGCGGAATCACGGCATGTAACTGGCAAGCGAAACCGTGAGGCAGAGAACACGCGACAGAGAAGGGAGCTCGAGGTGAGAGCGGTGGTGTACTACCTGAGAAAGCTGCCGGCGGCGGCGGCGCGGCCTTCTTGCCGGGCGCGGCGCCTGCAGCGCCGTTCGGCCCGGCCATCGGCTGCGTCAACGCTGCACGTTCCTGCCGCGGCTGCTGCTTGGTTGTCTGGGCTCTGCCGGAGCGCGCAAGGGAACGCGAGTGGACGCAAGGGACGTGTACTGCTGCCGCTGCAGATTCCCCCTGCTCTTCTTATAGCCAACCCTGCACACTTCTATGATTAAAAAAAAAAAAAAAAAACTCTGCACTCATCTACTCCATCCGTCTCCAAACAAGTGCCGTTTTTTGATTTTTAGACCTCATGTTCGCTTCGTTTCATTCAAATTTTTTATGCAAATATCAAAACAAACATGTCGTGATTAAAATATCTTAATAACAAAACAAAGTATAATAAATAAATAATATTTACATAAAAATTAAATAGAATAAATGATTAAACGTGATGTTTAAAAATCAAAAACGACATTTTTTAAAGACAAAGAAAGTATCTCAGTTTCTGCCCTCCTGCTCTTGTCACCGGATCGGCAACGGCTGCGCAGGCGCATTTGGGAACAGACAACGGCCGGAACTCGCGGGGCGCGGGATAAGGCCGGGATGCCGCGACGGCACAAGCGAGCATACCAGGACGACAACAACAGCCGCGGGCACACCGCACAGCACATGCCGGTACCCATGTGTGCTGGCGTTACACGCCACGACTCCGGACGGGTGCCAAATGGCTGGCAGTGCCGTCTGGCCGTCTGGATGTTAATGGAAAGACGAACAAGAAGATCTGGACCTTAGCATGATCGCATCTTTACCTAGCAAGATGTCTCCTTTGGATGTGACTATGCTGCCATTTTGTGATTCAAACCACGGGTTTGAAATGGGGTCCTTGCACCAAGAAACAAGATAAAGAGAAACGTCAATGTACAAACGGAGATTGCTAGCAGTTGAAACTTCCGCATGGAACAGAATGTACGGGCAACTACTCTAAAGCATTAATTCGTGCGATTTTGATTCTCAGACAAAATAGCCATTTAACTTTTATCAGATATTTAATTTAATATGGTTCATCAGTTTTCAAAGATGGCTAACTGATTATCTCACTTCTCTCAAAAAATTGATTCTCTCACCTTTTGTTTGTCAGATCGATCAAGATTACTTGTAGGCAAAATGCCAACATGTCAAGACCAACCAGTAATGTCTTTGTACATTCGTAGGGGTGAGTTTACACGTGTAGTACATTAGAGTATACAAATATATTGCGTGTTTTTTCCAAAAAGAATGAAATGCATAATGTTTGTCATGTCTTTTTGTAGAATTAAACAAAACTTTCCTATTTATACTAAAAAAAAAACTTCCCTATTTCTAGAAGGCGTTGTTCTGGTGTTTGAGACGATGTTTCTAATGGCTATCTTAACCTTGATTTAAAGACACTTCAATAAATCCTTTGATATATTCAGTAATAAGGTTTTGGTAGCCAACATCTTGTTTGATTCCCAAAGAGGCTCCATTTACTGAATTTATAAATACCAAAATTTAAATTTATACGGGAAACCTAAGTCATAGATGAATGTAATCTTACAATTACATGCTTGCAGGCACCCAAAAAAACAAATAGGCTCGTTGTGCCATACAAAATGTTTCGTTCATGCAACATCCACATCACAACTTGCGAACCCTTTATGCTGTCCAAATCTGCAATAGTTGGGGTCTTTTTCTTCGCATGATTGATAAAGACTCCTTATTAGGAGTCACTGTCCGAGTCAATTTTTGCTGATTACAGACCACTAGCTTGTTGCCCATATATAGAGCCAATAGAGATATAACTGACGTAGCCAAAGGGCCAAAGGTTTTCATCTTGTCTTGGCTTGAAGCCTGAACTTCAAGACTCTTGGTTGTAGGATCATATCGAGAAAACATACATCAGTTAGGTGATAAGACGAGGTGGTTCAATAAAGCAGCCTTGTGTAGATTGAACTGTTTAGAAAAGAGGTGAAATTCTTCCTACCTCCAAGAAAAATTCGAAGAATCTGAATTTAAACACAAGTGGGCTAAGAACTGGCCCAAAACCGAAACAAAATTAACTAGTCAGATAGGACAGACCATCACTATTTACTCCCAAATCTTACCTAAGAACGGTCCCAAACCATTTCAAACCCATTTTCTTCAAACGGTTTCTGTCCTGCTTGACTAGTTAATTTTGTTACTTTTTCTTTGAACAAGAATTGTAGCCTCTTATGTGTTCTCTCTCTTGAACGAAGCACCAAATAAAAATCTGAAAATTACTGAGACACACAGAAGCTTCATATGACTCAAAGATTAAATACACATCCTAAATTCACAAAATTATCCAGTACTCGTGAGTTTACCAAAAAAGATCATAACAAAATCAACAAGTACAAATGAGGTAACTATGAAGGAAATTAACAAATCGACATCTTAAATGATTTGTGAAAACATCAGACCATCTCAGGGGAAAGAAAAAAAAGCTAAACCAGACCATTCATCCATTTGAGATAATAATGATTTAAATAGGTACAGAATTAGCAAGTTACCTGCCAGAGTTCTTTCTATATTTGCATTACACATGGAACAGGCAATAGTCATGATAGTAAAGCTACTAAAGCAGAGAAACTGCATACGAAACACTCTACTTTCAGTCAACTTCAATCGTTTTCTTTCCCCAATATGAGCACACATTCGTGTGATAAGCCACGACAGCTTCAAATTCATTTTTTGCTTTCCACCGATTTCCTTTTGTCTGCCATTGACAAAGCGGCAGTGGTTGTCATACCATTTGCATCTCTTTCCTGATTAGTAGAGCCAGTGGTCAGTATCAGTGTCCATAATTAAGATTTTGCTGGGTATAATAAGGAAACAAGAGTCAGCACAACGAAAGCAGGAAATATTGGGAAGGGGTGACGGTTCTGCACTAGTATCAGGTGAATTGGGAAATAACATAGCATAATCCAAACGAAAGACAAAAGTAGTTTCCTTCCATGTATGTGCATGTCTTCTTTTCAATAATCCTTTATACTCTGGCTTGTTATATACAAGATCTGGTATCGAATTAATACGACACCTGGTGTCGCTGAATTGGTATCGAATGCAAAATTTAGAGTACATGCAACGGTGTGGGTCTGTAAGGTGGAAGTAAATGAAAGTGAATTATTCCATAGCCAAAATGCCTTATCTATTGCATGGTAACATGAGCAGTTGCATTTACAACATATTCAAAGAAGTGCATGGAAAAACAAGCCGCACATATATGGTAGATCCCATTTTTGTCAGCACTAGTGATGTTTCATGAATCAATGAAAAGACACGCAGATGCAGTTTTACTACTGCTTAAGGGGATTATTATCTCATTGCTCACTGAAGGCGTGTAGTGAACTTCATAGCTCCCCATAAGGAGCAAGGAATAAACAGAGGTAACACAAAAAAAGTTATGAACCGCAGAAGCAGACCAGCTGCTAAAATTTCACAGCACAGGACGAAACACCATAAAGTAAGGAAACCCTTCCATTCTCGTTTGTAGTTTTATCAATTACATATGAACATTACTGAAAACCACCCAGAACATTCTGCTCTAAAAATATACAAAGGTATCAGAAACTAGTTAGAAAGATGTTTTTCCTAAATAAAACAAATGTACTTACGTGTTCAAATAACAATGCATACTTCATATAATTTATTAACGAATAAAACTTCATAATATGCTATATTTTCCTAAAGAAAACAATGTACTTTCAAATAATGATGCATACTTCATACAGTTTTATTTTGAACGAACAATACTTCAAACAGTTAAACCCTTAAGGTAATCTGCACGGAATGTTACACGGCCATTAGAAAGGTGACCTCCGTTCTGAACTGTATTCACAGACACAGCGAGTTTCGAAATACAGAATAATGAATTTAAATACCTGCCATGGCTGTATTAGAAATCATATTGGCAATTTCTCAACACAAGAATCACGAATGTTGATAAGGTTTTATGTAGTTCTAAATATAATTCCTAAATCAAAATATCCAAATTTAAAACAATGAATGTAGTAGTAAATTGCAAGTATTGATCCTCGCAAAAAAAAAAGTGCAAGTATTGAGGGGATTCCAGTTGCAGTAGTGTTAAGAATCAGGAAATGACATGACATAATACAAATATAAGTTTGCTGTCATGTCTGTGTATGTCTTTCTTCAGAGCGCTGTATAGTTTGGTCTCTCAAATATTCACATCCCTAACAGTGAAAGAACTAGAAATCTACAACTTCCAAATGTTACTTATTCAGCACCTGATGGCATAGTCAAAATTAAATGCAGAATCTAGACTGCATACAAGCATGTGTCAACTCAGACGTATTACTCTGTATACAGTAATGAAATCAGTGGGACAATACTGAACATACAAGCAAACAGAAAAATGAAATGAAAATCACGACAGCACTCATGGGCCGACAAGATTTTTGTGTTTATATTTTTGTTTGTTTTGAGCTACACAAACATTTTCTTGAAGTGACTTCTCTAATTATGCCTGAGTAGTATTTCTTTTCTATGAGAATACCAGATCGACCATGACGATTACCTCATCGCTTAAATATTCTTTAACATTATGAATTGCATGCTGGACTTTTTCTCATGTAGGCAAGAAAACTATTAAACAACATGCGGAAAAGCAGTAGCATTGTTTTTGAAAATGGAATTAGAAAGTAAGGTGCTGTCAGTAACTCTAGGAAACACTGACCTGTGTGAAGAAATACCGGCAAGTCTCCCATGCTGCGCTGCCTGAGTGCGCCTGAAAATAAGATGTCTACACAACCACAATACATCACACAATCCGCTTGGTGCTAACGAACAAACAATAACTCTCCCTCATAAGAACCACCTCAATACATTATGTGATCCCCTTGATACAACTAATTAATAACTAACTATGAAACTCATCTCAATTCCTCTTAAGAGTTAAGACCTGAAAATTCCTAATAAATGTGGGCATTGTTAGAAACATGACACTTTGCCCCAGCTAAAATTTCTGCAGCGAATCTAATTGTCTTTAAAGAACTTTAAACATCATGTTCGGAACACATAACAAATTATCAAAACAGTATGATTTGTTGAAACCCTGAACCACTACAAACAGTAGTTGACTGTAACCAATGAACATGTTCTCTACCAGGTTAAAACTACCGCAGGCTTCCCATACTTGAGGAAGTACTGAAGTAAGCATACAAACAGTAGTTGACTGTAACCAATGAACCAAACTCGATTCTTCCAGCATTTAAATGTGAAAAAGTGAATCCTAGCAGAGTTAAATGTTCCGACATCTGCAATGTCTTTCACCGCCACACCGAACCGTTTCAGTATAGTGCTATACATTACAGTGCGGCATTGACGCTACAAATCGAGTATCCACCATGCTACCAACCAATGCTGAAGCATTCCTAACTTGGCCGCATAAGCTATGGAGGTATTTAGGTATATATTCCCGGTGACAAAACATCAACAATATCTCTCACGGAGGCAGCGCGCGTCGAGTGCTGCTCTGAGTTCCTCCCTTGTGGCCGCCGCCCACATGCGCAAGCGCAGAAGGAAGGTGGAAGAATGCTGCGGTTGGGCACGGGGAATCGGGTTCGGGACGGAATCTAAGGTGAAGCAGGAGGGGCAGGCAGCGAGGGTCGCGAGGGCAGAGGCGAAGCTGGCAAGGAAGAGGTGTGACGGAGACGGCAGCATGGAAAGAGCCATGGGAATGGGATATGCGGTGGACGGTGAGGAGACTGGTGGCGAGGCGACGCCGCCGTTGGCTCAGGCAGAGCTCGACCAGGTGTTATGGGGGGCGCATCGTACTCGCGTGGGCGAGTAGAGGACGGCCTCTCGCCCACCTCCGCCGCTACTGCGCGATACACGTATCAAGTATGGGCCCGTCAGCTCCTGCATTAAAATGTTGCCCAGCTGATCACGTAAGCTTTATAGGTCTGGTGCTCATTTTCTTTGTGGAATTATGGCAGACGCTCAAAGTAAATTTAAGGTTGATAATTACATATCTTAACATTCCCTCTATATATTAATCAGAATATAATCGACTGTTCCATAGTATTTATGCTATAATACACATTCCGTTATTTTGTGAACATAAATAATATTATTATAGATTAAAAATGTTCTACTAGTTGATGACCTGTGTTCCGCTAGTTTACCACAAATGTTCTAGTAGCTCACGAACAATGTTCTGTTAGTTGATGACTTGTGTTCTGCTAGTTTACCACAAATGTTCTAGTAGCTCACGAACAATGTTCTGCTAGTTGATGACATGTGTTCCGCTAGTTTACCACAAATGTTTTGAGTAGCACACGAATAATGTTCTACTAGTTGATGACTTTTGTTCCGCTAGTTTACCACAAATGTTTTAATAGCTCACCAACAATGTTCTGCTAATTGATGACCTTTGTTTCACTAGTTTACCACAAATGTTTTATTAGCTCACGAACAATGTTCTGCTAATTGACGACCAGCGTTCCGCTGGTTTACAACAAATGTTCCATTAGCTCATGAACAATGTTCTCTTAGTTGATGACTAGTGTTCCGCTAGTTCATGTAAAATGTTCTGCTAGTTTATTAAAAAGGAAATATCATGCTTTTAACTTATTAAGGTTAACGACACAAGAATTGCAAAACATAAGCACATTACCATGAAAAAAAGGAAATAATAAAACACCAAGATTAGCATTGCTTTAAAAGTTGTACGAATATAAAACACTTATGAATTAGAAAATATACAATACATCATAAGAAATATGAAGAACTGAAAAAATAGCTTGAAATCAGTTAGAAATTGAAAAATATAAGATGCCTAAAAGAAAAAAAAAAGTACGTCATAAAAGGAACAGTAAAAAGCATGCCAGAGAAGAAAAATACGAAGGCAAATTGATGAAAAGAAAAATCGGGAACTCATGTGGGACCCACAACAATGGCTGGAGATGACGCAAGGTCACGCAACGGACTTCGTTTGTTTGATTGGCCTCACTTCGGCCATACTATCACAGTGCCACATGCATGCCAGGAAAGGCCCACGAGGAGAAGGCCCCACGCCTCACAGTATTCGGTGACGACGGGAGTCGAGGGTGTGCGAGTGGTGGTTTCGGCTCGCGTACGCGAGCCCGATGATTGGCCGGTGTTATGGGGGTTGAAGCTGGGCCCGTTGGCCGTAGACAGCTGATTTGTGATTTGGGCTCGAGACGTAAATGGTAGGTTCTGGGTTCTCTTTGGAATGAAAGCCCATGCTGCAGACCTTTTTCCCTTTAACAAAGGAATTTAGCCACATTTATGCTTGAAGGTTATTATTATTATTATTATTATTATTATTATTATTATTATTATTATTATTATTATTATTATTATTATTGTTGTTGTTGTTATTGTTTTACACGGAAGAAATATTTCAATTTCTCTGCGTTGGCATAATTAAGTTGCAGGCGTGCCAGTATACTATTTAAGTATACAAACAAGATTAATAAACACACACGGACAAAAACAATGAAGACACCAGATTTACGTGGAAAACCTTTGCGGGTAAAAAACCACGGGAGCCCAAAGGCAATTATCACTATATCAAAAGAATTACAAAATACGGGAAAGATCTCGTGCAAATTACAATTGATATTGATTAACCATCTATTCTAATCTCCATCTCTTCAATCATTGATTTCATCCCTGTATGGCGCCATGTATTCAGACGATCATGTAGTTTCCTGATTCCTAAAGCCTCGTAAGAACTCTAGTTAATTACATCCGTGGCTTCTGACCAACGGAATACCTCCGATTAAGTCGTGTTCACGGTCATCATCAATCCTCTTGGCTTTGTATAAAAGGTGTTTCATGGTACCTGTAAATCAAGTAGCTGAACAAAACAAACGTCATATTCAATTATGCACAGAGTTTAAGCTGAAGTGTAAATTGTGTTCGGACTCGTCAGTCACGAATGTTGCATAGCCATCTCTCTTCGGTCATGGCATTATGGAGTATTCCGGCCTCGTCGGTCGCGGAAACCATATTTGATCTATGTTCGGCCTCGTCGGTCGCGAACACGATATATGTCAAGCCTCGTCGGTCAGGACATAGTAAATCATTTTGAACTTTAAACTATAACTCTGGCATAATAGAATTTGGCATTGCTCTGCCAACCACTTGATGAAATAATACGATAAATCCTGTGTAAAAGAGTCAAGGGACAGGGCCGTGGCCCATGAGGCAATTCTTAACATCGATGTCAAGATTTATTAGATAATGGCTTCTTGTGCTTTTCCATCAGATGCATACGAAGTACACAAACTTCCGTTGTCCCTGTATTTTTATTTATTTGTTCATTGTCTTGGACCTGTATTCCCGATAGGCTTTTCATGCACAAACCATCTCTCATGAATGAGATTAATAATCTATCATCCACCGATGTACGTATTCACTTTCTACCACCTGCGTGTGCCGAAGCACTGCCGTTGCACGGACAACTTGCTTCCTCTTTGTGCTGCCCAAGAATGACACATTTGTACCTGTGAGGCGCCGAAGCGCTGCCGTTGAGACGGCGTGGCCATGAATGGCTCATTTGTACCTGCAAGGCGCCGAAGCGCCGCCGTCGAAACAGCGTTGATCTTATTTGTACCTGCAACCTGCAAGGCGCACGAGGCGCTGCCGAAGGACGGCTTTCCTCGGGCAACCTGCAATCTGCGAAGCGCCCAAGACGCTGCCGTCAAACGGTTTTCCCTCCGGCGACCTGTAACCTGCGATGCACATGAGTGCCGCCGATGAACGGCTTTTGTTTGGAGACCTGGGGCCTGCTTAACGCACTAGGCGCTGCCGATGAACGGCTTTCCTCAGGCAACCTGCAAAGCGCCAAGGCGCCGCCATCGAATGGCTTCCTTTGGATCCTGGGACCTGTTAAGCGCACAAGGCGCTGCCGTGCCTCCGGCGGCGTATGTACCTGCAAAGAAAGAAAATGCAGGCTATAGAGCCATGCAAATTACCTGCGATGAACTGGTGCCATTTGGCCTGATTGGAAGAGGAGGAGGCGATGGCCTCCAAGCTAGCGATCCCACTCGCCTTGCCTGCGATCTGAATTGGTGGAGCGACTCGCGGATGGAGCGATGTGTGTGGCGGTAGTGCGATGAGCGGTGGTGCGGCGCGTGTGGATGTGCAAGTGTGTGTGCGACTGGTTTCCCTGGGACCTCCTTCCCATTGAATCTCTCCAGCCTCCTCCCCGCGACGCTGTGAGTGGAAAGCCTCATATAGCAGAGGAATCGGGCCAAGGGATGGAGGACCAACGGGAGGCCAGCGCCGCCGCCGTTCTGTTTCACGAGCGAGTCGCGCGGCCGAGATAAGCGAAGGCCGTTTGCTGGCTCCGCCTCCTCATCATTCAAAATTCGAATCAACTTTGTTACCTCTAATATAATTATCTGACTGAGAATAATAAGGGGCATCCGTTTCGAGTTGTTGAGCGGCAGCGTGCCACACGAGCGCTACGATTGCCCAGAATCCTCCATGATTACTGACTGCATCGTGTTATATCTGTTAAACACCTAGGTGTAGATCAGCGGGTCCTAAACATCATTTCTAGGCATTGCATACTGAGGGATCTGGAACTAGGGGTTGAGACAGAGAGGGAGAGGGGGTCGTACCTTCGTGTGACGATTGGGCAGGAGCCGCCATTGTGGCGACTGGCGGCGAGTGAGTGACGGCGGTGGCCAAGGTCGACGTGGTGGCGGCGACTTCCCGTTGCCTCAGCGCCCCCTCGGGATCGGGTTAGGGTTTGTTAGTGGGTGCGGTGCTCACGGCGAACCTCGTGTCGTGAGCCGCCGGCCCCCACCTCCTTTTATATGGCGCTGGCAATAGGGGCCCACCAACCAAGGGTTCGGTTGGGCGCCCCCGATCAGGGCGCGATCAAGGGCCGCGGGCCTTTGGGCCTGCGGGGTTAGAGATCAACATAACAATCTCCCCCTTGATCTTATCTTTTATCTTTTCTTTTCTGTTTCACTTGTCTCATCACAGATTAATGCATAGAGCATGTCTCATCGTCACGGTCATATCCTGCCGATAGAATCAACAGCTACAATACACGCCTCCATTCTGAAACAGTCCTTTATTCTTTATGGGCCTCTTTAGTCCAGAGATCATAGGCTGTCCCTTAACCCCATGCCGGCTACGTGTTCCTTGAACACGCTGGGTGGTAAGCCTTTCGTTAGCGGATCCGCGAGCATCTTCTCTGTACGTATGTGCTCGAGACTTATGGTTTGATCTCGGACTCTATCTTTCACAACATAATACTTTATGTCAATGTGCTTGGTAGCGGCACTTGACCTGTTGTTGTGTGCATACGAGACTGCGGGTTCATTGTCGCAGTACATCTTTTGTGGTCTTGAGATGTCGTCAACCACTCTTAAACCGGGTATAAGTTTTTTTAGCCAATTCACCTGTCCTACGGCCTCAAAACAAGCAATAAACTCTGCGTGCATTGTGGACGCTGCAGTGATAGTTTGCTTGCAACTTTTCCATGATATGGCCCCTCCCGCGAGAGTGAACACATATCCCGACGTCGATTTTCTGTTATCTCCTGCAAAATCAGCATCTGCATATGCCGTGATTTGCAGAGAATCTGTTCTTCTGTATGTCAACATGAGGCCTTTTGTTCCTTGCAAATAGCGCAGAACTTTCTTTACCAACTTCCAATGTTCTGGTCCTGGATTACTCTGGAATCTACCAAGCAACCCGGTAACAAAAGCAATGTCAGGGCGTGTGCACACTTGTGCATACTGTAAGCTTCTGACAGCTGAAGCATATGGTACCGATTTCATTTGATCTTTTTCATATTGATTCTTTGGACATTGAAAGTCCCCATATCTATCGCCCTTGACTATGGGAGCAGGTGAAGCACTGCATTTGTGCATATTGTATTTCTTCAGGACCTTTTCTATGTATGTCTTTTGTGATAGTCCCAATACCCCTTTTGTTCTGTCTCGGTGAATTTCAATTCCTAAAACGAATTTCGCTTCACCAAGATCTTTCATTTCGAATTGTGAGGACAAGAATTTCTTTGTTTCTAGTAGTAGACTGACGTCACTGCTTGCAAGCAGGATATCATCCACATATAGGATTAGGAAGATATACTTTCCATTCTTGAACTTTGCATATACGTAATCGTCCTCCACATTCTGTTCAAACCCGAAACTTTTAATCGTACTGTCGAACTTCAAGAACCACATTCTTGAAGCTTGCTTTAACCCATAAATCGATTTCTTTAGGCGGCATCCCATCTTTTCCTTTCCTTCCACAACAAAACCTTTTGGTTGTGCCATGAAAAATTCTTTATCTACATCCCCATTTAGGAACGCCGTCTTTACATCCATTTGATGCAATTCTAGATCAAAATGAGCCACAAGGGCCATAATGACTCTAAAGGAATCTTTACATGAGACTGGAGAAAAGGTCTCATGATAATCAATTCCCTCTTTTTGCGTATAGCCTTTTGCCACAAGTCGCGCTTTGAACTTTTCTATATTCCCTTGTGAGTCATATTTGGTTTTGTAGACCCATTTACAGCCTACTGGTTTGACTTCTTCAGAAATTTCTACTAAGTCCCAAACATCGTTGGTACTCATCGATCTCATTTCATCTTCCATGGCTGCCAACCACTCAGACGAATGCTCGCTTCTCATGGCTTCTTCAAATGAGGTAGGGTCATCCTCCATTTGATATTCTTGACAACTCTCAGTGTTATATACTTCATAATCACTGGAAATAGCCGACATTCTTGCTCTTTGAGACCTTCTAGGGGCCTCTACATTTTGCTCATTTTCTATCGGAGGTTGTACCTCTACATCTGGAGCATTTTCTATTGGAGGTTGTAGCGGCTCCCCTTGTTCTGCAGCAACGGGCTCTATAGGATCCTGATGGACAGGTTCCACATTTTCATTCGTTGTTGCCACAGGAGGAACCACCACAGGGGCTGACATCACAGTGTCTCGCACTGTCGGTGCAGCCACAACGGGCAGTGAGAAGAAATGTTCTTGAATCACTGGATTGGGCGCATACACCCGCTTCTCCTCAAGATCAATCTCTCGAACTGCCATGCTCCCCCGAACCATTTGTTCTTCTAAGAAGGTAGCGTGTCTTGTTTCTATAAACTTTGTATGTCTATCTGAACAGTAGAACCGATATCCCTTTGATTTCTCTGCATAGCCAATAAAATGGCAGCTCACTGTTTTGGGATCTAATTTCCCAATGTTCGGGTTGAATATCTTTGCCTCAGCAGGACTCCCCCACACCCTTAGGTGATTCAATGAGGGTATTCTTCCTGTCCACAACTCATACGGTGTTTTCGCCACCGCCTTAGATGGTACTCTGTTGAGAATATATACGGCGGTTTTTAATGCCTCCATCCATAAACTCACTGGTAAAGTGGAGAAACTTATCATACTCCGTACCATATCCATTAAGGTGCGATTGCGCCTTTCTGCCACTCCATTCTGCTGAGGGTCGTCCGGCATTGAATACTGGGCTACTATGCCTTGTTCCTGTATGAACCTTGCAAAAGGTCCTGGAACTTGGTCATATGGGGTATGCCGACCGTAGTATTCCCCTCCACGGTCGGATCTGATTATTTTTATCTTTAAATTGTGCTGATTTTCAACTTCAGCCTTGAATATCTTGAATTTATCTAAAGCTTCTGATTTTTCTTTGATTGGATAGATGTATCCATAACGGGAATAATCATCTGTAAATGTTATGAACGAATCATATCCATCTATGCTTTTAACTGAGAAAGGACCGCAGATGTCAGTGTGAATTAGCTCTAAAACACCTGCGCTATGCTCAGCAGTTTTCTTTGTTATCTTTACATATTTTCCTTTAATGCAATCGATGCATTGCTCTAAATCTGATAACTCTAAAGCGGGAAGAATATCTGTTTTAATGAGTCTTTCTATTCTCCCCCTCGAAATGTGGCCCAAACGACAATGCCATAATTTCGATGATTCATTATCTTTTCTCTTTCGCTTTCTAATATTAACATCTGTAGATACAATTGCATTCACATCACATACGGAATTCACACTTTCACGCAGCGATAACAAATAAAGATCATTTCTTTTAAAAGCAATAGTAGCAACTGTATCACCAATCTTTATTACACATCTGCCATTACCAAAATGACAATCAAATCCATAATCATCTAGACGAGACACACTTATCAAGTTCCTCTGTAATGTGGGTACATAAAAAACATCTCTAAGTAATAAACTAAAGCCGGTGTCAAGCTCTAAGAGAAGATCTCCAACTGCTTCGACATCTGCTTCGACTCCGTTGGCAACCTTAATTTGCCTTTCGCTTCTTTGAGTGGTTCTCGTCGAACGGAAATCCTGTAAAGAATTTGCAACATGAATAGTTGCTCCTGAATCAATCCACCAAGTAGATTTCGAATAATCTGTATACAAGGATTCATTTACAAATGAAATAATGTTCTCACCTCTCTTTTCCATGATCATTTTTAAGTACTTGGGACAATCTTTCTTGTAGTGTCCCTTACCCAAGCAGTGCATACACTGGTCTTTTCCCATAGTAAATTGTCCATCTTTGGGTCTATGCTGCTGAGAGGACTGTCCCTGGAAATGCTGAGGACCTTTTCCCTTAGAAGAGGGATTTCCAGCAGGATTCCCATTCTTGTTCTTGGTCTTCACAAAGTTGATAGAAGACGGGGGCAGTCTTTCCTCTTCTTGCACACACATCGCAATGGCCTTCTCTATGTCCCATTTTTCTGGGGACATGTTGTAACCAACAATGAAGGTATCGAAGGTCTTTGGCAACGAAGCAAAAACCAAATGGACGATGTGATCATCCTTGAAAGCAAGACCCATTGGTTTAAGCTTGTTGTTTATACTGACTATGCGATGTATGTGCTCTCTTATCCCACCACCTGTGTACCTCTCTGTGACCAGCTGTTTTATCAACTGGGTAGCATATGTCTTTGAAGAGCCAGTGTACTGACTCTTTATCTTCTCAAGGTACTCAACAACAGTAGGACAATCTGTAATTGACCCCATGATGGAGGCCTCTATAGTGTTCTTTACCACTGCCAAACACTTCTTGTTGGCAGGGAACCAAGCAGCATACTCAACATCATAGCTGTCTTTGTTTGCCTTGTAGGCAAGCTCTCTAGCTGACCAATCAGCATCTGTCTCATTCTCTCCTCTTTCTGGCCGCTCAGGAACTGCTGGAACTGGTGCATACAGCACCCAGTCAAGGCCAGCAAGAGTGAAGAAGAGGTCTAGCTTCTTGTTCCATTCTCCATAATTATCTCCTTTAAGCACTGGGATATCATTGATGGTCATCATCATAGATAGCCCTTCTGAAATACATTTCAAAACAAGTGAGAACAACATAATAACAGAAAACATTGCATGCCTTACGATACTTTTTGCATTAAAACTATATCACCTTTGGGCAGAAATAGAAATAATGCATAAAAATTGTCTATTAAATTACAATATTGCCATTATCAACTTTGGTCAGAAAATGGCAACATCAAGATTAATTCTGAACAGGCATCTATGAATTGAAATCAAATTCTCCCTTTGGTTTGAATTTAAAATCAATGCAAACAATGAATAATCAATTATCTATGCAGCGGAAACATTAACAATCTGTAGTAAAAACTTGATCAGAAGCAAAATCAACTATCTGGTCTCTGGGAAAAATTATCCCTTTGGTTCAAATTTTAAACAGAGACGAAATCTGCACAAAATTCATTCAAAGAATGCTTCTGGAAAAGTTTAAACTAATTCATATCCATTTCCATTCTGTTTTCTGTTTTCGGCCCGTAAAACCGAAACTCTGGATGGCGGCCCAGCCCGCAAGCGCGTCCCATACCGCGCCCCGCGCGCCTCTGCGGCCCGGCCCAGCGCGCAAAATTCTGCGGAAAAAGAAAAATTCACGCAGCCTGCGCGGCCCGCAAGAATGTGCCGCTTAATGGGCCGGCCCGGCCTGGTGACGGGTTGTTTCACGCCCGCCTCCATCTGGACCTTCCGTCGAGATCGACGGCTGAGGTGAATTGTGCGACGTATAAAGCAGCGGAAAAAACGCGTCGCGCCGAAACCCTAATCCATTTTCTCCCTTCTTTCTCGCCCTCTCCTCTCAGCGCGGCGCGGTGGCGACCCGGCGGCGACCGGAGAAAGGAAGGCTACGCCGCCGCAGATCCCCTCGCCGGCGCGCGCGTCCACCCGAGGGTGAGCGCGCCGCCGTCGAGCGGCTCTGTGGCGGTGCTTTGAGTCCGCGGCGGAAGTCTCCGACGAGCGGCGGCTCTCTTTTCTTTGCCGCGCGAAGGCGGTGGTCGAGCGCCGGCGAGCGGCCCTCGTCTGTTCTGTCCGCACGACGGCGGTGGGTTAAACGGCGGAGCACAGGTAAGTACGCGCCGGCTTCCCTCTGTTTCTCCTCTAGGGTTAGGGTTTCAATTTTCGAATCGCAAAACAAACCGATGCTATCTCCTTCTCAAAATCTGCTACCCGATCTAGATCTACACACTAGTTTGGCTCTTGATACCATTGTTATATCTGTTAAACACCTAGGTGTAGATCAGCGGGTCCTAAACATCATTTCTAGGCATTGCATACTGAGGGATCTGGAACTAGGGGTTGAGACAGAGAGGGAGAGGGGGTCGTACCTTCATGTGACGATTGTGCAGGAGCCGCCATTGTGGCGACTGGCGGCGAGTGAGTGACGGCGGCGGCCAAGGTCGACGTGGTGGCGGCGACTTCCCGTTGCCTCAGCGTCCCCCTCGGGATCGGGTTAGGGTTTGTTGGTGGGTGCGGTGCTCACGGCGAACCTCGTGTCGTGAGCCGCCGGCCCCCACCTCCTTTTATATGGCGCTGGCAACAGGGGCCCACCAACCAAGGGTTCGGTTGGGCGCCCCCGATCAGGGCGCGATCAAGGGCCGCGGGCCTTTGGGCCTGCGGGCTTAGAGATCAACCTAACACATCGGCCCCTGATTTAGCGAGGAAGGGTACCCTTTGTATACGTACATGTATACGTACTTGTTTATATATAGGCTTCTCGTTGGCGAAGGCTGAAGGCAATTGGGCCTTGTCTTGCCATGGCTCTCATGCAAGTAATCGCACTCATGAATATTTAGGATTCACGTGTGCAAGCACTAGTATATGGGCCTGATTACAATATCATTTCCACGGGATCATTTTAGCTTAGCACTCGTGCCTCATCTAACACCACTGCTTAATCACTTGGCTCAAGTAACTCTTGTTAAATATTTTGGTTATAGTAGAACTGTATCGTTGATTGATGAGCACTAGCTAGGTTAGCACATCGCCAGCTCTTTCCTGGTCAAAACATGAACTATGTGCCATTACGGAAAAATGCTCTGATTTCACTATAAACGGAGGTCATGGCAAAAAGCGAAATTCACTTGATCAACCTAATGTTTATGAAGGCCTGTCAAAATATCATCTTACAAATGCCCCTCGCTAAGTTGAGTTCGGATGCATAGCATGCCGGACTCGACTTGGCGAAACAAAGAATATCATGACCCTCATTGATGAGCTTAACACCTTTTTTTTTTTAGTCGTGGTGCAAATATCATTGCTCTCCCAGCAAAACAAGCGCCTGTTTGCCCTCGACCCTGCTTGAGAATGTTGAATACTTTGACGCATGTGACTAAGCTGTCGCTCGTGTGGCCAACTCTTGCATTTTTTGCCATTATATTGCCTCAGTTTTTTGCTCTGAAGAAACTGGACGCCGCATGCAAATAGCACCTGTTTGAAAGTATACATTCACCTTCTACTTTCTTCCCTTGAGATGTCTACACTATGCTGCCAATGAGGGGGGTGGACCTGTCATTAACAGCATGTTGAGATCATGACTGACCATGCCATGTTTTCGTTGTAGAAATGCAAACTAGCAAAATGGCATAGAGGAAAACCATTCTATCATTGCCTTGGATACGCTATATGATTGCCCTTTTGCAGGACCAGAGCAAAAGCCATGCCACGATTTCCCTGTAAAAGTGTGTACATTAGTAAAACGGCGAGCTCATAGCACAAAACAAGCCATGTTGTGCTTTTCAAGATCTGATTATTAGAATCATAACGGAAAACCCAATCCATGATTTCCTCTTAGTATAGCCGATTATCAATACGGCGAGTCAATAGCGAAAGACTTTTTTTTTTTTGATATCGCATATAGATTGATCTGGCAAGATCACAGCGAAAGACCATGCCATGACTACCTTGTGGTGTAGTAAGTTATCAATCTAGCAAGATCATAGCGAAAGACCATGCCATGACCGCCTTGTGGTGTAGAAATTATCACTACAAGAAAAAGGGTCTTCTAGACACGTTTTGATAGCTACGCTTTTGTAAACGTCAATACATCATTACCTAAACACGATTTTTGACACGTTTTGGAAAACGTGTCAAGTTGACACGTTATTAGATACGCTTGAAACGTCATTAGTCGAAATAACATGTTTTTGACATGCTTTTGACCATCAATAGCCCTCTAGAGACGCTTCTTGACACACTTTTGAGAAATTATACGTTATTAGACACGCTTTCACCTGTCATTACTCTTCTAAATACGCATTTTGACATGCTTTTTAAAACATCTTAATGTAACACGATGTTAGACACGCTTCATTCGTTAGTATCTCACACAAAACACTTTTTGAGTTGTTATTGAGAACGTATCAAAGTGGTAGACATGCTTTAACCGTACTTAGTCCCATATAAAACGTTTCTTGACACGTTATTGGTAATGGTAGAGACGTCAAAACATTTAGAGAGCATGAGTTAAAATAAATATATGTCTCATTCTAATCGTAATTGCGTGTGAGATGAGTTGGTTAAGTGAGTTCGTGAGAGACAAAGAGGTCATGAGTTCAAGTCCTATGAACAACATATAAAAGAATCTTCCTGAAATAAAAGGGTGGTAGGAAAATTGTTCCTTTTTTGCGACGTTGTGTAACAACGCTTTTTCATATAAAATGTGGCTAAATTAATAGACACGTAGGATGAATGTAACTATAAAAGCATGTCTAAGTATGTAGATACGCATCAAACGTCTCTATGAATCGTGTTATATCTGCTAGATACGCTTTTCAAATCCGTATCTACAGACACCTGACACGGTCCGTGCGAATACGCTTCGGACACGCTTTAGGAAAATGTCTCTATATTTCAGTAGCAACACAATAAACGTATCTAGCCCAGAAAAAAAGCATGTCTACAAGACCCTTTTTCTTGTAGTGTATCACCCTATTGCGACCGTATAGGCGCCAGCTAACAGGGTACCTGAGTTCAGTGTTGCTAATGTGATGGCAATCCTTTCGTTTGGCGAAATACCATGCCTATTTAAAGGAACATCTCTGCGACCAATATAGGTGCCAGCCAGAGCTTCCACCACATTGACGCATCACCAATATCCTCATGTTAGTTCTTGAATTGTAGCGAAAGACCATACCACAACCCAAATCAATTTATCAACTCTATTGCGACCATTTTGCTGCTATGGTGCCAGCCAATACAGTTGAAGGGTTTCACAGCTCCACATGTACCGCACTGGCATGCTTCACTGCTCCCAACATTACTTGGCTGTGGCGAAAGACCCTGCCACATCCGAGGTGCTTTTTGACTCTACTGCGACCATGACAGTGCCAGCCAGCAGAGATAGTTAACGTGCTTCATATATCGGTTGATTGACAAAAACCTGGATAAGTAAAAGAAAAGGAACGAGAAAAAGGAAAAGGAAAGGAAAAGAAAAAAAAAAACAGCACCACATTGCACAGTGACAGAGAAAGATGAATAGGAGATTCTTTCATCTCACCTCATGTAAGGGGCAAGCGGCCTTCAGATGGCCTTTGCAACTTGATTTAAATCAATCCCAATTGATGCTCATTTCACTTGGTTGAGACGGATGCTCAAACACACCAAGGAAACAAGAAGCGTGACTTATGGTGAAACTTAGGTGTCATGACATTTGCCTCGGTCATTTCACTGATCAACATATAGTATTTTTTTTTTTTGAAACAGATCAACATATAGTATTGCAATGCACTTCCATGGTATTTAGCATTTGACTCCAGCATGACCACCCTGCTGACCTGAATGGATGAATGTTGTCCCATATATAGCAAAGTGTGATACACTAAGTTAAATATGACATACTGATTTCTCCTTCCTGCTTTCGGTGCTCGAACCATGCGTTCGGAGGTAACCTAAGGTGCATGAATGTAGAGTGTGGCGCGTTACCAATCGTATGAAAATGCTCTGGTCATTTTGACCCATCTTCACTAACATAAGAGCCGTTGATTTCGACCAACAAACCAGAGCATATATAATTCCAAAACTACTTCCATGGAACATGTAGCCAGCCAGGTGAGCATGTAACTTGTAAACTTGTTATTAGCCTGTAGCACTGCCCCTGCATAGACACTTAAGAAGTTTTACCCACATGAATACTGAGAGTTTTAGCTCCACTGTCTTCCATAAAGCTGAATTTGTAACTAGCAAAGAATCAATAGCCTTGCAATTTATATTCAATAAACCTGGTAACCATGTACAAAATGATTCTTGCTGGCCTTGCCAAAACAGACCCTAAGAAGTCACAAGCCCTGTTTTTTGTCAAAATTTGGGGCGCGCCATCGACGATAGGTTATGCCCCAGGCCCCCAGTACTGCCAGTGCTGAAAACTCATGCATGCTTCTAACATGGACACTGAGATAATGGCAAGCTCCATGGGTAGCTGTATAGTACTCCAGAGAAAATTCAGACTCTCTGATGATCTGAGTCGTGTTGTTTGAATTGTGGCGGCAGAGGAAACAAAATTATTAAGAATATGGTTGCAGGCTGTCCCCTTTTTATGGCTCACCGCAAACTCAATACCCCTGTATAATAGTACCATTCATATGGCTTCCTCAAATTTCCTGTTTTCCAAAACCCAGCTAACAGGAGCAGCAGACCTAGTTGACGGAACATCCATACGCCAGTCCCCAATTTTAACAATAAGGCTCGTCGGTAATGTTTCACACCTCAACAAAATCTTATTTTCCACTGGAAATTTTCTTAGTGATCCTTTCATATTTGCCAAATGTGCCTTGTCGCTTCACAGCGCCCTTGGATGTGTGCATAGTTGATCTGGGAATAATTATGCCATGCAAGAGGTTGCATAAAAGAATTCACAAGCCATGCTCTTTATGCTTGAAATATACCTAAGAAAATATGTGGATGACCTACATCTGAATGATAGGCCCCTGCTACTCTCGGAAGGAACATATTCAGAATTTTGGCTGCTCTTACCTGTCATTTGCATTGGCGCAAGATTGATTTCTTTCTAGAAATGTTTCTTTGGCATTGTCATGCCGCTTTTGTACCTGTTAGGGGTCAGTAATTTGCATGCCCATGGATCGTAAGAGGGTATGCCCACAACTCATGTGTCACTTTCAGCGCCATCCACGCCACGAGCAGATGTATTATAAATCTTATGAAATACACGTAGGCACATACGGTTTGCCCCATGCCTGAAGCTCTGCAACCAATTGGCTATTTGCATTATGCAAGTGAAAGCTAGTACTTTCTCCTTGAGGCAATACTCAATAACTACTGTTTTGTACTGTGAATTGCTTTGCAGATTCTTCCACATAAAGGGGGAACAAAGGCTGTGCATATCACTGTGAAGAAGATCATATTAGTGGACTCTCTGAACTCTGCCGGCTGAATTGCCGAAGTTAGAGGAAATGTGTTATTGTTGCATGGCTTGCTCCTGGGCTTTGGCAAGGCACCTGTCTTTAAATCATCTGAAAATTCCAAGGGAAAATTTAGGCGCATTCTTGCAGTCATCTACATGATTTTTTTTTTGGGTGCTTTCCCGTGCCAGATAATGCGGTAACACCTGTGCAATGTGCATCGTCGCCGAAGCTATATAGGTCCTGATGAGTGATGACTGCTTGTACCTGTTCACCGTTGTCCATATGGCATGGATTCAAAGACCACTTGCTACCTCTGCACTATTACGGAAGCCGTGTAGGTCTCAAGGACCAAATGTACCTGTAAGGATCTCATGCACCATCCCACGACTAGAACAACACTGATGTTTCTGCTCATTATCGGCTGCCTAAAAAGCGAATGCACGCTGCCATGGAATGGCTTTTTTTTTTTTGGACCCAAAAAAAGAATGAGGACCTGCAAACTGTGTGGCAATGGCACACATCAAGCCCTCCCTTTTGGCCATCAGACACCTGTTCCATCAGTGTCGATCTCTCCTTAGAATGCCTGTATAGTCCATAGCCGTGCCCTCGAATGCTTTCATGTGGAGACTTATGACCTGTTATGCGCTGAGACGCGCCCCTGTCAGTCGAGCGGCTTTTGTTTGGAGTCCGCGACCCCAACCTGTCGAGCGTGCGCTCTGCTGCGGAGCCATGATGTCCCTGTAAAAACTGACGCAGGTTGTGGAACCGTGGAAATTACCCCTGAGGAACGACCGGCGTCCTCAGCCTGTCGGACGAGAGAACGACGACGAGGCGGCGATCCTTTCCTCCTGGTTTATGGCGACGAGATCGATCTGAATAGGGTAGTGGATGGCCGCGAGAGCGATCTGGCGTGGATGTGCGTGTGTAGGGGAGTGGCTTGTTGGAAGCGATCTATTATGGCCTGGGCCAAATAGCGTGATGAGATGCGGTAGTCTGTGGGTGTTGGATATGGCAAGGATGTGTGATCTGGTGGTGCTTGTACGGGCGTGAGCGTCTGTCTTTGGTGGCAGAACGCGGACCCCGACCTCATGATCAGAAGAAAATGCAGTGGCTCTTTTGTGTTGAGGCGTGCGGTGACCTGCTACGTGTGTACGCTGAGCGGTGGCATACTCGTTTGACCTCATCTTCATTTCTGGATCCGCTCCTGCACGCTGTGAAAGACGAACAAAATATGGCAGCAGACCCATGCCAAGTGACGCCAGAAAAGCCTTCAAGGAGCGCCACTGCTTGCCATTGGCGTCGCGTAACAGTTCACGGATACTCATCTGCCCCCGTTGTACAGGGATACTCGTTTAAACCTCTATCGTCTTATGCTCTGTACTTTTTTTTTTCTCATAGGCTGTGCCCCTGTTTACTTATCAGGCTGAGTCCTAGTGATTAGCCGTACAGAGCATTTCCTATCGTCTTATGCTTGCACTGGTTGGCAACCGACACCTGCATTTTTTTTTCTTGGACATCACTAAAACTTCTTCGATTTTCTTGCATGCCATGGACCTATGGTCACGATCTAGTATTATTGAGCATTCTCAATCGGTCTCAATATGACATGAGTTTCATACCAGATTGTAATCTGTAATGAAGTAGGCTAACTTGCCGTACACCTGTCACCTAAATTACATGGGCTCTTTCATTATTGAGGTTGACTTGCAATTCAAGTTCTATTTTTTCACCTGAAGACATCCAATGCGCCACAAGCAGCATTTGAGCACTTTATGCATGACGCCCTCTGGTAGTGGAGCGCCTCTGTATCTCTCTAATTAATTTAGTACTTCTCTTTTCAGCTGCTACTGAAATTCTTTGGTCTAAAGAGTAGGTGGCTCATTTGACTTTCTGTTTTGAACCTGAACGCCTCTTCAGAATCATGAGTGCTTGTCTCTCTAAAAGCTCATAGTACTCGTTGCTACTGTAATCCTCTGTTTCTCTTAAATAAGAGCAAGAGCTACATAAGGCCTGCTCCTCGAAGGATAATGCATGGCTCGGCATGGTCATTGATGATCAGTCCTCTCGTGCTGCTATACATCGAGCCCTTCAGGCAAGGCTTTGAGTGGCCTGGCCACTTGACTGTGACCAATGGTTCCAAGTCAATGCCTTTTACTCAACTAGAAATGATGCACAATTGCACATTTTCCTTTCTGGAACAAGCTTATGCAACCCTGAATTAATGAAGACAACATCGTGTTGCTTAACACTTGGAAGAGTCTGAGTTCAATACTGTTGGAAAACAACATCTCAATTCTCCAGACATGTTAAAACCTCCATGGAAATGGAATGTTGTGCACTTTCCGAATGACCTGAAAATAACTCCCATGTTATAACAGCTTCATAAAAGCTAAACACGTATGGGCTCATGAAAACTCGTTCCTTATTCCTTATTCCTGCATTCATGCAAGCGAAAGAAGTCCCGCTGCTCTATCTTAATAGCCTGAATATTTTTTCGAAAACGAATAGCTCTTGCCTTTCTACAAGATACGAGCATACTAACTTGATTCAAAACTTCGCAAAGCACTGCACGGTGCTCTTTGCCCCTGCTACTTCACATTTGCACTTTTTCAGTCAGAGTGAAGCGAGATAGGATGTTGTGCTCTTCGAAGGACCTGAAAAATCTCTTCCATGTTATAACCGACCATTTCATAGCAACTAAACGGACCTGCCATATCACTGATGGGTCTATGGAACTCATTCCTTGCCCCTGCATCAGCTGAACGCTTTCATACTTCCTTCTATATAGTTTGTAGCAGTGCATACTCACTTACTCTGTTTTGCTCCTGTATAATTGCAGTGCATATTTTTGCAAATGAAAGGAAATTCATTGCTCCATCTTAACAACCTGGATATTGTATTGCCTTTCTACAATATCAGAGCCCATTTTACTTAATTCACGACTTCACAAAGAAGGGCATGGTGCCCACTTGCCCCTGCAGCTTCAAGTTTACACTTTTCCAGTGAGAATGAAGCTTTGAATGATCCTCTTGATAAAAATGAAGGTCTGTATCTGAAGAAGATCGAAGTGCATCAATTCGATCTAATACAGAGTGCTTGTCCCCTGCCCCTGTAGACATTTTCCTCGGGGTTTGAAACAGCAAGCCTCGACAGTAAGCCAATGCAAGTAACATTGGACTCTATATGACCAGAGAGGCCTTCTTTATTGTTCGTGAAAACTTCGCATGAAAGAGGAGATGAAACCGATGACCGATCAACAACAAAGATGGGAGGAGAATCATGTCCCACTGGGCGTGCCATTTGTTTTACACGGAAGAAATATTTCAATTTCTCTGCGTTGGCATAATTAAGTTGCAGGCGTGCCAGTATACTATTTAAGTATACAAACAAGATTAATAAACACATAGGGACAAAAACAATGAAGACACCAGATTTACGTGGAAAACCCTTACGGGTAAAAAACCACGGGAGCCCAAAGGCAATTATCACTATATCAAAAGAATTACAAAATACGGGAAAGATCCCGTGCAAATTACAATTGATATTGATTAACCATCTATTCTAATCTCCATCTCTTCAATCATTGATTGCATCCCTGTATGGCGCCATGTATTCAAACGATCATGTAGTTTCCTGATTCCTAGAGCCTCGTAAGAACTCTAGTTAATTACATCCGTGGCTTCTGACCAACGGAATACCTCCGATTAAGTCGTGTTCACGGTCATCATCAATCCTCTTGGCTTTGTATAAAAGGTGTTTCTTGGTACCTGTAAATCAAGTAGCTGAACAAAACAAACGTCATATTCAATTATGCACAGAGTTTAAGCTGAAGTGTAAATTGTGTTCGGACTCGTCAGTCACGAATGTTGCATAGCCATCTCTCTTCGGTCATGGCGTTATGGAGTATTCCGGCCTCGTCGGTCGCGGAAACCATATTTGATCTATGTTCGGCCTTGTCGGTCGCGAACACGATATATGTCAAGCCTCCTCGGTCAGGACATAGTAAATCATTTTGAACTTTAAACTATAACTCTGGCATAATAGAATTTGGCATTGCTCTGCCAACCACTTGATGAAATAATACGATAAATCCTGTGTAAAAGAGTCAAGGGACAGGGCCGTGGCCCATGAGGCAATTCTTAACATCGATGTCAAGATTTATTAGATAATGGCTTCTTGTGCTTTTCCATCAGATGCATACGAAGTACACAAACTTCCGTTGTCCCTGTATTTTCATTTATTTGTTCATTGTCTTGGACCTATATTCCCGATAGGCTTTTCATGCACAAACCATCTCTCATGAATGAGATTAATAATCTATCATCCACCGATGTACGTATTCACTTTCTACCACCTGCGTGTGCCGAAGCACTGCCGTTGCACGGACAACTTGCTTCCTCTTTGTGCTGCCCAAGAATGACACATTTGTACCTGTGAGGCGCCGAAGCGCTGCCGTCGAGACGGCGTGGCCATAAATGGCTCATTTGTACCTACAAGGCGCCGAAGCGCCGCTGTCGAAACGGCGTTGATCTTATTTGTACTTGCACCTGCAAGGCGCACGAGGCGCTGCCGAAGGACGGCTTTCCTCGGGCAACCTGCAATCTGCGAAGCGCCCAAGACGCTGCCGTCAAACGGGTTTCCCTCCGGCGACCTGTTACCTGCGATGCACATGAGTGCCGCCGATGAACGGCTTTCCTCCGGCAACCTGCAAAGCGCCAAGACGCCGCCATCGAATGGCTTCCTTTGGATCCTGGGACCTGTTAAGCGCACAAGGCGCTGCCGTGCCTCCGGCGGCGTATGTACCTGCAAAGAAAGAAAATGCAGGCTATAGAGCCATGCAAATTACCTGCGATGAACTGGTGCCATTTGGCCTGATTGGAAGAGGAGGAGGCGATGGCCTCCAAGCTAGCGATCCCACTCGCCTTGCCTGCGATCTGAATTGGTGGAGCGACTCGCGGATGGAGCGATGTGTGTGGCGGTAGTGCGATGAGCGGTGGTGCGGCGCGTGTGGATGTGCAAGTGTGTGTGCGAGTGGTCTCCCTGGGACCTCCTTCCCTCTGAATCTCTCCAGCCTCCTCCCCGCGACGCTGTGAGTGGAAAGCCTCATATAGCAGAGGAATCGGGCCAAGGGATGGAGGACCAACGGGAGGCCAGCGCCGCCGCCGTTCTATTTCACGAGCGAGTCGCGCGGCCGAGATAAGCGAAGGCCGTTTGCTGGCTCCGCCTCCTCATCATTCAAAATTCGAATCAACTTTGTTACCTCTAATATAATTATCTGACTGAGAATAATAAGCGGCATCTGTTTCGAGTTGTTGAGCGGCAGCGTGCCACACGAGCGCTACAATTGCCCAGAATCCTCCATGATTACTGACTGCATCGGCCCCTGATTTAGCGAGGAAGGGTACCCTTTGTATACATACATTTATACGTACTTGTTTATATATGGGCTTCTCGTTGGCGAAGGCTGAAGGCAATTGGGCCTTGTCTTGCCATGGCTCTCATGCAAGTAATCGCACTCATGAATATTTAGGATTCACGTGTGCAAGCACTAGTATATGGGCCTGATTACAATATCATTTCCACGGGATCATTTTAGCTTAGCACTCGTGCCTCATCTAACACCACTGCTTAATCACTTGGCTCAAGTAACTCTTGTCAAATATTTTGGTTATAGTAGAACTGTATCGTTGATTGATGAGCACTAGCTAGGTTAGCACATCGCCAGCTCTTTCCTGGTCAAAACATGAACTATGTGCCATTACGGGAGAATGCTCTGATTTCACTATAAACGGAGGTCATGGCAAAAAGCGAAATTCACTTGATCAACCTAATGTTTATGAAGGCCTGTCAAAATATCATCTTACAATCATCATCATCATCATATATGTTCAAGCTTTCATATAGCATATGGGTTCTCTTATATTTTGATACATGAAGTATTATTTTTGAAAGAAAAAAATAATGTATTTTACTGAAATTAGGAGAACAACGGATACGAATAGCTAGCTAGTTATACTTTACACTACAATACACTATTGAAAACATTTTACTAATTTAGAGAATATTTTCTTTTCTTGAGAGCAACTGGAAAATCAACACCATTGTAAAAGATCAAGAAAATTTATTTGCATAAAAGGGAAATAATAGTAAAAGAGCAAATCTATTTATAGAAATTAACTAGTATTTGCAACTAACAAATCTTTCTAGGTTTTCATGGATGGTATTGCTAAAACAAAGTTTGTAGCAAAAGGTGGTACCAGCTTGTGTATTGAATGCCAAAATAAGCCGCATCTTTTTATTCTGAAAATGGTATATGCTAGCAAAGAATATTACTTAGGCCCTTTGAATCCTCTAAAATAATAATTAGCTGCTAAAATTATCTCTAGAGGTTTCAAACACTCCAGCTAATACCCAACTAATTGTTAGCTACGACCCCAACTAACACTAATCCCATTAGCTCCCTCAACCCAGCTAATAGTAGCTAATAGGTGGCTAAAGATTAAATAATAATAGAACCACCCTATTAGCTAGCTAATAATTAGAGGTTTCAAACACCTCCAACTAATATTTAGCTAGCTAATAATTATCTATTAGCTATTAGCTAGCTTAGTGCAACTCCACCAGGCTAGGTTTGCATATAGAGAAGCTGCCAAAATGCATATACTAGCATGCACTTCTATATTTATTTGTTCCAAACTATTTTAATCTATATTTGGTTTGACTATTTGCATGGGCCAAGCCATTCGGGCCTTTATCTTTCCTTTTAGACCAAATGGATTTCCTCTGATTAGAGTGAAAGCATGAACTTTTTCATTCTAGGAACAAAAGGAACATTCTGTAGAGTAAGCGTGTCTCCTGTCCGGACATGACAAAGCAAGCATAGCACAGTTGTCACAGCCTCCAATTAGATGCGTTGCTGCCGTTTTGAGCGTGTCACCAAGACATATTCCTTAGCACAGCAAGACATTATATACTGGAAGCTCCCCTAACGCATTCTTATTTGTTTAATATAACTTTTCAGAGGGAGCGGGAAACTTTTTTTTCAGTCTTTTAGGACAACATTTATTGACATCCCCTGTTTTATCTATTCTTATTATAGGGATTATTGCTATACAATTTGCGGCTTGCTTTGTAAAGAAAAAACATAATTAAAGAACCACTCCATGTTGCCGTGAATTAACTGAATTGTTCGCATAACTGTGCAGACACATTGGAAACCTTTTTCTCTTTCTGGAGTTCCTTGGCCTTGCAAGGAAGATGAGATGTGAAGCTAATATTATGTATGCAAGATGCAATGTGAAACTATACTCCATCCGTTATCTTTGTTGTCTTAACGACGACAAAATAAAAACAAAAGGAGATGTTGCAGAGTTAATAATTCCTCTATCAAAGTTAGAGGCACTGGTCATTATTTTCTCTCTATTAATATAAGAAAACTTTCTAAACGTAGAGCATTGTGGTGTAGTCCTCAAATCGGGGGTGATGCCTTTAATACCACTATTGGTTTATCTTTATCATATAGATAATTCTGGAAATATTTAAGTGTATAATCGTCTCCTGTTGCTGAGATAGCTGGTTCAAAAGAAAGCCAGCTGGTGTAGTGCAAGAACATGTGCTTGGGCTAGTTGGCTCCAACATTTATGGAAACAAAAGAGCACTTAACTTTGCCAAGCTAATGAAAAGCTGGCATCATTAGACATCTGTAGAGTTCGGCAAGTGATTAAGGTAGTGATGAGCACATAACTTGCAAGCAATGGACTGCTCTGCCAAAACCTCCAGTGAGACCTAATTTATTTTTTATTTTTTGTGACTTTGTGAGCCTCATTGGCTCTTACCGCTTTCGAGAACCTCACAATATTGGCACTGACCATCTTTGTGCTGGGAATTTATGGAGTATTCTATGCAACACACTTGTTTATCTCATGGCACAGCATCATGGACATTGTGGCTCAACGATCAAGCTTATACATCTTTTCCATTTTGGAACACCCCGCTACCATTATCTTACTTGTATGCATACTAATTTGTGATTTGTACTGGTGTGGGTGGATCTGCTCTGCTGGTCCCGAGCGGCAAACATGGTATAAGCACTCTAGTGGCAGCGGCTTTGCATTCCTCTTCACTTTTTCCTCATGGGGAAAACTGACGTCACTAACTCGAAACCGCAAAGACTTGGAAAACATACATGCACTACTCATGATTTTTTTTACAGAAGACATGAAATAAATATATTACGCCTATGCTACAGGACTTGGTGTTTATGCTGATTTGTTGACAAATTTTCTTACATTAAGAACCTTGTAGGTTAACTATTTATTGTATTTTTTACGCCTCCTTTGAGAGAGAGAGAGAGAGAGAGAGAGAGAGAGAGAGAACCACCTGCCAAAAGTGCAATCCTATCATTTGTTCCCTTCGCTGAGTTGCCTACCCTCCCAACCATCAAATCCACATTCCAACTTAAATATCGCACCTTTTCTTAGATGGAACGTAGTTATCTCTCCTAGGTTGGTTTGATTTGTTTATGCTGAGTGGAATTCCAAAGTGAAATGTACGGCACAGAGTTCGCATTAATGGTTTCATCATTCAGGGGGAAAAAAAACGATAGATGCCAATTGGTATAATTAAGCTGGGCCGGCCGGGCAGCCATCTTATTTGACTTCTCATGCAGATTCACCAATCACCAGCACAGTTAAAGTCCCTCAAAAATGGAAACCACATTTTGGAATGACTTTAGTCTACCTAGAACATTAGCGTTAGATCACCACAAACATGCATTAATTAGTTTTTGCTACTAAAAAATTTCATCAGTTCATAGTGGTGCTGATCTTATCATAATCACCACGAAATCATATTTTCAAAGGGCATTTTCTTTAGGCATATAATATATTTTTAATATAGTACCATCAAATAATTAGAAATTGAAAGTATGGTATGCGTTGATCTGCCATGCTTCGGACATTGTAGGCGCAAGTATGGCAATACGCTTTTTTTCTTTCGACAAGGGAAAAATTGCATAAACCACCCCCATGTGTTGCTTGAACTTTGAGATTCACCTTCATAACTCATTTTGTTGTAGATGTCCACCACCTACAAGATATATTGCGAAAACTACCCCAATGCGAACATAGTTAACCGGTTTCACCTATTTTCGTCCATGTGGATGCAGAAAAGACCATGCTATCTAAATTAACCTTGTTCAAGGGCTTGTACCATGTTTTCATGAAAAACAATATGTGCATAGCCAAACTCGTAACGATGATGTTAAAGCATTGTAAAAAGCACCAAGATTGTACTCTCAAAAGTTCGTAAATTCTGTAAGGACTCCATTTTGGATGCTTCAAATTTTTGAAAACATATCAAATCAGTTACGCACGTGCATAATAGGGTGTTTTTACAACAATATCTTGTAGGTGATGGGCATCTACAACAAAACAAGTTATTAGGGTCAATATATCAAACTCCAAGTGACATACAGGATGGTTTATGTGTTTTTGCCTTTGATAAATGCAATTCTAAAGCATGTGTCCAACATGCTTCTCCACCTTATGTAACACTTCAAACATACAATCTCCCTCCCCTCCATTCTTCTAAAAAAACAATCTCCCTTCATTCTCAAATATACGTCATTCCATAAGACGCAACAGAAAATTCGAAAAAAATGACAATTACTAACAAAAGAGTAATAATATGTGTCCTAAAGATATTACAATCATTGGAAATGCTTCATAAGAATATAAATTTAGTGACATACTAATATGTGCCTAAAAGTGTGAAGGTCAACAATGCATACCGGAGACTATGCCAAATGTCCGAAATGAAAAGTACAAAATTAAAGAAAGCATATATATGTCCTTATCGCACTTTTAGGAATTAAATCAGGTTCAGAGCGACCCTTTCCGTTTTATGCCTGAGTTTTTTACAATAACTCAATGATTCAGGCGAAAGCGAGGACAGAACAAAAATGTTATTCTACCTCCCACACTTCACACTTTTTTCACAGTTCAAATTCTCCCAGCCCGGCTAGCACCAGACAGCTATAAATAGAGGCCAGCGTCTCCCACTCTCTGCAACAATCCTCAATATTGTTTATCCGCCTACTAGCCGCCTCTAGGTACCTCTTATCTTCACCGGCTATTCAGTTCAAGCTTATTAGCCATGTCTAGGGTCTTGGAGCCTCTCGTCGGCAGCAAGGTGATCGGAGAAGTCATCGACAACTTCAACCCCACAGTGAAGATGACGGCGACCTACGGCCCCAACAAACAGGTGTTCAACGGCCACGAGTTCTTCCCGTCAGCGGTGGTTTCCAAGCCGCGCGTAGAGGTCCAGGGCGGTGACATGAGGTCTTTCTTCACACTGGTTTGTGTCCTGATCTTCTCTCATACACGCTAGTTAAGTTATTTCCCTATCTCATAAACTGCATGCATGAGCTCCGGAGGTAGTACTGTGGCCTTCTGAGATGTAACTGTTCGTGTTCTTCAGGTCATGACTGACCCAGATGTGCCTGGGCCTAGTGATCCATACCTGAGGGAGCATATCCACTGGTAAGCATAACTTCTTTTGAGTGTATATAGTCCAACTAAGAAAGAACCAACAATAAACAATGATCCAAGCTTGCATAAATATGACTTGGTTATAAATATATGGTCACAAATAGCACTCTGATGATGCACAAATTCTCCTAAAAAAAGATCTCAGGTGTTCAAGTATAGTATGTTTGCGCATAAAATATATCTGACAGGAACAATTTTTGATGGTAACCTCTCGCAGGATCGTCACTGATATTCCAGGCACAACTGATGCTTCTTTTGGTGAGCCCTTCAATTTAACTAACCAATCTACTCTAGTTTAATTCGGAAGTTTAGCTTACTTTAGGATCGTCACACATATTCCTACACCTTATTTAAGAACATGATATTGGCAGGAAGGGAGTTGGTGACCTACGAGAGCCCCAAGCCCTACATCGGCATCCACAGGTTTGTCTTCGTGCTGTTCAAGCAGAAGAGCCGTCAGGCGGTGCACCCGCCCTCCTCCAGGGACTACTTCTGCACCCGCCGCTTCGCCGCCGACAATGACCTCGGCCTCCCCGTCGCCGCCGTCTACTTCAACGCGCAACGGGAGACCGCCGCGCGCCGCCGCTGATGACTGGACTCCGGCGCCCTCAGTTGCATGCATGGCGCATGCACGGGCTTAATATCAATCATCAAGCCAGCAACTACTATAGCCTATTTGGCTGTCAAATAATAACAGGACTTCGCCTTTGCAGTGAGCTCTCCTATGTACACTTCTACTAGTCTTTCTATATCTACCTCTTTGTTTGATCGGTTTAGAATTAGTAGCCGATCTGTAAGTGTGTACCTGGCGATGTACTCGTCCCTACCGCCTATGTACGTGTGTCGGTGTGTGGCATGCATGCACTAACTAGCTAGCGAGTGCGATCAGTTCAGTTCGGCCCCTACAAATGGAGATGAAGCAAGGATCAATGCATATGCATATCAGTTGTGCTTTGCATGCACTCATGTGGACTGGGAGCTGTTCGAGAGCTGAAGACCACCGACGTGTCCATCAGGTGGTGATCTAGGGGGAAAGGGCCGTGGCCATGGCTCCAGAGCTCTCCCCAAGTTGCCTACTATCCTGTTACGCGTGTGTGGCTGCTCGCTAGCTGGAGCTTAGCTTGCAGAGTGTACTTGTTCCTGATCCCTTTTGCTTGCTTTAACTTGTATGTTGTGCTCATTATCTTTTCTATGACAAGGCATTCATTATATTGCTATATTGCATGTCTCCATTGTATATTTAAGTATGATCGTATCTTCTGTGCGTCTGTGTATAACATAATATTAATATGGCTGCTGGTGAGAAGTGGCATCAATTCTTGACCTTCCTTTTTCAAATCGCTCGGATGTCCCTTTTTGGTTCATTTGGTAATGTTAGATCATTAGCATATGCGCCTACAAATGCACTCCCCGAAGAATGCTTAATCTGATATATGTGCAAAAGTCAGATTGATTATATGAAGCACACATATATACTGTAGTATCAAATATATATGTGTTAACAACTTAACAAGCAGCAAAACGCTCACCCTAGCTTGCAGCATAGTTAAAAGAACTCAATCAAAATTGCCTCACAAATCTGGAGTCCTAACTTAAATTGCACAGTTGATTTGGTTAATTATGTATGGGCCAAGTAGGATGTTTGTCAAGTACTAAGCTCCTTTATATATTTGTTTCCAAATGCGTTAGTGTTTAGTGAGTTGATTTCAAAATGGGGATGGACAAATGTAGAGACAGTAAAAAAAAAAAATCAAGTGTAGAGAACGGCATGAACTAGCCAAAACTAAGTACTGTATGCAACCTCAATTGTGTCCTTTTAGAGTAAAATAGCCTCATGAACTAGCCCAAACTACAGTGCAAACAAAATTCCAAGTGTTCCACTCTAGCTTCATCGGTGGCTAATATCTTGAATTAAGAATGTTATCTTAGCGTCATAAACCCGAGTAATTCAAAGTAGTGTAATATATAATATCGTGTTTTATGTAATGCTCTGACTGTACTCAGTTCGTCTATATATTGTTTTTCAGTTAACAGGTAGTGTTCTCTTTTGCTGATACGCAACGCGCTCTAAAGGCATGTGACTATGTACATACCAATGGTTCCTCTGATTTTATTCTGTACAAATCACAAAGATATTATTGGACTTCCAGAGGATATATGATAAAGTACGGACATGGATCTGGGCAGTTTGACAGACAACGGACAGATATGACACTGGAACAAAGACATGTATCGCACCACTGATACGTCTTTTGCAACGAACAGGATCATATTCCTCAGACTACGAGCCTCGCCAGAACTCTTAGAGCAAGCATAATAGTTGTCTTACCGATAACCCATGTCAGAGAAAGTATGTGCAGAGGAGAGAGAAACAGAAAAAAAAGAGCTGCTTGTTGCTTGCAGACGCGACCATCGCGTGGTCAGTTTGTTGAGCTGACTGTGGGCCCGTCATCACTTTTTGCTTTGCAACGATGGGCGTGTTATTGGGCGGCTGGTCGCGTCCATAGTCTGATAGCTTGTCGGCAAGACGAGTCTTTGGGCTAGCCTCGACGACGTGTCAGATCCTGGCGGCCGTCTTGAACTTCGAGGCTTTAACCCCCCTCCCCCCAGCCCATAGACATGTATCAGTGGAATCATTTCTCCTATTCCTCCGTCTCGTCCTCTGACATGATTGAATGCATGCAAGAATGAAGTAGCACTCTTGCAGTGCTCACAATTATCTGTGGCTTTGCATCTACACTACCACAAATCCCAGTTCACCGCACCTAGCTAGCATGCAGAAGAAACACTGCTCACAACTTATTGACAGGTGACAGGTCCGGTACGGTGATTGGCATGCATATAACTGGTTGACTTGTCAAATGTAGGCCTCGCATGCATATAACTGGTTGACTTGTCAAATGTAGGCCTCCACCTTCAATTCTGTGCCATCTCCTTATCAAACAGCTACTACCAAACAAAGACAAGCAACTCCAAACATCAGACGAGTCACGCGGTCGTTGTCTCTTCAGGGTCTCCTTCAATCAACAGCAGACTGGTCTGTGGCCACTTAATTGGTGACTAGAACTAGAGGAATTTTTCCTGATTATCTTGTTTTCTTTTGTACTCGTTCGTTATCAATCAGGCAATTACTACCGTAGTACCTCAAGTAAGCTTGTGTGATGCATAGTCCATCAGAATGTCCTTTTTTTTTTTAGAATTTTCATCACAGAACTAACTTTGTCCAGTCCACATAGGGTTATTATCAAGAAACTACGGAGTACACATGTTTTAGCTAACATTGTTAGTTTAGAAATCAAATAACACATCCTAGGTCTGAACGGTATCGAGTTTTTCTTTTAGACAATAAGAAGATTGTATTCATCCCAATTTTGGATGTCAAGAAAGATATAGTTGTGTTAGTCTTTACATCCAGAAAAGTTTTAACCAAACACAAATCACCGTCATAAACAGGTCATCATAAAAATGGACAGACGCACGCCGATGAACAAAAAAAAAGACTAAAATAAAAACAAGAAAAATAAAGTCACCATCTTTTTTATTATAGTCTTATTCAAAAGGCCCATTCACCCTAACAGATCCAAATCATGTGCCGGTCAAATTAAAAATAAAAGGCTAGCCAATCAATCAATTGAAGTCATTACCTAGCAGAAGCTGCTTGAAAAGATAAAAATGTGCCCATAATGAACCCGATTACCCAAAATTGCGGGGAGAATTTTAATCTTCAAGACAACACCATAGGGGATGCAATTTGTTTGTTGTGACAATAGCTCAATTTTTTTAAGCCCCTCATATTGCGTACAACTATAGTATTTGTTCATATGCCTACGTACTCGCTCACACCACACACACGCCTACACTGACCCACGCACACAACCAGCCCTATAACTACACAGCATTGAACAGGGACAAAGCCAGAAATTGACGAACAGGGACAGAGTCAGAAATTGACCATAGTCGATTTGTGTGTACATATGAGGGGTGCATGGAGCATGGGGGAGCGAGGCCCCTGGTCACCTCCCTCTGGCTCCGCCCCAGGTGTCAAAAACCGCGCCCCTCTAGAGATAATAAAAAACCTTCAGGCTTCAGTGAAAGAAGAGTCATAAGACTATCTCCAACGGTTCCTCTGACCCAAACCCAAATTGCATGTTGAAAAACTTCAACATTGAAGACCAAAAAATTCCTATCCCCAACGGTACACCCAAACCCAAATTCCCCGCCGACGCTGCCGAACACGGCCGCGTCCCCGCCCCCTCGCGCAGCCACCACGTCCCCGCCCCCTCGGCCCCTCGCGCCCCCTCGCGCCGCCGCCGAGTCCCCACTACCTCACGACGACGGAGCTGCAAAGAGGAAGGTGGATGCGATGAGTGCGCCGAGGAGCACGAAGAGGAGGCCCACCCACGAATCAACGCCACGCCACCGCGACCAGCCCACGAATCGACGCCCCGCTCCGTCCACGAATCGAAGCCAATCGAAGCTCGCGACGGACACATCTTCTGCTTCCTCCCGACCCTTCTCTTCCTGCTCCAATTCAATGTACGCATGGACCTCCTCTTCTTCCCGATCCCCCACATCGTCGGCTTCCCTGCTCCCTGCGGTCCCAACTCGACGAGGACTTGGCGCTCGGCTCCCCTCGTCCTGGTCGACTCCCACCTCCTCGGCGTCGTCGCCGGCACGCAGCGCATCACAATCGTGGGCGAAGACGACGACGCGTCGCGCGCCGTCACCGCCGCAGCGTCCGGCGCCCAGACGGCGCACCCAGGCCCTTCCACTGCGTCCACCTCACCTGGAGCCACATGGCGTCACACCAGGGAGAGGTGGCGTGCTGGATGTAGCTCCTCGCCAAGGCCGCCGCGGGGAGCCCGCGTCGCCGGGAGGAACCGCCGTCGTGGAGCTGCTTCGAGAAAGAACGAGGAGGGAGACGACTGCGTCGCGCGTGCTCGTGATGCATTTCTGCGTCGCGGAGGGAGGAGGCGTCGAATGGGTGTTTAGTTTGGATCATCCGTTGGAGAGTGATTTTGTACACTTTACAACCTATTTTGGGTGTAAATGAGGGAATGGGGTCTCTGTTGGAGACAATCTAACTCTCATTGCGGTACGTATCAACGTGTAGAGAGATATCTATAAGTTATTTATGTGGGGGCTAGCCTTGATGAGACACCGAGTTGATTCTAGAAATCGAACCCGGCAGACAGCGCTCACCACCTAGTAGCTGACCACTCGAGCCTCGGTTCGTTCTCAATGGTAGCTCAATTTTTTCTTGCTACTTTTAAATATTTGTGGGGATATCCTGAGATATCCCTTTTATATGCGACTGTCTAGGAAGTCAACCGCATAAAGAGTAGTACAGATCAGGTTCGTTAGATACCATAGTAAATTTTACATAAGGTAAGGTCTTCCACTAGGTTTACAACCAAGAAACCAAACTAATTCACATTAGTACAAAAGTCTTTATACTACAAAGACCACAGGACAATACTCGAGCGCGGACAAGACCTAGAACCCATAATCGTCTCCATCAAAGTAGTTATAGTCTCCCTCAACATTCTCCTCAAACTGCTCATCCTTTGATTATCATATTTAAGAAAGAGTGAGTACTTTCGTACTCAGCAAGCCACACAGAATGGTAATAAAGTGCAAGATAACTCTAAAGTAATAGGGCTATGCAAGCAACATAATTACTTCAATTCACTATTCACTTATAGCATAATTCAACCATTTATCTCAAGTGATATCAAATATAAATGTTCTCCATCACCATATCCATCGTACCATGAGGAGAAAGTACGACCATGCTATGAAACTGGTGTCACCCATAAACATAGCTTCACGACACATTCAAATGATTTAAGACTCTGCGGAGCTTGCCTAACTTTACTCACATGATATTCACGACTTGTACATAGCCGGAATAACAAGATTCAAGCTACACTTTCACTCTCGAAACGTGCCCGGTACAACGAAGAATCATCTTAACAATCTGCAGTTGTTTACATGGTTCGCACTGTGACAGGCTGGCCAAGGGCGTGCCCATGGAATAGGTCGGAACATCCGACAGCCTATCCAGACATGCCAGCGATGTGAAACAAACCAAGTCCGAGTAATCGGTCCTTTGGATGGGCGATAACTATGTTCTTATCGTGGCTTAGTTGACTATTCCTCAAAATTCTTCAGACATAGCCCAGCAATCCGCCGCATAACCACTGAGGTACATGTGCACGCAACCGCCTCGGATCTCATATCCTTAGCGCAATCCATACTTCCACCATCATCCATGATTAATTATATTTCCCAAATAGTTCCCCAATATCAACCTTAACCTGTAGTTTAAACCATCTGTCTATTGGTGAAGGCTCACCTTAGGTTGCAATCTGATAAGTATGGTCATTGTGGAAAGGATGGCATTATGACATAAAAACTGGTTTGGAACTTCTATCAAATTTCCCCATATATGAAGACATGACAATATCTAAACTAATAGTAGTTCAATAATGCACAAGAGCTAAAGAAAGAAGATAGGCGATATATGATCAATCGGTGTGTGACTTGCCTTCTTGCTCGTCGTCGTCCCACTCTGCAGCTCAGGATTCACCCCCTCTCCTACACTAGCCCCTGATCCGAGCTCATACACATCACGATCTAGCCTCAATTAAGAACAAGCCATAATAAATAACTACTCTAGAAAGAACAAATCAAACTCCAAAGAAATCTGGAATATTCAGTTATGAGTTAAATTTTTTTTTGTCAAAGCATGGATATTGCCACTACTTTATTTTCGGATATATAAACTGAAACTGGAACTAGTACTATTAGGTTTTGCCCCAATAGAAGTGCTTCCCCCCTA
Organism: Eragrostis curvula; assembly: GCA_007726485.1. NCBI lineage: Eukaryota > Viridiplantae > Streptophyta > Magnoliopsida > Poales > Poaceae > Eragrostis > Eragrostis curvula. Next base: position 11,541,143 of record RWGY01000031.1, read on the forward strand.
ATTGATTGATCAGTGAATGGGTCAGAAACAATATTAATGCTACACTATTTGTGTACTCCTACTCAATTGTGCAAAGGTTAAAACTGCAGCTTGCTAGCTAATTATTTACTGATGGCGAAGGTTAAAACTGCAGCTTGCTAGCTAATTATTTACTGATGGCGAATTGCCTGCCTAATTGACTTCTCACACTCAAGTACATATGCAGGTTCAGTTAACTGAATGTGCTCTGCCTGAGAACAGGGCTGTTTTCACTCTACAGAATTCTAGTTTCAAAAGCATGATAACTGAAGGTTCTAGCCAATGGGATAACATTGTTCAGAAGTTAAGAGAGTTGGCTAAAATATGTTTAAATTGGTACATAGGATTTTCTAGGCATTGATCTCTAGGTAGCCCTCCTATGCTTTTGCACAGAACGTGCTCTGCTGTTAGCATGACTGAAAGTATGAAGATGGTGTGACTCAGTTAGTGATCTGGCTCTATTTTTTTTCTGGAATATATAAACTAAAACTGATACTAGTAGAAGATATCAACTCCAGTTGAAAAGATTGATTGATTAGGTGCTGGGTAACCACAGTACTAATGCTATTTTATTCAGTATTCCTAAACAGCTGGTCGACTGACTGCAACTACAAATGCAAACTGCACTTGTGTCACTCTGATTCCTCACATCCAGCTTGTAATAACATGGACTCTCGCCAAAGACTTGCTAGCTACTGGACCTAAGCTGCAGGACAGAGAACTCTGAAAGTTATAGAGAAATATGAGGCAGGCTCACCCTTCTGCTAGTTGCAGATTGTTGCAAGTCAAGATGTTGAACCATAAGTGAATTGCTCATCTTTCCCTTGTTAGCTTAGGCTTTTGGGTGAATTAGTTGGTGCATGCAACTTAATATGGTATCAGAGCCAGAGGTCTTGAGTTCAAGTCCTGGCGACCGCATATTCCGCTGCGCCGCTCCTATTTCCACGTTTGCGCCCACGAGAGCTGCACGTGAGGGAAAGTGTTGAACCGTAAGTGAATTGCTCACCTTTCCCTATGAGCTTAGGCTTTTGGGTGAACTGGTTGGTGCATGCAACTTAACACAAGGAAGAAGAAAGTCCTCAGGTGAAAGCAAACTTCAGTGTTGAGGAAGAACAGAGATGTTCCTGTGTGCTAGCAGTAGATAAGAACAGAGTGGAGTGCTTTTCGGATAGAAGGAACTGCCGTGTTGTGTTTGCATACTTCACTATTCAGCCTAATAAGAATGCACAGCCGCCTTCTAGAATCTCTAATATACTTAGCTCTCCTAATCTCTACAATTAAGCTTGAATTAGGTTACATGTGGGTCAGGTGTCCTTGGAAGGCTACAGGTGCACTACTGAATATTTCCATCTACATGCAATGCAAGTTGATGCACACAAAAATAAATGAAAAAATAATTTATAAACAAAGGATTCATAAGCCTACTATCTCTGGGAGAGAAATGAAATCTGAAACTATGAAACACTGCAAGTAGGCTCAATAAATTGGTAGAGGTCAGAAAAAATGTGTAAAGCCCACTGAGAAATCCAGAAAATGCATAAATGCATCAGCATGTAGTTCAAAAATAATTTCTTGCAAATTTGAAATTTGAGGCTGTTACAATATTTCTATTAGTGGAAAAGGCAGGCACTGTGGGGAACTGCCCTACAGTTTTTCGTCCAAAAAAAAAGGGTAGCTCAATTTGATCTACAAGCATATTGGGATGGGACGTATAATTGGGCTGTCTAATCTGTTGGATTCCACAACATATTGGGATGGGCTGTATAATTATTATGCCCATAACGTGACGTCTTGACCGGCCCATTTTTTTTAAAGCTAATGGCTCATCTAGACGTCTGCTCTGCTCGTGTCGACGATTTGGGCGCACAAGAAAACCGGAATGCAAGAACGTGAAACCAATATGGCGTAGGAATGAAAGTGGACACCAGGTGTGTTGTGTGCAACAGGCTTGATGAAGATGGAGGGCATCTCTTTTTCAAGTGCACGAAAGTGAAACCAATATGGCGTAGCCTGCAGTTGGAGGAGCACAGGATTGAGCTATCAAAAATGTCATGCCCAAAGCTGGTCTTGCTGTACATCTTGGCGAAGGAGGAGGCAACCCAAGTTAAGCTGGCAGTTCTGCTATGGTCGTGGTGGTCGGAGACTCGGAGAGAAACAGGATTAGGGAGGGAGAAGGAAGAAGGGCGGGCCAAAACATTGCACAAAGCATCCACAATTACTCTGCAGAAATAAACAAGGTCTTTGCCAAGACGAAAGATCATTCCCTACAAGTGAAGAAGAGGTGGCAGAGACCAGATGCTAATATTCTCAAAGTAAATTGTGATGCTTCATTCAACCATCAGGAAGGCACGGGAGGCTGGGGATATGTGGTGAGAGACTCCGATGGGGATGTTGTGGCAGCCGGTAGAGGCAGATTAGATCACCTGCTAAATCCTTTTCCGGCCAAAGTCATAGCATGCATGCAGGGAGCACAGGTAGCGGCTGATCTTGGAGTTGCAAGGGTGATTATTGAGACTGACGCGCTGATGGTGCAGCAAGCAGTCAAGACGAGGAGCTGTGACATGTTGGCCGTTGGTGGCCTAGTCGATGAGTTGAAGGATGCCCTTCGGTTCAATTTTTCTAGCTTTGATGTTCAGTTTATCCCTCGGGAATGTAACAAGGTAGCGAACGCCCTAGCTGCTTGGGGTTTGTGAGTGTTCATCGGAGGATAGCCCGGTTGTGGACATCCTTCTGCTCTGTATTCATGTGATGGTTGCCGAGTAATGGAAGTCTCTTCCCAGTTCCAAAAAAAAAAGGAATGCAGAGTCTGAGACGCCTGCCGGACATCCAATTGACGAACCGCCAATCCCCTGCCCTCGTCATTTGCCGCCGTCCGGCAGCCGGGGTGTTAGGGTAGTAGTGTATCTATAGCTCGAATAATATCCGGTACAAATTTATCGTCGCCGGCGATGAGCCGGCCGCCGCCGCCGCCGCCTATCTACTTCTTCACCAAGCCAAAGCCAACGATTACAGACAAGAGTCCTATACTTATACGCCTTCCTCTGCTTCCAGCGATTACAAGCCGCACATGGGCCGCAACTTCTGAGTCCACTCTGGGCCGGTAGTCAGGGAACTGGGCTTCTTGATACGCTTCCCACGGCCTAGGTCCTCCGACGCCTCCTGCTCGGCTTCGCATCCTTCAGCTGGAATCGCCTTCTCGCCGTACGCCTTCACCTTCCCGTCAACAGAGCTGCTAACATCTCCCCCTTCTTTAGCAACGGCTTGCCTGCGAGCCGTCTTCTTCTTCTTCTTGCACTTGAGACTTGCAGGTTCATCTTCCCATGTAGCCATGGATGGTGGCCAGTTCTTCCACTTGGTCAACACCTGCGGAACAATCTTCCCTTCGCGCTTGCACAAGCGTCTGTCGAGCACCATTTCAGAAACAAGAGGATCAGTTTCTTCATTAGGAATAGACGAATTGACCTGAATATTTGGAGCCAATGCTCGCTTCAGCTGTGCCACATGAAACACCGGATGAATTGTGTTGGATTCAGGTAACTGCAACTTATAAGCCACCGCATTTATCTTCTGGATGATCTTGAAAGGCCTAAAATAGCGAAATGACAACTTGTAGTTGGCACGCTGAGCGACTGACGACTGCACATAGGGTTGCAGCTTGACATAAACCATATCATCAATTTCAAATTCCCTTTCGGAGCGTTTCTTGTCTCCCTGATGTTTCATCCTTTGCTGAGCCCTCATTAGATGTTGTTGTACCAGCTTGAGCATTAACTCACGTTCGGCCAACCATTCCTGTAGATTAGGAACTGCCCATGACTCCATATTATCAATGCCCAAATGCTTTGGAGAGTGACCATATAGCACCTTGAAGGGAGACTTGCCATGAGCAGAATGATAACACGAGTTGTACCAGAACTCAGCAAGATACAAATACTTTAGCCATTTCTTAGGGCAAGAGTGGACAAAGCATCTTAGGTAAGTTTCAAGGCATTGATTTACCCTCTCCGTTTGGCCGTCCGTCTGAGGATGATACGCACTACTCATATTCAGCTCTACTCCAGACAACCCAAATAACTCCTTCCACAAGTTGCTAGTGAAAATTCGATCCCTGTCAGAAATGATGGCTTAAGGCATACCATATAGTTTGAATATGTGTTGCATATAGGCCATAGCAACCGAGAGAGCTGTGAATGGGTGAGCTAGAGGAACAAAGTGTGCATATTTTGAAAATTTGTCCACTACAACCAGTATACAGTTGTAGATACCAGTCTTTGGGAGCCCTTCAATGAAATCCAGTGACACCATTTGCCATGCATGACTAGGGACTGGTAGAGGGGTCCGAAGGCCAGGGTACTTTACCCTTTCAGCCTTTGCCTGTTGACAAACAGTGCAATGAGCCACAAAATCCTTGATGCACTTTTTCATAGCTGGCCATGCAAACATTGTTTTGACTCTTCTATAGGTTACAGGGAACCTAGAGTGACCTCCAGTCACACTTGTATGTAAGGCATGTAATATTTTCTGCTGCAATTCCTGATTATGGCCTAGCCACACCTTGCCCTTGAACCGCAACAGTCCATTTTGTAGAGTGAAATGGTCAATAGTCTTCCCCAGCGACAAGGTGGTCAGTATTTTCAGTGAATCAGCATCATTATAGTATCCTTGAACCACCTCTTCTAACCATACAGGCTTAGCTACTGACAAAGCAACCTGATTTAAGACTTCTCCATCCAGATGAAAATTAGGCCGTCTGGACAAGCCATCTGCTGTCTTATTGTCAATGCCCTTCTTGTACACCATCTTGTATTGTAAGCCCAGAAGCTTGGTCAGAGCTTTATGTTGCCAAGGAGTTGTTAACCTTTGATCATCGAGATGAGTTAGGCTTTTCTGATCTGTTTTGATGATAAACTCAGCAGGTTGCAGATAGGCTCTCCATTGTTCCACAGCAAACAAAATAGCCAAACATTCCTTTTCATAGACTGACGATCCTTGATTCCTAGGTCCCAAGGCCTTGCTAATGTAAGCTACTGGATGACCATCCTGCTGTAATACAGCTCCAATACCCTTATCACTTGCATCAGTTTCTATGGTGAACTGCTTTGCAAAGTCAGGTAACCCTAGTACAGGAGCTGTAATTAGAGCCTTCTTTAGTGCTTCAAAAGCCTCCTGGTGACTTTGAGTCCACACAAAGACTTTCCCCTTCTTTAAGAGTTGTGTTAGCGACTTGCTAATGACCCCAAAGTTTCTCACAAACTTGCGGTAGTATCCAGCCATACCCAGAAAACTCCGAACATCTTTGACAGTTTCAGGGATTGGCCACTTTCTGATAGTATCTATCTTAGAGGGATCTGTAGCAACTCCCTTGCCACTGATAACATGTCCCAGAAATTCCAGCTTTGGTTGGGCAAAAGAACATTTAGATAGCTTGAGATGCAATTTGTGTTGCTTGAGAATAGCAAACACCTGTTGGAGGTGATCCAAATGCTCCTCCATGGTCTTGCTATAACACCAGCACATCGTCAATGAATACTACCACGCACTTCCTTAACAATTCAGCTAGGACAGATTTCATTGTTCCTTGGAAAGTGGCTGGACCTCCTGTTAACCCATAAGGCATGACCTTATATTCATAATGACCATTATGTGTTATGAAGGCTGTCTTGTACTCATCACCCTCTAGAATTCTGATCTGGTGGTAGCTTGCCTTATGGTCCAGCTTGGTGAACACAGTGGCACCTGCTAGTTCATCCAAGATCTCATCCACAATAGGCAGAGGGAAGGTATTCTTCACTGTTTGAGCATTTAATCTTCTATAGTCCACACACAGTCTCCAACTTCCATCCTTCTTCCTGACTAACAAGACAGGAGAGGCAAAAGGACTCGAGCTCTTCTGTATGACCCCATTATGGAGCATTTCTTTGATTTGTTGCTCAATTTCATCCTTCTGTGCAGGGTTGTACCTATAGGGCCTGATTCTGAAAGGTTGAGCTCCAGGCAGCAATGGTATGGCATGATCATAGGCTCTCTTGGGAGGCAATCCTTCAGGCTCTGTGAAAATTACCTCAAACCCTTTAATAAGTTGTTGCAGCTTCTCTGGCAGCATCTCACTTGAGGACACAGGCTCCACAGTCCATAACTCGAATATCTGCAGAACAGCATCCTCTACCAAGAGTGCTTCTAACTGTTCCATTTGAATCAGGTCACACTTCCCAATCACTGGTAACACACCATGTAATTTAACAGTTTTAGTCTTGTGCTTAAAGCTCAGGGTCTTGAGGATCCAGTCAACCTCCATAGGGTTGTGCTTCTCTAGGCAGTCCATGCCCAGTATAACATCATAGCAACCAAGAGGCAATACCTTGAAGTCAGATGTAAAAGTATGACCCTGACAGTACCAAGAACAAGAGGTGTACTGCTGAGTACATGGCATAATTCCACCATCAGCAACCTTAACAGATATAGGCTGCTGCAGAGCAGAGGCTTCAGGCAACTTCCCTTGAAAGGTGTCACTAATGAAACTATAGCAGAGCTTCCAGAATCCACTAGCATTAAGACTTCTTGTCCTCCCAATGATCCCTTGAGTCTTATGGTCTTCTTACTTTCAGTACCAGTCATAGCTTGATGAGAAATACAACACAGTTGATCTTCACTGTCAGATTGATCAGTGTAGTTCTTCAGATAAGCCAGAAACTCAGGGTCCTCGAATTCAGGAAGGTAAGACAGCACTTCCTCCATTTGGTGTACAGAGAAATTACCAGCACATTTGTGAGTATGACTCCACCGTTCACCACATTTATAACATAAGCCCTTTGATCTGCGATATGCACGCAGTGCACCCAGTTTATCATCAGTTCTTCTTACTCGACTGGGACCTGCATCTGAAGCATTCTTGTCTTCAACGGGTTGAGTCACCATCGGCTTGATAGTAGGCGGTGGAGGAATGGGCCACGCTCCACCCCTATTCACAGATTTCTGGCTGGATAGAGATGAATCCAATTTGCGCACCTCTCTTCTGGGTTGAGAACCAACCACATCTTCCTGCAATAAAGCCAAGGAACTAGTGGTATCTATATCTTTGGGCCTGTGAACTGTAACTACAGTTTTAATATCATCACGCAAGCCATCAATAAACTTAGCAGTAATCATCTCAGGACTAATGCTACTGTCATGAGCCAGCAACTGATGCAAAAGAGTATCGAACCCAGAAATGACGCATCAGCGTGCTGTGCTGATCCCACCCAAACCGATTACATACAGCCTCAACTAGTTTCCCCCGGGTCATCCCATGAATTTTGGTTTCTGCTGATTGCAACCAAAAGACAGCAGATCCTTCAAAGTGCATAACGGCCAGCCTAACCCAAGTATCAGATGCAATAGAGTACAACTCAAAATAAGTTTCACAGCGCCGCTGCCAAATCCGAGGGTAGCTACCATCAAACGAAGGAAACTGAACTTGAGGAAAGCTAGCAGCAGAACTCATGGTAACAGCAGATGCATTCGCCCCCAGAGACTCATCCATGCGAAATGATACAGGGGTAATCGAGAGATTCGGTTTCGCACCTTTGACCGGAGGCTGGTGTTCAAGGGTGGTGACCACCCCGAACCCAGGCCCCCGGTAGTAGTTGTCGACGCGGTGGCCATTAGGCCCAGACGTCGCCGCGGACACGGACGCTGTCAGGTGGGCGACAGCCGACGCCTTGCCCGGATTTGCGGCGCTTGGATTCACCGGATCCGTGGGCGACGAAGGTGGTGACGGTGAAGGAATTCCCAGCTGCTGCAGATGTACCTGCAGCTCTTCCACCCTGGAGCGCAGGCCTCCCACCTGCCTCTCCATCTCCGGACGCCAGGTCTCGAACTCCTTCTTCGCCGCCATCAACGTGCTCACCGACCCCTGCACATCCGTGATCAGGCGGTTGGTGATGCCGAACCGCTCATCGATCAAGCTCGTGAGCGCGGTCAGCAGCGTGTCCTCCTTCGGGTTCTCCTTCGGATCCTTGGCTCCTGCTCCCGTAGCAGGCGGCCCTATCAGCTTGATTTCAGGGTGGTGGCGATGCTGCAGACGCGTGAGGTGAGGGTGGGGAAGATCCAGGATTGAGAGCTCGCTCTGATACCAGATGTTAGGGTAGTAGTGTATCTATAGCTCAAATAATATCCGGTACAAGTTTATCGTCGCTGGCGATGAGCCTGACGACGCCGCCGCCGCCTATTTACTTCTTCACCAAGCCAAAGCCAACGATTACAGACAAGATTCCTATACTTATACGCCTTCCTCTGCTTCCAGCGATTACAAGCCGCACATGGGCCGCAACTACTGAGTCCACTCTGGGCCGGTAGTCAGGGAACTGGGCTTCTTGATACACTTCCCACGGCCCAAGTCCTCCGACGCCTCCTGCTCGGCTTCGCATCCTTCTGGAAGCGCCTTCTCGCCGTACGCCTTCACCTTCCCGTAAACAGAGCTGCTAACACGGGGACGTATCCGGACCAGACTACCTGGTACACTCCTGCCCCAGCGTCTCATGCTCATTACCTGCCCTGCAGATACTCCCTCAAGAGGGACCAAGTGAAGCAAACTAAAAGTGCAAGAGTTTTCCACCACTTTTGTCATGTTTGTTAGGAATGGCAATTCGGGGCCGAGTTCCGGGTACCCGACCCGATGGGGCCGGGCATGGGGCTCACTTTTCACCCACAGGTGGCACCCGTGCCCGACCCGAAAAGAGTCGGGGCTCAGACGGGTTTCTTTTCTCGCCCGTGGGTGCCCCATCGGGTACCCGAAATTAGTCTGTTCACGACTTTCAGCCCAGTCCAAAACAGCAACTCCAAACTCTAGTTCAGCCCAACATCAAACGTTAGCCCAGCCCAACTATCCCCAAACCTTATCCATCCATAACGCCTGATTCCCAGCCAGCCACGCACGTCTCCCCAATTCCTCAATAAGTCAGGCACGCACATCTCCTCGAGTCACACGCACGCACATCTCCTCGATTCCCCAGCTAGCGACGCACATCAGGCGCCGTCGTCCGCCGCTCGCGAGTCCCTGTCGCGCCGCATCGAAGGCCCCCATCGCCTCGCGTTGTCGCCACGCGCCGTCGCAGCTGGCCGCCACTCCGTCGCCCCGCGCCGCCGCGGCTCGCCTACACCTTCGCTGCTGCGGCACACCGCCTCCCGCGTCGTCGCCCACGCTGCCTCGTCTTGTCATCCGCCGCCACCCATGGCCACGAGAGGAGCGTGGAGGGCAGCCTCAGCGACGTAGCAGCAGCGTCATTGACGGGGCAGCGGCGTGGCAACCTTCGCCCGACGGGCACTCGATACCCGCCTCGAAACCCGACGGGGCCGGGGCCGGGTCTGAAATTTCACCCGCGGGGACGGGGCCGGGTGTGGAATTTCACCCGTTACATCTGTCGGGGCGGGCATAGAATTGCTCTACCCGCCCCGAACCCACCCCATTGCCATCCCTAATGTTTGTTCAAGTTGGTCTTTCGAAAAAAAAATGTTTGTTCTAGTTGCGCGCGCCCTGCCCGCATCCTTGCGGTGTGGGGAGGACCAGTGGCCGGGATCGTTCAAACGGGTAATCAGGTGGTTTCGCAGAGTTGCCTGCCATCAGATGCAGATTTTTCTGTCGACCTGGCTGCTTCCGTGCGACCCCAGGCCTGGTCCCGGAGCAAGCTTTACATGTGCTGACTTCGTGCTTGGTCGGCCCGGGGCGACTAGGAAGTGTGGTCATATTTATGGTTGGGCCTGCTGCATCAGAGATGTTGTGTTAAGTTGTGATTAGAGCTAACTAGATTGCTCTGTCTATCTGCGCTCTAATTATGGGGATTTTTCTTGCACGAGATTGATTCGTTTCGTCAACGCATAATGCTAAGCCAATGGACATTGCTGTACACTGGCATTCCCTGAAACCAGAAGGCCACCAAAACTGGTCCTCCCTGAACTGAACAAGAAGGCCACCGAAGCTGATCCCAAGTCTCGGCCCAGATGCATGGGCAGTTAAATAGTTTGGTCTCCAGACCACTATTTCTCCTCTCTTAATATTGACAGGTTTTCACGTTGAAAGAAAATAGTGTTTCTTGTGCTAAAATGATTCCAAACTTTAGTTCTTGGATCAGTGAAAACCCGGCTAACTTGATAGGACTTTATGGATAAACTATATACTACCTGCTTTCGAACATGGTCATTAGTTCAAATTTGAACTAGAGATCATGTGTTAGCATCAATAAAAAAAATCTGGAGGGAGTATGTATTAGTAGCTATTCTGTCACCTCTGCTGCCGTGAATCTCGTTCATCAGGTGGTAGCTAGCACACAGCAAATAGCAGTTTACCACACACTTGTGTTCATGGACGTGAAGTCTGAATATTTAGTACACATGGCTTGCTCCTACATCTCCTGGCTCTGTGAGTACTAGTACAATGATATCAAGTTTTATGATTACAAGGATTACATTAAATCAAAATTGGGAATATGTTTTATGACACCAGGATTACATTAACTCAAAATTGGATACCTTTTAGATGTAAGGTTCAAAAGTAATGAGCGAAAATACCGAAATCTGGCCATTACAGAAAACAGAATGGTCTGCAATATGTTAAACTATTGTAGCCAACTTGTCTTCAATGATTCAATCAGCAGCAATCCAGGCCACCTTTACTGTAAAAAAAGGAACAAGGGAATTAATTCAGCAACTACAATTCGACATGTTAGGTGCACGGATGCATTGCTGTGTGGCAATGATCTTGTATAACTGTACTCATTTCTACTTGTCCGTATTCATGATGTGCCATATTGACGTCTTGACATACAAACACAATCATTTACTGACATACAAACACAATCATTTGCAGCCAGATATGCCTACGCGCACATCACGCCGGCGGAGATGGCGAACCCGGCGCCTTTCATTCGCGCGGCGCTACACGCCGCGGCGCCAACACTCCGGGTGGATGTGCTGCCGTCTTCCCGGGGCGCCATGCTGGTCCGCTTCAGGAGCATTGCTGACTGCGAGGCGGTCATGGCACAAAACCCCATCTACCATGACGGTGGTGTGCTCGAGCTGGAGCGATCCACGGACAGCGGCAACCGCTACTACAGAGAGCCACGTTTCATTGTCTACCTGGCTGTGCTGGACTACCCGCTTGAGCACTGGATGGAGCCCAACATCAACGCCTCCCTCAGCAGCTTCGGCACAGTCACTGAGATTGACCCCAGTTGCCTGACGGGGTACGACTTCTCCTCGCTCCGCGTTCTGGTGGCTGTTTTTTTTGAGCGATCAACGGGGGGAGAGTATCCCACCTGAATTTTCATTAAAACGGGCCGTCAGCAGGCCAAGCTTTGAGGTTTTACATTGATCAAATGACCATGGCAGCAGAAAAAACATTTTACAGGGGATGGAAGAGAGCAACAACATAGCAACAGCAAAGAGCTAAACCTGCCTAACGCCAAGAACATGGTGCCGCTCACAAACTCGTGCCACCACCAAGCGAGCCCTTCGGGATCTTCATCGCACGCAACTGTTGAGCATAGAGTCGAGATCGACAGACGACAATTGTGATTTCAATGGCTTAGAAAACCATCCGGGATCCAAACGATGTACTCCGACGCCCTTTGAGGGGAGGAAACCACAAAAGAGGGAGGATGACCGAAAGGAAAACGAGGAGATCCAAGAGAGGGGATCATGTTCTCGCCATACCGGCATAAGATGAGTCGATGCAATCAGGAGATGAGGACTCCACAAAGAGGAACACCGGTAGTAGGCAAGTGTCGGCTCACAACATCACGCAAAAGGCATGAAGCAGAATTAGAGCATGGGTAGTGGACGAAGGTGTAGACATTGTGGTATATGGAGATGGAATTTTATGGAGCCGTGCGGAGGTAGAACGCCTCCCCGCACACCGAGTGCGGCACTTTCGCTGCACGGCTTTCGTGTGGATGCCGGAGGTGATGTGGATTTGGGGATAGATCCCCGCAATCGAGCCATACGAAGGTAGAGCGCCTCCCCGCATACCAAATGCGGCACTTTCGCTGCATGAACTCTTCCACAACCAAATTCATGGCCAGCTAACCTCAGGTCCGGCAACCACCATGACACCAAGGCCGCTGCTTGTTGCAGCAGCACACCGGCAGCCATGTCAAAACCAGCATCCCCATTCAACGAGGACGACCGCGGCACCATGCCGCCGCCGTTCCCGGTCGGCTCGCAGCAGCAACAATGAGGACAACCGCGGCACCACGCCGCCGAAGTCCCCGGTCTGTTCGCCGCCGCGTCGACGCACAGCCGCACATCGCAGACGCCACGACACCGCGCAGGCGCCGCGACGCGTCACCACCACGCCACGCCGCGGCCGAGGCCACGCCACAGCAGGAGGCGTCGCCTTGCCGCCAATACACCACATCAGCACGCCACCGTCGCCGCCACACCATGCCCCGGGCGCTGGCCCCAAAGCTTAGGGGGGCAACGGATCTGGCCCGGGGTAGTCCGGATCTGGACAGCAGGGGCTCCGGCCATGACCTTGGTGTTGACGATGGCCGGAGGATCTTGAGGAAGGAGGAGGACGGAGTGAGTGGGGAAAAAGGCCGAAGGCATGCGAACGGCTTCCATTGGGGCGCCGTCGCTGGCCGCCGCCGTCGCCGCTGCCCGGCGGCTCCGGCGGCGGCCGTCGATTTGGTGGTGACGGGGTTGGTGGCGGCTAGGGTTTGGGGTTGCCCCCGAGTCGCCTCACGGAGACGACGCGGGGACCTCTCCAAGCCAACCTCCCGGTTCCCTTGTCTCATTCTGGTGGCTGTCCATGAGGTCAGGGTGGTGCCTCATGATGTGTACATCACCGCACCTGGAGGTCATGGGAGCATTGCAAGGATTGAGCTGCTAGGCTCCTGGCCACGGGTGGAGCAGTTCGACGAAAATGGGGAGTACATCTTCTTCTTCCCGCAGCTGCCGCCACCACTGCCCCCGCCGCCGCACGGTGGCGATGCCCCAGGGGCTGCACCGCCACCGCCTCCCCCACCACCACCGCCGCCGCCACCACAGTACGCGCCAGCCGCCCAGCCACCGCACGCCGCAATCGCCCATGCGCTACTGCACCGCGACGCCATCACTGCTGCATTTCCCCTACCACGCCTGCCAACCACCTGGCCCATTGTGCTTGACATCTCGCGCCTGCTCGCCGCCACTGCCGACGCATCTCCTCTGCACCCCATGCTTGCTCTGCCATGGCACCCAACCGTGCCTGCGGATGCCACCCACGACATGCCACCTACACCACCATCATCCCCCACCTCGCCCATCAGCTCGCCCACCCCATCCATGCCACCACCGGCACCTGCTCCCCGGCGCAAGATGGTCACGCGCAGGAACAAAGGCGCGGCCGCGGAAGCCAGCAGGCACAGTGAGCGGCTGGCCAATAAGGAACCGCCAAAGCACACGACCGTGTCAGCCAAGGCCTCGCAGCTGCGTGCCCTCAAGGACTCCCTGGCCACCTGCTCAGCCCAGCTGAAGAAGCACGTCACCAAGAGAGGTATCATTGGAAAGAAGAGCAAAGCTGTCGCCCCCGCCGATCTGCGCAAGCTGGCAACCAAGGCGGGTCTGGGCGCGCCGGCGACCAAGATTCTGGACGGGGTGCTGGCCACGTCCAAATGATGACACAAAGCTCGGCAGATGGCTCCCGGCGCTCACATGAGGTTGTTGTGCCACACTCTGAAAGCAACCGCCGGGGTAGAACGCTAGCTCGTTGTCAGTTAAACCAGTTTCGTTGTTGTGTGTGTCTTAGACTGTTGAGGGGCGCGTGTAATCCATGCTGCTCCCTGTGCGTTGTTGTTCACTCCTTAGCTCGTCGCCGCTCGTCTAGTTCTCGTGTCCTCAGGCTCGTGTAGACCACGCCGCGGCCCTAGCCGCCTGTACTGCTCGGTGTATGCATGTTCCTGATGAGTAACACGAAAACTTTCAACCTCGTCTCCTGGAATGCACGCGGTCTTGGCGATAAAGATAAGTGTAGCCTCGTCAAGGACACGCTAATCTCTTGTCTTCCTTCGATTATCTGCATCCAAGAGACTAAACTAACCACCACCACTAAGCTTAAGGCCATCACGTTCCTACCGCCACACTTCACTGAGTTCATGTGCGTCGATGCGAACGGCACTCGTGGCGGCGTCTTGACTGCGTGGGATCCTCGCACGTTTGCCATCAAATCGTTCATCATGCGCCAACACTCTCTCACGACCGTCCTCTCGTCCACTCTCACGGACATGGAGTTCACGGTCACTAACATATACGCACCCGCTGACCATCGCGACTCCCTTGACTTCCTCGACGGCCTCGCGGAACTGTCCACGCACATCGCCGGGCCTTGGGTGCTGGCCGGCGATTTCAACCTCACGCGCGGCACAGACGATAAGAACAACGAGGTAGTAAACCAGTGCCTGTGCGACGCGTTCAACGACGCCATCCACTCCCTAGAGCTCATTGACCTTCCTCTTCTCAATCGCCTCTACACCTGGTCCAATAAACGAGCCGAACCTACACTAGCTCGCCTTGACTGAACCTTTTTCAACCTCGCCATGAGCCGTCTCTTTCCGAACTCGAACCTTACTGCTCACCACGGCAACACATCCGACCACACCCCCCTCGTGCTCACTCTCTCCTCCACCATTCCAAAGCCGTCAACTTTCCGTTTCGAAAATTCCTGGCTCCTCCATCAGGACTTCCTCCCCACCATTCACCAGGCTTGGCATTCAACAGCCTCAACCGGCGACGCGGCCGGCAATCTCGCGGGCTGCCTCAAGGCGGTGCGCTGCGAGGCAAAGGTATGGTCACGCCGGCGAAGAGCACCACCACACCTCCGCCAAAACTGCAAGTTTTTAATTTTTCTTTTTGATACTTTGGAAGAATCTCGGCCACTTTCACCAGGTGAATTTTTTCTCAGGCGCCTCTGTCAGGACAGGCTCGAGCTTGCCATCAGAGAAAGGGCAGCGTATTGGAAGCAGCGCGGCAAGTGCCGTGAACTCAAGGAAGGCGATGCCAACACAGACTATTTTCATGCCAAGGCCACCCAACGTCTGCGCCGCAACCAAATCAGAGAGCTGGAGGTCAATGGGACTGTTGTCACCTCACACGAAGCCAAAACAGCTGCACTCACAGAGCACCTGACGGGTATACTTGCCACCACTGTTGCAATGTACAATGGATGCCCCCGTGCGGTGGCAGAGCCAAAACAGCTGCACCCCACTCACTGTACAATGGATGCCCCCGTGCGGTGGCAGAGCCATTGGTGGCGCCGTTCACGGCCGGTGAGGCTCTCGCCGCGGTGCGCGCCATGAACAAAGCGAGCGCGCCCGGCCCGGACGGGTTCGGACCCAGTTTCTACCAAGGCGCATGGGGCCTAGCAATGCCACAGGTCATGGACTTTCTGCAAGCATTCCACGAAGAGCAAGTTGAGCTAGAGCGGGTTAACAGAGCCTATGTTGTTCTCATCCCCAAGAAGGCTGATGCACGCACAGCAGATGCGCACCGCCCCATCTGTTTACAGAATTGCAGCGTCAAGATTGGCTCCAAGATTCTCACCACTAGATTGCAGCAACAGATCACGGCACTTATCGACATTGACCAGACGGGCTTCATCAAGGGGCGCTCCATTTCGGAGAATTTTGTCATGGCCATGGAGATGGTTCAGTGCTGCCATAAACGCAAGGTTGCAACTCTGGTTTTAAAGCTGGATTTGCCGACGAAGTATTGCAACTGGGTGCGCATGCTGCTGTCCACCTCAAAATCAGCGGTGCTGGTCAATGGCTGCCCCGGCCCGTGGTTCACGTGCAAACGCGGACTCCGGCAAGGCGACCCGATGTCCCCGTACTTGTTCCTACTTGTTGCAGACGTGCTGTAGATGCTCATCAAAAAGGACGGAGGTGTTCGACATCCCCTAATCCCGGAATGCAGCTGCCAAGTGCTCCAATATGCAGACGATACATTGATCCTGCTGCGTGCTGATCTCAACGACGTCAAGAGGTTGAAGGAGCTGCTAAACTCTTTCTCGGCAGCTACAGGCCTCTGCATCAATTTCTCAAAAAGCACTCTTGTCCCCATGAATGTTGACGAAGCTCTCCTCCCTGCCATGGTTGATGAGATGGGCTGTCGCCAAGAAGGATTCCCGCAGACATACTTGGGGCTTCCCCTGTCCAACGAGAAGCTGAAGCTACACCATTTCACCCCGCTGCTCGCGAGCTCGGACAAGTACTTAGCGGGCTGGAAAGCATCACTGTTGAACTACAAGGGCCGCGCCACTCTCGTCGACTCTGTCATGGACAGCTTGGTCACCTATATCATGAGCGCCATGCTGCTGCCCCAGGGAACCAACGACAAGCTGGACTCGCGCCGGCGAGCGTTCCTCTGGTCCGGAGAGGAGAAGGTCAGTGGGGCGCAATGTCTTGTGGCCTGGGAGAACTGCACTAGGCCGAAAAGCCAAGGAGGCCTTGGACTGCGAGATTTGGGAATACAGAACCAGTGTCTCCTCATCAAGCTCATCCACCGGCTCCACACTGCTATGGACTCCTCTTGGGCGGCATGGGTACGTGAGAACTCGGACATCTCGTCAATGACCGGTGACCTTGCCGGTGCGCACTGGACCGCTCTACGTGAACTGCTGCCCACCTATCAAGCGATCACCACTGTGGACGTCGGCAATGGAGTCAACACCTCGTTCTGGAATGACTCCTGGCTGCCGGTCGGACGCTTGGCCGATGTGTTCCCGTGCTTGGCGTCGCACGCCACCAGGCCGTCTGCTTCGGTGCACACTGTCCTGACTGCTGGGTTTCAGAACTGCTTCGTGCCACGGCTGTCCCGGCAGGCGCGGGAGGAGTTCGCCGAAGTCTCATCTCTGATCGCCGAAGTCACACTGACGCCATGGACGCACGCCGCAGTGCACTGTTTGAAGCTGATGGCAGCTTGCGTTCCTCCACCATTTACAAACTGATCTTGTCAGCGACTGATCCCGGCTGTGACTTTGCCAAGTATATCTAGAAGAACAAGGCGCCACCACGCGTACAAATGTTTGGCTGGTTGATGGTGCAGGAGAAAATCCAGTGCCGCAGCAATCTGCTCGTGAAGAACATTGTTGATGATGCTAAATGCCCCATCTGTGCGACCGAGACTGAAGATACAAGCCACATCATCTTCCATTGCGCCTTTGCACGAAGCTTTTGGGCTCAGCTCGGCGTGGATATCTCACCGCAAGCCACGGCGACGAAGCCATGGGAAGTGCCATGGGAGAGCAATGTCCCAAATAAATTCAGAAACTGTCTGACGCTGTTGTGCTGCTGGCTCCTATGGAAGCACCGCAATGAGGTCGTCTTTCGCGAAGAACAACCATCCCTGCAACGACTGCTACATGCTTGTAGGGAGGAGGCCAAGCTCTGGCGTTGCCGACTGCCGCGGAGCGATGCGGACGTCACTAGTTCCTGGTGCCATTTGTTTTCCATCATGTAATACACCACCGCTCTTTCTTTGTCTGCATTTCAACCTGTAACACCTTGACAAATGTAACTGAGCCATGTTGGGCTGCCATTATCTATTAATGGAATCAGGTGGGGATTCTCCCCCCCCCCCCCCCCCCCCCCCCCCCCGTTGACCGTCAAAAAAAAAGAACAAGGTTGTTTTTTTCAAAAATGAACATGATTGGCAAGTGACAGCTTGAATACTGATTTCTGGTTGGCATCATCTTTGGGCTAACCGGATGGTCCCTAAATTGTACTCTTAAATGTGCTCATGTGGTATTTTGTGGGAACGTAGGCTAAATCAACCCCCCATGATAGCAACAAGGCCCACATATTAGCCATGCATGCCATCTTTTCAGAATTCTTTCAAGTCCTCTGAAGACCTAAGGATTGAACGGGCAAGAAGGCTGAGATATCAATATATTGAGATTGTGAAAACATCACTGTGCCACATACTCCTAGATCCTTCCACGTGTACACTGGTTCGACTCTTGCACAACTAGGATTGGTGTGCGGATCATTTTAAGATCGTCCAAGTTCAGGCCCTTTACTCCTTTAGTATGCTAGTATCGCAGTGACTGTTGGATATGGAATCATGGAGGGATCGGATTGTCAATTTGTCAGGCGTGTGTTTGCTTACCACTGTGAAAGGGAACAGCTGCTCGGGATGATGTGTGCTGATGTGATCGAGGAATGGTGGATGTGTCAAATATAGCTCCTGGATTCTTGGATACGTGGAGAAAGCAAGATAATGATAACCATGATGCCTCTTGCATGTGCAGGGACGGTGTGGAATTTGCATTCAATTTTTTCTTTTTGTTGCTATTTTGGCTCCATTTGAGCCTGGTGTCTAGTGAGCCACTTGGATAATACAATCTACAATGCTTTATCGTGATAATTCACCGACTGTAATGCACTGACCAACTGATTTTCTTTTCACTTATGGGTATTGAAGCAGGGCAACCAGATTATTCAACTTTTGCCCTTCCGATTATTGCTATATATGAATTTGTCGCCCTGCACTTCTACGACTAATTCAAAGAGAAAAAATGACGAAAGTTCATGCTTTTTTAGCATCATCCATCAGATTGGCACACTGTCATCGATCAAGCACGCAGCAAACAACGTCGCCATTCTCTGGCTCAAGTTGTGCTAAAGAGTGCCATGTAGTAGCACACAATGGCCCAACTATGTATATATACCCCTAGCTGATCTAGCTAATCCAACCAGATTATTCAACTTTTGCCCTTCCGATTATTGCTATATATGAATTTGTGGCCCTGCACTTCTACGACTAATTCAAAGAGAAAAAATGACGAAAGTTCATGGTTTTTTAGCATCATCCATCAGATTGGCACACTGTCATCGATCAAGCACGCAGCAAACAACGTCGCCATTCTCTGGCTCAAGTTGTGCTAAAGAGTGCCATGTAGTAGCACACAATGGCCCAACTATGTATATATACCCCTAGCTGATCTAGCTAATCCATCCATAAAGGACTCTGCTACAAATCCATCAGCTAAAACTAAGCACACACTCCTAACATCCTGAAGCAGTAAATCCCTGATAAGAACTACAAACTTCTAGCTCATGACAGCATGTCAGCTCCAAGCTGCTGCGTCAGTTGGCGACCGCCTTCTTCGACTTGGGCGCCGCCTTCTCGTGTCCGCCGTGCGCCTGCGGGGAGGCGGCATTGAGGTCGGGGACGGGCGCGCGGTTGTTGCCTGTCGCCGCCGCGTTGCCATTGGCCTTGTTGTTGGGCGCGGCCGTCCTGGCGAGGCGCTGCTTGAGCTCGGTGAGCAGGGTCTGGTTCTCCTGGTTCAGCAGCTGCGCCTTCTTGCGCAGCCGCTCGTTCTCCTTGATGATGTAGCAGTTCTGCAGGTACAGCTTCGCGTTCAGCCTGTCCATGGTTCCCTTTGCCTGCAACGAACGAACGAACGAACAGGAGAACGGAGTTAGCAGCCAGCACTACTGCGCGGGCCCAGGAATCAGAGCATTAGTGACAGAGGTCGTGCTCTGTTTTGCTGGAAGCTGGGCCATGGAAACTCATGTCATCTGTGTGTGCTGCCACCCACGAATCTTCGAATGCAGGGGAAACGAAGATGACATGGAAGCTGAAACAGAGCATGCATTTATGCTCAAAACCCGATAAAATGTTTCAGGGTTGCTGGGTTAACGTTTTCACCTCGGTGGTAAAAACAGAGCATGCATTTGTGCTGCTGGGCCAACATTTTCAGAGGTCAAAATTAAACAATGCAAACTGCAAGACAAAACAGAGCACTAGCACTAGACACTCAACTCAAAGTATGTCTCCTCTGAAACTTCCATACAGTAACCAACAAGAAGAGTTAGGAACGTTTTGGTCGTTCTAATTAAGCGCATCACTGCAGTTACACCATTGTTTAAACATGCAAGTACAGAACCATCACTAGAATACGCAGCTTGCAAGGTTCCCAGTACATAAACAAATCAAAGGTATTGGAGGCAGCAGATTGCATGCAAGATCGCACAAAAGCAGAAACGAACAAAAAGGAGTGTCTACTCCACCAAGAAAAAAAGAGAGGAGGCCCCATTTGCCACACATGAACACATGATTGTGCATGAATGCATGGAAGAAGAACAGGCACTTCCCCTAAGTGAAAAAAAGCAAGGCGATTGAGGCCAAGAGCTAGCGTCACCTTGTCGGGGGCTGCTCGCTGCCGGGGAAGAGTGAGGCCTAAAGCAGCTTGCGCTCACTCGAGTGGCAGAGGAGGTTGCTGGTGTGTGGAGTGGAGGCAGGGGAGGAGAAGCAGCTGGGATCGGTGAAGAAGCTCCTCTTCCAATGAGCGGCGATGTGTTGCGATGAGAAAGACGGTGGGGCTTATTTATAGGCGGGGACACGGTCTCCCTCATCTTGCCGACGCGCGTACGAGGGGGCGGGGGCTCTGCTCTCTCATGAGCGCTTTGAACCTGAGCAGAGAGGGGACGGCATCATGCATGGTCGTCTTGCTGTCAGGGAGGGGACGGAACGGGGTGGGGAGGAGGCCGGCCGGCGGGCGGCGTAAATGGTGGCTAATGATGAGGCTGGGGTGCCGCCTCACGTGCCGCGTCGACGCTTTCCGTGGAACAGGGAGCGGTTTGAAATGGGAGGCCGGACCGAACCCAACCAAACCAGAAACCACACGGTGGCGTACGACGAGGGGAAGAAGAAGAGGGGCGCGGGGCTTCAAATGATGATGATGATGGGCCTCGGCCGGCCCAAGATTCGTAATGATGGCTCGGCACCGGGTCCTCGCTCATCATCACGCGAGTCTTCTCCCCTTTTTGCCCCCCTGCGGTGCCTCGTCTCATCTTTGATTTTTTTTTTTAACCTGTCTCATCTTTTTTACACTAGCACAAGAGGAGAGGATTATGATTGCTTACTGCACCACTACCTTCCTTTCCTTTACTATACCACCTTCCGGTGATCATGATCTCCTCTCCCCCAATTGAATGCCTCACGATTGAGACCCCCAACCTTTTTCCACTCATCACTTGTCACTCAGTTTTTACTGCATCTTCTCGTGTCTTTTTTTCTTTAGCCGTTTTCTTTGACTAAAATTTTAACCCTGTTACGTTAAAGAGAATCTTGTCATTTAAGAGTATTAAATAAAATCTAATTATAAAATTTTTTTACGGATAGGGGCTAATTTACGAGGCGAATCTACCAAGCCTAATTAAGACATGTTTTGCTACAGTGATGCTACAGTAACTACCTTCTAATCACGGCTTAATTACCCTTATTAGATTCGTCTCGCGAAGTAGCACAAAATTCTACAAAAAAAATTGTAATTAGACTTTATTTAGTACCTTTAAATGACAAGATTCAAAATGGTTAAAATTTTAGCCAAAGAAACGAACACCCCTTACCCTTTTTCTTTTTGGCTGGTTTCACCTCTTGCCTTTTGCGAGGATCTTGGCTGGACGTGATTGTTGCAAGAAAGACCAGAGTCCATCAAGGAAAATCTATGTGGCGGCAGAAATGGTGCAGGGGTACGTAGAAAAGACGACGGAAGAAAAGATGACGAGGTAATGATGTTAGACAGCCTGGTTTGCCGTGACCGCATAGCTAGCATGTTTCTGGAGCTAATGCGGTCCCTAAACGCATGTTTAATTGGCTTCTGTCGAGAGGTCAGCGTAGCTAAGCCACCAAATTACGCCTCTATCCTTTTGGAATTCTCCTTTCTTTTTTTTTGTCAAGCACGTACCTGTTTCGAATTCACCATACCGGCGTAATTTTGCTGCATCAAAATCCTTTTGAAAGTTTGCAATAGTGTGCGTCTTTGTTAAACAAAAAGGAGAGAAAATTCACAAAGGAATCATTTCCAGTTAGTGTCCAAGGACTATTTTTTTATTCTAGGGGATCGACTGTTTGTTGTACCGATCGATCGACTTCCACTGCAGCAATGCTAATCCTATATACAGAAGTAATGATTCCTGTGACAGATCGAGTAGTTGCAATCCATGGCACAACCATCTCAACAGTTGCGTCCCTCTTGCTTGTTGCAGGCAGCTAGCTGGTGCAGCCCATGCATGCAACGAGACAGGCAATTTAAGATGCGATCGATCGAGCGGGGTACGAATGCACAACCATGATAGCCGATTAAAAGCAAAGCCATCATTTGGGTTTCCCCTTCTTCCTGTGCTCATGCCACCCTCTCGATCTCGGTCACCTTTTTTCGCCCTCGCAACTTATTGCACCACTCGAGAGCTTTATCGATGCCGCCGCTCGATCGCCCTACTACTCCGACGCGCACACACACACTGTAGCACAGCACACACTCGATTATGGTAGGTAAAAGGAAAAGGCAGTGTTACTTGATTTGGCTAAGGTTGGATGGACCTCTCTTTCTCAAAGGCCTAAGCAGAGGAGACCATCTGCTGTTTAAGGACAAAGTCCTGCATTGAAAACAGCAAGTTTCACAGGGAAAGAACCTGTCTAGGTCTGGATGCGTATGTAACGTGATGTGGACAATAGGTGCTGGCTTTTAGCATTGCCAAACTGCTTGTGCTTTGTGTACAAGCTCGTGATGGTGTCAGCCATTAGCACTTGCTAGTCCATGTGTATGTGATTCCATTGGAAGACCAACAGATCGAACCAATGGCGACACTTGACATGGGTGAAGCTTCCCTGCATCGTTTCCCGTATAAACAAATCCCTTCGAACAAAAAAGCTGTGCCAAGAAGAAGCTGCCGCTGCCTGATCAGATCGACCCAGGTCCGCGAATAATGAGCTGCATGGTTTCTAGAAAGGCATGATGGAAGGGAGGCAGAGCCAGACGCAGATGCAATGAAGTACACCGGCAGAGGACAGAAAGGTGGATATGCATGGACACAATGAATGGGCGTTTGGCGAAAAGGGGGGAGAAGAAGGGAGAGAGTCAATGCGGCGCATCGAGTTGCCCCGTGGAAAACTTTTTCCCCTCCTCCATACCGATTACCTGCCGGCTCAGGGAAGTCGATAGATCGACCACGTTAGCCGTGTCAGGCAATCGAAGGGAATTATCATGGAGGAGCAGACTTGCGCTCACCCGTAATCGGAAAAAGTGTTCCTGGCCCCTCGTGTTCTAGTTCCGTGGTGAAGCGGGAGGTGTGGCAGAAAGGAGAGCGGTTGATGCGTGCGTGTACAGGTAGCACGTACAGTTGTGGTGTTCGTGTAGCGTAGCATGATGATGGCCAATCCCTTGGAGGATTCGCGACTACTGATGGGGTTGTGGATCTTTGAACGCCTTGCATGTATTGCTGCTACACGGCCTGCTTCCAATTAGAACAAACAATACTGGAAGGAACGGTGGAATCAAACCGCGCTGTGCTCTGTTTCCATCGGACGCTCGATCCACACGTTGACTGGCAGACCGCACGACTGAAAAAGCGAGCGTCCATCTAGTTCGCCGTTGAACGACAGCAGCAGCTAGCTCGTTGTTGTGTTGCACCATTGTGATGCCAAAAGCCTGTCTGCTTGTTGGACGACAGCGGCTGATCACCTAGTCAACCTTTTACAAATTTGCGATAAGATATGAGTGGCACACTGGCTACAGCGCACGACGCAACCCCGCGCCAAGGATTTGCCCGGCCGGCCGGCTCGTTCCATGCGCTCATCAAACTAGAGGGCATGATGGCGCGCGGCCGATCCGACTGAGGTGAGGTGTGATGAGCGCAGCAGCGTCGTCTTCGTCTTGGTAGCGCGCACGTACGCACCCGCGCCGTATCGTCATCCATCATGCGGACGCCGGCGCGCATAGGGCGAGGCCAAGCCGCCAAGCCCGGGCCTGGTCCGACGCGGCGCAACAACGGCAGCAGCGCACGTCCGAGAGCAGTGGACGGTGGTGGTCTCTGTTCGTCGCGTTAGCCGTTTGGTGCGCCCGATGTAAAATTGCCGCTCGAGATGGCAACGCCGACGGGTTGGCCCGTGGCTTGCAGCATGCGTCAAGATGACACGAACTGTGCCGGTGCTGCGAGAGCTTGGGGGAATAGAAGCCGAGAAGGCGTGCAGACATGCAGTGCAGTGCAGGGGTGATGAAAACAGCGTACGCGTCCAACCGAACCCGCGCCGGCTGCGTCTGGACAAAGGTTGGCAGCTGGGGTCCATGTTACCAAGCTTGGTACAGCGGGACCCTTATCTCCGTCCACGCCACGTGCGGCGGACGGAGTCACCCACAAACCGAAAAGGAGATCGAGTGGGCTCTGACCCCGGGTCAGTAAACCTCCCCTACCCTGCTGCTGCTGCACACCACACCACACATGTTCGCGCCGATCGCCATCGATGGCCTCGCCGCGCGACACAGGGCCTGCCTGACCGGCACAGCTCTCGTTCGCGCAGTGCCATGGATTGCGCCGCACTGTTGCGCTGGGCCGCTCATCATGCCCTGGCGCGGCTTCGGTCGTGTTTGGCACAGCAACAGTGGCCTAGGAGGCTAGGGACAAACGATGGAATCCTCTAGCTCGTCGTAGTGTCGCGTGCGCGTGACATAAATAATCTTCCAGTAGCGGCTGGCAGCAAGCACGGGTGCGACGAACTGCGTCGAATCTCCTTCGAGCGTGCGTGCGCGCGCCCTGACGTCGGCGTCGGCCCAGGCCGGACCGGCGTTAACAGAGGACATGCATGCCCTAAAAAATCCCAGCTGTCAATTGATTGTGTCACAGCGTCAAACAAACGTGCGTCCTCGCCAAAAGACAATCAGCGGCGGTGGCCCCGCGCTAACCGCGCTCGAACGTGCGATGCGGCGAGGAATCTTACGCGAGCTGGGCTCAACACTTCAACAAGAAAACGATTACGCTGGACATGATGCATCCGACGAAAAAAAGAACAAAGGGCCTGTTTGTTTCTTTTAACGTTAAATTTTAGAGAATTCTGAACAAAGAGAATTTAATATTAATTAAAGTTTAATGACAAAACTTTTTTCAGATGGGTACATCTTTACGAGACGAATTTAATAAGCCTAATTAATCTATGTTTTGCTACAGTAATGCTACAGTAACTATCATCTAATCATGGCGTAATTACCCTCATTAGATTCGTCTCGCGAATTAGACCAGGGTTCTGTACTTAGTTTTGTAATTAAATTTTATTTAATATAGCTTATTTAGAGTTTAGACCCCTCTAAAATTTAAACCTCTATGCGCCGAACACACCCTTCAAAGCGACGGGATCCGGACGTGTAAACTCGTGGTGCGGAATTGCTTCGGCCAGCCGGCCGGTTGAAGCGGCGGGCCGCATCGCGGATGATGGCGCGGTTGAAATCAGGAGACGTGCGAGTGCGAGCAGGGAAGCGGGAGTCCACGGGCTCCTGGCGACCGGTCGACAAAGGGGCTGCGACGAACGCAGCGGGACAACACCAAGGGGGTGTTTGTTGCATGGGGTCTAAAATTTAGAGGGAAGAATCTTGTCATTTAAGAGTATTAAATAAAGTTTAATTACAAAACTAACTGCAGAACCCCTGGTCTAAATCGCGAGACGAATCTAACGAGGGTAGGTAATCCGTGATTAGACGCTGGTTACTGTAGCATTACTGTAGCATCACTGTAACAAAATATAGATTAATTAGGCTCGTTAGATTCGTCTCGTAAAGATGTACCTATCTGTAAAAAGGTTTTGTCATTAAATTTTATTTAATAGTCTTAAATAATAAGATTCTCTTTAATATGACAAGTCTAAATGCTAAATGCTAAAGCAACGAACACGCCAAAAAGGGAGCCGGGGAACGTGCGCGCGCGACGAGACCGGCCGTGCGACGGTGTTGGCTAATTGACGATTCGTTTTTGCAGCCGCGTTAACTCGCGCCGCAGCCTTACGATGCCGTTCAGTCGTTCAGGCTTTCATTTTCCGGCGGCAGAATGGTGTTGCAGAAAAGTTGTTGGGAAAGGCTGCATGTGTCGTGGAGAACACAGACGGAATGATGGAGAGGAGACCAAAAACACGGAATTAAAATGGCCAGGCATAAAGGCTCTCGAGAACTTGAACCATCAGATCAGTACCATTGTACTAGCCTGATCTGAAGGGGTGTTCGTTGTATGGGGTCTAAAATTTAGAGGGAAGAATCTTGTCATTTAAGAGTATTAAATAAAGTTTAATTACAAAACTAACTGCAGAACCCCTGGTCTAAATCGCGAGACGAATCTAACGAGGGTAGGTAAGCCGTGATTAGACGCTGGTACTGTAGCATTACTGTAGCATCACTGTAACAAAATATAGATTAATTAGGCTCGTTAGATTCGTCTCGTAAAGATGTACCTATCTGTAAAAAGGTTTTGTCATTAAATTTTATTTAGTACTTTTAAATAATAAGATTCTCTTTGATGTGACAGGTCTAAATGCTAAATGCTAAAGCGACGAAACACCCCCGAATATCATCTGATCGGCCCGATCCATCCCGGCAGAGGCGACGAAAGTCCAACACAGCAGGTTGACCCTGCCGTAAAAGCATCATAATACTCTTTCCCCGTTCTTTTTTAAGCGTCATTCTAGGCTTGGGCATAAAAATTAAAGAGAAGTGAAAAAAATAAATAGTGTATTGAAAACGATGAACTGAAGAATGAAAAAGATAGAAAGAGATCTCTTTCTGAATTGGCTAAAAGGGATTGACATGCCTAACTGGACTGGCTACTTGTGGGAGACTTTAATTTTTTAAGAAGTCCTGAAGATCAAAATAAGAGGTGGCAATGTAAATGAGATGATAGGGTTCAACGAGGCCATCAGCAACCAAGGTTTAGTTGAACTACCTTTGCGAGGAAAAGGTTTCACCTTCCCGAATTGGGAAGTAAATTGCTTGTTGATAAGATGACACTTAAACCAAAACACCGCTTGTTGCTAGAATGACACTTATGGAATGAGTACTTCAGATCTACTTGACATGTGCACGTACTCCATAGAAATTTTCTTGGTCTCCGAGTAAATATTACAGTGCAGCACTAGGGGTACACTACGGGAGCCGTCATTTGATTTTTCTGATATTTTCCATTAAACCTTTGTACGTTACCCAAGATTACTACATCTCTTTATATAAGGGATTCTAACATTTGAAATTTGTCTCAAAATATAAAGGATTGTAGAGATAGGACAAAAGTTAGACATTCAATTTGGTGATGGATGGTTGGTAGGCTAGGCTAAAATGATGGGCAAGATAGTAACTTCTTTCTTTCACTATTTTCAAATTTGAATGCTTCAATCCCTTATATAAAGGGATGGAGGGAGTAAGCTACTCCTAAAGAAAGATTAGTGAGCTTGATTCCTTTTCTTAAGATAATGAGAAAGGTTCTCCGCCTTAACATCGCAGGAGCCTAGATCATAACATAGTGATGCTGTGTATGAAATGATGTTGTATTTTAGAGTGATTAATTCAAAATTTAAAGGGTGCACTGATTGTGATTATTGACCAACTACTACTCCTGAAGTAAACTTTTTTACCATGGTGCGTGTGCACCGAGATAGGACTACCTGAGTGCATAGTTTGCAGCACCTGCTTACATCTCCAGGATGTTCACGATAGATAATTCTATTTAGTGATTTCCACCCATGACATAATTGCCGTCACAATGCATTGGCATTCGCTTGTCATCATCTGTCTTCACTTGACCTTTGCAAACTTATTAGTGATGTTCAACACCTCCCCGATAGCACTGATTGACCTTTTCTTTTTTGGGGGGGGGGGGGGGGGGGGGGGGGGGTTATTTTACCATGTAGGCCTATCTAAAAATCATTTTCAGTAGCTTTCTCTCACTTTGCAAACTTATTAATGATGTTCAACACCTCCCCGATAGCACTGATTGACCTTTTTTTTTTTGGTGGGGGGGGGGGGGGGGGGTTAATTTGTTTTGACCATTTGGCAGCTTTGGTTGGCCAAAACAGCGACATTGAGAGAAAATCGAGTATGATTTGAACTTCAAGTTCGTAGAATCGTAGCCTCGTTTGTTTTTTTTTTTTGAGAAATAATCGTAGCCTCTTAAGAAAGCCCTGTACTGAATCCATGGAGATACACAGCCCAATTGAACCAAGTAGGCCGTGAGTCCCAGACGGCCGTCCTCAGGGTGATTTCTGAAATTATCATCTTGAATTCAACAACCCTCTAGTGGCCCAGTCACACAAACATTTCAAAGCCCACAACACCCTCTAGAGCGAGCGGCTCAGCAGAAATATTCGGGCTAGCCACTGTCTTGTTGAGAAAAAGCAGAATCTTTCCACCGGCCACGCATCGCAGTTCCGCGTTGCAAATGCTTCAAGCGATGGGTCTAGCGACTACGTGAGGCGAGTCGGGTCGGTGAAGACGTCCCCACCAAGCGAAGACACGCCGTGGAGACCTCAACGCCGCACCCCTGCTGCACCACAAAATCCACAACGCTTCAAGCGAAAGCCTGCGCAACAATACAGACCGTCCGTCGCATCACACCATTCCTTGACGCCATCGTCCTCGCGCCTCGCCGCCCCGCCCAGTGCCACTGCCGTCCCCCACTCTATATGCCTACATGGTCCATGCTCCTCTCATGATCATCGATCGACGTCTCACGCTCAAATCCGCTTCTGCAGCACGCGACGAGGCCGGAGAAGATGCGCACGACGCGTCGCGTTCTCCTTGCTGTCCGGACGCTCATCGTCTTCGCGTTGTTCGCCGGGGCCGTGGCAGCGGAGTACGTGCGACCTCCTCCCCGGCCGATCATCCTCACGGAACACACCGAGCCAGCCTCCCATCCGCAGCAGGTACGTACACCATTGATGCAGTGAGGGTGCCATGGGTTGAGTTCACCTGAGCCGCCTCATCGATCGTCATGCCAGGTCCATGTATCGGCCGTCGGGGCGAATCAGATGAGGGTGTCGTGGGTCACGGACGACAAGCACGTCCAGTCCGTGGTGGAGTACGGCAAGGTCTCCGGGAACTACACCGCGTCGGCCACCGGCGACCACACCTCGTACCGCTACTTCCTCTACACCTCCGGCAAGATCCACCACGTCACGATCGGCCCGCTGGAGCCCGGCACGGTGTACTACTACCGCTGCGGCAAGGCCGGGAACGAGTTCAGCCTCCGGACCCCGCCGGCCGCTCTGCCCATCGAGCTCGCCGTCGCAGGGGACCTGGGTCAGACGGAGTGGACGGCGTCGACGCTGGCGCACGTGAGCAAGACGGAATACGACATGCTGCTGGTGCCCGGCGACCTGTCGTACGCGGACACGCAGCAGCCGCTTTGGGACACGTTCGGGCGGTTCGTGCAGCGGCACGCGAGCCGGCGGCCGTGGATGGTGACGCAGGGCAACCACGAGGTGGAGGCGGCGCCCGTTCCTCCGCTTCCCGGCTCGCCACCCCCCTTCTCCGCCTACGACGCGCGGTGGCGGATGCCGCACCAGGAGAGCGGGTCCGCGTCCAACCTCTACTACTCCTTCGACGCGGCAGGCGGAGCCGTGCACGTCGCCATGCTGGGCTCGTACGCCGGCTTCAACTCCAGCTCCGACCAGTACCGGTGGCTCGCGCGGGACCTCGCGGGCGTCGACCGCCGCGCCACGCCCTGGCTCGTCGTGCTGCTGCACGCGCCGTGGTACAACACCAACGCGGCGCACCAGGGCGAGGGCGAGGCCATGAGGACGGCCATGGAGCGGCTGCTCTACGAGGCCCGCGTCGACGTAGTCTTCGCCGGACACGTCCACGCCTACGAACGCTTCGTGAGTGGTTTCTTTAATTTTGGTCCGTTTGATGGTTGCTCCCGTCGTTGATCATCAGTTCAGGTGTGCGAGCTGACACGTCTCCGTTTTGTTGATGTGGCAGACAAGGGTGTACAACAACGAGGCGAACCCGTGCGGACCGGTGTACATCACCATTGGCGACGGCGGCAACAGAGAAGGTCTTGCCTTGAAGTAAGTATTGCTACTAGATGACACCTCCCGATTTTCTTTCAAAAATATTAGCGGCATTAGTTCTGGTTGCTCTAATTCATTCTGCCGTGTTGCTTGGGACGCAGCTTCGAGAAGAACCACAAGCTGGCGCCGTTGTCGGTGATGAGGGAGGCCAGCTTCGGGCACGGGCGGCTGAGGGTGGTGAACGCGACCGCGGCGCACTGGGCGTGGGACCGCAACGACGACGCCGATTCCGTCGTCCGCGACGAGCTCTGGCTGGAGAGCTTGGCCGCCAACGCCGCGTGTGCGCCGCAGTACGGCGAACCCGGCAGCGTTGATTCCCCGAACGACGAGCTTTAAACGTCTTGGGCTAATGCCTCTCATTTTGTGACCAAATTTGTAAACCTGAGCCGCTTTTGAACACTGTCGCATGGACGTGCTTACCACCGTAACAAAGAATGCCTTTCAAGGAAGCGGAGCATTCCTTTTTTTTCCTTTTCAGGACATGGCTCAAGACTTGAGTGCCCGTAACCTTTGTGCTTATCAATCGGGTGTGTAATTTTGTGGAATTTTTTACATTCACCAATACAACAATAGTTGATTGCGCGCGTTTATGTATAGTGACATGTATCTCAAGCAATTTTACGGGCTGGAAACAAATTCTACTCTATCATAACATGTTGCTTGAGAGTTGGGAGGCGAGTTTTGCTTGAAAGGCGCCGGTGAGGTAAAGCTGCTTTGAATGATTAGTTTGGTAACCAAGGCGCGCTGCAGCTCCAAATGATTATTGGCTGGTAGCAGTGTTTAAGAAGGCCGTGTTTGCCGTACTGCGGGACGAAACAAATTTGTGGCTGGAGTTGAGTTCTTCCCACGGGCCACGGCATGCCTTCTTGTCTTCTTGACGGCTTCATGATTACATTTTTTTTTTAGATAAAGGGAATTGTATTCATCAAGCAAATGAAAATATCCCGGCTTCATGATTACATAAACCCACTCTACTGAATTCTCAAAGTACCTAAGCCTGTTAAAATCTGTGAAACATCTAGGGGTAGATCAAGCAGGTCCTATCATCTATTCAGTAAACATTGTGATGGGATCTGAGAACTAGGGATTGAGAGTGAGAGAGAGAGATGTGCCTTCGTGTGTAGCTGGAGCCGAGGGAGTCGCCATGGCGACGACGGTGCGACGGCGGGCGTTGGTGTCGTGGTAGATGAGCAAGGATGGCGATATCCCTCGGGCCTGTAGCGGCACTAGCCGGGGACGGCAGCGCCGTACGGCGACGAGGTGATGGCGGCGGCTTCCTGTCGCTTTCCTTGATCGGATTAGGGTTGTGTCGGTGGGGTGTGGTGGCTCACGGTTAACCTCGTGATCTGAGCGGCCGGCCCTCACCTCTTTATATAGCGCAGTATGACAGGGGGCCACCAACCATGGGTTGGGTTGGGCGCTCCCGATCATGGCGCAGATCAAGGCCCCTTGGGCCGTTGGGCTTTTGGACTTAGGAGATCAATCCAACAAAGCCCACTGTCCTGAATTTTCTCAAAGTACCTCGTTTTGCCAACCTTGTTGAGCAATTTCAACATGAAAAGTACCTCCCAAACTGACCCTGAGTAAACTACACCTTTGGCTCAAAAAAAAAAGAGAGTAAACTACACCTCTACTACAAAAACCCAATATCCTGAATTCTCAAAATGGAGCGAGATCTTTTTACGGAGTACTTCTGGAAACATAGGACAAAAGGACCGGTGAATTAAGAACAAGTGAATTTCGTAGAAAATGTTACATGAACCAGTACATGTTTCTTTTACATGAACGCTCCCAAAATACCCATGTTTCTAGAACCAAAACATCGGGCTTACATTAAGAATGCCGTGGTGGAGGACGGAGGAACATCAGGTCGATCGGATCATCTGTGGCGGCGCGTCCGGTGCCCGCACTGCGCCACCGCCTACTAGCTCCTTATCGACGTCGAGGACGACGACGTCCCGCCGGCCTCCTCGACTGGTCCCCCGACGCTGTATGCGCCGCCGTCTTCGCAGGTATAGTAGGAACGCGAGGAGGCCGAGCAGCAGCACGAGGTTGCGGATGAGGCGCTGGCGACGTCTCCGTCTTTTTTCTTGTTTCGTGGGTGGAAGATGGCGCGACGGTTGGTGCGCTCCGGCCGGCGCCTCCCCCACCTTTGCGCGCTGCTTCTCCGCCATGCATCTACCTGTTGCTTCACCAAATTGAAAGAAGCAGCCTCTCGCACGCGTCACCGCGTGCCTTTGCTGGCTTGCTGCTTAGCTGTTCTTGGCACCACAGGACGCAAGGCATAAAGTTAGAAGAGAGCACTGCACAGGGAGACGTTGATGAATGAGTTGTTAGCAATGCAGTCAGATTATGGAGGATAAAGACTATTGGAGAGTGAGCTTGGTCGCTAAGTTGCTTGCATGCGCCGCAAGGAATTTCATGCACGATATAATTCAAGCAGAATACTAAGCAACACTGCACTTTCCAGTGGCGCCCACACGACTAACAATAGACACGTCACACCAAGTCTTTATTCGGTAGCCACACATAGAACTACTACTTCCTTGCTGCAGCAGCTATATATGTCAGCACTCACGAACTTAATCACGCGAAGCAAAAAAACACTAATCAGTCACCTTCTCCCATCCGTGGGAGCTCCATTTCGATCAATCACTTCTTGCAGACCAGGCCGGTGCTGCCTTTCTCGCTGCCGCAGAGCGCATCGGTCGGCTCCTCAAGGACGTCCAGTGACCCGGCTACGCCGTTGTCGCCGGTGAAACGCGCCACCTCGCAGTCCGTGGCGAAGATGTCGGACGCCTGGTACCTGGCGGCGCCGCCCATGACGGGGATCTTGGCGCCCACGTCGACGCCGGCGCTGACGTAGTCCGGCCTGTATGTCTGTCCCAGCACGCCGTGCACGTCGGCGCTGATGGCGTAGAACTTGAACGCCACGTTGAGGTGGGCCAGGCTGTCGTCGGCGGTGAGGCCGTACCCGTGGATCCTCGAGTCCTCCTCGGTGACGGGCACCGCGTTGGCGACGAGCCGGAACCGCCCGTCGAGGCGCACCACCAATCCGTTGGCCGCGCCGGTGCGGAACACGGTCAGCGCGGGAGCGGAGGCCGGGCTCCAGCTCGCGCCTTCCGCGGCGTCCAGCTCGACGGGCGCGCCGTCGAAGGTGATGGCGAGGCGGTCGACGGCGGCGTCCCAGGTCACCGTCCTCTTGACGCCGAGGTAGAGGCGGTGGCCGCCGAAGCGGATGCCCAGCGCCTGCACCCAGGTGAAGTCCCGCGCGGACTTGCGGTTGCGCTTGCCGATGAAGTGCGCGTTGATGTGCAGGTTGGCGTCAGAGAGCAGGCAGAAGTCGGCGTCCCGGCGGCCGTGGAACAGGAACTTGTTGCCGTCGCCGCCGACGAAGCGCGGGTCCTGGCACCCCGTCCCGGTCAGGTCGCACACTGCCCAAATTCACGCACGCGCCAAACGCTCAGACCGATCAATTGCACACAAAAATTAGTACAAAGCAAATGCAAATGCACGAATCCGTAGTTTGTGTTGACAGTTCTTACGGCAGATGAGCTTGCAGGAGGGGCAGTGAACGTAGCAGGTGTCGGGGCAGCGGCTGGGGCACTTGTCCGCGTAGAAGGAGCAAGTGGGATCCGTTCCTTGCTGGCCATTGGTGTTGTTGTAGCAGCTCACATAAGTTGGGCCCTCGCCGGGGTACATGTGGACGGGGATCACGTTGGGGTCAGACAGGATGGGGTTGTCCGGCGGGTTAGGGTCCATCGGCAGCTGGGCACCCATCGCCGCAACGCAGGCGAGCAGCGCCACCGCGAACGGCAGCACAGACGCCATCTCGATTTGGTCGCCGGCGAGAGCTGGAGAAGATGACAGGTAAAGGTGGAAGCGCTGGTGTGAGTGACACGGTGTGCACGTACACGCCTTCTTATCGCCGGAGCTAGGGGGTGCACTTAGCCTCTGACTAAACGAGTGTCGTTGGAACCAAGCATGGCTTTTCACGGATCAAGTCTCAGCAAGTCAACTGCTCCCTCTCTGCGCTCCTCCACCACATGAAACGATTCCATGCGTGCCATGCCGGGGAGCACAGGTGAGTCGCTGTGAGTCAGAAGACGAAATGGCCGATAAAATCTGGGTGCCACATCTTGTTCTTGATGTTGGTGCGGAGTAACATCTTCTCCACGTTATTGCGACAGAATCTATATGGTCAGCACCTGCCCAGATGTTCCTCATCCATCAGCTCTGGAAAACAAGTTTGTTCCAGATACAAGGAAAGCAAGGAAAGAGAGCACGAAAACAGACCAGCGAATCTAAGAGCTAAAAATGTTCAATAAAATTCATGCAAACTACTGGTTCAACAACTGATCGAGTAGCCTTGGAAATAAGATGACAAGAGTTCAAAGTCCATTCAACAAGGAAACGATTAAGGAACTGAACCATCGAGACGGAACTCACACATCCAGGTATACATCTAAAATCCGAAGAACCTTTAGAGTGGGACCACCAGACATGAGTACGGCACAATCTTTAGATGGAGGAGTAGGGCACAATTCTAGAGGGACATGTTGTTCACATATTATAGCTCTACCAGTTGCTATCTTGCTTCAGGAAGTTGCACAAAGAAAGCTCACAAGTTGTCCGTAACATATGGATCAACGTAGTTGTACAGCTGTGGACTACCTTTGGAGTTTGCATATCACACACAACGCGCATTGTAAATCCAATAAACCCCTGGTGAAGTGTTAATACACGCCTGTTGCAAGCTCATCCTCCAATCCAAACAGGCGTTGGCACAAGAGTGAGGGAAAACGAGTGCAATATTTAAGCCACAAAGAACAAAATGAATATTTTCAAGGTGCAAGTCCATCGACCTCCGTATTTTTAATAATGAAAAATCGATGCAATATATGGACAAGCAAATCCACTGGTTAGCAAAATAGCCCAATAAAATGGCGTGTTTCGAGGTATATTTTAATAAGTGCGTGACATTGCCATTTACTGTGAGCAACATCATTTCACATGTCAGAAAACTATGATACTAACCTACCATAAGAACCACCTCTTCCTAGCTGGAGGTTCTGTCCCTTCCTCTTTAGAACTTTGGTTCTCTCTTTTTGCCATGCCATGGTTCAATGCTTCTAGCCTTTTCCTGCAAAGATGAGATTGTAAAGTAGAATTAAAAACACGAGCTCACGATGATGGATAGAAGAAATAATTTTGATTGCTGCCATATAAGCAGATATATTCGAATGAAGCACTGGAGCACTTCCGTAACAAGAATATTATTAACTTGTACCTCAAACACCCACAGTAGGATTAGGTCTACAGACTACAGTATGCTAGGTCAGAGAATGACATGCAGCTAACAAGATAGAAAAAAAAATCAATAGAATTGAATTAGGTTATATAGATTAATAAATAAAACAGTGCTGCAAATAGAAAATGATGAAAGTAGAGGGAAGTGCGTTCATAATAATTTTCACTGGAAGGAAGTGCGTTCATAACAATTTTCACTGGATCTAAGCTATTAAGTATCTTCGTATACTTTGTTTCACTTGCTCGGCCATTTATGATTGCAGTGTATAGCTGCTCAGAGTAAGTTCTCTTCAGATGTTTGACTTTGCAACTTGTATCCATCATCTGGATCCAATTAAGAAACCCCTGACTAGGTGAATTATGCGATGCCATTAATCAGAAGATTCAGAACAGAGATAAGAACCAATGGCACACTATGTTATCATAGTTCATTTTTTCAAGATGATCCTTTTAAATGTTACTAGCAGACTGCCCGTGCTTTGCCACGGATCCTGATAAACATGGTAACAAAAAATTTAATTTATTGTATTTGCGCATCCCAATGGCACACTATGTTATCATAGTTCATTTTTTCAAGATAATCCTTTTAAGTGTTATACAGTATATACAGTAACAGAAATCGCATGATCGGTACAGAGTAAAAATAAAATACCGTGTATCTCCGAGCTGTCCATGCAAACTCCATCTTTGGCGAAATCCTTCCATACCCTCAAGTCCACTAGCAAGAATCATGCGCCTACAAAGAAGTATAAAATCACATAAGCATAATTAAAGGAAATTGTGTGAATGAATAAATAGAAAAGTCACTGTGGTGCTTTCCTCCTTTTACTCCACAGTAACAAGTATATCACCAATACATAAATGTTAATCCAAGCAAAAGACTGTAAACATTCGGTACGCCCAGCATTTCAAAATAAAGGGACTGAAAGGTTGGTTATGTTATATTAACAAATCAGGTTTACGAGCAGATCTGATTATCACTCTTTCTTGCCCTCTTTTCAGGTCATTTCACTTCACATACTTGGCCAAAATGTGTCTTGAGGAGGTCTGCTACATCGCAAAAATATCATCAGGAGGTAGTGTTACATAAGCATTCATTGAGGACGTCCGGTGTTATTATTGACTCTGGAACATCAGAGTAGGTACGAGTTGCATAATGTCTGTATGAAGTTCTAGAAAACCCTGCCTATCGTATGCCAAGCAGGAACCAAGCTGCAGCCTCAGATTTCACACTATTCCTACAGCACCAGAGGGAGCCTAAATAGTTTGGTAAATAATAAGGCTTAGCAATCTTGTACTGAAGTGCACAAAAGCCTAGTTTACATTGACCACTTCTTCAACACTATTACTTTCACCATTCTCCCAGCTTTATGAGGTTATAAGAAAACTTGGCATATAAGTATGCAGAAGACCGATGCATTTTGGCAGCCACTGATAGCAGTTATGATGAGTTATTTGTTAACAGCCTCAAGGCTTAGGTGGGTTGAGCACACTAGCCTCTTCTTACTACCATGCGAATGCTAATTTGGTATGAGAAGTTGTCATATTCCCAGCACGTTTGCTTCTATTTTTTTCTTCACAAACAGCATAATTCACTCTCTTTCTTGCTGCATAAGTGTTTGCTTATGCGGGGCTCCTATCATATTAAAACATGCTATAGTGCCATTTGGGTAAAATGGTTATGATAATTGTCAAAGTACGATGAATGCATTTAGTTGGGTGCAAGCATCAAACAGATTAATCACAGACTCACAGTTAACAGACAATTTTTCTAACTAGATGGCATCTAACTGCTTAGAGAAAACATCCATAGGAAAAGATGGAGCTAGTTAAGAAAATCAATCAAGATCGAAGGTTGGGTTAAATTATTTGGGAGAGCAAGCATCAAATGGATTAATCATGGTTAACAGGCAAACTTCTAACTAGATTACATCTAACTGCTTAGAGAAAACGTCCATAGGAAGAGCAGTTCATATGCGTTGGAGCTTACTAAAGTAAATCAATCAAGATCAAAGGGGGTATGAAATTACTTGGGGGGTGCAAGCATCGCACGGATTAATCACAATTAACGGACAAAACTTCTAAGATGAAATCTAACTGCTTGAAGAAAACGTCCATAGGAAGAGAAATCCATATGGTATAGCATTTAGCAAAGAAAATCGATGAAGATAGAAGGTTGGATTAACATTCCACCCTTTCAGCTAGGGATAAAGACTCATATGAGGATCAGATGAAGGCAAAGTTTCTGCTATCAATATTCACTTGACGTAGTTCGAGCGGCTTAAAGTTGGATTGCCCAGATCTGTACGGTTGGAAAGAAAACTCCTATGCATGTGCTCCTGCCATTTTTCTCACTCATCATCTAGTTCACTAGTTCAGATCAGAAAATACCCCCAAAGAACAGAGCCCTTTGATGTAAAGGCATTCCTTGTCAAGTAGATTACTCTACCATAGTTGTTAAATGTCTGACAGGGAAATAAATAAACCTTAGAGTTTTATGTCAGTACCATTTATTGAGCTGATAATCACATGATGATGTATGACAGTATATAGACCAATGGTAGTAGCTACAGACTACCTTTCTAGCAGTGTGAGCTCTGATTGGAGTTGGGAAGCTCTCTCCTTTGCTGCTTCCAGGGGCATTGAACAACCAAGTTTATATTCACTATCTTGCATCCGCTGTCTTATTTCCTTGTCCTGTAATTAAAAAATACATTGCTTTAATTATTGAAATAACAGAAATAAAATCAGATTACATATTCAAATATTTAAATGATTCTAACAGAACTAACCCTTTTCTCAGCACATTGTCGATATAGCACAATTTCATCTTGGCAAAATGGTTCAATATCATTGATTTGTAAGCCTGGAGCATATAAAACGACTATTGCATAAGAACACCACATAAATGCATCTGCATAACAACAAAGATGATATCTATGTCAGAGGAACCGGTTACTCACACAAGAAAAGATTCCTGAGAATACCATCACAAAGCTCAACACCTTCAAGGACATGTGATGCAATCTCTTTTGGAATGACAGGAGATGGTGGCCCACGCATGAGATCATCACCAACAAGGATAGTCTCCTCCATCGTTTCTTGCTTATCGACTTTTAAAGGGAACAGTCATTGCAAATTGACACCATCAGCACAAGAAGAAGTCAAGAAGCTATACTAGCCGGACACCGTTGTTGAGTGAATGGATTCAGCCATGCTGTGTGGTATACTGAAGGCTATGACCGTTCCCAGTTTCCCCCAACTTATTTATAATTTATAGCATATATATACTTCTTGTATGTATCGAATGTGTGGATGTAAACCCTGACTACCCAGGTTCAAGTTCTCTTCGGTGTGAACTTGAATGCCTATTTCTTCTTAATTAAAAGTCACCTGGTTCCTAGGTTGGTCGAGAATTTTTTAGAAGTATTCTTCTTTTATAGTCAGCAAAAAGAGCTGTCTTTTATCATCCATAGCAGTAACACTGGAAGTTGTTCAGTTATGAGAACATGAAACATATTTCGTTTAACGTGCTGCAGTACGACGTGCACATTGTTCCACCTTTATTATCCTTGTGCAATGAACATTTACCACAGCGCAAGTGCAACCACAATCCTGGATTCGTTCGAATTGCAGCTGCTGCCTCAAACATGAAGCTAGCTCACGGCCTTGCTACTACAAGGGCTACCAATCAACGATACAGTCACTCCCAGCCCTACACTACTCACCTGCAATTCATCCCCTAAAACGCACTACTCAAAAAATTGACACGGATACTCGGTAATTAAGGGGGGTTAAAGGTCAGAGCGCGCGCGTACCATCCATGGTGTCCAAATAAGCTCTCAGACCCCGTCGAACAAGCAACCTGGGGCAGCCAACGCGGACCGATTCCCTGCAGCCAATCAACCATGAGGAAATCGAGTTGTTAGGCTCTCATCAGCCTAGAAGATTCAGATCAAAATGTAGTGTGGACCAACAAATTTAGCATACCAGCTCCGCCGATCCCGCCGCCGCTGGCCGCCGCCGTGAAATGTATCGGAGACGAAGACGGAGCAGGGGAATGGAGGGTTGGAGGAAGAGGGTTTACGCCGGCGGGCTTACATTTCCAGAGAGCACCCAGCCCGGGAAGGGCCCATGAGGAAAAGCACCGGCCCACGAAGGCGAGGCAGCCCAGCAAAGCCCGTCTTCTTTCTTCCGTCGCGCCGCCCGCCGAGCGCTGCCGCCTTCTCCTCTCTCTCTCTTCTTCTTCTTCTTCTTCTTCTTCTTCTTCTTCTTCTTCTTCTTCTTTTTTTTTGAGAAAGAGATAGAGCCGCCTTCTCCTCTCACCCAGCCAAAACGCAGAGAAGGATGAGGCCCATGGCGACTGCAGGGAATGAGCTGGACTATGCGCTTTGGTGCCTTTGGTTAAGTTGTATGGTACAGTTGTCCAAACGCCGTTCCGCTGAAGTAGAGCCTTTTTTGTTTTGCTTCGAGTTTTGCTGTGTACTGGAATTCCTGGATGGAATCGGGGCGGTGTCGACTCCAAACTGCCCTTTTTGTCAGACAACGGAAGAGACCATCGACCATCTCTTCGTTGAGTGCCCTGCTATCCAAAGTTTCTGGTCAGCAGTTCTTCCTGATGCCCACGTCGGGACGGTTGACGATATATTTTCTACTCTAAGCTCAGCCTTCCCGAGTTGGTATCCCGAACTGAAGAACACGATGCTCCTTGCCCTGTTATGGACTGCCTGAAAGCGTCGAAACGGGAGGATTTGGGACGACATTACGCTGCAGGTGCCTGTGAGTGTCACTCTGCTGCACGAACACATTAGTTTGTGGACTGTGCGAGCTCGCCCCACAGCTCACCCTCATGTCCTAGAAGACTGGTGCTCCGCCCTTGTTGATGTAATCGGATAGTAGTGTGTTACGCTTCTATGCGCCCCCCCCCCCCCCCCTCCCGAGATGACTGGTGCTCCGCCCTTGTTGATGTAATCAGATAGTAATGTGTTACGCTTCTATGCCGCCCCCCCCCCCCCCCCCCCCCCCCCCCCCAAAAAAAAAAAGAAGAACTTCTGAATCTGAATCCAAACTGGTGCTCTGCGCAGCACTCGTATTGTAACAAAACAGAGTTTTGTTTTCAATGAGAAAAATTCAGGTGGGGATTTCCCCCACCGTAGTTTCCACAAAAAAAAAATCTGGATCGTTAAGATTGGCCAATAGTCTTGGTGCTGTAACTAGTTGCGTTAATTAATCCATGTGGTATGCTAAAAAAAAAAATCCATGTGGCCATTAGAAACTTGATCGCCTTGATTCGTTTGTGATTATTTAAACTGTTCTACGTAGTTACGAGCTTCCTGGCACAAATCCTGTATAAATATGAATGTAACGTGTTACCCAGGCCCTGGCCAATAATTTGACCCCAAGGTGTATCAGCGGCATTTTTGAATTGAGTAGATCTTGATTGTTTTGTAAACATGGTGCGGATTCTCGTTTCAGTGTCCCTAAAGTCGCCTTGAAATGTCGCCGACGCCACTGTCTCTATTAAGGGCCTGTTTGAATCCACCCAGATTTTAAGAATCCAGATTTTAAAAGCTATAGGGGATCCAAACAGGACAGATTATACACCAGATTCTAGAATCTAGATTATGAGATTTTAAGAATTCCATAATCTACTCTAACCCAGCTTTTAGGTAATTTTATTTGTCAAAATACCCACTACCCTTGAATGTTTTTGGATAATTACACTTTGTGTCACTATTTTACCTTAATATAGAAAGGACATGCTAGTCATTAACTACCTCAAAAACTGGTTTCTAGATTTTAAGAATCCGGGATCCAAACACCTTCACCTAAATTTTTTTAGTAGCCAGAAAATAGAAACTATACCTAGAATCTAGATTCTTACACCACCTAAGAAATTTCTCCATCCGTTGGCAAAATTGTTTGTTATTCGAGAACATTTACTTCCTCAGTAGAGAGCGGCATCCAACATGTCATATATATTCTCTAAGCTCATACTCCACTGTTCTATTCTATTATCTGTCCTTCCGAAATCCAGCCCAGAAAATGCTTGTTGCTGCTGTTGTTGAACTGGTTATAATGAATTTTCACACTTATGGATTCCTCCTGCAGGGCAAGTTCGGAGTCCAACTCCTGAGACATCAGCTCTTTTGTGTTATGTGGTGCAATCTGGACAGAAATCTGTGCGAGGTGGCCCTCTGCACGCCAGTAGGTGGTCCTCTTTTTTTTTAGAAAATGGAAATAGTATCCTGCCTCTGCGTTGCCGCACGCAGCATCTTTCTTATTACAAACTTCAGCAACATAGCTGGTGATATGAAAGGGAAATTAAATAAAAATTATAAGGAGCGAAGTCTATTATTGAATTTCCACCCATGGGAAGCGAAGATCTCCATAGCGACGGTCTCCAATGATTGACTGACCATGCGCATTCACCTGTAAGCAGAAGCAGCTAAATAGGGGGCGTCAGCATAAACCTTTTTTTTTCTTTCCAAAGTTCCAGCAGTTCATGCTTCACTACTGAATCTGCATATGCAAGTCCATCGTGTCCCTGCAACAACGCAAGTTGTAATCACCGGGCGACGTGGGCTGTGGGCATCGCCCATCATGAGAGCCGACAGGTAGGTGGAGCGATGTCCTACGCCATCCTTGGATCCTGGGATACGAAGATCCAATAGTACCCCACTTCAGCAATTGTAGCACTCAAACTCCGCCAATGCCCATCGTTTGCTTCTGATAACTCCGTTTGGCATGAACACATGTCGTTCTCGAGTGCCTAGTCCATTCCAGTAAAGTTGACCTGCCAATATCTTTGTGCATTACGATCAGAACGTTGGACGACGATATCGCGGAGCCGGGGCACCACGGTGCGTAACGCGCACGGTCCCCGTGTGCTATACCGCTGCGATTCGGCCGCACGGCGCACGGCTGCTGCCAATTGACACCAGCAGACAGAGTGATGGCCGGCGGCGTTGTACCTCGAGCCATCAACACATCCGCACAACGTACGTCTCTCTTTTTCGTCTCGATCGCGTCCTTCCGGCGTAATGGCCGGCAAGACCGGCGCGGTGCTGTCCGGCCGTGGCTCTTAACCCTCAACGCTCACATAACACCACGTAAAAAGCAGAGTTTGACGAGAGCTGGTGGCATGGCTCTCACTCTCAATGTTGCGATGTGCAGCGGCGCGTACCTACAGTCCTATGCACGCGGTCACCGGCCTACACGAGAAAAAGCGAGTGAAGAAGAATACGGACCTGTGCCGTGTTGGTAAGGTTAGGCGACGAAGTGACGCGACCTTGTTGACCTGCGTGGCCCGACACGGTGAGCGGACTGCTAACCGCTACTAACCCGTAGCCGGACGAAATGAGGTGTATACGGATACCTACTATAAGAGCAAGTATTATGGTTTAGCCGGCGAGCGGGCGCCGTGCAACCGAGCTGCAGATCCTTGATGGTGTGTGCCGCGGTAAATTAATGTCCTGTGCAAGACGTGGAGGAATCTGAAAGGAGGAACGAGGTGCCAGCTACCAGAAAAACGTTGACGCCCGCTTGTTACTGGCGACTGGTGAAACGCCGGCTCCTCTCTCTCTTATTTTCTCTCTCCTTCTCATTGGTTGACGCCGGCTGAACAGCTCCCATAATACTTGCTCTAACCAGGCGATTGGAAGCGGACGGTCCGTGGCCCTAGCCGCGAAGGGCAAAAGGAACATGGCACGCATACAGGCGCAGTAGCTCAGCATCGAATATCGCCCTGTGGGAACTGTAGTGCGGCAGCTGAAATGTCACGTTGACGCGATGCGCACCCAAAGTGAGCTCGTCGCAGCCTGTATTCGACTAGTACCGCACCTGAAGAGAGAGACGTGAGGCCTTCTTCTTTGCGTCGGACGGCTGTGAATGGTGATAGAAACGCACGGGCACAGTTGGTGGATCGCGCACTATTCACGGTCGTGGGCTTGTCCCGTGCACCGGTCGATCGGCGTGTCATGTGTGAGCGGTGAGGCACCGAGAGGGAGATGGATGGGCCCATCCCGTGCACCGGTCGATCGGCATGTCATGTGTGAGCGGTGAGGCACTCAGATCACCACCACGGCGTCCACGTATGCCCCGCGCATCGCACGTTGCTTATCTCTATCTCCCTGTCAATTTGTTGGTTACCGCTTGTGGGATCCCGCTTGATTCCTCCAGCTCCAGGTGCCCATGGCGTGGCGCGCCGCGCGAGCCGAGCGCTCGGGCTCGGCTTCGGATACCTCTGCGCCGGCACGTGACGGGCGTGGAGGCGAGATGGACGCGCGCACCGCCGGGCCATCGGGTGGAGCGCGCGCATCTTGTCCGCATCCGTCGTCGTCCATCATCCACGCACGCAGGCAGCAGTAGTTCGTTTCCATGCCATGCGCTTTGCGCTTTGCCTTGTCTTGCCGTGTGGCGTCGAACATGAGAAGTTGCCTGCCGGGATTCGCATTGCAGTTCGGAACACGCAGAACAGGGAGCAGATGCTGAGATCACCAGCGGCAGCTCGTGCCTCGTTCCGCGGGCATGCACTTTTCGTAGAAGGGGTTTTCCGGTTTGGACACTGGTGTATACGAGACGCATTCGTTTTTTTTTTTAAGGAAAGTTGCACTCATTTTGGCTGTTCATTATCATTTTCAGAGGCTTATCTTACAAGTTACTCCCTTCATCTTTTAATTGATGACACTCATTAACTCAAATTTGAGCTAACGAACGTCATCAATAAAAAAACAGAGATAGTACAAAGTTCATTTTGTCCCACCAAAGTCCAAACTACCGCCTTT
Source organism: Eragrostis curvula (assembly GCA_007726485.1). Classification (NCBI taxonomy): domain Eukaryota; kingdom Viridiplantae; phylum Streptophyta; class Magnoliopsida; order Poales; family Poaceae; genus Eragrostis; species Eragrostis curvula. The sequence goes on from RWGY01000031.1 coordinate 11,585,089, forward strand.
TTTTTTGTCCAGATGACACAAGAGAGTTGACGAAGTGACAATCTCGGTGGAATGCAATCTCAAGTTCTAGCTTTCAGTAGACAGCCTATTTTCAAATTGGACGCCGAAGGACATCGGGTTAAACGAAACATTAGGCATTGTTTTTTTTTTGTTCGTGGTTCAAATAGATGCCAACTTGGCTGGTTTGTTGGTTACAACGGACTAAAGAAAATCCACGCAAGTGTGGCGACCGAGGTCGTGCACAGTTGAGGTTAGTATAGTACAGTAAGCGTAGTAATTAAGTAGAACAATCTGTCAGATTGCTAATCATATCAAGCGGATCGTGATCATAAACCATGCATGCTCTCGCGCTCTTTTTTTTAGATAAAGGAAGCTTTTTATTTTGAGGTGAAATAATGTTCCGGCCTTTGTATAACGAAGGTACATTTAGCTTTTACATGACCACACCAAGGTGAGCCGATACATATGAGCCTTAAACACCTAAAAAACAAAAAAAAAAAATCTATCATCTAGCTCAAACACCTCCAAAATCCTATGGTGTCATCAGCGTAGTAATTAAGTAGATCAATCTGTCAGATTGCTAATCATATCAAACGGATCGTGATAATAAACCATGCATGCTCTCGCACTCTATGTTTTGAAGTACCTCCGTTGTTCAAACGATGAAACGAGGGCGTTCATTTCCTTTACACCTTCGATATAAACAAACCGAATTGCTTCCTTTAGAGCAGGTAACAGTAGTCTTACCAGCATAGTGTATTCTATAACAGTATGACAGTATTCCACATGGCAACACGACATGCCACAAACTTGCTCTAGGTTGGGATGTAAATTAGTCTCACAAGTCACAGCAGTTAATAGCGGACAAGCGAATCAAACTGCGGATACCAGTTTAAATTCCGATCAAATCGAATCTCGGATAACCAAAGGATTAGAGTTTAGCAGACACCGACTGAATCGAACTAGTGTGTGCGTGGACCGGTACTAGCACAAGCATTTAAGGTACACCGTTGAAACCGGCCCAGTACATGGACCCTCCCGATCTTTATCCCAGCTGCCACGTCCGTAATATCCGTATTTAATTAGTGCATTTACAGTACCCTGTCACGTACCGGTGTGGCGCGGTCAGGTGAGAACACACCTAAACGCGGCAGTTCGTACGTACTACTCGCGTTCGCAACGAAACTGCGTGAATGCTCTCTGTTCCGGACGTGGACCGGCATGCTGGTGGCGAGCGAAGGAAGCCGGCCGGAGCAAGCAGCTTTTCAGCTCAAGCGCAGCACGGCAGCAGGCTGCGGACTGTGAAGCGTCGTCGGATTTCAAATTCTTGCGGAGGGAAAGATCCGGTGGGCTCGTCGTCCCAGTTGCGAACAACAAACATGTGCGCGGCTGTGTCCGTTCGCGTGCGCCCTGCCTCCGTTGACAGTGGCTTTCGAGTCGACGCCCGCGCGTCCCGATGGGCGCGTGATTCCCACGTGGACGGTGCGCGCCCCAGCCTCGTCGCCGGTGCGTGCTGCCTGCCTGCTTTGCCGCGGCGGAACGGAAGCAAGAGCAAGTCGCGTGTCGCGTCGCGGTGGTGCCCGCCCGCGTGCCCCTCAATTGGCCCCTACCGGCCGGCGAGCAGTTCGCAAACCGGACACGAAGCGAGCTGGTGGGCGAAACCGCGCGTACACAAATGAATGCGGTGGTGGGGCGCGGCGCGGCACGGGAGCAAGCAGGCAAGACGCACACGAGGCGCCTGTGAACGCGGGCAAGGGGCGGGGCCAGGTGCGGTGCGGCGCCGGCACGGTAACTCTCTTCCCCTGGTTGGCTTGGCTATATCGCTGCCGTCACGGGGCCACGAGGGCTTCACGAGTTGGCTTGCCAGTGTCCCCGCGGCAGCAGAGCGGCCGATCTCTCTCTCTTTTTAAACCCAGACTCGAGCTACTAGCTCCGACCCAGTAATTAGCGATAAGCACGTAGCGCCGAGGCATGGTGCTGCTGCTGACGCGACCGGCCCACGCAGGTTCGGAGCCGATCAAATCAGCAGACCAGACGTGGCCTTTCTCTGGGAATTGGATGCCCAATTTCTTTCGCACGGATGGTGGAGTGCTGGTTAAATTAACAATGTCTAGTCTAGATAGACAAACACCATCACTACGACTAGCAGCATCTACTTCCTACAAATAGGTTTGAAATTTCCAACAGGAGCTTGACAAAGGAAAAGGCAAAGCAAGTTCTAGCCCATTTTTTTTTTTGACACGCCAACAAAAGGTGAAAGCATCTCTTCCAATTTTTAACGATTGACAATATCACGTCCGGTCCGGGTCCGGGCGGTATGCCGCCGCCTGCTGAGCCACTCGCTTTTCCTTTTCTCTTTGCTTCAGTGCGAGGCGAAAAAGACGAGCCCGTACACACTACCGGGGGACCTGAGAGAGAGACGTCAAGAAAAGAAAAGGGAGCCCAGTAACTCGCAGGTATTAATTAACGCCGCAGTAAGATAAAGAGGCGTAAATCCTTGTGGGGGGTGGTGTGCCGGTGTGTGTGTGGGGGGCTGCGGTGCGGAGCGCGTCCCTTGGCGCACGGTGGCCGTGAATGAGAGAGAGGACACAGCGATACTAGTGCGCCAATGCGTGACAAACTCGAGAGAGAGAGAGAGAGAGAGAGAGAGAGAGAAGCAGTAGGGCACAGCAGCCATCATCTCCTCCTCGTGATGCGCGCCGCGCATTGCTGCCGCTGCCGAGACCTGCCGCTTCCACCCACTTGAACTCATCCTCCCAGGTCCCAGCTCCTCCATCCATCTCCTCCCACCCCACTGCAGCTTCCTCGTCGCCGTTTGGCCAAAAACCCTAGCACCCGTCTCGTCCGCCGCCGCCGCTCTTCTACTGGGTAAGCTTCCCCCTCTCGAACCTCTCTGCTTTCAATAGCAAAACCTTTTTTTCCCCTCCCTTATCTTTGGCTTGAGTGGGTTAACTTGGATTTCGCCAAGATTATCCCGCGTTTTTGGGCGGGTTTTGCTCAGTTGCTTGCGTCGTCTTCGCCCTTTAGGCCCAGGGGTTTACGGATCTTGCATCATCTTGGTAGGAAATGGGGGAAAACCCTGCCGCACCTACCCCATCTGTGCCGTCCCATTTTCTCTTTCCCTTTTTCCCCGTAGAAATTAAAAAAATTGGTTTTGAAGTGGGGAAGCAAACGGACGGGGGTAGTATGGAGCAGGAGGGATCCAAGAACGGTTCAAGTTATTGCTTTGAAGGATGCTAGTATTTTTAAGTTTTTTCCCCCACCAATCTTCTCCTTGGTGTGCTACCTCCAGTTTTTCTGCTTTTTATCTGATCTAATTTACCCTTGCTCTTGTGCAGGACTCCGTGATGCCGGTTCTTGACCCGGGAAAGCTGCTTGTTTGGTCACCAACCTGCAGGCAACCACTGGTCCTAACTTGAAATGCATCAACCGTTGTGCGGCCTCCCACCCAGATGAAGGCGCAGCTCTGGGAGCAGGAGGGCTCGAAGGGGATGGGTTCCTCTGGGTGCTCGGAGATAGTTGAATTGGTGGATGAGCCGAAAGATGTGCGTCCAGGCGGGGTCACTCACCTCAGGGTGAGGGTTAAGCCTGTGGGACAGGAGCATGGCGCGAGGTCGTGCTCGGTGGAGGAAGATGTTGACCAGCTCATTAGATCGATCAACGTCCGCACATCGGCGAGGGCTTCTGGGCAGAATAGCACAGATAGGAGGCTTATTGCTCTTGGAAAGTCGCCGGTGTCGAGCTCGGAGATTGTGGAGTCTGTGAGCCTGAAGCAGGCCCTGAGGAAGATGTGCATCTCCCAGGCATCAGAGATGGCTGCCATGAAGAGGTTATCAAAGCCAGCGGGGGTGCCTAATTCTTCAGATTCCGGGCCGATAAAGAAGCTGTACACTACTGTTGCGGTTCAAACTACCGAGGAGCATGACAAAAAGAATAAGGTTGAGAAAGTACCTGTTTTACTTGAGAAGGCTGCAATTGGTTCAGTGGATAAGTCAGTTGAAACCAATAAGAAGCATAATAAGAGCTCAGCTAAGAAGCAGCTGAGATCAGCTTCTCCGACCACAGCGAAGGTCCATAAAACCAGAATCCAAGATGTGATCAGCAACAAAACATCAGAGGCAGCTGAAGATCCCTCTGTGGGAACAACAGTGACAAAACAGAGAAAGGGAAAATCTGCGAAAGCATCTAGCCCCCGGGCTGTTCCAGTTGGCGGTTCACGGCTGGTAAGGCCACTGTTTCGGAATAAAAACTCAACAAAAAAGAAGGTTAAGCCCGAACCAGCTGCTGTGGTGGCATCTAATAAGCATTGCGATGTAAAAGGTTCTAATTCTCACACAAAGCAGCATGAGGCCCTTCAGGATGAACCCAGAACCCCAGCACCAATTAACAAGAAGGCAGCTGTCAACTCCTCTGGCATTGAAGGAACTGATTTTGGCTCCAAAGGGTCAAAGTATGGTGAGCTGTCAAGATCAAGGGAAAAGGGCGAATGCTCGCAAAGCTCGAAGAGCAGCATCGGTGATTATAGTACCAGTACGAGCATCAGTGAAGATAGTTATGGAAGTTTCAGTGCTAATGGAAGTAAGCCTCACATGTCAAAAGATGTGAGATGGGGAGCCATAAGGCGCATGGCTGTACAACAAGGGAGCCTGGGATTGAAGAACTTCAAGCTTCTCAAGCAACTTGGTTGTGGGGATATTGGTACTGTTTATCTGGCCGAGCTGGTGGGTTCAGACTGCATGTTTGCATTGAAGGTTATGGACATTGAGTACCTTGTAAGCAGAAAGAAGATGCTCAGAGCCCAAACTGAGAGGGAGATACTGCAAATGCTTGACCACCCATTCCTTCCAACCCTGTATTCTCATTTCACGACAGATAATCTATCTTGCCTGGTAATGGAGTTTTGCCCAGGTGGCGACCTCCATGTTTTGAGGCAGAAACAGCCAACCAGAACCTTTTCAGAAGCAGCTGCGAGGTATGTTGTATATGTGTTGTTTTCATATAATATTGCACTTGAATTTGCCATGATTGAGCTGCTTTATATGGACCTAAAGCTGATGCTTGTATAATCTTATTGCACCTGTTACATAATAGATGGTTTCTATCTAACAGTGGCATACTGACTGTTGTTACTTGAGAAAATTGATTTTTTTTATGATAAGCAATATTACAATCAAGCTTTGTATCTCAAAAGCATTTACATTTTTTATATAGGTTCTATGTCGCTGAAGTCCTCTTAGCGTTGGAGTATCTCCACATGTTGGGGGTCATATATCGTGATCTGAAGCCAGAGAATATACTTGTTCGTGAAGATGGACACATCATGCTCTCTGATTTTGATCTGTCCTTGAGGTGCTCAGTTAGTCCAGTGCTTGTGAGGTCTTCATCCGTAGGTAGAGATGAGCCCAGCAGGCCTTCTGGTCCCTGTGCACAAAGCTGCATTGATCCGCTGTGCATCCAGCCATCCTGGAGCAACTCTTCTTGCTTCACACCGCGACTGGTTTCTTCAACAGCAACAAGGACACGGAAGCCTAGAGCTGACCAGCAGAAACCATCACTTCCACAACTTGTTGTTGAGCCCACTGATGCGAGGTCAAATTCATTTGTTGGAACCCATGAATACCTTGCCCCAGAGATCATTAGAGGAGATGGCCACGGTAGCTCGGTTGATTGGTGGACACTTGGCATCTTCCTTTATGAACTGCTCTATGGCAAGACACCATTCAGGGGACCTGGCAATGAGGAAACACTTTCAAATGTTATCTCGCAGGGTTTGAAGTTCCCTGACAGTCCAGCTGTCAGCTTCCATGCACGAGATTTGATCAGAGGGTTGCTTGTGAAGGAGCCAGAGTATCGGCTTGGCTCGTCAAGAGGAGCCGCTGAGATCAAGCGGCATCCCTTCTTTGAGGGCCTGAACTGGGCCTTGATCCGGTGGACTGCACCGCCAGAGACCCCGAAGACGTTTGACGCCACATCTCTTACAATGGCTCGCAAGAAAAAGGAAGGCAAATGTCTGGAGTTCCGGCTGAATGGGGATGATATTGAGTTCGAGCTCTTTTAGTGGTAGCAGTAGTAGTGTTACTGTTGTAGTACCAAATATATAATGCATAGCATGGTAAGCTAGCTAGGTGTAGCTTCTCTTCCCTGCAGTTTTTCCGTTGAGTACGAACTGCCCGTTGTCATTCGCCGATGTTGGGAAGTAAAACTAAAGTCGGTTGTTAAGCCTGTAACTTTATTCCTTGTTAATACCATCAAATATCAGATGAGCACGGGTTGGAAACTCATGCATTTGCGAGAGGCGACTGGTAGAATCAGAATGTGTTGCCATATGCGACAGTTTGTGCCTTGCTAATGCTGGAAGGGTAAGGGATGTAAATGTATTCAATGTTGATAATGGCAAAGTTACAAGCACGGATTCTGCAGTAAAGTGCATTTTTCATTCATCGACAGTACAATTACGGGCTTGAAGATGGGCGTGCTAGTTCTGGACTTTGTGGTCATCATGTGCCACTGCATCAGTGAATGCCTTGATGGCAACGTTCTCCTGTTGTGAGTACAGTGCCACATTGCTGTAATACTGTTGCTGCAATAACTCTGAAGTTTATTTGGCATACAAAAGTTACGCACAAAGCCCTTTCTTATGTTGTGACCCCCCAGGGTCGAAATTGCGGCTAAACTTACACAATATATGTCTTCAGTAATTTCCTGCTACGCTTCCGCTTTGGACCCGAGGCGTCAGCCATGAGACTCAAAGCGTTAACAATTTCCTCATCTTCGTTGTTCCATAGTATTCTAGATTTATCAGGATTTTCTAGGAGAAGCTTTGCCACGAGGAATCCAGCAATAGACCAGGTCTGGAAGAGGCGAGACTGTTTCCCGATGAACCGTGCTCGCTTGGTGTCGTAGTATTCGGGCCACTTGTCTGTGGCGATACGTCTCTCGGCCACCTCCACAGCTCTTTCAGCGATCTCGGGCCTGTTCATCTTGATACATGCCACCGTGAGCTGCAAATCATAGCACCAAGGTCCATTGGTTAAGCAACAGCAGGCAACAGGTACCAAAACATTTTGAGACATTGAGCTAGACAGAACACTGCATACCGGTACTACAAAATCATTATTTACATGGATATATATAAAAATAAACTAGAAATGCAGTTACAAACCTGCCACAACAATGTTGGCCAGGAACCTCCATTATGGTAAGACCAAGGTCTGCATCAAGAGAAATAAAAATTTGAGATTTATGCAAACAATCTGCAAACTCATAAGTAGATGACAACCATGCGGTCAGATATATCTGAAGCTATCACTCACGTGTTTTTAGGGTCGCTTCCAGTTATAAATTTCCACTCTTGATCCTCAAGGGCAGGATAACATATCTTCATTGGCATCTCCGCCACCAAATCTGACCATTTTGCTTCAATTAGGTCCAAAATAGCATGAGACTGCTGGGTGGTTGCTAAACTACTTACAATCGACCACAAGTTTCCTAGAGAAAAGAAGCGGAAATCCATGTGAGCTGGCTGCAGGTTTCCAATGAAGTAACCTCCTTTAGGAGGAATCCATTCCACTAACCAGGAAGGAATCTGATCAGGATATATGTTAAACTTGTTCACAGCATCATAAGAATATTCCTCTGTTTTGTATCGATAAATCTCATTTAGCTTTCTTTTTTCAAGCCAATAATATTCTCTGATATGAAAAGACAGTGCAATAAGCCTGTTATTCAGAGCACGGATAAGGTCAGCTGATCCATCTTCAGGGGTAAGCATCTCACGTGCACACAAGAGAGCTGAATAGAACAGTGCCTACAGCATAAATGAAAATATGTAAAATCAAATATGAACACCATAAAGAAGCCACAACTTATCCACAAGGACAAAATCAAGATTGATGTTTTAATTGACCTAACGGGTTCCAGAAAAGACTCTGATTGATATATAAGATGAAGCAACATCAAAACAGAAGTTTAAGGGATCCCAATAAACAATTTACTAATTTAACATAAAGATAAGAGTGCAAATGTATTTAGCACATGCAATCTGAAAAAAAATACAGTTTGCTATACTGTGTACCTAATGCTTTAAAGTATGCAGTTGCTTTCACATTCATTATCCGATCTGGGGCTGATCACAGAGCACAGCAAAATGCCAAAATGAGAACGATGCAGAGGAACCTGCCCACTGCAAGCTACAATCCTATGAAAAGATTTCACATTCATGCCACAATATGCAAACTAGTAAGAGTTCATGATGCATTTTGCACCACCAAACTTATAATTTCGGTTTGCTGTGCTGTGTTTCAAATGTTTATGCAGTTACCTGAATTTCCAATGGGTGTCCATGGATTCCCATTCGGCGATCTATCATGCATGAGCCATCAGTTACCAGCAATGTGGGGAACATGTCAAACCCATCAGCTAAACAAAGCTTCAAGATCATTTTTATTCCCGTCTGAACATCAATTCTCTCCTGAACTGACAGATCTCCTGAACATTTTCCATATGCTCTCAACAAAATGATCCACCATAAACCTGAAGCCGATGTTCAAGTCTAACCTTTCATATAATAAATAAAAACAAGAGAAAAAGAAGGGCCATATCAAAGGTAGCTCTACCAGAATCAACTGGAGCCACGCGGCCTATTGCAGCCTCCCCAAAATCAGGATCCAAGACTTCTTCAATTGCATCATCATCGCCATCAAGTGGAATGACACGTACCTTGAAGCTAGCTGGCATCAATCCTTGACCTGGACTATGGCAATCCATTGTTTTTTCCCAGCTCTGCAGATCATCGTCAACAGGGTTTCCAGATCAGATGCTTTATACATAATGGGCAAAATATCATAATTGTTTCAACCAAAATGAACAAATAAAAAAGAATTCACAGATAATCTGTTTAAGTGGATACTGATTTCAGCATGAATCGTTCGGTAATTTATTTCATCTCAAATGACACCAGGATGAGCATAAGAAGGAAGACTATAAAACCTGGTACATAATATTAATGTTTATGCAAGGCGGCAGCATTAGGCAACAGCCTTTCAGCCTAGATCAAGCTGATACACTGCCAGGTTCAAACTCCAGGCGTGCCGTTATGTAGTCATTAGATTCATGATCCTTGACAAGTGGCCCAACATAGATAAAACATTCTGATAGACAACATAATATTCTATTGATGAAGAATTATATAAATTGGTAACTCTACGATTGCAAATGGAAGGGGATTTTTTCAAGAAGGTAAGAACAAACACTGCAATTTGTACCTGATTCTTTACTCTTTTTTTTCTTTCAGAAAAGGGACAGGAGCGCAGCCATTGAGTATAGAAGAGAGAGCTTTGGAAACCTGATTCTTTGAGATGTTGACGTATGAAGTTCCTACTAAGTTATAGAAAGAGTGACATGTGGACCATGTATGTTTTTTTATAACGCTTTAAGACATATTTCAACAAGTAATTATTCTGCGGTGGTGTATTACGGTGAAATGAATATGCGGAATTATTAGACGATACAGCTTCACTTGGTTCACATAGGGGAAAAACCAATCAACAAATCACATCAAACACATTCTTTGGAATGTCGTGTATAGGGCTGTGTACGTAACACCATGTTAGGCTCACTTCTTACACATCGTACAGCAAATTCACAAAGCTTTGATGCAATATATACTGCGTGTCTCATCTTAGGATCGATCATCAATTTCCCACACATTGACATCCGGCAGGCAGTACGAACAGAAAACGGGACAGAGAGGACTGCAATCCGAAACCATACCTGGAGCTGCAGCGTGTGCAGGATGAAGTTGCGGACGATGTCGTACTCCCCCTTGAGCAGGAACGCGACGCCCGAGGGCACGAAGTCCCTGATGAACACCTGGTCGTAGTTGAGCGGGGTGGGGTCGTCGGGGTCGCACGCCGCGATCGTGCCCACGGGGCTGCCGCAGTACCGCACCACCGACTCCCGGAGCAGGTCCCACGCCTCGTCCTCCACCGAGGCGGTCGTGGCGCCGCGCTTCCTCTGCGGCGACGCGTGAGCGTGTGGGTGTGGCCTGGCGGCGCCGTTGACGCTCCTCGAGCCCGCATCGCCGGTCTCGAGGCCGGGGTCGTGGTGGTGATGGTGCGCCCGTGGGTCGGGCGACGCGTTGGGGCGCCTGTGCGGGGCGCGGCCTCGCCCGATGATCCCGCCGTTCCTCGCGCGTGCTGTTACCGCCACCGGGAAAGCGGGCGGCGGGAACGCCGCGTCGCCGGTGGGCCGCGGGGAGCACGCGAGAGGAAGCGGTGCAGCCACCCGCGCGATCCCCATGGGCATCCGCTTGTTCGCTTGTCAGGAAAGGCTAATTCAGTGAGGTGACGGGCCGGGCGGGAGAGGGAGGCGTCCGTCCGTGCGCGCGAGCGCGCGTGTCGGGCGAGGAGCTGCTGGCTGGGACCACGAGGGCAAACGACGGACGGCGTGGCGCGGGGCACGTGAGACGGCAGGATCGGAGCTGCGCTGGCAGGAGTGGAGTGGGCGCTGGCGCGCGGAGGAGGGCGACGGAGGGATCGGGCCGACTCGACGCTTCTCCCGCCGACTCCACGCCATGCTTCGTCCGATGTACTGCTGTCGCTTTTGTTCGTTTTGTCATCAACTCGAGTTGCGCATTATACGTTGCGTGATAAACTGATAATCCTGCTGCTCGAGCACGGAAGATGCATCAGGTCGCTTTTTTTGGCGGCAAGTGCATCGAAGATTCTTCTGCAATGCATGCTTACATTCCAGGTGGCTGAAGGAATAGCAAAGCAGATCCTCAGCTTTGGGACTTATCAAGCTATCGTGCCATGAACCGAACGACAACAGAAACCCGCTCCATCACAGATGCAAGAAAAGTAACAAACATCACAACATCACTCAGCGGCAAGAGAACATCGTACATCATCCATCAATGTGCTCACTTTGCGCATCGAGTTCCCAGGCATGTTCACACCTCCAACGAATTTGCACTTCAAAAGATGTGCAGAGTGTAAATCAGAAATCCTAATTTAAAGTCTAGAACGCTTTGTCCGCCTAAGTTAGAGCCTATGTCAATTAGTAACAAACTAATTCCTCACGACTGCTAAGCTACACAACAACAGGGTGCAAGTTCTCACTTTCCATTTACATCATTGCATGCTCCAGAGAAACATATTAGCGTACGCCATCGTCATGATCGTTGTCGTTGTCACCTTCATAGTACTCGTCATCACGATGAATCTGCTTGTCTTGGGTATGCTCTGGAAAACACATTGCAAAGTACCGTAGTAAGTACAGCAACAAAGAGCATCTGTCAGAAAACACAAAATAAATAGCAGCACGGCACTCGAATACATCAGAAAATTGCATCATCATGAGATGCATTTGAAAACAAGGAACATAAATTTTGAAAAGAATGAAAAATCGAAGTATTTGAAACTATAAACACGTGAATGGCTGCCTCAGATTAACAAAGAATGGATCACAACTGTTTTATTTTCATAAGAGAGCAGTTGTCATGCCAACGAATCTAAAACACTGCTCCCCACATGATTCATCAACTTGTTTGAATAAGCACTGTAGGGCATGCCGGGAAATATTTTACTTACGATCAACACGTTCATCAGGATCCAGCTCATCTTCATCAATTTCTGGGATATAAAAGTCTGGTGGAACCTGAAAAATGATTTAATATATGACCCCCTCAGAAAAATTATAAATGTCTTCATTGATTTGTGGAAAAGGTAGAGATGCATATTCTAGTGTTCCAATACTGCCTTTTTTTAAACAAGCTAATGCACATAGTAAGAGGATAAAGTCTAACCTCTTGCATCTGAACGCCAGGAGCATGCTGTATGGACCGCAAACTCTCCATGACTTGCACTTTGATTGAACTGAGATAGGTCTTACTATTCAAATTGTCCTACTCCATAAAAAAAGTACGAAATTATATCTCATTTTCAATCCCCAAACAAATGAAGTTCCAGGCTTCTAACAACAGAAAATTGATTAATTTGTCATTAAATAAAGGAGCTCTAATAACACAACCACACTTATATTTCAAATGCTAGAGAAATCACACGAGCATAAGAATAAAGGCAAACAGGAAGAGGTTCTATACCATGTTCAAATTTGGAACTTTCAATGTATAGTCAGGAGCAAAGTATTCACTGTATTCATTGTCTGGAATCTCTGCAAAGAAAATGTCAAAGTATAACTCCACAGCATGGGCAACTATACAAGGAATTATCAGGAAATAATCCCATATGAACAGAAAGAACATGTAGAGCTGTGTGCTTTAAAGTTCAATAGAGGCAGTAGTTGCTTCACTTAAAATCAGAAGGCCAAAGGGGACAGCTAGTAAAAAGTTGAAAGAATAAATAAACGAGATACCGTTTGGGAGTTCCGTGTCTAGAAGGACCCCAGTTTCAACAGCCCAACAGCGTGCTACATTCTCCTTGGTGTATCCACCACCTCCAGTAACCTGCACAACAGAACATGTTGATATTCTATAAAAGGATGGAAAGAAATTGGAAACAAAATCTGGCAATAGTAGCTTTGCTTACCAGAAGGGGGATATTGAATTTCTTGACAAACTTTACACATTCAGCGTGGCCTATTTGGTGAAAACAGGTAAATAAGTATTAAAACAATTAAAGCTTGGCCGAATGAAGCTAGGTGAAAGTCCAAAAGAGCACCAGTAAACCACTGATGAAAGAACGAGGAGCATAGCAGTGAAAAACAGTATGGAGGATTAAGGACACGAGGCTCCCTAAAGCCTAGCAGCTCAGTTACACATATTAAACACGAATAACTAATTAGAAATATAGAGCCTTGACAACTCTACATGTGCATATCATGATTAAGAACAGGTAGAACCTTCAATGGATAGATTGAAGCAGCCTAAACGGTCCCTTGCCAATGAATCAGCTCCACATTGAAGAACAATAGCACCGGGCAGATATGTCTCAACAACTTTCGCAATAACCTGCATGATAAACATCACATAATTTGATACGGGATAACAAAAATGACATGAATAAAAAGAAAGAGGTACAGATGGGTTCACCGTTTTAAAAAGCCGAGTAAAGCTGGTGTCATCAATCCCATCTTTAAGTGGAATGTTGATTGCATAATATTTTCCTTCCCTTTCTCCTATATCCTTGAATTACAATGTGCTAAATTAGAATGAAGAGTACACCAACTAAGAGAGAATTTACAAAATAATACCAAAAGGCTCGTCATTACCATCACGTGCCAAAAACACAATTTGAAGGAAAAAAAATTGCAGGCTCTGGCAACTGTTTCTGAGTTCCAATGTGTTCATGAAAAGAAAGGCACAGATTTTGTGCTCACATTGAACCTTAACCTTTCTGTATTTTTGAAATATGCATTCCTCTACTGTTCTTATAGGGAAACTATATTTAAGGATCTACTTCATCCTGAAACACCCGCAAAAAGAGGAACCACAGCAGATTACTGAGCTATTTGAGGCATAATGATACATGGCACAAACAATAATTTGAAGCTCCAAGTAAATAGCACAATCATGACTAGCAAGAATATCTTTGGTAACTTCGTGGCTTCTTGTTATGGCTCAGACATCAAATATTCTCGATTAACAGCAAATAATAGAGAATGTATGACTTTATTTTTATTACGAAAGCCCTATCAACAATTGTTGCCCATATTCCAGTAGAAAGATCTACAGTTTTAGTGAATAGGAGCCAGAGAAAAAAAAACAATAATGTTGCATATTTACAACTTTTAGAGTCATATAGATGCCAGAGAAAAAACAACAAAAAAGGGGATTTATTGCAATTGTTCACAAGTCACAACAATTGACTGGCTCAAGTGTTATCAAATTTGAATGGTAGTATACAGCCATAGGCTCTCTGATCGTGAATCCAGTTTTAGTGAACAAGAATGAGAAGCACATCAAATTTTAGAGAAAGGGGATTATTCGTAACAAACAGCTGCCTCCACATATTTACGACTTTGGCTCTGAGCCACTTTTAGTGAATAATTATCTTCTGTTTCACACAGCTAAGAGCACACATGTCAACTTTAGTTTATGTACACCATGTTTGGGGCAAGCAGCACTGAACTGTCATATGATTCATATGCAAAAGTTAAAAGAAACCAAAATAAATATATGGGCCTAATTACTACCTGTATGGTACCGAGAAAATGACGACGGGGTAACATGGACAGTTAAATGAACGTAAATACATATATAACTAATGAGGCTTGTTACTCAAAGCTTACCTTAATGTCACCCGTGCCAGGAAAGAACAGATCACCATACTTGTGGAAACTTACAGTCATTACCCTGCAAATATTAAAGGTAAACAGCTAAGACATCTGAAGCCCCTTGATACACTCAGGCATTAGCACACTACATCGTGTCAAAATAAATAAGAGATGGAAAGCATATATTTTTTTTTGTGACTTGATGGAAACTAGATTGGAAAACAGTGAATACAACTAAAAAAACATACACAAATATGTTTTAGTGGACACAAACCTGTCAGTGAAGTAAAAGGCTTCTTCAACTCCATCTCCATGATGGACATCAATGTCAATATAAAGAACCCTGGCATGATACTTGAGAAGCTCCAGAATTCCCAAAACTAGGTCATTAATATAGCAGAAACCCGACGCCCCACACTTTTTTGCATGATGGAGACCACCAGCCCAATTAATGGCAATATCACACATTTTGTGATTTAATCTGCGAGCAGCATCTAAAAAAAGAGAGTAAAGAACAGCTTAGATAATTCAATATAGAAGCAGAGTTCATACAGAAGACTCAGGCACTCAGTAATTTTAGCATTACCTAAAGTTCCTCCAGCATAGATTTGGCAAAACTCAAACAAATTATCAAAGACCGGGCAGTCCTCTCCAAGATTGTCTGAGAACAGAGATTGAAAGAGAAAAAATAATTATATGGGAGCATATTATGAAGGAACCAGATCTGTAAAGTCAGGACACACCAAAAAAGGACGACGCTTGTGCTCAATAGCAACTTCAGTCGGCAAAATATAACATTCTTTTAATTGCAGCATCAGATAGACATGTGAATGTGATGAACGATATAAACTAGACACTTTTCACCAAATCGGTATAACTAACCTTACATTTGTTCTATAGAACAGTGGAAATATCGACAACAATAATACATTCTCTTTCTATCCTTTTAACTGTATACTTGAAAGCTTGAGCACCATGTAAATATAGTAGCTTAGATCAAAGTAACTAGACTGAACAAGTGTATCAGGCAGCATATTACGTGCCATACAATTCGTGATCATATTAAAGTTTGAAACAGTGGTTTGAAGTAGAGAAAAACCCAGGATTCATACATCTAGTTAATTCACTTGCATATAGGTGCTGAGTATCAGGAGTTATCCTGTGCAAGAATTCCACATAATCAGCAGAATGAAACTGGGCCAGCTCCGTTGGATATGCTTTGTGAGGTCTCTGCAAAAGTCATTGGGTACAAAGTAACGGTAAATACTATGCACTTCAAGTCCAGAGAGAGTGAATAAATCAAATTCAATACCGACATATATCTCCATCTTTTTGTGAAGGTCATATGAAAGGACAAGATGATGTGTCATACAAAGGCGATGCGGCTTCATGGGGTGATTTGGCCCAAAGTAGACATTGCCCACATCTCCTGAAATGCCCGTTCACAAAACCGGTAATTAAAGTAAGAAATTACAAACTTTGCACTATACAATGCTTTGCATATCAACAAAACGTGTGGAACTTTCTAACAATGGAGTAATAAAGGGCTTAGAGTGACGGCATCATCGACGTGGACAAAACAATCTTAAAGATGCGGAGAACAAAGACCAACTGACAAAGACACTAACATAGTAAAGAATCTTTGTGTGTAGAACAATATAGTTATGAAAATACAGCTACAGAGACAAATGTAAGATCAGTAACCAGCCGTTTGAAGCTAAAACAACTATAGGTATGCATTGTTAACTAAATGTAGGTTTGTCCGTGCCCTCTTAAACAGTGATTCAGGGAGAGGGAACGGAGCAAGGTTTCAAACCAAATGTGTGATCCAAGAGATGCCTCCGCAAATATGTCATCTGACCTGACATGAAGCATACATCCTAACGCGAACCCATGACAATCCTAGGGCTAGGGTTGAATAACTCAAGTGAATGTGTCAATGGACAAAGTAGCCACAATTCCAAGAGCAAGTCCTAGAAGCTAACGCCACGAGAAATTTCCCCTTTTCCAATCAACAAACTAGCCCAATCCATGTTGGGCACCAGGCCACCACCATGATCAGTTATCGTCTCCCCACTAGAATCAGAGAAAACAAAACAAACTACAACGCTAGTCCCCCAAATCATCTCCGCTTTAGTTGTTCCAATCTTAGCTGCTAGGGTGGAGAGACATCCAAGAGGAGTAAGAGAATCGCGAAGCAGCGGCTACGGCGATAGCTAGGGGAGAGGAGAAGAGGGATGTACCGTCGTAGAAATAGGATATCCTGTCTTTCTCCAGCATCGTCTCCCTCCCAAGCAGTGCCGGCAGCTGCAGGGAGCGGCCGCGGAAAGCGGGCTCGTGTAGAGAAAATGGAGCTTGTTTGGACTGAGCGCAGCGGCTGCGGCGGCGGCGCCGGAGCGGGGCGGTCGTGCTCGTGCGCGAGGGAAGGGGAGAGAGAAGCCGCGTCCCCACGGAAAGATATTGTGTGAACTCTGGATCGACGTGGACGACCACAATCGTGTTAGTACCACGATCAAACGGCTGCGATCGTCCTGCGGGAAGGAATGGGGGGCCCTCTGAAAGGATAACTCGCTTCTTCTGTGGTTGGGCCTGGTGGCGTTCCGCTCCCTGCCCGCTTCACTTCTTCGCCGCCATCACCGGAGCCGGCAGTGAAGCCTCCGGCGAGCGACGGGGGGAGGCAAAGCCGGCGAGATGGATCCTCCACCGTCCGCCCCTCCCCGAACGGTGATCTGCGTGGGTGACGTCCACGGCTTCCTCTCGAAGCTGGAGAGCCTCTGGTCCAACCTCCAGTCCGCGCTCCCCGCCGACGCCTTCGCCACCGCGCTGGTCATCTTCCTCGGCGACTACTGCGACCGCGGCCCGAGCACCCGTGGGGTCCTCGACTTCCTCCTCGCGCTGCCCGCGCGCTACCCATCGCAGCGCCACGTCTTCCTCTGCGGCAACCACGACTTCGCCTTCGCCGCGTTCGTCGGGGCGCTGCCGCCGCCGCCCGACGGATCCCCGTTCTCGGTCACCTGGGACGAGTACCTCCACAACGAGGAGCACGAGGGGTGGTTCCGCGGGCCGGGGCACGAGGGCATGCACGTGCAGGGGAGGAGGTGGGGCGGTGCCATCAATGAGGGGTGGAACCCCAAGAAGGGGCTGCCGTACAAGGGCTCCATCTACGACGCACAGCCCACATTCGAGTCCTACGGCGTCGCCCATGGATCCCCAGGTCAGTTGAGGATTCTCATATCATTTTGGTTTCTCGCTTGCCTGCCGCCCCTCTAGGGTCATCAGTTAATTAATACTGATATTCGTGCTTCAGTTGTCGATCAATGCAATTTGTTCTGGATCCTAACATGCTGCTTAGCTATTGCTCTACTGTTCATTTCTTGTCACAAACATCGAGATTAAGTTTTCCTGTCCAAAATCTGGCCATGATCTCTTGAGGTTACATGTGAAAATACTGAAACCAGAAACGACAGGGAACCTCTTGTTTCCATGTCTGGCAAATAAATGCACAATAAATAAAAATATTATGAGCACAAATTTAAGAGAGTTTTTAAAGGTGCCCATGAGGACAATAAGATACATGAGTTTTTTTATACAAGATAAAACATGCCTTTCCAACGGAGTTTAGTTTTAATAGGTAACACAATAAGGTAGCTGTTTATCCACCAATTATAGAAGGTAATTGTCCAAGTTAAATACCTTTTACCCACCTAAGGTATCAAACGAGAATTCAGTCTCTTGTGCAGATCGTATAACAGTTCGTTGTTGGGAAATACCCCGCCTGAATTTGAACACGCAGCTTCTAATATGGTAGTAGTTCTAAACTATTTGTAGATCTAGCAAAGGCTGTGCCAGAGGATCACAAAAGGTTCCTACATGACCTGGTTTGGATCCATGAGGAGGTAGGTTTTTTTTTTTAATTTTTTTTTTTTTTTTTTTTGCAAATGATGAGTAGGCATGCAAGGTTACTTCTTTGGTGTTTGATGCCATGGTTGTAATGTATGACAGGAAAATGTGCCTATCGATACTGATGAAGGACAGACTGTTTGCAAGCTAATTGCAGTTCATGCTGGCCTGGGGAGATCCACGGATTTGAACGAGCAGCTGAGGGTTCTGAGAACGAGAGACTCTAGGGTGCCAAAGGTTCAAATGCTACATGGGAGGCAAGACGTTTGGGACATACCAAAGGTAAGCCAATATGTAACCCCATTTCATTCTATATTAGAAACAAATATTTTAGACCTTAGGTTTTGAACAACATGATGATTCGGCAACCTAACACCATGTAGTTGCTACATGTTTGCAAATATACATATCTTTCGGTGGACTGACGGGCAATCTTTCTCTAGTCTGGAGAACTGACTAACACATTTTCCACAATATATTTTGCAAATGCTTTACGCTGTGGCATGCATTTTCAACTAACAATTGTATTCTTCACTAAGAATGCACTTCACATAATTTGCGCTTCTGCAGTATTCAAGGTCCTGTAATATAAAGGCGTTTTACATCATTGCTCTCTATGCTAGTTCATGCAATTGAGCTGACATTACATCCATTTTAGTAATTCTGCTGGCACAAAACCCTATCTTAGTAATGAAGTTTAGTTGGCGCTTATTCATGTATTGCTGATCTTGGTGGCGCCTGCTATAGTTTTAGCCCAGAGTACTTCATTGTTCTGATTTTCCACTCCTCTAAACTGATCATATTATTATGTGCATTTCCCCCCTCTAATCATATCCGGTATCTGGACAAGTTAGCCTGGCCCCGTACACGCGCGTACGTTTTCTTGCTGATGACTGAAGGTGCTGGAAATAAGTGAAATTTTATGACTATATCTGTGAGCACCATCTTTACAAGTTGTGCTCTAGACACTACCCGGGTTTCTTGTCCTTTTGACCTACCACAGTATAAGTCAGTTGTTCCTCTTTGGTAAAACGTAGGATAACTCAATGTAAAAGTCAGAGGAGCTTCCATTTGAAATGCAGGCCAGTAAGTCATCAAATATACAGTCAACAAAATATTCAACTGTATTGCTCTGGTTGTCATGCCGTTTTGCAGTACCACCTGTATCCATGTGTAGAAGGTTTCAGAAATCAAATTGGTTCCCTAATAGATTGATCTTCTGGAAATTTTGTATGGCGAGTTTCTTGGTCGCGTTGTAGTTGTTTTGCAGGAAAATTCACTGCAAATACAGCTAGGCCCAGAATTGCACTGGGTTAACTGAACTTATCCCCTGACAGTCTTGCCACTACACATGTACTCAATTGAAAATTCCCATTGCTTTCAATCATTAGATGAATCTGGATCCCATCAAGTGAGTCTGCTTCTGGCTGCAAGCATTGCCCGTTTTACTTCTTCTAGGCTTCTGATCACACTCAACAAGCAAGCATGCGGTGCATAGGCATATGAGCAGTGCATGTGATAGACCTTATATATGAACACTGCTGAAAATGATTGTTAGGTGGGGCGCACTGTTTTCTGGTCTTTTCAAGCTCTATTACTGCAGCCACTCTTCTTGTGTGATGTGCGCCAATTGGCGTCTTCGTTGCATTTCTGATCAAGTGTATATAACTGAGATGTTGATTAACATCTTTCTTCAGGATCTGTCTGGGAAGCAGACTGTCATTGTTAGCGGTCACCATGGGAAACTGCACATCGATGGCCTCAGATTCATCATTGACGAAGGTGGTGGATATGCGGACAAACCTATAGCTGCTATCGTTTTTCCTTCGAAAACGTTGATCAGAAGCACAGAGTGACCAGCATCACAAAATTGGTCTAGATACCACAATGATCTATGTATGCTACAGGATTTGCAGATTCATCTTGCCACTGCATTTGGTCGTCATGTGTCATACATATGTCAGAACGATTATGTACAATGCTCAAAGACAAATACATGTGTAGCTTCAATATGGACCTGTCGCGTCTCTGTTATGCTACTTTGATACTATCAAGTTAGACGAGATAATTCTTGTATGGCTGCATCCTTGTAGGTCACTCTGTTTTCGATGACCTGCACCCTGTTTTCGATCCAGCGTGTTCGCATGGCTGCTTTGCAGCAGCTGTTTTGCAGCAGCTACAGTGTTTCAGTTATTTCTTCAGCAGCCGCTACAGTGTTCGCAGTTATTTTTCTGCAGCCGCAGCCGTAGCTACAGCTTGCCGAATAGGCTGATCGTTGTCAACATACACAAAGAGGTTTTTGTATATACCGCATCCTTCTGGCACTCGTTCCGTTTCCCCGCAGCCAAGGCTCTTGACCAAATCTGAAACCCGAACGGCAGTGCCTTGCTTTTCACACTTCAGCATTTCATGTTCCTCTCCGATCAGCAGCATGGGGTCCCTCTCTCGACGCTGCTAGCAACAGATTTGGAACGGGCCATGTGCACGGTGCAGACTCGTCCGCCCATTTGCATCGTGAAAATTCTAGCGGTGGAGCAGAGCCCGCGAAATATCAGACCTCCCGGTCGACTTCAACGGCCAGGAGCGCCCGCTCCAACGTAGGCCCATTGTCCCGGCCGGGCCTTTTCGTCTGTTTCCGGTGATTCGGGCTACAGAAAACGACCGGGCGTGCTTGGGCCCCCGGCCGATCCAAGGGATGGACCGCGGGCTGCAAAAGTTTCCAGACGCTTTGGTACTCCTCCTAGTCCAGGTCAACATCAGTCGACAAGCTGTAGAGAAATCTATTATGATGGAAGGGATGATCGAGGGATTAAAGTAAGCATGACCTTTTTTTGTGTGTAAAAAGTAAGCATGACCTGCACGCTTTCAGGGGCTGGGTTTACTAATTATAATACTACTATAGAAATTAACAATGCATTAGGCTAGATTACACTAGAAGTAAGGTCATCCGGTGCTGCTTGCGTTTCTACTTGATCACATGCGAATTCGAGGAAAGTACATACCACATAGTACTATAAAATAATGATTCTATACAGTTCTTGACATTTTTTTACCTAATGAACATTATGTGCACCGATAATAGCAGGTGCATTTCCGTTCGTGATGTCGAGGATGCCTTTTGTATTTGCACGACCGGAATATGCCCCCTCGCTCGTTCTCTTCTCACAGATTTTCTTCACCTGCGGCAGAAGAACACCCGAGCGTTCCTCAGCCGGCTGTCGCACGGGTCATGACAGCGAACGCCGGGGCGCCAGGGGCGGGGCACGGAGCACCCCCGCACACATGAACACCATAATTAATGCAACCGGGGGCGCGCGATCACTACTCACGTGACGGGCGCCGCTAAAGCACGCACCTTTTTTTGTGCACGACACCGAAATGTTTTTGTTTTTTCGAATTGAAGAGAAGTGAACGAAACGAAGGGGACTAGCACAGCGTCGGTCCGTCTCGTCCGCAACGGATGGCCGGGAACGCGCTCCCAGCCGTTGGTTCGCGATCTCCTCGTCCCCGCGGCCCCACCGCGCTGCCTGCCACCTCGCGCTCGGGCGGGGGCGCACGGGGAAGACGACGCCACACACGCTTCCGGCGGGCCCCACCCGGCCTCGTCGGCTAGCCTTTCTCTCTTTCCGCTCCCACATCCCCATGCACAGATGCACTGCCAGTGCCTGGCCACTGCCACCCTCCGCCGCACACGTTGCTGCCCCCCTCTTCTTCTCTCTTCTTCTGCCGCAGTAGGAGTACTGCTCTGCTTCGCCCCCCTCCCCTGCAATAATATCTCGCGACGCTGCTCCTCGGCCGCCGTCCCCACGCAACTTCCGGTGGGCTGAGCAGGGGCAGGGATCGCGTCGGCGGTTGGATCTGCCGTTGCGCGGGATGTCGTCGTTCGCGGTGTCCGGCGCGAGGCTCGGGGTCGTGCGCCCCGGCGGCGGCGGCTCGGCGCGATCCGGCGCGGAGCGGAGGAGCGCGGTGGACTTGCCGTCGCTGCTCTTCAGGAGGAAGGACTCGTTCTCTCGTACGGCTCTCGCGCGCTCCCTCCCTCACTCGCTCGCCATCAACTTCTTCCAACCCCCCTATTTTTAGTCGGTTGTTACTCGCCGCTTCTTTCCTGCCTGCTTCCTGGCTGTTTGTGCATCGGACGCGTGCTCTTTTTCCCAATCCATGTATCCGCATTTCGTCCACCGACGCGATCGCTGTTCCTGAACTCTGGGACTTGCACTTTTCTTATTAAGTTTGCCGCAAATGCGTTAGTATAATCAATTGATGTGATGATCTTTTTTGCTTTCTCCGCTGATGAAATTTTGTCTACGTTTGGCCCGTGTTGTTTTTGATATTATGACAATATTATTGCATATCTCTGTATTTTTTTCTTAGTTCTCATCAGTGGAGTGGGCTTTGCATCAGCAGGCACTGTTCTGAGCTGCGCGGGTGCTCCTGGGAAGGTTCTGGTGCCCGGAGGCGGAAACGATGACTTGCTGTCCTCTGCAGAACCTGCTGTCGACGCACCAGAGCAACCTGAAGAATCGAAGGTACTGCAATCGCCTGATGAAATCATTTCTTCGTGAACACTTACCAAATATCTGATGAATCAAGTGCTGAAGGTGTCAGGTTTTGCTTGTGCTATGCCAGTATTGTGCACATATTTATGCATTCTGTATTTTTGTTAGTTTCGCATTGTAGTTGGTCCTGGGTTACTAAGAACTTAGATGTGCCACCAAGCACCAAGGTTACCCCCAAAAAAAAAAAAACTGTGCTTACCGTTTGTTGTTTTTCACTTTTCCCCCTCTGGCATGGTTGGGTCCAAAATTTAACCCGTTTCTTTTACTACAGATACATGAAGTGAAACCGGTCGTGGAAGAGGAGGCAGCCTCTGCCGCGGCTGAAGCAAGCATGATGGTTGACACTGAAGATAAGAATGAACCCTCAAAAGCGGTTAAAGGCAGTGCCAAAACTGGAACTAACGGCTTAACCAAAGGAGCCAAACAAACAGTTGTGGAAGAAAAACCACGGGTTATCCCACCACCAGGAGATGGCCAGCGAATATACCAGATTGACCCAATGCTGGAAGATTATCGGAGCCATCTTGATTACAGGTAAGCCTTTTTGTTACTTTTGTGCACTTTGTGTAGGTGCTTTGAACTCAAATATTGCATACATGAACTGATGGTATAAGGTGGCATGGATCAATGGGTACACATTACTTTTAGGTGGAACCAATTCCTTTGGCTCTGTGAACATGTAACAAAGTAGCTCCAGAATTGATGAGTGAACAATATAATTATTGGTTTCGCTCGTTGTTGTAAGTCATAATTGCAATACAATCCATCACGATCGCCACTCAATACAGAGCGACTAAACTGATGGAGGATGGAATAACTGGTTATTTCAGTGTTTGCTTTACTGTACTGGTTCTCTGCCATTGGAGAAGTTAGTTTCCTATTTTTGGTGTTTTTGTTGGGAGAACTGAAACTTTGACATATTTTCTTGCTCTGCTATCTGTATTAAACAGATACAGCGAATACAAAAGAATACGTGCCGCTATTGATGAACATGAAGGTGGTCTGGATGCATTTTCTCGTGGTTATGAAAAGTTGGGATTTAGCCGGAGGTAAATTTAAAGCCTCAGCTACTATAGAATGCTTAGTAACTTGCACATCTTATGAGCAAATATTCACATCCTGTTTCCCCTTTCTTTTTTACCAGTGCCGAAGGTATCACGTATCGAGAATGGGCTCCTGGTGCACATGTATGTTCTTGCCAGTCTTAGCAATCAACTCTAACGGTCACATTATATCATGATTATATTTCTCTTAAAGTGCAGAGCTTGTTTAAATTATTGATTAGCTTCGTTAAGATTTAAAACAGAGTCTTGCATCTTATTGCAGTCTGCAGCATTAGTTGGTGACTTCAACAATTGGAATCCTAACGCAGATACAATGACCAGAGTATGTCTACATCTTCGCAATCTTCCATATTTGCTTTGCAATTATTAAGATATGTTTAGCCTAAGATATCCTAAGTATCTCTTACTAAACATGTTGCCTATTCATTACTCTTTGCTAAATAGAGTGGAAGAGTGTAATGATTCCCTGTACTGTATTATCGCATATTCTTCAATGTACTACCACTTTTTCAGTCTAAAACTATAATATCCATGTAAAGGCCATGTTTGTTATTGTTGGTTACAAACAGTATATAACCTTCACATTTTGTGAGCTCTTCCTCCATGATATTTATTGTGAGATTTATACCATTTTCCAAATGACCAGCAATTTTGTGCTTCTAGTTTTGCTGATATATAGTTTAAAAAACTTTCAGAATGAGTATGGTGTATGGGAGATTTTCCTTCCTAATAATGCTGATGGATCCCCAGCTATTCCTCA
The DNA here is from genome assembly GCA_007726485.1 of Eragrostis curvula. Classification (NCBI taxonomy): domain Eukaryota; kingdom Viridiplantae; phylum Streptophyta; class Magnoliopsida; order Poales; family Poaceae; genus Eragrostis; species Eragrostis curvula. Next base: position 11,609,604 of record RWGY01000031.1, read on the forward strand.
TGGTTCACGTGTAAAGGTTAGTTCTGTAATTGTTCAAATTAGTAGGGACGACCCAACGCACCCAAATGGAACCTAATAAAGGGATCTCCTCTTTTCCTTTCTTTTCTTTTTCCCAGATTCGGATGGATACACCATCTGGTGTAAAGGATTCGATTCCTGCCTGGATCAAGTTTTCTGTGCAGGCCCCTGGTGAAATACCATACAACGGTATATATTATGACCCCCCTGAAGAGGTATGCTCTAGATTTTATCTTACATTCTTTCGTAGAACTTTCTAGTATTGCATTTATTTTTTATATACCACTATCAACTGTCAAATTTATTTATCATTTTATTTTACATTTATTCTCTTACTGCTGTGTGGATAAGAACAATATTATGATACTTAGAAGTGGCACATGTGATCATCTCCTAAGTGGAAAGGATTTGTGTAATTTTCTTCCGTTGTTGGTTTGTATAGTCCGATTTAAATTTTTGTGATCACTTCCTATGATATTTTACATTTGAATGAAGGAGAAGTATGTATTCAAACATCCTCAACCTAGAAGGCCAAAGTCATTGCGGATATATGAATCACATATTGGAATGAGTAGCCCGGTAAGCTAATAATTCTCTATCCCCCCCCCCCCCCCCCCCCCCCCGGCTCTGATGATTTACTTCTTTGTAAATATTTACTTGTTTTCTATTTCTGTAATAACTTTACATCCATCTATTGGTTTTTTTTTTCTTGGCTATACTATCAGACACATTGTATTCATGTGAATCGTTTAACACTTTAACCTCATTTTTCTTCTTTGTTTTCGGGACAATTCTCAATCCATTTGTATGCATCACTGTTTAAATATTGGTGCAAATGGCCAAATGCTAAACATGGCTTCTTGGTTCCGGCAACATATTTTTATATGAATGCTATTGTTGTGGTAACCCATAATTTAGCCACGTTACCACATTAAAATGGCAAAAATGCATTTTGTAAGTAAGAATTACCATATCATATCATTTAGATTATTATTATTTTTTTTGACAGAAATTTTCATTCTTGTTTCGTCTGTAGTCTACTTCTTGGTAACTGAAGTTTCACAACCATATAACCATTGTTATACTTGATGAGAAGTTGAGCATCGTATGATTGTCTCTGCAGGAACCAAAAATAAACACATATGCTAACTTCAGAGATGAGGTGTTGCCAAGGATTAAAAGGCTTGGATACAATGCGGTACAGATAATGGCAATTCAAGAACACTCGTATTATGCAAGCTTTGGGTATTTCCACTTTCACAGATTCATTTCTCCATTTTAGTTTTATGTTCTCTCGTCATCGATCTGGAGCTTTTACATTATGATGGATATATGCAGAAACGTTTTTGTTCCATATGCTTATTTTTCTTGTTTTCATTATTGTTATTATAATTTATTTTCAGGTACCATGTTACAAATTTTTTTGCACCAAGTAGCCGTTTTGGAACTCCAGAGGACTTAAAATCTTTGATTGATAGAGCTCATGAACTTGGTTTGCTTGTGCTGATGGATATTGTTCACAGGTATATTGGTTTGATGGGGTGTTTTGATAATCCTAGTTTTATTATTTGAACTGTGCAGTTGATTTGTTTCATTAGATGTGCTAAATCGTTGTGGTTGAAAATATTTGACATTGTTGAATAGTTTGTTAATTTCTGGGTACCTTGTTTTGTTTTTTAATAGCCAGTAGCACAAATGAAGTTGATGTGCAGAGAACATTTCTGTCACGATAATAAAAATTTCTTTATGGCCTATTTGTTTGGCGGAATGACAAAGAATTTGGAAGTTTTAAAAGTAGCGCTAATTCCTTACAAGTGGCTCTGAAAAAAAAAACAACTAAATTATACATATTCAGAATCGTTGAGCAACACTTTTATTTTGTTTTTGAGCTAAAGTTGTTGTCCTAACATTGTCAATTTAGGGAGTACATAGTACAAGTGTACTCCTACACTTAGCTATCACGATGAACATATATTTTTTTTAAGAAATAGAATATAGTATCATATCAATAAGGTAACCGAGCCTATCTTGGTTAAGGGCATGGTTATATGCTTGGATCACCCAAGTTTTTTTTTCTCGAATACGCAGAACTGCGTGTTATTGTATTATAGAGAAGAAAAAGGCCCTAGTACATCAGCACCCACTCATGCTAGGACCAAACATGACAAGCTAACTGACACCCGTGCGAGCTAACTGATCACCCGTAAACACAACTCAACAACCCTAACCAGCAATTCACTCAAGTCTCCCAACAGTCTAGTATTAGAGCTTGTAGTTTTTTAGCTCCAGCTAGACACACAACTTATATTCATCCCTAAACATCCGCATGAATTCGGGTGTGCCTATATCTTCTTATTTACTGTACATTTCCACCATCCTTCATAGCTTGGTTTCGCATTTTAGATCCCTATGAAATATGAATACCTTTAGGCACTTGAAGTTCATATTCTGGTGCTAACCGACCTAATTTTCACAGAACTTCAATTTTGATTGGTTTATCCTTTTCAATTGCATTATTCACCAATGTTTATGTGTATCCTGCAGTCATGCATCAAATAATACGCTGGATGGCTTGAATGGTTTCGATGGCACTGATACACATTACTTCCATGGTGGTCCGCGTGGCCATCATTGGATGTGGGATTCCCGCCTATTCAATTATGGGAGTTGGGAAGTGTGTAACTTCTTTAACTGTATATTTGGTAATAGTTCCTGCTAATCCGTCTTTACATATGTAAACAAAATTTCTGTTCTTATACAGGTTTTGAGATTTTTACTGTCAAATGCGAGATGGTGGCTTGAAGAATATAAGTTTGATGGGTTTCGATTTGATGGGGTGACGTCCATGATGTATACTCATCATGGATTACAGGTAAGTTGATCATATGATTCCGGTAACTTCTGCCATTTTTTGTTGGGGCACATCTTGCCATTGATTTGTCAAAACAGTGTCTTTGCATTGCTATATGTTTCATGGTTCCTGTTATCAAATACTGGGTCTAAGATAGCCTCCGCAATCTAGTGTTATTTTCACCTATTGAGAGTGACTATCGATTTGTCTAAAATTTTTGTGCTTTCTTATAGGTTGCATTTACTGGGAACTACAGCGAGTACTTTGGATTTGCTACTGATGTTGATGCGGTGGTTTACTTAATGCTGGTAAACGATCTCATTCATGGGCTTTATCCTGAGGCTGTAGCCATTGGGGAAGATGTAAGTCCTTACATATTTGTTCCTTTTGTCCTTTTTTTTTTGTATATTGTTACTAGCTCTATGGACTAGGCTGCTGTTTCTGTTTGGGGGAAAGATGTTTCCCTCACACCACATAAAAATTCATTGGTGGCCAGGGGTGCAGACACGAGATTTAGAAAGTGGAAACGCATTGGAACTTGGATGCATGTTCCTGAATCGTATTTAGTTCTTTAATCTGATGTGATGAGTGTTGCTTGATTTATATTTGCGTTAAAAATGGTTAACTTTGTTAATATATTTTTAAAAAGGGGCAATTGTGTTTTTACCCTCACTTTGAACTTTAATTCTGATTTTACCCTCATTTTTTTTAACTTTGTGATTTTACCCCTACTTTTTCAACCTGAAGCCAGACTTTACCCTCAGTAGGGGTAAAATCACAATAGAATTATTATGATTTTACCCCGGTAGGGGTAACATCTGGCTTCAGGTTGGAAAAGTAGGGGTAAAATCACAAAGTTAAAAAAATGAGGGTAAAATCACAATTAGAGTTCAGAGCGGGGGTAAAAACATAATTGTCCCTAAAAAAAAAGGCGAGCGACCCCCCCCCCCCCCCCCCTTTTTTTTTTTTTAACCCAGCCCGAAAATCCACTCCCACTGGGATCGAACCTGGGGTCCTTGGGGGCGTTACTGAGGCAACTTTTCACTAAGATAAAGGCCCTCTCGCTAATAGCTTCAAAATCACGCCCTTAATGTAAAATATGGAAATGAAATGCTACCCAATGAGGTACTGATGCCAAACTTATATCTATGGTTTGTGTACATTATAGGAACATCAAACTTTACAATAACATCCGACATAGCTCTTATGGATTCTCACTGTACTTACACATGCCTAGATCAGTATGTTGAAACTTATATGGATTCAAAGTTTATACAGGGTGAAATCTCACAATGACAATGCCTTTGTAAGTGATACATGGTTCCATGGGCATTCATTGTTCATTTGTCTAACTATAAAATTGTTCAGGTCAGCGGAATGCCTACATTTTGTATTCCTGTTCAAGATGGTGGTGTTGGTTTTGATTATCGCCTACATATGGCTGTAGCAGACAAATGGATTGAACTCCTGAAGTAAGTACTGGAACATCAGCAGCTAAAAATGCAGAATGGTGTATAACAATTTTTTTTTTTTTTTTTTTGAGAACCATCCCAGTTTCTAATTGATTTGAATCATCAATCATGCATATTACTATCAGAGGACCTTCAAACGTTTCTTTACATATTACTTCCAGTCAGTGGCGGAGCTAGAGTGTGTCGAAGGTGGGTGCGGCACTGTAATTTGGGCTGTTTGATCTTGATTTTTCTGGCTTTGTGGGTGCATAATGATGAGATTAGGGGTGCGTATGTGGTGAATATAGAGCAGATAACACTGAAAGTTTCTAGAGGTCTGGGTGCGGCCGCACCCGGAGTTGTACATGTAGCTCCGCCACTGCTTCCAGTGGATCTCTTTAACTTTTCTTTTACTTCTCTTTCTAAACTACACGAAGCCAGCATCTTCAAATTTTGGCCACACATATATAGCTTTTTTTTAAGCCAGGTTTGTCACAAATGATATTAGTAGATATATTATTATCGAACAACAATGGAGGCTAACCGCTAATTTCATCGTTTGTAATCAAGTTGAATATACAGTTTTGCATACTTATTTAGACATCTTCTTTGAAGCTTGTTGGTACATTGTGGCCATTCTGGAAGTTTCGAATTAAATTGTTGCTGTTATCGAATTTCTAACATTTGTCTTCACAACAGGCAAAGTGATGAATCATGGGAAATGGGTGATATTGTGCACACCTTAACAAATAGAAGGTGGTCGGAGAAATGTGTCACTTATGCTGAAAGCCATGATCAAGCTTTAGTTGGTGACAAGACAATTGCATTCTGGTTAATGGATAAGGTACAGCTGTTACTCCAGCCTAGATGAACTGCATAATTACATTGTTCCATCGTATTGCTTGTCATTTCTTGCAATAACGATTTGTTACTTGTTTGCTACTTGCTCCGTCTTGAGCATTCTGTAGTGGACGCTAAGTAAGATTGCTAAAACCTTGTATGGTAATTTACTACCTTGGGCAGTTAGTGATTGAAATCCTGCTTCGATCGAAATTTCAGTGGTGTCCTGTGCCGCACGCGCCCTCAACATCCGGGCCGCTGCTCCTCCATCTGGTCATTTCGCTCAGACGGTGCCTTCTACCATTAGTCTTCCCTTCTGCATTTGTTTTTTCGTGTTAAAGAGCGGCAGAACCAGACGTGGTGCCCACTCTTGACCTTATCGTTCCATGTAGAGCTGCCTACCTGCCCCTGCTTGTCTTTGCCTTGTCCTTTCCCCACCACCAGCATGCGACTGCTCCTCTCCATGGCTGACGCCCCTTCTCCCCTGGTCATCCCACTTCCCTTCTCACGCTCCTTTCCATGGCTGACGCATCTTCTCCGAGGACCAAGCCGGCACCGCCATGCAGCCCCCAGGCGCCGTGGCGTTTCTCGCCGAGACAGGCTGCTGCGCGCGCCGTACTGCTTGCCGGCGAGACTGTCAACCCGACGCGAGGAGGGAGGGGGGCTGGACGACACCATGAACCCTGCCCATCCCGCATTTGATCTTTGCTCTGCACAAGCACCACTACACCTGGCACAGAGAAGAACAGAGAGAGCTGCAGATTCTAATGTGGGTGGGCCAGACCTTCCTGTAGCCACGTCTGGCACTCCTGATATCCAGCTAAACGGAGCTGCAGCTCCGTCTGTTTTGGAATCTCCAACTGATTGGTGTCCGGCTACGATGTTGAGAGCGCGCGCCATGCAGGGCGCAGAATCCGCTTTGTGCTTTGATTAACTTAATAATTTATGTCTTCATTCATCTTTCATACCTTTCATAAACTAGCTGAAATCTGCATTCCTGTTGCCCATGTTTTGTTAGTAAAAGTCAACTAACAACGAACCATTTTTTCCGAATCACTAAGGGGCTGTTTGTTTGGGCTGGAGCTTTTGAGCTTTTACAAAAGTTAGCTGTTTGAGTAGCTGAAAAACTGTATGTTAGATTTATAATGTTGGTTTTTGTAATATATATTAAGCTTTTCAGCATGCCAAAAGTTAGAAAAGTACCTCTCAGCAAACTTTTCAGCTTTTAGTTCATTTCATCAGAAGTCAGCTTTTCAGCACTCCAAAAGCCAGATCAGAAGTTTGCTGTTTGTTTCAGCTTTTCAGCTGGCCAGCTTTTCAGCTGGAAAAGCCAGCTGAAAAGCTGAAACAAACAGGGCCTAAATCTATGTGTATGAACATATGATATTAATGAAATGATAACCCTAATGCCCAGAAAAAGGTTATACACTATCCCGGGAAGAGTGTTCAACTCATCTAATATGGGTCTGGTAAATCAGCCATTTAATGTAAAACTGAAATTGGGTTATGTTGATAGCTAAGGAGAAACCAGTGCTTTGTAGAATTGTAACCCAAGTGAAATTAGTATAGTTGCAACTGCTGCTCGACTGTATCTACGTTTTCTCTAGAAGAGTCCAGAGTTCACGAGCTTAGAACTTCTTAAATGCCCTTCATTTGTTTGTAACAGACAGTATTTGGAAAGAAAATTGTTAAGACCATTTTTATCGTTACCACCAGATCAGAATTTTCCTTTTAATTGCTGATTTTTCTTTTTCTTTTCTGTTCAAGAATCCAGCAAATATAGGTGTACCATCTTTCAATTAATCTTTAACTAAATGAATTGCTTGAGTGCTGTCTCTTAACAATACCCAGAGTAGAAAACAGTTGAAGGTATTTGTATGGTTGCATTTTGGTTATTATGTTAATTTAGGTTGTGTCAAAACAACTTGATCGATGTTATCATTGTCCCCAACTCCTGCTCCCATTAACCACCGGTCCTGCGCGCCAAGTTCCCCTCCTGGCCTTCGGCGCCTTTCTCAGCATCATCGCCTCCTGCCGCACAAGCACCACCCGCCACCCGCCACCACCTCCTGCAACCGGCGGGGCCTTTGTGGCCTCGCCGTACAAGCTGCCACTGCTCTCCATTCCTACACATCCGGCATCCCTAACTACTCAATGAGACCCAACTCGCTTGTGGCCAGCCTGGAATCCGGGTCGGCAGTGCCATTGGTGCTTCGTTGCACCACCATCTTAGCCTACCACTGGGCCAACCTGCTCACCTGATTTGTATAGCTGGAGATTAGATACGAAGCCTACACCAGAAACCCAGAGCCTAACCTGGGCTGTTGTTACCGTACAACGCTCTACCATTGCCGTTGTTATGTTGTCATTCCTTGAGCTAGCGAGGAACCGAGGGATAAGGACAAGGAGCAGTGCGGCCTGGTGGCCTGCATGGGGAGCTGCTAGCGGCCGAAGGTAAGGGAAACGGGGATTGCAGCCATGTACGTGTGGGCGTTGGGCTCGGCCTGGTCCCTAGGTGTTAGCAAGTATCGAGTAGTAGCCATACAAACTTATTATTATTTTTGCACACTGGTTTCCTCCCAAGAAAGCATACTAACACTTGTATGATTTGATATGATTGATACTTGCTACATGCAAATGTAAATGCTGACATCACAGCAGAATAACATGAGCATCTGAACTTCTCTTCATGCAGGATATGTATGATTTCATGGCTTTGGACAGACCTTCAACACCTCGCATTGACCGTGGTATAGCTTTACATAAAATGATTAGGCTTATCACAATGGGTTTAGGTGGTGAAGGCTATCTTAATTTCATGGGAAATGAGTTTGGGCATCCTGGTTAGTCCTAACAATCTTATTACATTTGCATGGTTACGACTGAACCATGATTTATACATAGCATGTAATATGTTTCTTCTGAGGAGCAAGTTATGATTAGTATTTTACTTGGCAGAATGGATAGATTTTCCAAGAGGCCCACAAAGTCTTCCGAACGGCTCAGTCATCCCAGGAAATAACAATAGTTTTGATAAATGTCGGCGTAGGTTTGATCTTGTAAGTTATATAACTGTGCTACCATAGTCTCTCATCTGATCTACATTGGCAATATATTTTTATGTAAATCGTACTTGGGAAAGGTGATTATTGTTTATATAGAAAACTAATATTATTACATGCTCCATTTTTAAGTATTTTTTTTTTGTTTTGTTTCAGGGAGATGCAGATTATCTTAGATATCGTGGTATGCAGGAGTTTGATGAGGCAATGCAACATCTTGAGGAAAAATATGAAGTATGTCATGGGTTTATCTGTATCACATCATCCACATTTTTATTTAATCATTTTTTATACTTTTATATGCGACTATAGAACATTCAATGGTTTAAGGAAAACTACTGGAAGGAGTATATGGAATTGCTTTTCTTGTCAGGTTAGTTGGTGCATTTTGCTGACGAAACAATGTAACTGCAGTTCATGACATCTGAGCACCAGTACGTATCACGAAAACATGAGGAAGACAAGGTGATCATCTTCGAGAGAGGGGATTTGGTTTTTGTGTTCAACTTCCACTGGAGCAATAGCTATTTTGACTACCGTGTTGGTTGCTTAAAACCTGGGAAGTACAAGGTATCCAGCTTTTTTACATGCTTCAGTAATTTGATCACTTAACTAGGGCTTTTTTACATGTTTGGTATATAATGAATTAACAATTGATTGAACTTGTGATTATGGACTTCATTTTCTCTTTGCTACTATATTATGGACTTCCCTTGATCATGTTCATTGATTGAACTTGTGATTAATACCCAATCTGGCTATTAGTATTAGAGCCATCCATACGGAGAACCACTGTTGTTTATTGGTTGCTGATGGCTTTTGTTATTTTCTATCAGGTGGTCTTAGACTCTGATGATGGCCTGTTTGGGGGTTTCAGTCGGCTTGATCATGACGCAGAGTACTTTACTGCTGTATGTTTCGGCTTAAACGATGTGCGCTCAGTCTGCTTGTCTTTGGGTACTTCCTCATCTGAAATAACGTCCCATTTACTGATGCCTTGCAGGATTGGCCGCATGACAATAGACCTTGTTCTTTCTCGGTGTATGCTCCTAGCAGAACTGCTGTTGTCTACGCCCTTACAGAGGACTAAAAGGCAGTAGCTTGTAACTAGGGAGAGGTCCAGAGAGCTGGTGGCACTACACCATCGAGTAACAACCTGTGTGAGGCTGCCCTGATGTTATTTTTGGGGATCGTGCTTATTCACTGAATGCCAGGATGATCAGATCAATGGATTAACCTATTGATGGGCCCCTGTTTCTGTGACTTGTGAAACAAAATGGACGAGGCATGCCACATTTTCCCAGCGACACAAGTCACTGCAATATGAAAAAGTTCACTGCGATTTTGTACATAATAGCTTCGTTGGTATTGCATCTTTCTGAATAAATCTGTTGTAAGTGGTTATTTCCATTGTACTACTTCGAGCTGGTAAAGCAGTGAAAAGCTGGCGTTTTATGCTACGTTTGCCCTCCTTTTTTTTTGGTACTCTCGTTATATGCATATGGTCACTTTGTTATCCTTTAATCTAGCTGCTTGGATATCAGGTTACTTGTACTAGCCATAGTAAATTTCACAGCACTAGTGTTCTTCTCCAATGCTATAGTTTTATAGGACATCATGGTATCAGATCATAAAATCAAGACATCTGAAGAAACTGCAAGGATTGTGAACGCTTCTGTAAGTTTTTCAAAACCTGCGGAGAGGAGCGCTACTGATCTAGTAGCAAATGAGCCAAGGGAGCATAACGTAGCAGTTTTGGCTCATTTGCCGAGAAATGCATACTTCGACGGTCGACGCCTCTGACTGCCCCTGTACGCCGCCTCAACGCTGGGGCATGCCCTGACTGTTACGCGCCGGAATCAAACTTACGACTAATCGTCATCTCCAACCCTTCTCTGGTGAAAAATTAGTATATGTGGCGATGTAAATTAAAAGTGGATTATGATGTTTGATGGATATGTGTTATACTCGCGAGAAGCTTGTGTGAACGAATTTTGATTTGCACAAGATCGGTGGGACAAACACCTTAACAAACTGCTATCTCAGCCTCTCTGCATTCGTGATGGAACTGTGCTATTTTGATGTGTCCACGTAATTCAAAATCATACGCTGCTTTCAGTTGGATCTACGGTGTACTAATTTGTGCATGTAGATTCCTGTCTCTTTTTGTTTGTCAATAGTATCAGGGAAAAGTTCTTTAGGCTTGGGCAGTTAACTCAGTTCTGAAATGTTTGTCTGTCCTTGTGCACAGCGTCTGAACACAGCAGCAGCTAGTAGTCCCTGTAGATAAAATGGTGCCTCTTAATTCGCAAAAATTTAATCCCACACTACTTAGATATATATATAGTTGCTAGCACGTCAGGCTGTCACGAACAGAATTAGATGGCCCTGAACCCAAACAGCGCGACATCGCCGACGGCGTTGGTCGCACTGTTAGGACAGGGGTAGAAGAGATTCTAAGAACTCTTGATATATTTCTTGCTTGCTTGTCATGTTGCCATGCCCTCCATATATGTAGGAAAGTGGCTTACAATCGTATAGGACTCCAATTCTAACTTTATCTAACAATTCCTTAATTAACTTAAACTCTAACTGGACTCACGGATGGACTTGGTTAAGGCCCATGACACTAGCTTCCCCCCTCTTTGAAGACAACTCGTCCTCGAGCTGTGGACTGACTTCACAAACTGAACACAATAAAGTCTTTTACATCTTAACTTAATATTGTATTTGCTTTCTAAAATAATTGATCAGGCCTTGAAGACCTGTGCTGGAACTGTTCCACAAACAGCTGCAAAAATCAGCCCACACCTCTAGCTGTAGTCGGCCCAAACTTGGACCAGGACAGCCCACATCTGGCCCACTGAAGGGAAGAAGCAACTGTAGCTCTAGCCATCTCGATCTTCCTTGCACGCGTAACAGACGCCGCCGCCGCCTTGGAAAACTGATGCAAACCAGAACGATGCCCTCCACTTCTGCAGCGAATCTGCCCCTGGCGCTGTGGAAAAAGGAGACGATGACGGATTACCAGTGGCCGCAACGGACTCCCCATCCACAAGGACGCCAAGGTGGATCCACTCTGCCGTTGTAGTGACGCGGAGAACGGATGGTCTGCTGGATCAGCCCGGCGCGGAGGCGTCAATGAAGGGGCAGCCTGATGCATGGCGGGTGATCGGCAAACGCGGGGGCCCCTCCAGGGCGGCTTGGCGGCCAAAACGTCATCGATCCGTTGGCTGCCATCCTTGGTCTGGTGGTTGTCGTCGTCGGTCCGGCGGTCTTCGCCCGCAATCTGGTGGCCATGATCCTCGTGATGAGGAGCAGCGTGACTGAGAGCAGGTTGGACCGCTCTCTTTTCCTCTTCACCTGACCTCATCTTCTCCACGATGGCTTTCATCTCCTCCAGAATTGCCAAGGCCCCGTCGATACAAGCCTGGAAGTCGAAATCTGCCCACGCCATGGACTCGGCAGCAGAAGCCATGGGAAGGGATCGTTGTCTCTCATATCAATTTGTCACGAACATAATTAGATGGCCCTGAACCCAAACGGCGCGACCTCGCTGACGGTGTTGGTCGCACTGTTAGGGCAGGGATAGAAGAGATTCTAAGAACTTTTGATACATTTCTTGCTTGGTTGTCACGTTGCCATGCCCTCCATATATGTAGGAACGTGGCTTACAATCGTATAGGACTTCAATTCTAACTCTATCTAACAATTCCTTAATTAACTTAAACTCTAACTAGACTCACAAATGGACTTGGTTAAGGCCCATGACACAGGCTAAGTAGATATTAGTTATAAGATCTAACTCCATATGCGGTACTTGTAGCTGGAGAACTCGACCGATCATATGAGCGATAATTGAAGCATGAGCCTGATAGTATTACTTAAACCAAATACGAAGAGAACATCGGAGAACAGGAGGGTTGAGGCTCTGTTTGTTTCCCCTCCAACTTATGCAAGCTAGCTTATGATTATGAAAAAAAGATAATTTTTTTTTGAGGAAACTACGGTGGGTTAACACCCACCTGAATAATAAAAAAAAAGATAAATAAAATCCCTAGATTACAAATTAAGCTGAAATATGAAGCTTATTTCAGCTTATTTTGACATCTAGGGTGATATATTACAATATTGTTCTTGGAGCATAAGCTAGCCTATACAAGTTGGTGGAAAACAATCAGGCCGCGAGTATCATGTAATCCTAACAAAGATTAGACTTAATACATATCGCTACCAAAATAAGCTGATAGATGTGATGTGGGTGTCACTCAGTGATGCTAAATTCATGTGTTTGTATTGTCATGACGTTTGTGCATTTGCCATGTGAGTTAATCAAGTTGATGGTAGTTGAATGGAGCATAAAACTTTTTTTGCGAGGATGCGTGGAGCACGTATTTCATTAAAAAGAAGAAGAGTTATATAAAAGTTATTACAAGATCCGAAGGTCTAAAAAAAAAGAAGAAGAAACGGCTAAGCAACTAGTTGAAATCACTACAACCTATGACACCTAAACCTCAGCACGCCACGATGATCCACTTGTCTCGACGAGATGATCTTCATGGGCGAGCGACCGATTGGTGTGTTGGAGCCTTACCAAAGTCTCCAGACAACAACAAAGACGAGAAAGAAGGCGATAGGATGCCCGTGAGGCTGTTCGGACCACACATTTAACAATGCACAAATACACGAGCCCAAGGTGTGACCACGGAAGAGGTTTGCGACCATAGCGACCTAAGCGACCAACGACGGTCCATCGAGGATGGTGTGCGAAGCTGACTTCCAACACGGCGACTTGACGACCTAGAACTGGGTAAGGGGCAGGATAGATCCAGGAGGCGCTTGGCCCCGAACAGATTTGCCAGAACAACCGCTATGACACAAAAAGATCCTGTTCACCTTCTTCCTCCTCCATCTCGCCACCTCCACGGAGCAGCAGGTCGTCGTCGCGCCCGCGCCCCCGCGCCGCTGTCGCGAGCTTCCCCTGCTCCACCCGCGTCAGTCTAAACCGTGCGCCGCCCCGCTCTGTGCGCCGCGCAGCCGCCACAGCTCGCCATGGCTGCCACGCGCTGGAGAGGGACGGCACCAGGCTGGAGGAGTCCCGCCGCGCCGCCATCCCCTCACCCGTGCCGCGCTGCTCAGCCCGCGCCGCGTCGATGGGGCCGCACCCACGCAGCCCGAGCCCGTGCCCACGCCCGTGTCGCCGTCCCCGCACCCGTTGTCGCCGTCAAGGACGGCCAGGTCGGCAGGCTCAGATTCCAGCTGCGGCGACCGAGATCTGGCCAAGCCGTCCGTGCGCCATCTGGGTGCTCGGCGGCACGTGGCGGCCTGAGCTCGCCGCGAGGGGAGGGCTGGGGGGCTTGGCGCCGAGGTTGCTGCGGAGAAGAGAAGGGGAGGGGGAGGGGGCGCGTCGTCGCTGTTGCTCCGCCGTGCCCGTCACCAACTTCATCAGTTCCTCCCCTTTGTCCTCGTCGTCGCTCTCCTCCGCCGTGCCGTCCCTGGAGGTAGAGGGCTCCACGGCCTCTCCTCCGTCGCCCTTGCCAGGACCTGCGCCACAGCGCCCTCGTCGGGAACTCGCGTCGCCGTCAAGGACGTCTCAAGCAGGAAGACAGAAAAAACGATTCGACGTCCAAGGTCGCGCGACGAGGTAGCCGATTTGTAGGTGGCGAGGCGGCTGACTCCAAAAATGGGCTATCTGTGTGGGTGTTCTGTTGGAGATGATTTTTGTATGTTGTACTCCCTATTTCATGTGTAAGTCCTAAAATAGACTATCTGTTAGAGTCAGTCTTACAGGTAGGCTACCCAGCTGTGGATACCGTCACGGAGGAACCACGACCATCATAACCAATGCCTAGGGTGCCCAAGCACACCCATAATTTGAAAATATTAGTGAGACCTGCTATGCATCTGAGCCGACTTCTTCATGACCCAGTACATTTATAATCTTCTGCAGACCCACAATGAATTTTGTAGTACGCCATTGTCTCCAATCCAGGAAGCAGTTTCTCAGAGAAGAAAACCAGCTTTGCATATCTCCCGTAATAAAGCTGTCCTATACAGAGCAACAATGTGTGATTCATTCTCTGCGAAGCCAGGTTAGCAGAAAATCTCCCTGCAAAAAGCTGTCCTAAACACTGTCCTAAACAGAGCAACCGTGTGATTCATTCTCTGCGAAGACAGGTTAGCAGAAAATCTCCCTGCAAAAAGCTGTCCTAAGCACTGTCCTAAACTGAGCAACCGTGTGATTCATTCTCTGCGAAGCCAGGTTAGCAGAAAATCTCCCTGCAAAAAGCTGTGCTAAACAGAGCCACCCTGCGTTCCTCTGGGAAGCCAGCTTAGCAGAAAACCTTCCTAAAAAAAAGCTGTTTCAAACATAACAGACTGTAATACGCATCCCTCATTCGATTCAGAGCTTTTGCAAGCTTTATGCATGTGAAACGGCTTCCTGAATCAAACTTATGCACGGCTGCAGGTTGTCTTATTCTTAACACTATTCCGGCACTATTTCAATGACATTTGCTGGAGTAGCAGACTGAACCTATACCGTCAAAAGTGAATTACAAAGAGCTAAATAAATTGAAAATGGTCTAAAATAGTATGTCTTCTAAAGGGTCCTAGAGATACTTATGGTGTGGACGGATAGATAAAAAACAACGACGAGTTTACCAGGGTACCTATATATAGTGTTACGAAATCAGAGCATAGATGCACTACAGTAAGAGGGTTCTAATGAAGGAGAGAAACAAAGAGATGGCAATCAGATTATACGCACTCGTGGTCTTTCATGCAAATGCAACTTATATATATTAAGGACCGTTTTACTAGGGAGCATCTAAATCTTGACTCGATGTTGAAGTGTTCACTAACAAACTAAACTTCTTCCATCCATTCGTAAGTTTATACACTCTTCGTTAATTGGTGATGAGATGATTTTCCATTTAATGGTTATAAGTTAGGAGATAGTTTAATATCCATTTAACAGCATGACGAAACAAGAAAATGTGCGCAAAGTTTAACAGCTATGTTCAACTTTCTTCATAAATTTATCTCCTAATATTTTTTTACTAGATACAAACTCATAATTATGTAAATGTACATTCAAAATACTAATCTAACGATATCTTTTTTATATCAATACATCATTAGTCTGCTAGCTAACTATCACTTTCAAAGTTTGAATTTTGGACTATACACACGCCATCTTTATGAAGTGGGATGGAGGGAGTAAAGGTTATCATTTCCCGTCTGTGTGTATTGTGACATGTCAAAGAAAACTTACAAAAATATCCTATTTCATATCTATACTAAAAATCCACAAAGCTGCTACAAGATAATGTTCCCCATGAAAAAGAATTGAACTTCTAACAAAATATACTTTCAAGTCTAGGTTTTGAGTCTAAAATATGCATTCAGATTTTCACGAACTATTACTATCCATCTCTTCTTTAACAGTAGTGGCCTATGCTAGCTATTCATAAATTTTTTGTTGGCAGTTTTTAGAATGTACTCCCTCCGTCCCTTTATATAGGGCATTTTAGTGTTTTGAATTTGTTTCTAAATATAGGATGTTTTGAGAATAAGACAAACTTTGTGGCTGGTAGAAGGTTACGATGAGGTAAAAATGAGGGGTATGTGGTTTTTTTGCTCTCACACTATTTTGGTGTTTGAATGTTAGAAACACCTATATTTAAGAATGGAGGTAATAAACACCACAACAATCAAAAATGGTCTTAAAAATACACGGTCTTATGTCCTTAGTGCTTAGCACTTAGTACACTCCACCCAATATTCACGGATGCATTCAAGCAGGCAGATCGAGTACTAAAACCCCTTGATAGCACTGAGAGCTTGTCCTTGTGGCAGCATGCGTCCTAGTGGTAAACTTATTAGAGCAAGGCTAATGAATATCACCTGCTGCCAGTTGAGAGCCCGCTCTTGCGCCAGCTGCCGGCTGTAAACGAGCTTTCGTTTTACGTGGGACGCAGCAGCCGTCGGTTCAGCCTGCCTTCAGCACGGCGATTTGACGAACGGCCGGCTTCATTCTCTCGCTTTCTGTTATCTCTCCTGCAGGTAATGAGTCTGCTGAGTAAGCTTATTATACCTGCTCTCTGAAAAGTTGAGGAGCACACTAATGCTAATGCAGTTAAAATGTGAAAACAAAGTGACGTGTCGATTGAGCAAGCCTACACTCTTGCTGCTCCAAGGATCTTGGCGAAGCCTCGCTAAAGCCGAATATAATGGAAATTAATAGAGTAATGGTAATATTTTGACAGCCCCTTAATATTCATGTGTATTTTTTTTTTGCGAGGATAATATTCATGTGTATTTGATATACACATGTCATATTACTTTCCTAATTAAACCTTATAACATATGAAGAATCAATATTATTTAGTTCGCACAATATAATATGTTAACAAGTTTTTCATGAGACGAACAAATTAGTATTTTGTTATATAAGTGGTTGAGTTTTCAATGTATGAATTTGTAAGCTATCTAAAAACATAAGGAAGCAATATATAGTTGAGAACAGGCTAAGTAATCCATGCATATATTGGAGATTTGTTTATCTAAAATGGTCAAAGCGCAAAAACAGCTAACCACACAGTTGTACTTGGTGTCGCCGTGCAGCGAGTAAATGCTAACATGAGAGATCTTGGAATGGTGTGGACGATTCTCTCGAACTGTTTATGGGTCATTGATGGCTAGATTTAGCACAAGTACGTACCGTGACATATTAAAAAAAAGAGACTATATATGTTGCCAATTATGTACTGTACTATGTACATACAATATATTTACTGTACTGCTAATCACTACAAGAAAAATGACTATTAGTCACCAAAGTACTAGGTCACTATATGTGTATTGTTGGTCACAATAACTAGTTTGTCACCAACAAGCTTGGTCACATTGTGGTGGCTATAACCTTATCACTATATGTATATAATGACCAATAATTACATTTGTTGGTCACAAAAACTATATAGCAACCAACACAATCTTGGTGACTACATATAACGTTGGTCATTAAAATCTTATATCCACCAAAAATCTCAAACTTAGTCACTATTAATCAACTTTTAGTGACCAATAAAGAGAAATTTTCCTTGGTCACTAAAACTTGGTGACTAAAACTATATTTTCTTGTAGTGAATACTAATACAAGAAAGACTTTAATGTGAGATCAGGTACTAGACTATTTCGACAATATTGTATACGTTGATGTGAAATCTCAGTAGAGACTAGAGTTCAGCGTTGTGTTTGAGCACTATTGTTATGGCTAATAAAGTTGTAGTTACCATGGTAACTCGTGTGACTTCTTTCAAAATACCTCTAACCTTTTTCTTACTCCATTAAGTCCTGTTGCATGTGGACTGCTTGCCCCATTGCCTGCATATACGATCAGACAATATGCACATATGTCGAGAACAGAACAGCCCGACACGTACGTTTTTACGTACATGAATTGAGCTCGTACAGTAGGCGCGCTCGCCATTAGCTGGTCATCACGTACGGCCGGCGGTGGCCGTATCGCTATTGACTGAGAGCACCGCCTCCGCCGTCCCGTCGATATTGCGCCGGCGGTGTGCCTAGCTACTACTATCAGAGTAGCAGTTTCGCGCGCGCTCACATCGCCCGTATGTGGCCGTATCTGCCCGTATCTGAAGTCGCTTCGCGTGATGCAATATGCAATACGCATGCAGGTAGGGTGTGTTGTCACCCTTATGCAATACGTACGCTTATGGCATGCAGTAGAGTAGTATTATCTTCTCCGTGCACCAACTTTCTGACACCGCGAAGAACCATCACTCCTGTTGTCACCGATAAGGGTGTGTTGTCTGGCCATGCAGTAAAAGAAGAAACAGGAGACGCAGTGCATGCCGCTGTACTAGAAACGTAGATGTGGGACTGTAGTCGCATACAAGTCAGCTCTGAAAATTTGAAAGCCACTGTCGCTGCCGCTGTACTGAAACGTAAGTACTAGATGAATTATATGCTCTGGGAAACAATAACGTACGTGTCGTACGTACCACCTTGTACTCACTGTTGGACTAGAGGTATACATGGCCCATACACGGTCACGCGGTCAGAACTGCGCCTATAAATGCAACCCTCTACTCCTTGGGTTCTTAAATTAATGTCACCGTTCACATTTTTAGTTACGTTGATTATTTTTTATTCAAAATTTTTATAAATTATTATATATTTTTGTTATGATTTGTTTTATCAATAAAGAAATCAAAATATAACATATAATTTTGCATATTTGAGATAATATTTTAAATAAGGCGAACGGTCAAATATAACTCAAAAACTCAACGGCGATGTTAATTTAAGAATGGAGTAGTTACCAATCTAATCATTGCACGAATTATTTCTGCTCTCACTCACACCATGTTTCAGTGGCACCACAATTATCAGATAATTGTCAAGGGGTATGGCATAAGCAAATATGACAGCTATTTTAGTATTCAATGTAGGCGTGTTTTTTATATGTTTGACATTTTTGTTTAGAAAGCAAGGTTCAATATCGTTGAGGAGATTAAGACTTGCCTCCTTCAGTTACTTGTATGTTCACGAAGTCGTCCAGTGGCGGTTTTTTTTTGGGGGTTGGGGGGGGGATACCACAGTGGCGGATCCAAGGGTTCATCTCTCTTCTTCTAACTCCATTCCCCCCACCCCATTTTTCTTCTTCCGCGCCATCTTTTCCTCTCTTGCCCTCAGACACTCACAACGCACGCACACTCACCCCTATAAATACACGTACGCATACCCGACCCCTATGAGCATCTTCGAAGATTGAGCCGGCAAATCCTTGAGATTGGCGAAGTCATCACTGGCACCTCGCTGTCGACGGGAGCGTCGCCTACCACTGAAAGCATAATGCTGTTAAATTCTAGAAAATTCAATCCCACGGGAAGTCGAACCCAGAACTGAGGCTCTTGTAACTATTAGGCTACAGTCTCTTTCTCTCCTCTCTTTCTTCTCAATGGGCTGTCCAGCACTTCCACGTGACACACAGCCACACAGGTTGTGCACAGCGCTGGCTCCGACTGTGGCCGAGATCAGTGGTGGAGCACTCAGGTGTGCACGCACACACAAAGCACTGCCATAGTATCGACCAAAACCACCATGTTTTTAGATCAACCAAGAAGTAATTACTCTCCACTGAAATTAATTATGAGAATTTTGGGTGTGCCCGTGCATATGGGTCACTCAGGTGGATACTCCCTTGACCGAGATGTGGGAAGGATGTTGAGATATAGGAGTGGCGCAACTTGTGCAGCCTTGGGGATGACATGCGTACGTAGGAGCGGCTAGGAACTCCCCCTTTGGATTAGGAGTTAACGATTAAGCACATTCAATGAACATACAAATGATCATGTCATACGGTTGGGAAGATCACGTTACCAACAGATTCTAAAACGTAGCAGACACTTTGTCAAAGATAGTCAATATTTTCTCCCTTGGATATCACCTCAGATCTTAAGAGAAACTGTAATAGGAATAGGAATTAACATGCCATATGAGGTAGTGGGGTCAGAGCTCAGAAATATCGTAAATGTAACAATATTGCAAGAAAATAATAATTATAGTTATTTGGGACTGCCAAATCATCAAGGCGAATCCCCAGTGCTTAACCGGTTAACCCCGTCTACCAGTGTCACCTATTCTTTGTATTTATGCTTTAGGTTTGCCAATGATTGTAACCCTAAACTCTTGGCAATGTCCTAAGTTGCACCCCATGATGGATGCAAAATTTATTTCTTTTAACCTATCTAACCTATCACAGTTCCTGTAACACATATTCATGGGGTAACATAACAAGTATTAAGTGCATCAATCAATTGTAATAGAATCCAACTGCATCAACCAAGTGAGAAAAAACTTATTAACTTAAGAATCATATAGTAGTAAAGTTAACAAGCATAAATTCGACGTAAAATTTTCTTATTAGCTGTACTTCATAGACGTCTTGTAAACTTTACATATTAGGTGTTAGAGCATAGGAGATTCCAGTCTAGTAACCACAACTTATTAGTTTTTGTATTACACCTACCATATGCACTCTTTTGGTATTCAAGAATGAGCCTCATGGGCCGCATTACTTCTTGTTGAACAACCCTAGTAATGTTTTCCCTTAATACAATGTAAATAATTAACAAGTATTTATCTTTCAAATTACAATTAGCCAAATAACACAATAATAAGCTGAACAAAATTATGTTTAACTAATAAGAAAAAGTTCATTTTACTACCCCAAGTGTTTTTTTGGTTCACTTAACCACCTAGCCAAAATTTTAGTCCGATTTACTCCCCCTAACTATTGTGATTGGTTCAATTCACCCACTAGTGAAAGTTTTTCTTTTCTCTTTAGATGGGTTATGTTTGAAAGTCCCAATTTTGGAGGGTGATAGATGGCATCATACAATAAGCTAGAAAAATTCTTCCACAAATTTCCATAAATATTTTCTTGAATTATTCTATCTCCCAACATATCTGTATTACATGCTTCCATCATTCAAAAACAAAAACTACAATAAATTCTTGAAATATTGTTCTAATATATGGTGTGTTGTAACTATAATCTCACACACATTTGTATCCTCAAACATCACCTGTATATAGATAAGGAAGAAATGAAAAAATACTTAGGAGCCAGGAGGTGAATCAAACCAATGTAAATAGTTTGTGAGGAGTAAGTTTAGACTGATTTTTTACGTAGGGGGGTTAAGTGCAACATCAGTACACACAATCTGAATATATCGAAAGAACGTAACAGGAGAATTTTCCAGCATAGGGAGATGACACCACAACAAGTTTTTTGGTCCGATCAAGGAAGAAATAAAACTGAGGGAGATGGCCTGTAGACACAACTAGGCTAAGTAATTCTCTAGTTCTTGAGTGACTGAAATCGCAGCTGTGCATTCATGTAACAAATAAAATGTATTGAACTTTGTAATTCCTTCTTCTTTCTTAAATGAGAGAGCGGTGCTCCTCTCATTGTTCGAAAGAAAAACGTAGGGGGCTAAGTGAACAACACAGATACTTGAAGCTAGCAAGATGGATTTTTTCCCAATTAGGAACAAAAAGTTCATTTTACTCTCATATATTGTTCACACCGGTTGTGGCCCTAGTCACAATTATGCAGCTGCCACGTTCACCAGGTGTCAGTCACCAAGGTATCTCCCACGGCCATCTCCACAAACACAACGTTAAGTAGCATGATCGTGAGTGCCACCTCCATGTTTTGGGAGAACCGTGGGGTGGCAGGGAATCTCAGCAGTGGACTAAGAGGTGGATGCCTAGCTGGCTCGGCTCGGCTCGTGCTAGCCTATTAAGATATCGAGACGGCTGATCGGCTCGGCTCAGCTCAAAATGAAAATGAGCTAAACAATTGAGCTAGATCATTTGGCTACGAGCTCAACACTAAAAACGACTCAAACATTAAAGCTCTTATAACCAGTAAAACTTTTGCATGTTCCAAAATGCTCAAACAAGAAACAAACCTATAGAAAAATACCTGGATTTTCATGATGCAAAGGATTTGTACTAATCAAAGTTTATTCACTACGTACGTACCTTCTGTTGATGACAACCATCTTTCAGTTGTCCCTCACTCTAGGGATGACGGAAAAGGATGGATTTCCTTGGAATCGAGAAGGAGGTGAAGAGAGATGAAGAGAAAAAAATCAAGTGAGGAAGGGGACAGTGTGCCCGTGTGAATATAGCAATGCCGTAATGACAGGAAAAGGACGGCCGCAAACCTGTATAAACTAGCCACCTAACTAACATTTAAGATCGATCACTCTGGCTATACCAGCTTGCATTAATTAGTAGCTCTGGCTCTATCTCCAAACAGTACCCTCCTCAGCTCCTATAACCCGAGACAAACTCGCGAAACCCTAGAAGCATGCTAAGGAACGCGCGCGCAGCAAAAGCGACCCCAAGAACTCGATCATATAGCCCCGGCCATCGCGGGCAACAACCAGCGAGCGAGAAGACTGGCAGGCTCTGAGAAGTGCCCGTGCTGCCTGTATGCGTCCTTTGTTCCGTTCCTAAATCCTAACTAATCCCCTATTTCCGTGTGTTGAGTGCCGAAGATCATAAAGCTAGCTAGAGCTGAAATCGAGACTGCAGGCCCGGAAGATGATGATGAACCAAGCTGCTGCGAACGCTTGTGGCGGTGAGCACCCCGATATCGTCGCTCCCGGTAATCCGGTTCCTCTTCCTCCTACACCTTCCCTCTTCCTTCCAGTCATGGACCAGCTAGAAAGCAGAAGCTTCCTGAGGTCCGAGCAGCATAACAGCAGCGACAACATGGAGGCCACCGTCGACCCAGGCCTCCATGCTCCTGCTTCCAACGCCGTCGCCGACTACACTTCCCATTATGTCCATGACCATGATACAATCCAATTCTATCCTCACGCACCGCCCTACCTCGCCGTCGGCAACCCCTACAGCACCTACCTGCCAACGCTGCAGGAGTACTACTTCCCTACCTTGCTCGATGAGGACATGGCGAGCTTCGGGACAGCGCCGCATGCGCAGCTGGGGCTCAACTACGGTGGCTACCGAACATGCTACTTTCCCCAAAGAGGAGGGTACGCGTACGGGCACCATCCGCCACGTTGCCAGGTGGATGGCTGCATGGCCGATCTCTCCAAAGCCAAGCGCTATCACCGGCGGCACAGGGTGTGCGAGAACCACTCCAAGGCGCCGGTCGTCATCACCGCCGGAGCCATCATGCCCCAGAGGTTCTGCCAGCAGTGCAGCAGGTTAGTTAACGTCGATTGATCCGTCAGGTTAACTCCCAAATTACAGTTATACGTTATATAGATTATGTTTACATGCATGATAGGGAATTACTGAAACAACAGGTGCTTTTAGTTTCATTCAGTTCTCTAGCTAGCTGCTACCTCAATGTTGACGTTAAGGACATGATCATAGTCCCAAAAACAAAAACAAAAACAAAACAAAAAACAATCGGAGGGTGTAGATTGACACGGTACTTCTGAGGTGTGGTCTTTCCATTTGGTCTCAAAATACTAGCTCTCTTTTAGGTTACGATTTATCGAAGCAAGCATCTGTGGGCTTGCTGCATTTTTGCACTTCCATGGGCATCTACATGTATGAAATTATATGTCCAAATGCTTGACTTCTTGTCAGAAACAAATGATATTTCTTCAGTGTGGAGAACCAACTTCTCAGGATGTGGTTCAATGTGTTATCACTTGCAGTGGACATGGCACGCATATTTTCCATATATTCCCTAGTATAAGATTTTATTTTTGATTGAGAAAAACATGTTTGTACCATGTAACCTATTAACAATATGCATGTGTGTAATAATGCATAAATGAAAATTAGTTGTAGAGTTCGTCTAATAGAAATTCCAATAGTTTACATCGTTGAAAAACTGCATTTTTGTATACATCTATTGCACTTAAAATTATCATCGAATAATGTTGAATCCCAATATTGTTAACTCGATGCCATTTGTAGCCATCTTCTTTTAAATGGCTTATTTTCACCTAACTTTGTTTGCTCCTTGGAACTACTCCTAAATAATTAATCTCCTTGATTTCTCATTCTCGCTTGCTCCGGACGTACTTAGAGCGTCCCCAATGGTAGAGGCAGCTAAGAGGTAGCAGCTAGCTCTTACAAAGAATTAAAGAGAAGTAGGGTCCATGTTTAAGTCTCTCATTTTCCTTAGAGACTGCATCTTGAGGAAGAGTTAACTCCATTCTCTCTTCTTTTTTCTTCTCCAATAAACAATTCTAAGAGGTAGCTAAGAGGCAACCAATGGGGACGCTCTTACTTCAAAAACAGTACGAAATTTCTGTACATGTATTGGCGGCTCAAAAGTCAGAACAAAGGCTGCCGTTTTCTTAAGTAGAAGCAAATCTGCAATAGCGAGGTTTTCTGTTGCTCTCTCACTCTCTCCTGCATGCTTGTGGCTAGTAGTTACAAATCCATTGGACAGCTTAATTCTAGAGCAATCCTGTGATGAATGCTACCTCTGAGAAGTGTACCATCAATTCCGGATGATATGTCTAGTCTGAAGTACTGCAATGCGTTTATTAGGGGCAAACAGGTTATCTCATGCATATACATGCATCACCTGCAAAAAGCAAAGAATGAACAGGATACATGTCCCCAGTAAAGTTTATTCCAATTATGGAATCAATTACTGAAGTTTGATCTCTTTGTTACGAGCCCTCGATCAGAACTAATACTATATGCTAACATGTGTTTTCATAGTGAAAATATAGTTAGCTAATGATCTTTCACAAATCATATCACCATATGTCTTCATTAACTAAACCCCAGTATTTTTTTTTAAAAAGGTTCTTATAATACCGGTATTTCACGTTTATGTCAATCTGATTTCTGCTTTTTTTTTTGGGGTCCAACTTTATCATTCAGATTCCATGAAGTGGATGAGTTCGACGATGAGAAGAAGAGCTGCAGGCAGCGCCTTGCGGATCACAACCGCCGTCGTAGGAAGCCCAAACCGTCTGGCACTGATCATGTGGCACTCAAAAGAAGGGCACACGCAAAAAAATCAGCAACAGCTAAAAACGGTAAGTGACATTTGATATACATATCACTTCATTTCGTATATAAGACACGTCCACGTTGCAAGATTCAAAATTCATGATCTTTGATATACAGAAATGGTTCCTTTGGATTCATAATCGAAAACACTTTCATGTGACCCATAACTCAGTTCCAACAAAACATAACTATGTTATTAAGAGAAATTAATGGACAAAGTGTATGGAGACCATGCCATTTGAACCATAGGAGCAATTGTAGTGTATATGCACGAGATACTGAATTTGAGTACATGCACGTCCTGACTGATTAACCTAGCTAGCTTGTTGATTCTTGTAACACGGGGTCAATAATTTCTTTCCAATAAAATCTCAACAGAAGCAAGTAGCAGCAAGAACATGGGCGCTGGAGACGTGTTGGGGACACAAGAACTGGGAAGTGCATCCAAGGAACATGATGGAAGCATAAGCCTTGGAGAGGTGGCTCGAGAACCGGTGTATCCCAAGGGGAAAGCTCCGATGAAGCAGCACGCATGCGCATGCGTCCCTCAACAGAACCTCCAGCAAGGCTTCCCTCTTATGTTGTCGCCTGCAGGTAGTGGCACTGGTACTTGCTTACCACAGAACCAGCAAGTTTCAGGTGGTAACACATCTCAAGTGCAAGAGCCATGCTTAGCGTTCCATCAGCAACACCAACACGGCAACATCATCCTGCAGCTCGGGCAGACAGCGTTTGATCTCGACTTCAATCACTAGCCAACGCCTGTAGCTCGTGTTCCAACGATTACTACTATGGTATTGCTTCTGGTAAAAAAAAAGATTGATGTCACTTTATTTCCTGTCGAACTTATGTGCGTCAATAAATTATGTGTGTGGAACAGTCGTCGTTAAGTGTGGACTATGCATCTCAGAACTATTGTTGTACTATATTATTATTGCTTTGCTCATGGGATCAAGGGTTATTTCATTTTTCTAAATGCTCAAGCGATGGGAAGTAATCGGATTCAGGTGGTTCATCTGACCATTCGGCTCGCATAATCTTTGGAGCTGTCTATATATCAGAAAGCAACAGCAGCAGCAACAATAAACAACTCGTAGGAACAGCCAAATGCACGGCTTAGCCTTGTATTGAGAACTGCACATGTATATTTAATGAAGAGTGAAATGCATCATGCGTACACGACTATTATAGATGATCATCTAGATACATAAACTCCTAAAGTGACCATCAAAATTTACAAACTATTTAGAAATGACCATCTAGGTATAAAAACTCCTAAAGTGACCATTTAAGTTCACAAACTAATGTTCTTTCAGACAAAAAGTCCACAAACTAATTATGATATAGCTGCCTAGGTCCAAACCCTTCGTCTGTGAAAAAATTCTTACATGAACATGAGAACGTGGATGGAGGGGCCTATGCTATGCGCGTCAGGAAAATCCTATCGGTGAAAAATTGCATAAAGGAGACCCTGCCCGGCAATCAGGAGTTGAGGCGGTGATCGGGAGGCGACGACTGATCGAAGAATGTGAAGGGCAGAAAGACCCTTGCTCGATCCTGCTGCCGAGTGTTGACAGTCGTGTAGTTGGTCACCACGATATTCTCACATATATCACTGCTTGCCTCTCGAAGGGCTTTTAATGTAGTGTTGATGGTTCTTATGCGTATCATTTTTTTCTCGAACACGTAGGAGACCTACGTATCATTATATTAAAGAAGAACTCGTATCAATTAAAATTTCCACTAATTTCGCAAGCGCATAGAACGTCGGTATGTTGGCAGTCATTTATGATTTAACAACTGCCAATATGCACGAGGGGCTTTGGATTTGGATAACTACAACATAACTAGTTCGTGAACCTAAATGATCATTTAAAAGTTTATGTACCTAGACGATTATTCATAAATAGTTTGTGGACCTAGATGGCCACTTTAGGAGTTTACGTACCTAGATGACCATTCCTAAATAGTTTATGTACTCCGGATGCATTTCACTCTTTAATGAACTAGCTAGCATGGATGCCTGCGCAGTTGCACGGCTAGACTTATTATACTATTTAAAATATTTATATATCATTATAGAAAATTAACATAGTTTATTATTATTTATTTTATACTCTATAAATAGTAGAAATAGTTGAAGATTTTCCCACCATCTCTCAATTTGAGTGTGAGCTGAGTCATCATTTATCTTAGATTGTGTCTTAACTAACCCATTGTATTTGACTTTTTTTTAGAAGTGATGACAACTAACATATGCCATGGTAGGAAAAAAGAACGTGTCGTGCTACAAATAAATCTTTTGAAGAAAATGTATCATGTTAAAAATAAGAGAATGTTCAATGCTAGCTAGACATATGGTGGTGTATTTAGAAATAGGAATTAGATGTATTTTGGATACTTTTATTATTCTAAAATTTAGCTATTTTGGGCTCATAATGTTATAGTGGGTAAATTAGAAATAAGAATTAGGGATATTTTTAGCTATTTTTATAATCCTAATTTAATTATTTTGGGCTCATGATGGGTAATTTAGAAATAGGTGTGAAGGGTATTTTTGATTATTTTTTATTATTTCGAATTTAGCTATATTTTACTCATAATGGCATGGTGGGTAATTTAGAAATATGTGT
The DNA here is from genome assembly GCA_007726485.1 of Eragrostis curvula. Classification (NCBI taxonomy): domain Eukaryota; kingdom Viridiplantae; phylum Streptophyta; class Magnoliopsida; order Poales; family Poaceae; genus Eragrostis; species Eragrostis curvula. The sequence goes on from RWGY01000031.1 coordinate 11,637,022, forward strand.
GAAGGATATTTTTTGGTTATTTTTTATTATTCCAAATTTAGCTATTTTTTATAATGGCATGGTGGGTAATTTAAAAATAGGTGTGAGGGGTATTTTTGGATATTTTTTATTATTCTGAATTTAGCTATTTTATAAATATTTATAGGGGTTTTCTGACTAATTTTTCATAAGAGCAGTGGTGGGTAATTTTCTCTTCTTAGTTTTTCGGATTAACGTGGGAATTTCTAGGCCTTGAGAACAAACGTGGTGGCTCTCTTTCTTGGTCAATTCCGAATTTAGCTATTTTATAAATATTAATAGGGGGTTTTCTGACTAATTTTTCATAATGGCAGTGGTGAGTAATTTTCTCTTCTTATTTTTTTGGATTAACGTGAGAATTTCTAGGCCTTGAGAGGGAATGTGGTGGCTCCTTTCCTTGGTCAATTATATATATAATAAATGAACCGAATGTCTTTAGATGGTCATTGCAGCAAAGTGCTCTTTTTCCTTGGATAAAAATCAATGTACAAGGCAATTCTCCATAGGAGCATCATTGCATACAATAAATATTGTTAGGAAATTGAAAGTTTATTTGACAATTAAAATTTTTCTTGTGGCTCCAACATAAGTGGGTGACACTAACCAAAGTCAACTTAGCTAAAAGAAATTGGAAAAGAGATAAAAATTATTGTTTTTGTAGTTTGTTTTATACAACATCTGTTCCTTTGATTGAAATTTTTCTAAGTTCACTTGGAACAAACTTTTGGTCTAAGACCTCCTCACTAGGTTAAGTGAAACTTCGGTTAATTGAAACTAACAACCAATTTAGCACTAGAAAAAGGATTTACCGCACAATTCGATTACAATTAATTCGGTTCGGTTTTGCGGTTAACCACACAACAATAATGTGTATTCCAATATATTGGAGGAATTTAGGTAACAAACACAAAAAAATGTCAATTGATGGACCGTCGATGGCAAGGAATGTAGATGCGTGCATGGTCATGAGTAGGAAGCTGGACTTGTCTCAGTTGGCTAGGTGGTGGAGGTTGTTGGTATTGCACCCCTAGCCACCCAGGTTCAAGTCCCCATACTCTTGAATTTGGATGTCTATTTGATCACTATTTCTTCTTTCTTAATGAAAAACCACCTAGCACCTCCTAGGTCGGATCTCTTTTTCTTTGCGTGGTCATGAGTGAGGTTTGTGAGGACGTTGGGGCTATCGTTGGATTGGGAGGAGTGAGGACTGAGGAGCCTCATGGGCTAATGAGGTTTGATGGGTTTACTGGCCTGAAATGGTAATATCAATTAATTCAATTTTGTTTGGTTAATCAGACTAATGACTTCATTTGCACTGTCATAATAAGTTGTGTGATCCAATTGAGCAATTTTCAAATTGTGTGACTAAATCACACCCGCCTCACAAGTTGTTGTACCACCAATGCAATTCACTCATAATAAATTGTTGTTAAGTGTGGTAGCCAGAAATCAAAACCGAATATTTTGCGATTAATCACATTAGCTAGAAATTTTAGTTAATTCGGTGCGGTTAGTTTTGGTTGACGGTTGTTGTGGTTAACCTCACCCACCCCTACTCCTCACAAGATAAATTACTTGTTTGGTAAGTACATGGCTTAATGCTGTGCACTACAATCTAAAACAAAACAAATTATCGATGCAGGCGCTATATGTTGGGGACACATGGATAAACATGATAATGTTGTATGAAAAAAAAAAATCAATCACTTCTCCTATATTGGCAAATGTTTGCTACAAAAGGAGGAACAAATCCCATTCAAGATGCATGTCACCTTTTTAAAAACCGTGAACATGGAATACTTTGTCGAGCATAGGTGGAGGTCTCTATTATCTACTCCCTCAATCGTAAAAAAAGTGACACTCTGGGTTTGGTTGAATGTATTTCCATTGTGTTTGACCAGTGCGATCAACTCTAACAACATAAAATATTTATCATTATTGCGGATAGGTTTTATTTGCAAAAAAGAAGGAACCCTCACTGCAGAGGAAGCTTAGTCGGTCAACTATTGCGATCTAAAAATATAATGTTATATTATTAAAGATTGAATTTATAGAAATCATTGATGAAAGACAAAGATAACACAGTAAACCAAACACAAATGGAAGGATTATATTTGACTAGCTACCATTTTTTAACAGGGTGTGCTTCCTACGGATTGGAGTGCTGGATGTTGGTTTCTCGCAGCACAAAAACGTGGGATCCCGTACCATGAGGCATCCAACGGTTCTGTTAAGATGTCCTCTCCCCACTCCAAACTTTATCCATCATTACCGCACTGGCTCGTTGCAAAGGCTGCCGCTGCGGCGCTGCCGCACCTCCCCTGCGCAGAGCAAAGGCTGCCGCTCACTGCCTGCCACCGCTCCACTGCATCATCTACAACACTAGGTATATACACTAGCTCCATGAACTGGATGGACATCATCCAGGAGGACCAGGACTACGCGAACGTGATCTTTCACCCCAAGCATTACAGAACCATTCACTATTAATTCTTCCCAAGCGATGGAGATCCATGACTTCTCCGAATACTGAAAGAGGTGTTTGTGTTACAGGCTAAGCTAGGAGTGATCATTATCGTTACACAAGTTTCATGCCCACAACTAGCCAGACGAAGCAAACCCACTGTTCGGCGCTGAGCACACCAGCAGAACGTAGAACGCAACAACATTTTATAAAACCAGGCCGAGTCCACAGTTCCATCCATGTACCATTTTTTACACATATATGCGCATGTTTTTTTTTGAACAATACATATATGCGCATGTATCAGTAGATGATTGTAAGTTGCCAAAAGATAAGATCATTCGAGCGCAGTACGTACGCAAGGCATCCTCTGCCGCTCGGGGTGGTAGATCAGTGAGTGTCTCGTGAAAGGAAATGGACCAAATTCACTCCTTTCTGTATATACAGTGCATCTCCTTGCCAGGTACAGAAGAAAGAAGATCCCTCGCCAAAAAGAAAGAAAAAAAAAGAAAGAAAGAAGATCCCTGTCGTCAGAATAACACATGGTCAGCTTAGTATGATGGGATTGGTCTGGTGAAAAAGCCTGGTCAATCTGTAGCTCGGCCGATTCCCCATTTGGCCCAGTTCATTCATGCGGAGATGAGCCCACGACCATTCTGTGCACTGCAGGCCCATCGCGGGTAGTCCTGGGACTTGGGCCGGGCCAAATCTGGGTGGGCCGCGGCCCGAATGTTTGGCACGGCCCGTGGCACGGCACAACCCGAAGGAGTTTTGTGACGTGCCTAGATTTTGGGCCCGACGGGCGGCACGGCACGGCATGGTCGTCTGGGCCGTGCTCGGGCCGGCACGGCACGAAGGCGGCCCGATGGCACGAAAATGGCCCGACGGCACGGTGGCGGCACGGGATAATGTTCTTGAGCCAAGGTTTATTTTGTATTTTGATTTGTATTTAAAAATTCAAATTTGTATAGAATTTGCATACGTAGTCCAAATGACTTGATTTTTTTCTAAAATCTTTAAAAAATAACATCTATCATGTGGAATCTTTTTAATCAAACTTTTCTAGTTCATTTTTATGCTGATCAGTCAACACATTAATGGTCACTATTTAACATTTTCTTTACCTTTTTGTAAATTACCAAAGGAATTGAATTTTTAAATAATTTTTTGTGTGGACGTACAACTTCTACATATCTAAACATAGAATTTTTGTATAAGTTTTTTGAAGCATTTACGCTTGTGTAAGTTCGAATTGCTCTTTATTTATCACAAAACCTCATTACTTCTATGTTGGTTAGTAAATTTGAACACACTTTCATGCAAACATTGTTAAAAAAAATCCCCATCAATTGTAAAGGTTGACGTTGACTTGGAACAGCTCCACACCAAAATTGAGTTCAAAATCCAATATATTTTTGGAGATAAAAAAATGCAAAAACTCACTTTTCCTTTTTTTTTACACTCAAAGTATGATGATTTTAGAACTCAAATTTAATATACACATGTAATATAGCTTTCCTAAAGTAGTGTATTTTTTCAAAATTTTTGAATTTTTTATCCATATAACACTATAAAAAGAATCAATTGAAACAACAAAAATACGTGTTCTCTATGCTGAAAACGTATTTCTGATGTAGGCTGTCAATGAAACCGGGCCGTGCCCGTGCTTGGCACGGCCCGATGACGGCCCGTCATGCCCGTACCATGCCGGGCCGCGTTTTCACCACGTCGGGCCGATCGGCACGGCACGATGCGGCCTGACAGGCCGTCCCGGTGTTGGCGGTTGTTATGCGTTTAATTAATATTCATTAATTCCGCAAACGCACGGATCACCATTGTAGCATTTCACCTTAAGAGTATTCCAGGGTTATTGTATTTATTTCTCCGCAGGGAGGAGCGATAGGAAATCGAATTGTAACAAATATATACTTATTGTGCAAAATAACATAACATTACTTGAGACGGGGATAAAAGGGTACATGATAGATATGGGTGGCACTCACCATATAATCCAAGAAAATAAAAAGGTATAGTAAAAGTTACATTGGGAGAACAACGAGATAGAGACAAAGATTCCTATATGTTATTCTTACATCTCTAGCAATTAGTTCTACAAGATTATGTACTATAGCTAAGATCATGCACATACAAGTCATTGTTGTTTTGGAGCACGGCCATTATGCCAAGGCTTAGTGAACCCTAGAACAGCAGGTTCACCTTGGGAACTAACCGCTATTGAAAACCTGGTTGGTACGCCTTTGAACGTGGTGGATTGCAGAGGCCTAAACACGCCTGTCGCACGTGGGGCTACCATCCTCTGTAAAAGCGGACGCCAATCGTGCATAAGCAAAGCTCTAAGCGCCACGCTTACAACTCGCCTAGAGGAACTACTCCTGATCGAGGGAATAGCCCTATCTAAGAATGTAGTATAGCTTTCACTAAGCGCGGACTCCATTCCGGCAAAGCACTCACTCATACTACTTAGACACAATCACGAAACTTACAACAAGACTTCTATGAACACTAACTTAACTAAGTAAATAACTTAAATAGAAAATAATTACTAAAAGAAATAAATAAAGAATAAAGTAAATAATTATATAAATGCTAAAAGAATAATTCTACAAGAGGTAAAGTACAAGAACAATACCGAAACTCCGAGAAGACTTCCGGAACCCTGAGAGAGCTCTCACTCTACTCTACTCTACTCTACTCTACTCTAACTCCCAATACTTACTCTACTTCTACACAAATGAGTAATGAATCTCTTGGATAAGTGAGGTGCGAGTTGTTCCTGCAGACCCCAGGGGTATTTATAGGGCCTTTAGGACAGGGAGGACTTTATAGCGCAAGGTGGAGTGGCGGGCGCGCCAAGGCAGGCCGGCCGATGTGGCAGGTTCACCACCGCCTCGCTTCTGGACGTCCCTGATTGCCTCCTGAAGTCGGTTCAAAGGTCGGTTGCTTCGTGGGGGCGGCAGAACTAGAGTGAGGGTCAAGTTGAGGCCCAAACAGCCCACCAGCTGGTATGTCGGTGGAGTTCTGCTAAACAGGCTTTGGTTTCTGACGTTTTGGCCCGTGTACAGCCTGCTGGAGGAAGGCCGAGGCCTTTGGGCGCCTAAGGGGGGCCGGCCGGCCTGTGTTTTCTCCTGCACATGCCCTGTTTCCACCATTATTTGCTCCTGCATCCAAATATCACCAAAACTCATGGAAGTAGGTTAGTTCCTAACTACTATGCACAGAATCTTGGTGAATAACCTTTGTTTACCGATATGTTGGAGGTCGAATGGCGATTTAACGACCACCAACAAACTCCCCAAGCTTAACCTTTGCTCGTCCTTGAGCAAACAACTCAGGGTACCGGCAAATCAGAAGTTACAAAGACAGCGCCCCATGGATAATAAAGATGCAACCACGTACTCCCTAAATGGTGGTAAGTATACGAGAGCACGGAGTATTCACAAGTGTTGCACATATGTGGGGCATGTATGCTTCACCTTGTCACAAAGCATTGAAGACTAGAAAAGCACTTTTGGACAAAACAATTCTAACAGGTTCAAGTCGAGAGTTTTTATGTGCTGCAAGACAAGGTAAAAATTTCTCCTTTGTTTTGGTTCACACTTCTCTTCCCTCTAGTGAATCTATTCCTACCAACTCTCATTCAAATCCTACCTTCTACCAGATTTGGCTTATATGTGGAGCTTGGTAAGGAAATGTACATTTGTCATGCGTATGTCGTAAAGTTAAATAATAAATCTTAAGAGACATAGCAACTCTTTATATCTCGGTCATATGTAAAATGGTGATGGAGGGGGAGAAAATGAACACACACTGATGGAGATGGTTTTGCAAACTTTGGTCTTCTGTTATGCTCATGCTCAGGATGTTTATAATAAGAACCTTAGTGCATTTTTGGATGCAAATTATGGGGTCTCTTTCTCTTTTTTTTTTAGACTCCATGATGCATTGGCACTAGTGATGATAGGTTCAAGAGCATTTTGAAATATTCTTGAGCTTTTTGATGTAGACCACAAGTTTTGTAAACGGGGTGATGATGGATGGAGATGTTTGATGATTTTTCAAACATTCTTTTTTGGTGGAAAGAAAATCAAAAACTCACGCGAATGAATGATGACCAAGATTTCGAGTGCTTACTCTCAAAAGCATTTAAACCTTAACAAAACTCAACGCATGAGCAAATGGCTATGAGTGGGCTGTCTCGAATATCTTTATGATATGGCTTTGGTAGGTAAATAAATCCTCACAAGAGAAGTGTTCCAAAACGAAAGGGGTTTTAGGTACTTGCAGCAATTAGAATGAAAAACATCTCCGAACTTTTACCATGATAAGAAATTGCAAAACGTCCTAATCATGCGATATCATAGTCCACAATGCTTAGACTTGGTGTGATGTATTCAACCCACAAAAATGTAGCAACACAAGTGATGTGACTATGCTCAAGTATAAATAACACGCATGTTAGGAGTAGAGGTTGCATCAATGCTACACAAGGGGAGCTATCATGTAACTAATCATCATTTCCTTTAAGTGCAGCATTCACCAAGATTCTAGCATTTTATTCGAAACAGGGAGTATTTTATTGATCGATAGAAATACTTACCTGGCGGTCCTCCCCAAGCTTGAGTCTTTGCAAGACTTGAGCTTGTAGTAAATCGCCGACTTACCTGCGGGTCCTCCCCAAGCTTGAGCCTTTGCAAGGCTTAAGCTCGAATAGGCCGCCTCCTCCATCCTTCTTGTACCTGCAAAAAGAATGAGGGTGATACAAATGGCTAGCCCCTAGTGGGCATCACCGGGGGTTTTACTGTTTTTGGTATTTTTATATTTTATAATTTTTATTTTGTTTTCTAAGTTTAATGAAAAAGCATGTGCCACGGCCTGGCTAAAGGATAACAATTGGGATGATCTCCCCAATCGGAGGGCTCTCATTTTTACGTCTTTGAGCTAGACGTTCTCCTTCTTGTTCAGCTCGATTGGACCTCGCTCGCTGGAGAATTTGGCGGTGTAGAGGTTCCTTCTTTCTTCCGCTACACTTTGGTTGTCTTCTTTGCGCTTGTGGCGGCAACCAATGTTGTAGGCGCCAATGTTGTACTCTCTTATGTGGTACCTTTGCTGCCCTCTTGTTCTTGGAACGCCTAGCTCTCCTCTTCTTTGGCGATTTTGATTCTCCTGCTTCTTCTTGAAGTGATGAGGGTGCTTGTGGCGACTTGGGCTACGCGGATACTTTCTTCGGACTTCTCTAATAATTGAATGGTCGTCTTTCCATTTCTCTTGCCAGATAGTTCCTCATGTGTGAAATGAGCTTGTCTGGCTGCGGCATGGGTGGAGTGATCTCAATCTTCTCCACTTCTCTTGGGTTCTTTCCATCGAAGACCCTCACTTGGTTGCACTGTTCAACTTTAGGCTTGAAGTTGAAAGTTTCTTCCCTGCTGTTGAAATCTAAGTGTATTTCTCCGGTCCCTACATTGATGTTGGCGTTGGTGGTGCTCAAGAATGGCCTTCTAAGGATGAGAGAGGAGTACTTGACATCCACTTCCATGTACAACACGACAAAGTCGACGGGGACGAAGAAATTCCTTATCTGCACAGGGACGTCTTCAGCTATTCCAGCAGGATGACGTACTGACTGATCCGCGAGTTGCAAGCACATGGCCATCGGGGTTAGTGGACAATTTAGCTTGTCGTATACCGCCTTTGGCATGACGCTTACGCTTGCGCCCAAATCACATAGTGCCTGGGAGAAATGCTGGCTGCCAATTGAGCACGGTATGGTAGGACATCCAGGGTCGTGCTTCTTCTTTCTGCTAGGGTGTTCAAGATGGCTGCACTGCATTCTTCTGTTAGCTTCACCATTTCCATTGCTGGGATTGGGCGCTTGTTGTTGAGGATATCCCTGAAATACCTAGTGTTGGTGGGAACCTGCATGGCATCAAGCAAAGGGATGTGCACATATATATTCCTAATGGCCTCAACAAACTTATCAAAACGCTCATCAACGGTTAGCTTCTTCCTGCGGTTAGGGAAAGGTAAGCCTGTTGTATCGTAGTACTCATGAGGGGCCGCCTTTGGTGGAGCTTGCTCGACGACTGGAGGTTGCATCAATTCCTCAACGGAGCTCTCCCTTGTGGCTTTCTATTGTTCAGGGACCTATTCTTCAGGAACCTTCTTTTCAGGGATCTTCTTTTCAGGAACCTTCTTTATACCCTTCTCCTTGGGAGGTGGTTTGGTTGTACTTTTTCTCTGCACCTTCGGGGTATGGTGGGTCTAGCGTTCCACGTCGACCCCTGGTCGTCACTGCATTTACAATCTCCTTGGGGTTGACCTCAGGCTGCCCCGGGAGTCTACCCATCTTGGAGGCTGCACAGCTGAAGCAATTTGTGCAATTTGTGTTTCTAACATTTTATTATAGCTCAGATGGTTTTGCAGTGCAGTGCTGAACGACTCTAGCTTTAGCATCTATACTTTCCAAGGTTAGTTTCTAACTACTATGCACAGAATCTTGGTGAATAACCTTTATTTACCGATATATTGGAGGTCGAATGGCGATTTAACGACCACCAACACCCGGCACGGCACGGAACGGCACAAAGCACGACGGGCCCATGCCGTGCCGTGCTGAGCACGGTCCGAGTCCCAGGACTAATCGCGGGCAGGTGCGGAGCCACTGCAGCGCAGCATGAGCCCAAGCACACGTCAAACGCGCTCAACCCTGCGCTGATTGAATTACTCTTGGGAGGGCCTACAATAGCTGCTGCCAGGGATATCGTGGTGGAGAGTCCCAGGTTTGTGCGTTGGAGCTCGTGCGTAGCTTGGTGTTGACGGTCGCGCCAAGCACACTTTCTATCATTCTTTATCTTTCCTCCATATCAACAATTTTTTACTTCAATGGGCTCCAAGCCAATGCATTGGGCTTGGTCTAAGTCCATTCACTGCAGTCTATCCTTTCAAGCCTGGATCCTTCTCAGAACCATTGGCGCGGTGCCCTAGTGCAAGTCTATCTATCCCTTCTCTTTTTTTCCGAATGTCTATCCCTTCTCTTTTACTATTTGCATTTACTTACCTTGTTATATATATTATATTGCTTGTAAGTATTTGATTTGGGTTGTTTATCTATTTGCTCTTGTTGTACCTTGGTACCTACTTATTCTACTAGCATGCTTGTTGTTTAGCTCTTACACTTGCTCATACCTACTTTACTGTCTTTCTCTAAGGACTATTCTTAGTGTGTCTAGTTTTCTTTACTTGATATATCTTGCTATGGTTTGCACTTGCTTGTATCTGTAGCTAGTAGAGGAACTTAGGCTTATACTTTGGTTCTAGCTAGAGTACCTTCCCTTTACTAGTGTAGTGTGTATTTTGTTATCCTTTTACACTAATTCTCTAGATTTACATGTCTAGGGAAAAGAATTTCGAGTGTGCACCGATATTCAACACCCCCCCCCCCCCCCCTCCCCTCCTCCCCTCTCGGTCACACGGTACTTTTCACCAGGTGCGGCGATGAGCAAGGCAGAGTTTTTGGTCTGGCTGCAGAGATATAGTCGACCGGTTGATCAACACTCTGGAGAAAACAAGACAAGAAAAAACAGAATCGTTACCTTCATAACCTGTGGTAGGCGGTTAATTTCTTCGAAGTTATCACTTTCCACAGCCGAGAAAACAGGAAAGAGTTGTTGTTAGGTTTGTACCAGAGGGCAATCTACTTTCTCCCTAGAGCACCAACGAATTCCTACCTTTTTGGTTGGCTTTTGGGAAGTAAAAGTAGCTCCCAAAAGTCCAACAAAGGCACCCTAAGTCCTCAAAACCGTGAGAAAATGTTTAGCTTTCACAGTTTAGTTTGTTTAGACAAAGAAAGATTTATTTCGAGATGAAATAATATTTTGACCTATGCACAACAAAGATACATCTAGCCTTTACATGTCAAAACATCAAAGGTGAGCTAATACAAATCAGTCTTAAAATACCTAAAAGCAAAGAAACTGGATCAGCACGCTCATCACCTCTTAAACTCATATGGTGTCAATTAATCATTATTGTTGCAGTCATATCTTTATCCTACAAAGAAGTTGCTTCTCTACAGGAATTGTTATCGCCACTTGAACAACACTTGATCAATCAAATCCAAACTTCAGGAAGGTCATTTGGAGGTTCATGCCTCCCCACACACCATGTGACGCCTTTGATGCACAATCTTTGAATCCATGTGTGAGAATGAATGTCAAATTGTGCGGAGGTGAATGACCTCCGCCTCATGCTCCACGTGGCGATTTCGTTGCACCCTCTTTTGACATAACATCCTTGCAGATGAACAGATGAATCCTTGCCTCTTGTCCTTGCGCACCCAATGCAAGGTTTCAGAGCCGGCATCATTGACATCATAAAGGAAACAAGTATGTGATATCCGTGAACAACCATGTCCATGGTTTTTTATGGCCTCTCCCAAATTGAGCGAGCATTTGGCCGCCACAGACCAATGCTACCACAAACTTCAATAAATATGCTACCTTCATGTCGTCGCATCGATGACCACCACCCAAAGGATGTAAGACTCGAACAAGAAGCTGACAATAGAGCAAAATGACCCAGGCCAGCAGATTTATGTCCCGGCATTCATGACCAAATGGTTGGCCACCATTCACCGTAAATTGCTACGACCAACACTATGACCTACTCCATGGCGTATGCAACGCTGCATCTAAGAGAATTTCAGAAAACTAGACTAGCTAATTGCACCTTAGTAACAGAAAACTATGATTTTGAGTACAATTTCAGAAAACTACGACTTTTAAACCTGGAAACACATGTCAGCACCCACATATGTCCATTTTGCTGAATGAGTGGCTGATAGGTGGGGCCAGATCAAAAGTCATAGTTTTGTGTTGCAAGATGTGCAGATAGTTGTAGTTTTCTGTAATCAAACTCAAAAGTCGTAGTTTTCTATTACTCTAGAGCAATTAGTTTGAGTTTTGTGAAATTTACTCCGCATTTGAATTAGGGGTTGTGTGTAGCCACGATTTGACGCATTGCACCCACCTCGAAGGCATTATGTCCTTGGTGAAGAGCAACGCGATGAGCACTACTGCCCAGGCCGTGATGCCACGCCAAGACCTAGAACACAGCTATTGCTGCAAAATGGATGGCGCCATGACCAGAGCTACCCGTCTAGCCGCGCCCGTGCCTCCATTGCCGCATCCACGGCTAGAGCCATGCCTTACCTCCATTGTGGTGACGATGTAGATCCATCAGGCACGGTTGCGCACATCAAACTCGCGCAAGGATCTCTGCGTCGAAGTTGTCTGCTAGCGTCGTGATCTAGATCAGAGAGGAAGAAAAGGGAAACCATGGGCCCTGCCGCTGCCATCCTTGCCGTCGCCCGAGTTGTGCCGGCCTCGGGCTCCGGCGGCGGCTGGACGGGTAGGGAGGTGGATGGTCCTGGCAGCGGCGACGATTGGATTAGGCGGACGACGAAGCGGGGGCATTGTATCGACAAAGAATACTGGTCTCTTTCACAGGTTTGTAAGCGTCCGTATGAGATAGTGCATCTTATGTGAATGTTTGTGGGTTCTATGCCCTATTCTAAAGTTACAAACATGAGGTTATTGTCCGGCAAAACGTGTAGTTCAAGGTATTCGGTGAATAACATGAAAATTCATCAAGACTATCACATTTTAACAATTTTAGATACTACACCGCTTAGAGTGTGTTTGGTTGGGCTGTGACTTTTAGAAAAGTATCTATAGGCTGTGACTTTCTAAAAAGCAGCTTTAGGATATTGGCTGTGACTTTTGGAAAAGACCTTGGTTGAACAGCTGTGGCTTTTGATACAGCTTCCCTCACTTACAAGCGGGCCCCACATGTCATTGACTTATTGGGTCTTCTTCCTCTCCTCACATCTCCAGTTCCTCCCGCCATGAACTTAAGACCTCGAATCCACATGGGGAAAAGCAGGAGGGCAGCCATGGGTTGGTGGAATCGAATCCTTGGATCAAGGCGAATCCAAGATTAAGTTGATTGACCACAGCAACGCGAATCCGAACAGCAAAGGAAGCGTCAGGGCGTCGTCGATTCAGCTATATGAATGAACACTGCTTTTCCCCTCTGATCCAGCCGCTCACCACTAAAATCAGTTGTTCTGTACCAAGATTGAGCTTGCCCCCCACCAAATCAAGAAAAGACCTGCTGGATTTTTGCTTCCCTCACCTCTAATCGAGCTCCAACAGTGGCTATGGTGGAAGTAGCGGAGAGGAGGAATGACTCTGCTCCAACTTGATTGGAACTTATCTCGTGCCGATAGGAAAAAACTGGATGCTAATCAAATTGCTAATCCACGCGACTGCCGATGATTCGGCCTTGCGCTCCTCCATCGCGGGCGCGCCATGCTCGCGCCCCTACAGCGCGACCGCCGCACGCTCGCCCGCCGACGGCGCCTCCGCACGCTGGTTCGTTGCGCGACCGCCGACGGCGCTGTCCTTCGCGGCCTTCCACGATTGGGACGGCCCGATCTGCCGCCGTGAAGACGAGCCGCGCCGCCGCGCCGGCCTCGCCCACGCTCGACGGCGACGTAGGGGAGGGGCGCCGCCGGCCGGAGTTGGGGACAGGCGTCGCTGGGTTCGTGAATGAGGGCTCCGGGAAGGGAAAAAAATGAGACAGTATATTCGTAATTAGTGGCAGTTGGGTAATTTCAGGGCGCGTTCTTCGCTTCAGTTTAGAGCCTCTAAAATTTAACTCTAAAGAGAATCTTATTATTTAGGAGTATTAAATAAAGTTTAATGACAAAACTTTTTTACAGATGGGTACATCTTTACGAGACGAATCTAATGAGCCTAATTAATCTATGTTTGCTACAGTAATGCTACAGTAAATATCGTCTAATTATGGCTTAACTACCATCGTTAAATTCGTCTCGCGATTTAGAGGGGGGGTTCTGCAGTTAGTTTTGTAATTAAAGTTTATTTAAGACAAGATTCTTTTTGTTTAGACCTCTCTAAATTTTAGACTCTAAAACGCCGAACGCGCCCTTAGTTTTGTACTAGACTAAAAGTAACTTTTAGCTTAAAGCAGCAGGTGTTTTTTACCCCTTTAATTAGGCTTTTGATTTTTAGAGGCAAAAATCACAGCCAAAAGCTCAACCAAACACACCCTTAAGGTGAGTTCCTGTGCTCTTTATTTATCCCGGGGACTTACATCAATTCCAGCTTATAACTGTGAGCCAGCACTGATGGGCCAGCATTGGTAGTCTAAATCCTTATTATCTATGGGGTTTAGAACCGGCACAATATTTTCAACCGACAGAGACGGCCTTTGTAGCAGTGCCAATGGCACCTCTAGATTGGTGCACACCCTGACTTTCTGAACGAACGAACGCATCGGAGTTGAAAGTCAAGCGATCCCATGCATACCCTGATTGAGAGCAACAAAACCAAACAAGGGCGTTTAATTTACCATGATGGAGAGCGGCGACGCGTATATGCAGATGGTGGCTGCGAAGCGTATATGCAGATTGTGGTGGCGAGGCCGCAAAAGAGCCTGCGGCCCTGCCCGTGCAGCGCCAACAGCTATATGCAGATGGTGGCTGCGAAGCGTATATGCAGATTGTGGTGGCGAGGCCGCAAAAGAGCCTGCGGCCCTGCCCGTGCAGCGCCAACAGCGTCTCTGCAGCCACACCAGCACCGCCGACGCCAGGCCCAGCATCCGCAGCCGCGTCGTCCGGCTCGACGCGAACGCCATACGTAAAATTAAAGGGGCAAAGGTACGACTGATCTTCATCTCCGACCCTTGTCTGATGAAAATATGGTACATCTGAAGATGTAAATTGAATGTGGATGCTACTCTTTGATGAACCTGTGAAGATAAAGATACAGCGAAATTTCATTGACATAACTGATATTTGCCCTTTCTCCGTGGGTCCGAAATAAAGCAGAAATGAACAATACCACCGAAATTCCGTCATCAGCCACATTCGATAGTTCTAATTATTTTGTTTATATATATTCAATCATGATGTTTTCTGGATTGGAGACAGCATCTTGTGAAATCCTGTCAAATTATTATTTTTTTACAAAATAAATTTTGTTTGTTCAAATTTCTAAAAATTTGTGTTTATTGGTCACCTCTAAAATCATTTTAATGCCGAAATTTCTTTCCTAGACGCTAGAGGCTTGTGTGAACGAATTTTGATTTGCTCAAGATTAACAATGGGAAACATAGCAATGGGATACTACTATCTCGGCCTCTCAGCCCGTTCTTACTGTAGCAGCTACAGTACTCGTGAGAGGAAATCAGCCAGCCCAGTCTCCAGCCAGCGAACCCGAACAGGCTGTTAGCATTCGTGATGGATTTGTGCTATTTTGGTGTGCAATGATTATTCGGCAAAATAACCAGGGCTTCTCCATAAAGCCATATTTGCAAAACAAAAAAAATCACTATCACCTCAAAAACAACTCCACACAGGGCACTGTATTTCTGAGAGAAGCTTTGCAGAAAATCTCTCCTGCAAAACGCTGCCCAGCACAGGGCGACTAAACCAGCTTTGCAGGAAATGTCTCCTGAAAACAGCTGTCCCAGACGCTGGGCGATTGTGCTGCGCACCCTTCATTCGATTCAGAGCTTCTGCAAGCTTTATGCATGTGCAACAGTTTTCTGAACCAAAGTTAAATGATATACTCCCTCTTTCCTAAAATAGTTGTTTTTTACACTACGGAAAATCGGCTATATGCCGTGTGTTCTATGGTTTGCCGATTGCCTTTTATCGGGCACTCGGCAAACAACATATTTGCCGAGAGCCTTTCTCAAAACTCGGCAAAAAGCAAGCTCTCGGCAAAACCAGCATTCGCCGAGTGCCTGTAGCAGGGGAGTTTGCCGAGTGCCCACGAATGGACTCTCGGCAAAATAAAAACACCCGGGAAACCCCTATGTTTGCCGAGCGCCACGTCTGTGGCACTCGGCAAACGTAGCACGTGCGTCGCGCATGCGGCGTCCGTCAGAAAATCAAACAGGGCCGTCAACATTTGCCGAGTGCTGTGGATCTAGCTCTCGGCAAACGTTGGAGATATCACCCCCGCGCGGCGCATCTCTCTTCTCTCTTTCTCCCTTATCCTCTTCTTCCACCTCGCGCCGCGTCCCGCATCTCCCGTCCCCACGCCGCCGCCGCCTCCACCGCGCCACCCCGTGCCGCCGCCGCCTCCACCGCGCCTCCACCGCGCCACCCCGTGCCGCCGCCGCCTCCACCGCGCCTCCCCCGCGCCACCCCGCGCCCCCTCCTCCTCCTCCACCCGCACCAAACCACACCGCCGCCGCCTCCACCGTGCCACCCGGCACCGCCGCCGCCTCACTCGCGCGACCCGGGCCTCCTCCTTCTCCGTCGGGCAACCCCGCGCGACCCCGCACCGCCTCCTCTTCCACCGGGCCTCCTCATTCTCCACCGCGCACCACCCCGTGCCTGGGGACCCCGTCGCCCCTCCGCCGCCGCTGCTGCCCGACCCCGACACCCGCCTCCACCGGCTCCTGCCCGGGTGCCCCGACGCCGGCCTCGCCCTTCTTCCCCAACGCCGGCACCCGGAACTCCTCGCCCCCGACCACCTCCCAGTAAACCGGAGCTGCCCCAGCTCCCCGGCGATGTTGATGGTGGTGATGTATATGTGTCTCTGATGATGGTGATCATATATGGTTGATTTGGTGTGATTTTGGTCCAGGTTGTAGTGATTTTAAACATTTTATTGCATTTTACCGAATTTTTTTGCCGAGTGTCAACACCGAGCCACTTGGCAAACGTGCCATGTTTTGCCGAGTGCCAGACCATGGCCCTCGGCAAACAGGGGACATTTGCCGAGTGCCATGCCAAAGGGCACCCGGCAAATTTTTTTTTGTTTGCCGAGTGTCTTACGTTAGGGCACTCGGCAAACAATTTTGACGGCCGTTTCCCGCCGTCACGTTACTCTATTTTGCCGAGTGTCGTGTTGACACTCGGCAAAATGTTTGCCGAGTGCCCAACAAAAAGCTCTCGGCAAAGTCGCCTTTGCCGAGAGCTGATTGCCGTGTGTCCTTCGCCGAGTGTTGCACTCGGCAAAATGTTTACCGAGTGTAATCCTGGTTTTGCCGAGTGCCTCTCGGTAAATGAGGGGTTTCCCGTAGTGTTACTTTTAAACATCATGTTTGACCACTTGTTTTATTCATTTTTAGCAAATATTAAAGTAAATTTGTCATGATTAAAGGATCCTCAATAATAAAAAAGTTATATTAAATAAATAATATTTTTGCAAAAACATTGAATAAAACGAGGAGTCAAACGAAATGTTTAAAAGTTAAAAGCAACAGCTATTATGGGACATCGGGAGTACTAGTATGAGTCGTAGGATTTCAGGACTCACATAAACAGTGCATTAACTACGGTACAGCAATGCACGGCTGCATGTTATCCTATTCACAACGTTAGTATTTTGTTTTTGCGGATTTTTAGAACACTATTCTAGCACTGACATTTTCCAGTAAGAAGTATAGCAAACCAAAACCTATGAAGTTTCCGTAAAAAGTGAATCACAAAGAGCTGAATAAATTTGAAAAAAAAGGTTTAATAGTATCTCACTCATTTGAAAAACAATTTATTGTTTCACTAACTTACTGAAGGATAACTGTTATATATGGTTCACCTCTTGAAAAAATTGTGATTGGTATCCACTTGATTGATTAATATCTTTGATGAGGTATAATGGCAATTGGCAATCGGTCAAACCTACCTAAATAATCATATCATCGTTAGCACTCCATGTGTCTGTAAATATAGGCATATCTAGCATTTTAATTTGTGCGCAAATACAAATATTACTGGAGTTATCCACCAATCAGGAGATTATATATCTCCTAACTTCTCTCTAAAAGCAATTATAATATGGGCTATATGTCTGCCTTGTCATCCATGCAGCTGAGGTGGAAGCTAGAGAGAGGGAGGGAAAGGTGCTCTGAGCGAGCTCTTCAGCAACCGCCGGGCTGATAGCACGAAAGAGATGTATGCAGTCTGTTCACTGGGGTGGTGTTTGGCAATTGGGAAATGTGGGTTGGGTTTGGGATTGGGAAATGACTCTTGAAAGAATGGATGGTTGAGATCTAATATGATAGAAAAATGAATGGTCTAGATCTTCCACTTTATTTCCTTATCCCAATCCCTATTCCCATTTCCCAATTGCCAAACGGCCCCCGGAGGTTTGGCAAGCACGAGAAGGAAAAAGGGATGGGAGTGGGCCCAAGTCATGTATGCAGTCTGTTCACTGGAGGTTTGGCAAGCACGAGAGGAAAAAGGGATAGGAGTGGGCCCAGGTCATGTTTTAACAACTAGATAAAAGCCAATCATTATATTTGATCGGCTATATTTTGATGAGGTGGACAGTTTGTAACCAGCGGAAAGGCTAAACCATTAGCCTTTATTTAAGCTGACCCAACTATACTTTAAGCAATTATGGTCTAAAAAAACTACTTTAAGCAATTATAAAAATGGGCTATATGTCGTTTTCTCTTTCTCCTTCATCTTTCATAAGCTGTAGCATTTATTTTTATAGATATTGCTATTAAAGTTAAGAAAGAAAGAAAGATTACGAATAACCTCCTACCTTGTTCCACAATATTTGTCATTCTATTGGTTATTTTTCCTCACAATACTTGTCATTCTCACATTCTAATGAACGTTTTAGAGCTAAAATGAACTTCGCTATGCCTCATTTATATCACCCCTCTTCCTCTCACCTCATTAGCATATTATTAGCCTGCACGTCTTTTTCCCGTGAGGTTTGTTAGAATGACAAAGTAAAATGAAAAGAGGGAGCACATCTCATGGATGTTTTACAAGAGCTTATGTCGCAGTTTCACCTTCGCAAGTTTCTACAAATTTTCTTATCCTTGTGTGTCATATAAAAGAGCCCCAAGTTAGTTCTGATAGACTCGAAACCATGCTGAAGGTCAGAGAAGAGCCATGTCAACGGGTAAAAATCTGTCAGGAGAGAGTATGGAAACTCGTAAAAACGTATCATGGATCGGTTTCAACAAAAGTGTTTACAAGTAGGTATACGAAGGCTCCCTGAGATGTGTCTTGTTTCATTTTTTTCTTTCAAAAAATAAAGTTTGACCAAACCCAGAAAATTTTATATCGACTATCTGTGGATGGGGAGAGTAGTCACGCCCTACATACAGCTGGATGCATGACCAACTTCCGACATGGTTATTTCGGGCTCAAATGAAAGAAACCATTTTTTGTCAAAAAATAAAATAAACCATTAGGAACCCCTCATTTATATCAAATATGTAACTTATTCGGGTTACTCGTAGATAGTAATATGATTATGACCCATTACCTGACCATAACGACACTATATCCCTTCATCTACGGATATTATTCATCATTTTGAGAGATAAGGCACTATGGGGAAACCCCCTTTTGCACTTGGCAAAGGTTTTGCCGTGTGTAATGTTGGTTGGCAAAGGGTTCTTTGCCGAGAGCTTTTTATCGGGCACTCCGCAAACACTTTGTCGAGTGCCATGTCGGCTCTCGGCAAAATAAAGGTACATGACGAGTGTTTGCCGAGTGCCACGCCGACAGCACTCAGTAAACATTTTCAATCTGCAGTTAAAAAAATTAAAATTTTCAAACAAATTCAAAAAATAGCCAAATTTGTCATGATACATTTGATATGGTCTACTTCCTATACAAAATATTTGGAGTCAAAGCTCAATTCAACCGTCATTTTGATTCGAAATCTCAACAAATCCTTCTCAACTCTATGGATCTTCTTTGGAGAAGCTCCGATTTACAAGCAACGTACGTGACAAATTGTGCAAAACTTTTTATACGATTTACCATAACCTCCACGTATGATATCAGGGCAAGTCTCATGATTTTCAGAGTTCATTTGCATTTTATAAAATTAAAATACAAATTGATCCTACGTTTGTGCTCATATTTCGTGTACAAGATGCGTTAACTTTTCCTTTCATTTCATGGATACACCCTCACATTGGACTCAGAAACAAGAAATATCATTTTTTGATTCACTATATTCCATTATTCGAATCACTTGCGGTTCAAATTTGACTTATCTTCAATAAATACTTTAAATGAAATAGATAACTTAAATATAGCAAACGGATCGAGAAAAATACTAAATTTTGACATGAAGTACCATGCATATACATACCTGGAAAGCAGAAAACAATTTGTGGCCAAAAACAAAACAAAAAATATTTTGCCGAGTGTCCTAGCCAGACACTCGACAAGTATTCAATTTATGCTGAGTGCATGCTAAGCACTCGGCAAATAAGCTATGTGCCGAGTGTCCCTATCAGGCACTCGGCAAAACGTTGACGGTTGGGTCAGTTTCTAACGGACGGCGCACGTGCCCGGCGTGTGCGATGATTTGCTGAGAGATGCGGAGCTGGCACTCAGCAAAGAATGAAACTTTGCCGAGTTTTAAGTTTTTGCCGAGTGCTTTTGTGTATATGCCGAGCACCTTGTCTTTGCCGAGTGCCTTCTTACGGACAGAATGCTCTCGGCAAACGTCGCGGCACTCGGCAAAGAGCCGGTTTCCCGTAGTGAGGCATCGGGGGGACTGAAAATAAAGAGCAAGTAGAAAGAATTGTGAGGCGGTTGACTCAAACAAGTGAAATCTATCATAAGATATATTGAAGTGGAATGTTCATATTTTAAGTGATTCAAAGAATAAGGAAATGCCATCATTTTCATTTGTTGTGAGTCCCATAACCATGAGTGTTAAAAGGGACTAAAATTTAAACTACCTGGAAGTAGTACTCCCTCTGACCATTGAAATAGTAATCTAATGGAACCACTTTTGTATAATAAATCATACATTGTTAACTATTAGTTTTAAGGTTCCTATTTTTTCCTACACGTGTGTCTTCAATGAAATCGGACGGAGGAAGTAAAGACATTCTCAGCTATATGTGTATTATGACATGCATGTGAAAGAAATCTTATGAAAAACTACCATTTCATATCTATAATACTTAAAATATATATAACTAACCACGGAGCAGCTACATGATAAAGTATGTTCCTCATATGCAAGATAGAATTTAATTTATAGCAAAATAACTTTCTAGTTTCCAGGTTTTAAGTCTCAAATATGCATCCAGATTTTCACGAACAATTACTATGCACATGTTCTTTAACATCAATTCATAAATTTTGGTTGGCAGTTCGTAGAAGTAAACACCAAAGAAAAATTTGGTCTTATAAATACTCAGTGTTAAATTCTTAGTAAGTACAATTCACCCACTATTCATGGAGCATTTAAGCTGGCAGAGTACTCCAACCCTTTAGCGCTGAGCACTCTAATTGAGCCCTGTCCTTGCGGGAGCATGCGTCCTAGCGGTAAACTTATCAGAGCTAGGTTGGGGATAACACTAAGGCCTTGTTTGGCATCTAGGGTACCATATACACGGGAGAACTCCCCACCTGCCACCCAATCAACGGAGGATCTACATGGTCCCTGCACCGAATCCTCAAGAAAAATTCAGTGCTACCACATTTTTATTCACCACATATGCACCCCCTCAACTCACAAATATGCACCCACAAGGCCAAAAAAACCAAGACAAAGTAACCTAAGTTACAGTGCTGCACTCCCCTTCGACAAGCTCTAGCTCCGTCACTAACCCAATATGTGTCGGTGCTAATCCAAGCCAATCCAGGCAATCATCGGTTCATCTGGCAACAATCAAAATTAAGCAACAAATTAGCACTGCCAAATGCAATTATTCCAAGATAGGCAGGATATGAATCGCCTGGTGGTCAGATTGATGCGCACAACTCGTCGTCGATTCATTGTCCTGCCGCTCTTGGAACAATTGCGTTCGGCGAGGCTGATTTATTGCTTTTCGTTTATTTTCCCGGATGAACTAATGATTGCTTGAATTGGCTTGGGTTCGCACTGGCGTGTATTGGGTGACAGGTGGGGTTCACTCAATCGGCACGTGGGTGAGTTCTCCCGTATACATGTTCCCCTAGTCGCCAAACGAAGCCTAACGTTGGTATGCTTCCATGAGCAAACAGTTAAATTGGTTTTGTTTGGCAATGGTAAAATTCGTTGAGCCTAATATTAATCGTAAATGCAACACCCGTGTCAAATCAGAGATTTGAACCCTGGGTTGTTTCTACCACTAGAAACTTAACCATCTAAGTTACGCTATGTTTGCATCAACTTACGCTCGTGTTGCTCCAAGGAAGCAAAGCTTGGCTAAAGCTGAATGGAAATGAGTAGCGGTTATCTTTGGATGGCCCCGAAATATCCATGCGTATTTAATGTGCACGCCATATTACTTACCTGATATCGGATAACATATGATGAATCAATATTATTTTCACAATAAATAGAATCAATTAATACAAGTGATTAAGGTTTCCAATGGTAAACTCTAAGCTATCTAAGAACAGAATACGCAGTTTGAAAAAAAGGCGAAGTAATCAAATGCAAATGGGAGGATTTGTTCATCCGAAATGGTCAAACAATGCAAAAAAAGGCTAGCCATGCAGTTGTACTTGGTGTCGCCGTGCCAAGAATAAATGCTAACTTGGGAGATCTTTGGATGGTCTACATTCTCACGAACTGTTCACGGATCGTTGATGTGCTAGATGTAGCACGGGTACTAAGTAGAATGGACTGTCCCTACAATGGAGTACACTGCTAAGCTAGATTCTCCAAAGCCATAGGTGGGCTTCATGCATTGATGTGATATCTCAGTAGAGACTAGAGTTCATTCAGCGCTTTTTTTCAATTGCATAGGAGTATGTAGGATTCAGCGTTTTGTTTCAGCACTATTACCACAGTAACTCGCATTGTGTGATTTCTTTCAAAATGCGCCTAACCCTTTTTTACAGTATAATAAATGTTGATCATGTGGACTGCATGTCCCATTGCCCGCATATACGATCAAATAATATGCACATTTGTCGGGAGCAGAACGACCCGACACACGTTCGTTTTCACGCACATCCATTGAGCTCGTACAGTAGGGGCGCTCGACATCAGCTGATCATCACGGCCGGCAGCGGCCGTATATCGCGACTGACAGAGGCACACTAGAGCGCCGCCTCCACCCCACCGATATCGCGCCGGCCGGCGGTGTGCCTATATAGCTAGATTGCTACTCCCTCCGTCCTAAAAAAGTGTCGCTGTTAACTTTTAGATATCATGTTTGACTGTTTGTCTTATTCAAATTTTTTATGCAAATATCAAAACTAATATATCATGATTAAAGTATATTCAATCATAAAATAAGTTATAAAAAATAAATAATATTTGTATAAAATTTTTGAATAAGACGAACGGTCAAAGGTAATGTCTAAAAGTCAATAGCGACACTCTTGTAGGGACGGAGGGAGTAGCTACTATCAGGGTTGCAGCTTCCGCACACTTACATGCATGGCCCGTGTCAAATCGTTTCGCGTGATGCAATATGCAACGTGTTTCGCGTGATGCAATATGCAACGGCGAGCGCGGGTTGTTGCATACATACGGGGTGTTCGTTGCTTTAACATTTAGCATTTAGACCTGTCACATAAAGAGAATCTTATTATTTAAGAGTACTAAATAAAATTTAATGACAAAACCTTTTTACGGATAGGTACATCTTTACGAGACGAATCTAACGAGCCTAATTAATCTATATTTTGTTACAGTAATGCTACAGTAATGCTACAGTAATCCTCGTCTAATCACGGCTTACCTACCCTCGTTAGATTCGTCTCGCGATTTAGACCAGAGATTCTGCAGTTAGTTTTGTAATTAAATTTTATTTAATACTTTTAAATGACAAGATTCTTCCTTCTAAATTTTAGACCATATGCAACGAACATTTCCTATAATTCAATGCGTACGCATGAAGGTGCCAACCGCATGTACTCCCATGGCATGTGAGGGCACAGTGGCGGCTGCACCAAAGTTAAAGTTCTATACAATCCATTTGTTCTCCGTGCACCAACTTTTCTGACACTGAAAAGCACCATCTGTTGGTCTGGGCACAGTGTCTGATGAGGGTGCCGTCTGGCCATGCGCTTAAGAACAAGCCACTAATTAAACAGGTGGGGAGCCATATAAGAGGGGCCAAAAATATATTTTTTGTAATCATATGAAAATTTGTGTATACGTAAGAATCAGGCCCTTGCGCACGAATCCATTCAATCTCTACACTACTCCCTCCGTTTCAAAATAGATATCACTGTTGACTTTTAGACATCACGTTTGACCGCTCGTCTTATTCATTTGATAGGTATCGTGTGTTCTCGTACAAGTCAGTTGTGGAGTGATTTAATATGACTATGGCTGCTGCACTGAAACGTCAGTGTGAGATTCAGATATTTTTGGGACTGACGAACTACCCAAGCCAAGCTCCGGTTATGGCTTCAATCCCCAATAAACAGCCATGATGGGGATCAAATGTGTTCAACAGATCCCCAAAACCAACCACGGTGTGTGCCTGAAGCTAGTACCTGGAGCAATCTTTTGTTCCAGAGTAGTAAAGTTAATAATATTAATTTGAGTTAAAAGTCATATACATCTTCTAACATATATTTATACATTAGGTGTCATTGTCATCATGATAACCAGCCGTAAGGCGCCGAGACAGCATATGATCTTAGAGGAATATAGATGTCTAGTCCAGTAACCACTACTTAGTTCTGTTGTTAGGAAGTGGGAGTATTGCTCACGCTTTATGTTGTTATACACCAACCTCAACTAGTAATACGATACCACATCTACCATACACTCTTTTTTTGGTTCAAGAATATTGGGCCGCGTTACTTAACATATTATTGAACAACACTACAAATCCCCCCCCCCCCCCCCCCCCCCCTTGATATACGCTGAATAATTGATGAGCATTTCTCTTTCAAATAATTATTAGCCAACTAACACATGAATAGGCCAAATGATAGGTCTTTTTTAATTGTCACACACAAAAGAAGATAAGTGCATATGATCAAGATTTTCTACCTTATATATGATACCCTGCCAATATCCAATATATAGCTTAATAGCCAGATGTCCGTGCATTGCCACACTGGCAACAAAACAAATAATTACATGTGCATACGGCATTCATGCAAGAAATAAGACAGGTGCTAAATTTATAAATGAACCTATATATGATGCACCATGAAACTAGGTAACCAAACAAATACTATAATTGCATTCAACACACTCTCTCTAGGGCCATAGTTGTGCATGTCCACTTTCACACGAGGGGTGTTCACGCCTACCGTGCCCCTAGTCTTGTTTGGTGCCTGCCATTTTTGTGCTTGGGGCGTCCCCTACCACGTTCACTATATATGATGGCATCGATCACCAAGGTTTCTATCACGATCTCTTCGGCCTGTCAACATGACGTTCGATCAGCAGCAGGTCGTGGTCGAGCACCACCCGTGGGATATTACAGGGTCTTATTGTGGACTAACAAATAGAGGAAAGTGTGAGCATGGTACCCACAGGCCGTATGAGACCGAGATTGTATGGATGTCTACAGGGTCCCATATGATATCACATCACTCATACTCCTTCCGTTTTTCTTCCGATGTCATTAGGACAAGCTAGCTGCTAGTGCAAAGTTACACTAGCTAACACATATATCCTAACGATATCAAAAGAAAAACATAGGGAATACATCATATAGGGAACCCTATCCATAATGTCCACAGCTCAGAGTGCAAGCGACACCATGTACCGTCCTCCCCTCTCCAGTATCATACTCACGCGCGTGTGCACATGTTTGGAGAAACAGTTGTCATTGATCTTTTTTTCCTAAAGTACAAAATTTTCTTTTATATATATATATACAGGTCGTCGATTCGGCATTGGAAAACTAAAATGCCATGTCTACCTTCATATGTTGACATAGCCATAGCGCTAGTACTAAACCATTTTTTTTTTCAAAACACTCGCATACAATGCCTACAAGAGACTAAATTGACGACCTTCTTCCATCATCGTATTAACTCTGCTCCGCCCAGCTATTGGGACACCCAACACGGTCACCTTTCAACTAGAAGTTCACGTCCTCATGTGGATGACATTGTGACCCTCATCATTTCTTGCATGCCGCGCCACTATCAGATCATTAAGCCTATAGGTGGATGATATTGCGACCTCGTCGTCTCCCTCCGCATACCGCACCACTTGTCACCGGCGGCCTTCTCTGCACCCTACAGGTATTAGCAACCTTCTTTCAGTTGTTGTTGCCCTCTGGAGGGCAGGGTCAAAACTTCAGTGCAATACCTTAATATAATGACAGGAAAAGAGACAGAGGTGGAGCAAAAATCAAGTGAGGAATTGAAGGGGATAGTGTGCCCGTGAGAATATAGCAATACCGTAATGACGGGAAAAGGACGGTTGCAAACCTTTTATAAACTACCCACCTAACTCACATTAAGATCGATCTTTGTGGCTCGACCAGCTTGGTACGTAGCCCTAGCTCTGTCACCAAACAGTACCTCGTTAATTATTAAAAATTTAAAAAAAAAACAGTACCCTCCTCAGCTCCTGTAATCCAAGCCAGAGTCGCGAAACCCTAGAAGAGACGTGCGAGCAGCAAAAGCGATGATCCCGAGAACTCGAGCATATATATCCCCCGGCCATGGAGGCCAACCTGCAGCAACGAACCAGGGGACTGGGTGGCTCTGAGGAGTGCATGTATGCGTCCTTTCTTCCGTTCCAAAATCCTAACTAGCTAGTCCCCTATTTCCGTGAGTGTTGAGTGCTGAAGATCGTAGCAAAGCAAGAGAGTTGAGGCTGTCAAGGAAGACGATGATGATGAACCCAGCTGCTGTGAGCGCTTCCGGCGGTGAGAACCCTTATGTCGTCGCTCCCGGTAATCCCGTTCTTCTTCCTCCTACACCTTCTCTCTTCCTTCCAATCATGGACCAGCTGGAAAGCAGCAGCTTCCTGGGGTCTGAGCAGCTCAACAGCAGCAATAACATGGAGACCAACATCCCAAATCTCCTTGGCCCTGCTTCCAACGCCGTCGCAGACTACACTTCCCATTATGGCCACCATGACATCCTCCAATTGTACCCTCCCGCTCCCACACTGCACTACCTCGCCGCCTGCAACAACTACAGCACCTACCAGCTGCCAGCGCTGCAGGAGTACTACTTCCCTACCTTGCTCGAGGAGAACATGGCAAGCTTCGGGGCGGCGCAGCTGGGGCTCGACTACGGCTACCGGGCATACTACTTTCCCCGCAGAGGGGGCTACGCGTGCGGGCACCATCCGCCACGTTGCCAGGTGGATGGCTGCATGGTCGATCTCTCCAAAGCCAGGCGTTATCATCGGCGGCACAGGGTGTGCGAGAACCACTCCAAGGCACCGTTCGTCATCACCGCCGGAGCCATCATGCCTCAGAGGTTCTGCCAGCAGTGCAGCAGGTTAGTCAGCGTGGATTGATCGATTTATCAGGTTAACTCCCAAACTGTACAGTTATAGGTTAAATAGATTTTGTTTTGTTTTCATGCATGATAGGTGGGTGGTGATAGGTTCGTGCCTGAGTCATCTCAGTGCTCAGAGTGTCGTTCAGTTCTCCAGCTAGCACTACCTCAATGTTGACGTTAGGACATGATCATTAGTTCAAGAAAAGTAATCCGGAACATTCGCAGCATATGTCCGCTTCATGGGCATCATGGGCATCTTACATGCATGTATGTATACGTATCCTGATGCTTAACTTCTCGTCAGAGACGAATGATATTTCTTCAGTGTAGAGAGCCACTTCTCAGGATGTGGTTCAAAGTGAGATCACTTCCAGTGGACAGCGCATGGTACGCATGTTTTCCATATATTGCGTACCTAGTATAAGATATTATTTGGGGGGGGGGGGGGGGGGGGGGGGGGGGGGGCAAAGAGATATATATGTTACCGTGTGTTACCTATTCACAACGCGCATGTGTGTTATAAACTTATAATGCATAAATGTAAACTAAATTTGTAGAGTTGGTCCAATAGAAGTACCGAGTTAAATATTTGTAGCCTACATCTTTTAAAATCTGCATTTTTTTCTATGCACTTTGTATCCATCCTCTTATATATGGCTTATTTTCTCCTGATTTTGTTTGCTCCTTGGAGCTACTCCGAACTATAGTTAATCTCCTTGACTTCTCATTCTCCCTTGCTCAGCACGTACGTAGTTACATCAGACATACGAGCTTTCTATACATGCATTGCATTGGCCGCTCAACAGTATGAGCACTACATGTGGCAATTGTGAGTCTCTCTATTGCTCTCTTTCACTCTCTCCTGCATGCATGTGGCTAGTAGTAACAATCCATTGTGCAGCGAATTCAATAATCGCCAGTCCTTGTGATGAATGCAGCCTCTGAGAGTGTACCACGATTCTTGATGAAATATCTTGTCTGACTCCTGCATTGCGCTTAGGGTAAACAGGATATCTTGCAGAATGCGTCCTCACATTAATTAGAATTAACAGCATATCGGTCCCCAGCTGGAACGTTCGTTTCCAGGTCTGGCATAAATTAATGGAGTTTGATCTAACGAGTCCTCGATCAGAAATAATATTATGGGGCAACATGTGATTTCATGGGCAAAATCCAGTTAATTAGCTAACGCTCTTTTCATGAATGATATATGTGATTTTAAAAAGGTTCTTATAATACTTTTTTCAAGTTTATGTCTTCATAAAATCGTCTTATTTCTGCTTTTTTGGTCTGACTTTATCATTCAGATTCCATGAAGTGGATGCCTTCGACGATGAGAAGAAGAGCTGTAGGCAGCGCCTTGCGGATCACAACCGCCGTCGTAGGAAGCCCAAACCGTCCGGCACTGATGTGACACTCAAGAGAAGGGCACATGCTAAAAAATCAGCAACAGCTAACAAAGGTAATTGATATTTTGATATACACATCACTTCATTCATATATAACATGCATATTCAAAAAATATATATATAACACGCACAAACTTCATGATGTTTGATATACATAAATGGTTCCTTTGGATTCGTAATTGAAAATACTTTCATGCATGTGACCCATAATTCGGTTCCAACAAAACATTATGTTATGCAGACCATGCCATTTGAAACCGTACGAGCAGTAGTAGTGTTTATGCACGATCGAGATACTGAATTTGAATACATGCACGCCTTGACTGATTAACCAATGCACGCCTATCCTTCCAATAAAATCTAACAGAAGCAAGTAGCAGCAAGAACATGGATACTGGAGACATGTTCGGGACAAAAGACATGGGAAGTGCATCCAAGGAACACGATGGAAGCATGGGCCTTGGAGAGGTGTACGTGACGCGAGAACCGATGGATCCTAAGGGGAAAGATCCGATGAAACAGCAAGCAGCATGCATCCCTCAACAGAACCTCCAGCAAGGGTTCCCTTTTATGTTGTCGCCTGCAGGTAGTGGCACTGGCACTTGCTTACCACAGAACCAGCAAGTCTCAGGTGGTAACACATTTCAAGTGCAAGAGCCATGCTTAGCGTTCCATCAGCACCACCAACACGGCAGCAGCATCCTGCAGCTGGGGCAGGCAGTGTTTGATCTCGACTTCGACCTCTAGCCAATGCCTGAGGCGGCGCGTTGTGTTCCAGACGACTACTATAACCTATGGTATTGCTTCTGGTCAAAAAAAAGACAATGATAACGCTTTATTTCTAGTCGAACTTATGTGCGTCAATAAATTATGTGTGAGACAGTCATATTTTTGTGTGGAACTATATATGCATGTCAGAACTATTGTTGTACTATATTATTACTGTTGTGCTCATGTGATCAAGGGTTGCTACTTGATTTTTCTAAATGCTCAAGTGATGGGAAGTAATCGGATTCAGGTGGTTCATCTGACCATTCGACTCGCAGAATCCTTTTGGAGCTATCTGTATATCAGCAAGCAGCAACAACAACTCATAGGAACAACTAAATGCATGGCTTAACTTTATACCAAGAACCGCAAATGTACATTTAACCAATGAACCGGATATCTTTAGATGGTCATTGCAGCAAAGTGGTCTATTTTCGGTACAGTCAATATACAAGGCAATCCTTAATAGCAGCATAATTACATATTATATACTCCCTCTCCTCTTTTAATTATATGACGCCGTTGATTTTTTTGTTGAACTTTGACCAACAATATATATGAAAATAATTAGTTGCTTAACTTGAAATGTATATTGTTAGATCTATCATCAAAAACATTTTAAGATTAACTTACACATTTAGCTATTTGCACAAATATTTATGAATAAGACGAATGGTTAAAGTAACGAAATAAGTCAACGGTGTTATATATTTAAAAACGGAGGGAGTATATTTTATGGAAACTGAAAGTTACGTACTTTGAAGATTTAAGTTTTCTTGTGGTTCCTGCATCAGGGGGTGACACTAACCAAAATGGCTTGGATAACATAAATTGGAAAGAGAATGAAAGTGGTGTTTTTGTACTTCTCTATACAACATCTTTTTTTGGTTGCAATTTTGCTAAGTTCGTTTGGAACGAACTTTTGGCTCCTCACAAGGTAACTCACTTGCTTGGTAAGTAGGTGTTCACTACAATCTCAAAAAAAGAGATTAATATTGGAGCATGCATGCGCCATATGTTAGGGTCATAAAAACGTGGGATCCCGTACATTGAGCCACCCAATGGTTCTGTTAACATGTCCTCTCCCTACTCGTCCATCATTACCGCACTGACGTCGTAGCAAAAGGCTACCGCTGCCGGTCTGCCTACCTGCCGGCCTCTGTCACAGCTCCTGTGCGCGTAGCAAAGGCTGCCCGCGCTGCCGACCTGCCACAACTCCTCTGCATCATGCTGATGCCATCATCTACAGCCCCATGGACTCGCACTGGCTTCATCAACTGGACATCGATGCCTACGAGGACGTAGGGTGCGTTCTTGCATCCTACTCTAAATTTTAGACCTGTCATATCAAAGAGAATTTTATTATTTAAAAATATTAAATAAAATTTAATGACAAAATCTTTTTACAGGTAGGTACATCTTTACGAGACGAATCTAACGAGCTTAATTAATCTATGTTTTGCTACAGTGATGCTACAGTAATGCTACAGCAATCATTGTCTACTCACGGCTTACTTACTCTCATTAGATTCGTCTCGCGAATTAGACCAGGAGTTCTGCAGTTAGTTTTGTAATTAAATTTTATTTAATACTCTTAAATGACAAGATTGTTCCCTCTAAATTTTAAACCCCATGCAACGAACACCCCCGTGATCTTCTCCCACAGCATTAC
This sequence comes from Eragrostis curvula, assembly GCA_007726485.1. Taxonomy (NCBI): domain Eukaryota; kingdom Viridiplantae; phylum Streptophyta; class Magnoliopsida; order Poales; family Poaceae; genus Eragrostis; species Eragrostis curvula. The sequence goes on from RWGY01000031.1 coordinate 11,667,786, forward strand.
AGAACCATTAGCTGTTCTTCTTCAAGTGATCGAGAGACCAATGACTTCTCCGGCCGAGCCATTGTTAATTATATATTCGGCTTAAAGAGGTGTCCGTGTGCTAGGCTAAGCTAGTGGTGATATCATTACTGTTAGATCAAGTTTCATGCCTAACAATATGTGGCAAATATATAGTAGTACTAGCTAGACCGAGCAAACTCACCGTCATAAGCTGAGCTATAACCAGCAGAACGCCACAACATTTTGATAACACCCGTCCAAGTCCAAAGGTCCATTCATGGAGTACTGATTTTTACGGAAATAGAAGCATGTTTTAGTGGATATGTGCGAGTAAATTGTTTCGAAGCGTCAAAACCTCTTCGTCTTAATTATTTAAAACGAGGACACGTGGCGTTTTGATGAGAGAAGTGAACATGCAAATGCACGCAAGCTTCTCCCGTTTCTTCGCTCGTCATCTGCCATGAAGGTCGCGCGCGGTCGGGCTGGGCTGGAAACGGACCAAGCCGAAACATTTCCCGAGCTACACCTACCTAGTATAACCTAAGTATATTATATTCACTCTTTTCTGCATATACAGTGCATCTCGTTGCAAGGACGACTGGAGGAAGAAAGATCCTGTCGTCAGGTTACATACACATAAACATGAACACATGGTCAGGTTAGCATGAGCGCTCAATGATTGGCCAGGTGAAAAGCCTGGTCCATCTCTAGCCGAGCCACTACCTCATTTGGGGGCCCATTTGGCCCGGTTCATTCATGCCGAGATAAGCCTACGAAGGCCCCATGCATTAGACAGCAGCCTGCTCCTTTCAGGGACCAAGGACCAGTCTCCGCCACGAGACAGAGACTGTTCCCTGTTGTACGCCGTAACGGCGCAGCCCAGCTCTGAACAACTACTCGCCTCGCAACCGGCAAAACGATGGATGCGCCGCCGCGGCCGCGCGACGCCGGCGGCGTGGACCTCATCAGCGACCTCCCGTTGGAGATCCTCTCCGCGATCATCTCCCGTCTCGCCACCGCCGAGGCGGGGCGCACCGCCGTCCTCTCCACCCGCTGGCGCGACGCGTGGCGCGGGACCCCGCTCCGCCTCGACGACCTCGAGCTCCCCGCCCCCGGCCCGGCGCGCGCCCAAGTCGCGCCGACGGCGGCGCCGTGGGCTGCGAGCGCTGACGCGGTCACCCGCGCGCTGGCCTCGCACCCGGGCCCCGTCTCGCGCTTCCGCCTCGCCCGCACCTCCCTCCGCGCCCGCGTCCCCGCCGCGGAGGCCTGGTTCAGGGACCTCGCCGCCGCCAAGCCCGCCCGCGAGGTTTCCCTCTGCTGCCCGCCCGACTGGTGTCACCGCGTCCTCGCGGACCCGCTCCTCGCCTGCCCCACGCTCGAGACCCTCGCCCTCGGCGAGTGCCGCTTCTCCGACGCCGGTGCCGCCGCCGTCTCCGCCGCCCGCCTCACGGATCTCACCCTGTCCTACACCCACATCTCTGAGGCCGCGCTCCAGAGCGTGCTCTCCGGCTGCCCGGCGCTGCGCAGCGTCATGCTCAAGCACGTCCAGGGGCCCCGCCGCATCCAAGTCATTTCCTGCCGCTGCCTCGTGCTGCTCGGAGTGTGGCAGTACAAGCACCTGGAGGAGCTGACGGTGGAGAACGCGCCGCGCCTGGAGCGTCTGCTCGGGGACTTGCATTTGGGAGCGGACATTACCATTGTTGGCGCGCCAAAGCTCACAATTTTAGGCTATCTCGTGGTCGGCTTCAGGAATGTATTCCACTACCACCGCGAGTTTGCTGGTCAGGAGGTAGTTTTCCGGATTCAATTCATTTTGTATTCTCGTCTTCTTCTAAAGTTCATTCAACTTAGTGTGGTACTCTTTCACTTGCATATTGCAGAAGGTTGGCAAGGGACTGTCTGCTCCAATCCATAGCGTGAAGATTTTGGCTGTCAGTGTGAACTTCTCGAGCAAGAAGGACATGGACAAGGTGATGGGCTTGCTCAAGTGCTTTCCCTTCCTGGAGACATTGCATTTTCAGGTAATTACAGCTTGAGGTTATTTTATTGCTTTGTTCCTTCATGTATATGACAATGATTAACTGAACACTTAAGTTGCTTCCTCTGAATCATCATTTTGGACAAAAGAGCAAACGGAGCGAAGACGAGGATGACACCATTGGTTCCAGATACTACCAAGAGCTTGATCCCGTTTCGTGTGTTGTGAACCATCTTAAGAGCGTGAGACTGGAAAGCAGAGTTGAAGACCGCAACATGCTGAAATTTGCACGCTTTCTCCTTGCTAATGCACAGGTGCTCCATACAATGAGGATTCAATCTGCAATGTCTCTGTACCCTGCATGGGTTACAGAACAGCAAAACATGTTCAGTCAATGCCATGTCGCCTCTATGGAAGCTAAAGTCTTGTTTCATGGTATGAAACTCGACCAAACCAAGGTGTTCAGCATTGAGTCTCTGAATGCTGTATCTGACCCCTTCGACGGCGACCTCGACATCATGGGCTGCTAAATTTACCTTGATAGTCTGAATTTAACTAAAATAGATGCTTATCAATCAATCAGCTGCAACTTTTCGTGACGCAGTTAGCGGATTCTGTAGATGTCATCTTTAATTTTGGCTGCCATTTGATATTTCACTCCGAAGAAGGGTAATATCCCTGATGCCAGTGGCAGGTTATCTTGTGTTGATTTTCAGATTGGTGGTTTAGGTGAACATTATTGCTTCCTGCGATGCGGCTGGGAATCCTTTTGTGTAATGACATTTAATCATTTGATATTCTGAATTTTCAGCTACTATTGAACTATATATCTCGCGTATTGGATTTCTGAAAACTTGGAATAGCTGGTTTTCTTTTTGTGCGTCCCTTATCAGACTTTGCCATAGTTCATATGTTCAAACCTGAAGTCCACGGGGATGTATGAACTTTACTTGCTGAATTATTTTAGAATGTCACGTTTTAGGTGGTGGTGGTGTGTGATTGCATTTCTTCTGTGCACATGCTTCTTTTCTTGAAAGAAACTGTGATTGTCAATCTGGACATCTGAGACGGTAATGTGGATAAACAAATGCATCAAGGAAGCTCGTTGAACGCTGGCTACTCTTATTCCCACGCCAATTGCTACTCACTGCAGGAGCAGCTGCAAAAAAAGTGGCCTTTCTCCCACATTTTCTGTCGAGATGATGATCCCAAGTGGAGAGTTGAATGGCATGGAGGATCGAGTCCGATCCACAAGAAAAACAAACAAACGTATGTATCGGGGACGCAAAAATATCAGAGATACAAAATGCATCTCCATGCGTACCGTGTAGTTGCAAACAATCTCGCAACCAAATTGTTTTTTTTTTTTTTTTTTTTTTTTGGGACAAAGCTTCTTCATTCATTAAACAGCAAGATTACAATCATTCTGCAGACAACGCTGCAAGAAGCTAGGTGGATAATCAATCCATATGAGGCTAGGACTATTAGCGGAGACCTGTTTAGCACATAAGTGTGCTGCAACCAGATTGTTCAACTGTATCAAGCAGCATCTATTGAATGAAGTATAAGTATTTTTGTTCAACTCGCAAAAATTGGTTAGTCCAAGGGCAATTGCGTATTTTTGGTTGGACAGCAAATAAAGCAAACTTAAAATTCCGATAGAAAATAACAAACAAGTGTAATTTTGGATGGTAAATAAGGAAATTTCGCTAGTATAAGCACCCAGTCATGTTGTACACTAATAGTGAACACCAATAGTGATATTTTGACCCAATCCCTGTAATGTTTTCATCTACATCTATCATATGCCACTGGCCCCTCCAAACTTTGGTTGCAAGCTCCGTCAGTGTTTATGAGACTTCCATGGTTATAGGCTTATAGCTTTAGGAGCTACTTCCTTTGTTTCAAAATAAGTTATGAATTTAGTCAAAGTCAAACATATCTAACTTCGGCTATCAATTGGTTAAATTTCATATTGTTAAGAAACATGTTAATTATATATTATGAGAGAATTTCTAATGATGAATCTAGAAACATAAATCTTACATTATTAAAACAAATGATGTTGGACTTTGTTCAGACTCAGAACTACAATATTTTGAAATAGAGTATCAGGCTCATTGAACATTCTCTAAACCTGGGCTTCAATAAACCTGGACACCTAAAAACATAGCCACAACTGCATATATTTTGAAACGAGAGGAGTACTAAATATACAAATTTCATTGTGAAAGGGGTCTTGGCCTAGTGGTTAAGGCACCCGAGTAGCACCTTTGAGATCCTGGGTTCGACTCCCGGTGGGAGCGAATTTTCTAGGATTTAACGGCATTTGTGCTTTCAGTGGTAGGCGACGTGGCCATCGACAGCGAGGCGCCATGTAACACCTCAGCCCAGAGTACGGCTCCAGACCCGTACGCCTGCAGTGCGGGCCCTACCTAACAGCAGCAACTCTTACGCTTTCGTCCTCGCTTCGCGTAAAAGGGTTAACCCAGTTACTACTGCACCCAGGACTGAGTATTTAAGCTGGTCAAGCTCCTGGTGGATTTCCACTATGGGACTAACCGGATCGCTACAGTACTCGCGCTACAATGTTCCGCGGCTATAGTGCCCGGCAGCTTCAATAGCCTCGCTACAGTGCTCCGACGCTACAGTACCGCGGCCCAGTGGGCTCGGCCCACGGGCCGAACAACTGGCCGATTCTATTTTTTTGGGCTTGAATTAACATTCTGGATGTTACACGCCAGTGGTGACTTCGTCAATCAGGAGGATTTGCTGGCTCAGTCTTCGAAGATACTCATAGGGGTAGGGTTTGCGTATGTGCGTTCAGAAGGGTGAGTGTGCGTGCGTTGTGAGTGTCTGAGTTGTACTATGTAATCACAAAAAACAATATACAAATTTCATTAAATGATTTAAGTGATAACAATTAATAATGGTAATTTCCAGTCGATGAAATCAAGCAATCGAATAATTTCTTTTTGGCATTTTATTATGCAATCTTTTGGCTCGAGACACACTTGTCACTTGAACATTCCTACGGAAGAGGCATGACTCCACTTCCAACCTTCCCCACCATCACCGTCCCTAACAACACTCCTTCAAATTGAAATCTTCACTTCAATTGCAGAAAAAATGATGATTAGTAAAGAGGCTTCTATAACTTCTCATGTTTAAGATCTTTATATATATTCACCCTTTTCTCAATATTCCATAAATTTTTAATTGTCAAAAAAGCATGGTGCCTACCTATACACAACATGATTTACACCGACTCTCATGTACAACTCTCAGAGGGAAATTAAAAATAAGATATGATAATAACCTTAAATGAATACACTCGATGACTCCATGTATATAAATTTCGCTTAGAAAGCCTACAGCGAGCATGAAAAATATAAACTCAACATATAAAACAACTTACACAAATGCTATGAAAAAAGCTGACGTCACACTATGAATCGAGAATCAAGGGACCTGGGACCTCGATGTGATGCGGGATTAACATATGGCTGCCACGTCAATCCTATGTAATAAGTTTTGTAGATAGCTATAGCACAGGTCAAAAGTAGTCACCCTCCTGGACATATATGTTGCTTTAGAAAACCGGACAAATAGATAAACAGAAAGAAAAAAAAAAGAGGAAAGTAGAAACAATGTGCTAGAAACTTCCTAATCAAACGGCCCATAAAACCCACGGGGAAACGAGCAAAGCAAAGGGGTGAGATCAGAAGAAAGCCGCAGGGGTCCCCAGCAGCGCAAAGGTAAGTTTCTGAGATCCTACGAATCATCCTCCCGTGCTTTCGTGCTCACCCCCTTCCTTCCTCCCGCTAATTCATCCAAATCCTTTGATTCAGAGGGCGGTGTTTGGCTCAGATCAGGCGCCCGCCATGGCGGAGCAGTTCGCGGATTCGGCGGTAAGGAATTTCCTCCAGCTCGTTCCTATTGTTTGGTGTGAATTTTCTGGTTCTGGTGCAAGAATTCCCCGGAACGTCAGATCTTTCCCTCCCGGTGTGGAGGGGAATCCCGGGTGCCCTCCGTCATCCTCTATCACTCACTCTTGCTATCTTGTGTGGGAAGCACGTGCAACCTTCAGATCTGATGTTTACCTTCCCTGTTCCGGCGGGTTTAAGATTAGTCCTCCCTTGGTTTGCCAAGCACGGCCATGCGCGCTGTGGCAGCGAGCTAGGGGTCGTAGCTTTTCCGGTTTGTTGCAGCGAGCGTTGACTTACCGGAGTTTGAGCTGATTTTGGCTCATGTTGTTTGATTTTGATGATAGAGATTAGATCTGCAGAATTCGATCAAGGTTTCTACTCATTGCATACATTTTAGGTCGTCTTGGTAATTGCACTTATGACAATCATATTCCTTTGTATTTTGGGGAAATTATTGCATATATCTTTTTGCATGATCCTTGATTGTCTAAAACTTGCTAACTTATGCAAATTTGAACTGCTATGAAGATTATCTAGATTATGCTTGATCCATTTGCTTATTTTTTTAAAAAGTTTTATCCAAATCTCTAGCTAACCGATGTTACCTTAATAGTTTAGTGTGTCTGTAGTTGCACATCTTGTATATATTACAGAATTACGGTGTAAATTGCGAAGTTTAAGGATTATTTACCCACCGAATCAAATATGCTGAATCATGATTCACTAACGGCGTAACTGGTTGCTGTTCTGCTTGTGTTATGATGTTCATGTTCTTATGAAGTTGTGTTTCAGCTTATAGGATGGTCTGATCTTTTGTCATCTGTCGCCTGTATATTTTTTCTAGTACGTGAATTGTTTCAGTTGTTAAGTCCACATTAGTTATTTGCTTGTGCAACTTGCTTCACTGTTAAATACTTGTGCATATCTGTGCTTGCTAAGTAATGAACAACTGAACATGCGTAGCTTAGTCTAAAAGATTACTATATGTAGACCACTTCTCTTAACCTGTTCTCTATCATTTCACATTTGTCATCAACAGACTGGTATTCCTTGTATTCAATGATTGCCAAGTGCAGAAAATGCTGGGATATGGCATAATCGCAGCCTTATTGTCTACATTCCAGCTAAGCTTCGTCTGTCATGTGCTCAGGCCTCAGAGTCTGTGCAAATGTGGGTGGTTTACCATATTGCTCTATAACTGAAATGAATATTAATAACTTTCCGCAAGCGATATTTATTGTGCCCTACTTGTGAAGTTAGCTTCGTTTGCTATGGAAAATTGGTGATGGCATTTGGTCGGTCTATGTGAGAATGATGTATGGCTTGTAGTCTGTCCTGACCTTCTAACATGTAAATCTTTTAGATCCATGCATTAGTTAATTGCTCTGTTTTGGAATATATGCAGTTTCTGATGAATGAATTACTTTACTGTTATTCAGAGCAATGTCGTCATTGAGGAGGTCAACAAGGGCCTGAACCCAGGAATGATCGTGCTGCTTGTCGTTGCAAGCTTCCTGTTGCTTTTCTTTGTTGGAAACTATGCTCTCTATGTGTACGCACAGAAGACGCTTCCTCCTAAGAAGAAGAAGCCAGTCTCGAAGAAGAAGCTGAAGAGGGAAAAGCTGAAGCAAGGCGTCTCTGCACCAGGAGAGTAAACAGCCATGCTACTGATTTCATTCTCAGCTTCTCTTTACATGATAAGTATACTCCACCTGGGGCAGCTGTGTTTGAAGTGGCTATGTTCTGTAGAAGCTTTGTCTTGAATGGTACATTTGTATTGGACACTTCATTTCAGCAACTGATGAACTTTAGCCTAAACTGATCCACCTTGCTGTCCCTGTTCTTTTTCCGTTTTTAAAAGGAAGCTTAATACTATGATAACAAGCTGGTGTTCACCCTCGAGTTCTTCGTAACCTTATCGTTGGGGTACTTTTTTGCTGTTCTGGGTCACCTTGAATGCTGACGAGCAGTGCTTACGCTCTCTGCCTTCGATTCCTCCTTGTGCACACTTCCGTTTTCATGTGGTAGAACAGAAGATGCAGGCTGCATCAGTCTACAGTAGGTCAGGATCATTTTCACGGGAATTTAGCCAATGTTTATGTTTCTCCTTTGGGTAGAAGATTCAAAGCTCGGACGGTGGAGGAACAGATTTCTGAATCAACACGATAGCTCGTGATGGGCTTGCGGAGCTCTGAAAGGCAAGTTGTACCAGGATAACAAAGATAATTTGGTGGGTATGTCTGGCTCAGCCCAGAGACATGTGAACCCACAAGCAGCCCAGCTGCTGTTTAACGGCTGCTCTGTTCTGTCTAAGCGCAACTGCCCCCCATATGGCGATAAGAGCAACTCCAGCGAGAATCCTATTCAAGCCCTTACTCTATTATTTAGGGTTTTTGTCAAAAAATTAACTCCAGCAGGGACCTACTTGGGCTCTCATTTTGCATGCCCCCTTAAATTCCACCTCCAAGCCTTCATTCCTAAGGTCCTCAAATCCTCCCTCTCATTTGTGGGTCCCACCGTTTTTCTTTCACAAAATAGAGGCTTGAACTACTTATTGCTGGAGTTGAAGTTAAATTTTAAGCCTTTATTTTTGCATGTTGACTTGAAAAATGAAAATAGGGCTTAATTTTAAGGTCCATTGCTGGAGTTGCTCTAACCCCGCAGATCAGTCTTCCCGTTACTCTTGAACCGACGTCTCACCCAAAGCATCTCCCATCTCTTCCATTCCATCCTGATCCCACGGCGTGTGCTTTGCAAGCCTCGCGTTGCTGCAGGCGCGCCGTCCCCGTCGGCCGACAGCCAATGGACTGCGAAGTTGCCAAGAAGACGATGCCCAGCCCAGCGATGCCTAAACGCAACGATACACGACAAGCGCACCAACCGGCGGAAAGAACCGGCTCACCTTAGTCGCTTACCCGGCACAGCTCTCGGACGGGCGATCGATCGATCGGCCAGCAGAGAGGAAGAGTTACTTGTACTCGACCTCTGACTGACATCGACTCACCGAACACAACAACCATACAATACGATCCGGTGGTCTCTGACAGAAGCAAGCAACCGTGCGCCGGCGCACGCACGCTCTCACATGCACATCAAACAAACGGGGGTGATTGAAATGATGACGCCTTTTGTATTCTTGTTTTCGCCTTATCTTCAGTTTCACTAGTGATGAGGACTGTGCTCGGTTGCTTCGACAGCCAGCATGCGAGAAAGAAAGAAAGCAACGACAGAGGCGATGGCAGCGTCACTAGTGGTCATGCGTGCAGCCGGTGCTATAAATGGCGGGAAGCGAGGAAGATAAGGAAGAGAGAATAGGCACGGCACGGACGGACATCATACAGCTTCTTGTGCGCCGCGTACGCAGATGGAGATGCAGGGCGGCCTGGAGCAACCAATGCAGATGGTGCTGCGGGTGAAGCACCCGTCGTCGCTGGGCGGCGGCGGCGGAGACGAGGAGGAAGGCGAGGCGTCGTCGCGGTCGGCGCTGTCGGTGTTCAAGGCCAAGGAGGAGCAGATCGAGAGGCGCAAGATGGAGGTCCGGGAGAAGGTGTTCGCGCACCTCGGCCGCGTCGAGGAGGAGTCCAAGCGCCTCGCCTTCATCAGGCAGGTACGTCGGTCACTTGCACGGCCTCTCTTCCTCCCGACATGTCCGTTTTGCACGGCGTCAGCATGCCCATAAGTCAGTCAGTACTCAGTACGTATGTTTGTAGGAGCTGGAAGGCATGGCGGACCCGACGAGGAAGGAGGTGGAGTCGATACGGAAGCGGATCGACACGGTGAACCGTCAGCTCAAGCCTCTCGGCAAGAGCTGCGTCAAAAAGGTAATAAAGTCGCATGCGTACTATGGCACGGACTTGCTAGAACGTGATATGTTGGAGATATGTCTGAACGATGCGACTCTTGATACGTCGTCTTTGAATAAGTTAGTAAGTTTGACATGTGCATTTGCCTTGTTTATTTGGACTGTAAAAAGGAGAAGGAATACAAAGAGGTGCTCGAGGCGTACAACGAGAAGAGCAAAGAGAAAGCGCTGCTAGTCAACAGGCTAATTGAGGTGAGCAAAGCAGAGCACACATCTCTTTGTTTTGATCAAAAAGAAATCATGGATCCCTGTGACCAGCCATTGATTCTGCAACTTCTGAAAATTGAACCTGTTTTTAATTTGCTCTGCGTTGCTGGACGTGTTGATGCAGCTGGTGAGCGAAAGCGAGAGGATGCGGATGAAGAAGCTCGAAGAGCTCAACAAGACAGTCGACTCACTCTACTAGACACAAGATAGCAGTGTTCACGCCATTCCCGATTGAAGGGCTGCTTGCTCTCTCAACTGTAAACTTTGTGTGCCATGGATCCGTGATTTGTCAAGTTGTTGCTTGTAACTGATGTTTCTATTGTGTGATTTCCTTTTTCCAAGTTGGTTTGGGTCTTGTTGCCCTGTCACTGTCGAGTAAAACTGACGTATTTAAACAGCAAAGAAACCATGGAACAAGACTGAAAAAGTATGAATTGTGCGTGTCGACACTTAGAAGACTTGTATATAACTCTGTTCTTCGCTTGTTCTTTTTTAGAGGAACCTTGTTCGCTTGTTCCCCCTTTCCTTTTGTGCTATCGGCAATGCAACAGCGCCTCCGTTACTTTTTGTTGAGAGCATCCCATTTGGCCGTAAGGGCACTCTCAATTCTGAAAAAAAGCATTCACCACTGAACCGCCTCCATGAAGTAGGAACATTTCAGGGGTCGCTGTTACGCATTTCTGCTGAGCAATGAGAGCCTGGTGAGAGTTATGAAAACATGAGAAATCAGTTATCCCGTACACATGACAGAGCCGGTTGGACGGCCTCAGATTCGAAGGAGCAGCAGTACAGCACCACTGTTCTTGCACGGTCATTTTAAGTTCCTTCTGTTTCACACTTAATGAAGCCATGACAAATCCTTCAGACGCTTCTCTTAATTATGAAACGAGCGAGAGTAATCATGAATCCCCAAATTCTGGTTAGATAGCAGCTCATGTCTGCCGGCTGGTCGCTTCCTCCTCAGCACGAAGGCAATCACCACCTTCATGTAGTACATGACAAGCTGCACCCTCAAACGGTTGTCAAGGGCCATGGTTCTAGAATATTAACATTCAATTAAGCTCTGTAAAATGATGAGACTTGCTGCTTGCTTCAGGTAGCTGGTCCGTGATCATGGTACTGCTGAGACAGACCACATGAATATGTTTAACTGGTGAGCACAGCGGTCCAAGCCATGAGCCCATGAGATCGTGTTTTTGTGCATGAGTGCGGTATCCCAGACTATGGACCAGCTATGATCAACTGTGAGTACTTTGACGGCGAGATGGAGCTAATAAGATGTGAGAACAGACAATTGCTATTGCCGCCTTCTCTCATCCATGTAGCCTTCGGAAAATTATTGTACCGCAATGGTACGGTGCTTAACTGAATAGCATGTCGCATTCTATCATTATTCATTGATGCCCTTATTCCAAAATATGTTTGTTCGCTAAGCTATTTGCGTGTAATTCAGAAGAAAATGAACTAAAACTTGGAGCAGTTATGTCTGTTCATCGTTTGGAAGTCCGAAAAGCATTGTTTGTATGAGAAGATGCAGGCGAACTCTGTATTGTAGCAGACTAGCAGTTTGACAAAGCGGCGAGTTCTTATGAGGTTGAGATCTAAGTTGAGATGTTCGAGGATTATAGCAGCAAGATATCATAAGAGAATGATTATTGATGTAGCGAAGGACAAAAAAAAAACAGAGTACTATTGTTGTATTAGCGGATCAACTATCACCATGAGAACGAAAAATCGAGCTATCCACTCCTTGACTTTCGCAATAAAAAAAAAAAAAAACTTAACGCTCTAAGCCATCTCCCTCTTTCTTTCTTTTTCAGTTATCACCAGCGGCGGTTCAAAAATAGAACATTGATATAGAAGTTGATCAGTCGTATCTGGACAAGAAAAATGTTTGTGCTATGCACTTCTTGATTTTTCCAAATTCTTCGAGCTTTTTCTTGAAGGATCTGGGCCATGTACCACTTGGAACGGTCTTGATTGCATTCATGCCTAACTAAACTCTGTTAGGATTCAGAGATAGGATAAAACTCTGCGTATTTTTTGGGTGGTAAAAGGTTGATGGGTTGCGCTAAATCAGGATTATAGTAGTTTTGTAATCTTAGCTGCTATTTATTGTTAAGATGTTAGGATGTATTATATGTCACGATGGCAGGTTGCATGAATTAAATTCACGGAGAAGCCGTGGGACAATGGACGCGTACTTGTTCTGCGGCTCTGTTCGATCAATCTAACTACCGTGGATTCATCCGTTCCGTCCCTGCAGTGGCAACATCACCACTTGCTCCAGGTTTTACATGCTGCAGTTTACTGTCCAGAGCAGCGATAAGTTTACCTCTCAGAGATTTACAACATCTGCACGCTGCCGAAGCAACAAACCGGGCTCATATGTGTTCGCACAGAAAAAGGGAACAAAGCTCATACATGACCCATTTCTCTTACTTACCTCGTCCCCCACCCACACCCTGAACACCGACCGATACTAGGCGTTAGGCGGGCGCTGACCCACCGCCTAGCGCTTAAACGTGCCTAAGCGCGCCTAGGCGTTTTTATAGGCGTTACAAATTTATAAATTTCATACAACTAATAAGGCTAAAAACGAAAAATAGAGAATGAATCATGATATGGCTGCCATGTAATGGCCCATTCAGCCCTCTTGTGGAGCTTTCCGGACCTTATCCTCTCGATCGACTTTTTTTTTCCCACCTCATCCCCTCTCGACCATGCCAGGAGCAACCGCGGTGACCGAAAAGGGGTGCTAGTGACCGACGGAGTAGGGACAATGACGCCCGATAGTTAGATCTTCCTCTTAAGACCCCATTTTCCTCCTCTCCCGGCGATATTCCACCCTTCCTCTTCTCTCAGATCTCGTTGTTGACCGCCTAGACGCCGCCGACTGCCTAGGGAGCACCTACCCTCTTAAACGAGGCGGAAGGCCACTGCCTAGCGCCTAAGCGGCGCCTAAGCAACGCCTTTTGTTTCGTGGCTGTACGACCAGTAACGCAATTGCAGATCGATGAGCTGCAGTGTTAAGCTCAAAGTCATAATTCGACGACACATCGATCCAGACACGCGCACGGCCATCTCCGGTCCTTTTCTATCGCTCCACCAGTAACCATGATGACTGAGAGATGGCACCTTATTAAGGCTTGTCCTGCCCCCGATCGCAATTGCCTCCGATCGAAGATGCAGAGAACGCTGTGATGTTCGTCAATATCAGTACAGAGACAGTCAAGCAAGCATCTTGGTTTATCTGCCAAATTAAGCAGCAGCAGGGCCAGTTCTGGTTATCGATTGGATATAGGGCCCTTGATCTCAAAACTTCAACACTGATGGTGGCCCACGCCAGTCTTATATAAGAGGTGCACAGTGATGATGTGCTACTGTTCTGAATCTCTCAGCTCTCTGTGGCTGCATGGGTATTTGGTTGGCACAGGATGATAGCTAGCATTGAAATGTGCTAACCATACATGTAACTCTAGCTAGTTAGCAAGTACTAGTACTAACCATGTGGTGATGATGTCTAGCTGTTGGAGTTGCGTTTTGCGGCGGCAAGTTATGCGTACATAGAAGGTGCTCCACCGTGACCGTGTAGCTTGTCTGTGATAAACTGATTCCAATTCTTGACATTTACAAACTTCAACTGGCAGACGAACTAAAAAACAAGTAACGAGCAGCATTCATCAATTTTAATACGAAGGGGGTACTCATTAAAGTGTTGTGGCAAACTGGCGACGTGGCGCTCTCATTTCCTTTCTTCTTTCTTAAGGTTCGAACCTCTGATGAATTCTGGATCCAGAACTCTGTTAACCGAATCCTATCCTAATCCTAAGCCGGGCAGCCGGCGACGTAGAGGCTGGCAATGTCGTTGGCACGGCTAAATTTACCTAGTTACCAGAAGAAACAAGGTCGCTGTAGTTGCTTACTTCATGTAACTGACGGAACACAATCAATAGTCGCATACTATGATACTCGCATGGACGACGTACCTCGCACAGAACTGTGTGGGGCTGTCTGTTTTGATAGTTTGGACGTACTTGTACCCTGGATCTAATCGGGTTGGACTTGAATTATGTCAGTAACTGGTATCCATTGACGCAAGTAGCTGAAAACGTACGGCGCAAAAGTTCATGGACGAGCCATGCAGCCCGTACGACTCCAGGATCGAGCCGCGCACCACACCCACATCCAGACAGGATAACATAAAGAAAAAACAGCCGGGAACGTGCATATGGTCATCAAGCCGATGCGTGCAAGGAGTTAGAAAAAAAAAGAGGGTTCATTCTTATATATAGTGAACTACTACCGCTATTATACACACCCCACACAAAAAGGTACTTGTAGCATTTCTCGTATCTGCGGCTACATCATCACACAAACGATTAGCTAGAGCACACACACACATGGTCGTTCATTACTCACGAACGACTTTGAAGTAGGAACAGCTTATTAGCCAGTACCCGTCCACGTAGCTTGCGCGCCGAACGGGAATCAAGACGGCCCTGTGGCCCGTATGACCGAGCGCCTGCCGACGTACGTTTACCATCCACATGCATGCACATCCATGCACTCACTGATCGATCAGAACGAGAGGCTCCGGGGCTTCACCGCGGCGAGCAGCGGCCGGTCCATGACCACCGTGAACTCCACCTTGTCCTTGAAGTCGAGCGTCGGCTGCGACGGGTGCGCGCGCCACTCGAACGCCTGCACCATCCGTGCCACCATGAGCGCGATGTGCGTCGTCCCCATGGCCAGCCCCGGGCAGATCCTCCGCCCGGCTCCGAACGGGATCATCCGGATCCCCGCCGACCCCGTCATGTCCGCCGTCTCGCCGCCGGAGAGGAACCTGTCGGGGTCGAACTCCGTCGGCCTGTCCCACAGCTTGGGGTCCTCGGAGATGGTCGGGAAGAAGATGTCCAGGTTGGCGTCGACGGGCACGTCGTAGCCGGCGAGCTTGCTCCCCGGCTGCACGGCGGCGTGGGTGAGGGAGAAGTACGTGGGCGGGTGCTTGCGGAGGAGCTCCTTGACGAACGCCTGCAGGTACGGCATGGCGTCGGTGTCCTTGTCGTCCACGGGCCGCGCGTCGCCGACCACCTGCATGATCTCCTCGTGGATCCTGGCCTGGATGGACGGGCTGTCCACGATGCGCGCCATGGCCCACTCGATGGCGGTGGCCGTGGTGTCGGTGCCGGCGTTGATCAGCTCCGCGCAGAGGGTGACCAGGAGGCCATCGTCGTCGGCCACGGCGTCGTCGCGGCCGTCCACGCGGAGGTCGAGGACGGAGTCGAGGTACGAGAAGGGCGCGACGACGTTCGGGTCGGGCTGGGATCCGCGCTTCATGTCGCGGAGGATGGCCCGGCGACGGTTGATGAGCGGGAGCAGCGTGTCCACCTGCTCGCGTCGCACGGCGAGGGCGCTGCGCTGCTGGCGCCAGAAGAAGGGGCGGAGGAACGGGAGGTAGTCGTCCATGCGCACCCCGGTCGCCAGCAGCACGCGCTTCATGACGGCGTCGACGCGCACGATGTGGTCCTCGTCCAGGTCCAGCAGCCCGAACGTCATGTCCAGGAGGATGCAGAACACGGCGAAGCGCGCGTTGCGGAGCACCCACACGGACGCGCCGTCGCGGGACGCCGCGGCCTCGCCCCGCACCCGCGCCACGAACCGGTCCATGGCGCGCAACCTCGCGTGCTTGTACTCCCTGAGCCGCGACGTGCTCAGCATCCCGGACACCATGTTCCGGCGCAGCGCCCGCCACGCGGCGCCGTACACAGCGGAGTTGACGGTGAACTTGTTGGACGAGAAGATGTTGCGCGTCGTGTTCTCCCGGGGCCGGCTCGCGAACTCCTGGCCTTTCTCGATCAGCGCCTCGTGCGCCAGCTCCGCGCTGCTGATGATCACCAGCGTGCGCTCCCCCATGCGCAGCGTCAGGATGGGACCGTACTCCTGGCGCAGGTCGCGGATGTAGTGGATGAACAGCTTCCCGGAGAAGGCCACCTGGAACAGGTTCCCGACGACGGGCAACCCGGGCGGGCCCGGCGGGAGCCTCAGGCCCCTGTACCGCCTGTTGTACCTCACGACGGCCACCGCGACGGCCAGCACGGCGGTCGCCACGGCAGCCGTGAAGGCGAGCATCAGGAACGACGTCGTCGTCGAGCCCGGCACCTGCTGCATCATCATCGCGTCGGCAAGGATGGTGTCGCCCCGCGTCGGCTTCTGCATGGACATGGACGTGGCGATAAATGCGAGGTAGGCGCCTTGACGAGGTGGGCGGGCGATCGAGCACGAGTTGGTTGGAGCAGTCAGTGCGCGTAAGCAGCCACTAGATATAGCGCTCCGGTGGAGTGGAGAGTGATCGGGCCGGGGGAGTGGGAGAGGGGAGGTGGCTTGGCTGGAGCCCGGAGAGCGGAGCGGAGTAAATGGGAGGTGTAAAATGTGGTTGGAGCATTCAATGGCGATCGCCGGCGCAGCTGACCGACCACAGTAGCTAAACTCCGTGCCGCACCTGCACCGGCCGAGTCCATGAAGCAGGTACGGAGGGAGGAGCTCTTCTAGCTTACACTGCTCATGGTACACTACTAGTATCGTGTCTATCGTGGCACAATTGTACGTCGTACCGACTACGACTCTACCAGTAGGTGCGGTACTCTTTGTCTTCTTTGTACAACTCTCTATGACTTGGTGATTTGCAACACTCCAACATACTGGAGTACTATCAAGCAGAAGCAATAGTCTGGCCCACCCGGGGCCTGAGTTGGTAAGCAAGAGGTGATGGGATCACTTTCTAAACCCGATATGGTATCAGAAAATTAACAATGGCAGAAGGCGTCCAATAAATGGCGGGAGGTCAACAACACAAACAGAAAACGTACACGGAAACAACCAGTGCCATTCCAAGAGGCCCCCAATAGGCCAATTCCCACTTCTTCAAGATTTTAGTAGTCGGTGAATTGAGCACCGCACAATAGCTAATACGTGTTATTGAAACTAAAATAGTATTAGGTATTCATCACGAATCACAGTGAGTTAGCTTCAAACATCTATTTAATGCAAGCGTCCATTTTAAAGCATGAAAGCCTAACATCAAGGTAACACGCAAAGCCATACTCTACTTTTATATGCTTTGTACCCAAATTATGTCAACGTGCTCCTCTTCGTACCTATTGTAGTGTGCCACCAAAACCAGTCCAACCCACCACAATTCTACACGAGTAGCTTAGGGTCCTAGGGAGGTTACCTTGTGATGGTTATCGCCTTTCTTCATCTTTGTAAACTCACTCTTGAACTAAGTAGAAACTTTCCTTTGGACGATCGACGCCATCAAATTGTCTAGCAATAGGCTCGCCCCTAAACGAGTCTACCGACATGTTGCCTTCTAGAGAGAAGTAATCATGCATGTCAGGTTTCGTTAAAAAAGCATCTTATATATATGCATCGTGATCGATCGTGGCACCATCGATCGTATCCACCACCCACAATCGCGGGCACCCTTGACATGAACCACAAAATGGAGAGAACAATATAATATTGACCAAACTAACTGTAATTCAAATCAAGCAAACATAGGAGATTTGATCAATGTATCGTATTGTAGTGTCAATTCAGAATTTCCGTGAACCTACGAGGCAACGCTGGACCCTCATTACCTCATTAAATCAATCAAGTTTCGCTCAGCTGGTTTCGCGAAAGAAGCTGCATGCTGCCAAAACAGCGTAGCGGCATGCACACCCCTTTGCCGTGCGCATTTCGCTGCTAATGGCGTAGCACAGTCGACGTCGATGCAGATTGACCCCACGCGCTGTCCTCCGAATTATGGGCGTACAGCTACAGCCCCGCGGCTGTCCGGTTAAGACCGCGGCCTCTCATCAGAAACGGCGACTGCAATTCGGTAGGCAGATGGGAAATGCGAGGCCTTTTCCGGCAGCTGCCGCGACACCGGATTGGGCAGGTGCGCCGGGTCAGAGCGGCGCTGCCGCGCATCAGCTGCCGTCTCGCTCGCTCGCCTCGGCCGGGAAAGGCATTAAAGGCGCCGTCGTACTCCGTCTGACTCGATCGGCACAGTCAGTGAAACGAGGTGCGTACAGAGTACTCCCTCCGTCCCTAAATGTAAAGCCTTTTAACTTTCAAAAAAAAAATAGTCAAGGTGTTAAAAGACTATCATGCCTTTCATTTTTAACTCAATCCACCTCTTCACCAACCTTCCCACCAACCTCAAAGTTTGTTCTATATACAAAAGGCTCTATATTTAGGGAAAAATGTCGAACTCTAAAAGGCTTTATATTAAGGGATGGAGGTAGTACTTGCGCAGGAACAGGAAGGAGTGAGGGACCGATCGTTGGTGGCTGGCAGAGGCAGAAGCTCGAATCAGCAGCATCGGCGGGAGAGCCCGGGCCGGGCAGGTGGACGCGGACAGGGACACGCCCGCGCGCGAGGTGTTTATGGATGGGTCCGCGCGCCCGTGCCAGCAGCGCGGCTCCTTGTCTCGCTCGCTCGCTCGCTGGCCCGGCACGGTGAACACCGAGCGATTCTAGAAGCTGGCCAGCATTGGGCGGACACGGAGGCCCGGCCGGGGTGGTGCCGCGCGGTCCATTCCTACGAAGACACGAAGCAGCGGCGAGCTGATCGAACGCTCACGCCACCGGCCGGCGCATCCGTTTCCTGTCGCTGGCTGGCTATATGCGGCCAACTTCTTTGTCACCGAGTTCGGTTTTGGTTTCGTCACTCGCGAGGGGGGCGTCTTGATGGGGCGATGCGCTAAGTCGTTGGCGTGTTCTTCTCGTTTTTGCTGTCCGCTGACGGTCAGTGAGCCAAAGAAAAGTCATCAGTGTTAGGTGCGTGTGTTTCGCTTTCGCAGTTTTCATCATCAGCAGGTGGGGGTTCCGTCCTGATGAGGAGTACCGATCGATTATGGTCGTCACTCTTTTCAGGTATATACAATGTTACGTGGTACTACCCACGTCGTACTCTGGCGGGGAAAACTCGTCGTTGTGGAGTACACGCGTGGCCGGAGCCCCGGAGTGAACGCCTCCCGTGGTCGCTGTGGAAAAAACCCGTCGGAACTATGGAACAAAACGAGGGAGTAGTAGTAATGATCAACAACAAACTATATGCGCTTCTTTGATGGCTGCTGCAGAAAGTTTGAGACCATAGCTTCCATAGCATTTGCAGTTTTGCACCAACTAATCTGTCCTGACGTCATGAGCACCCCTAATGATCGTTTGTTCCCAACTGGAGCCTCATAAGCAGGAGTGGTCAGCACGAGAACACAAGTAAATTACACATGCCCTGGTACAGTGGTACTGGTAGCTTTGGTACGACGGTGCTGTTCGCCAACAGGGAAGCTGACGTAGTACAACTGGCCCCCCAGCAAGATACTAATCGTATTTTAATGTACAGCTGGGCGCCGACGTACGCCGGCAAAGCATTCAACGATCACCCGGCCATGAACAAGCCAAAGCCCCTGCCCCATTTAACCACCACCAGTGACAAATAAACGGGCGTCGGCCGGGGACCAGCTTTGGCGCGAACGTGAAGGAGGTTCATCGGTAACTAGCCGGAGCAGAGCCGCAGCTGGTCCATCCATCGATTCACTCCTCAGCCGCGCAGCTGGCCTGGCCTGCGTCTGCTTGCGTCGCGCACCAAAAATGGCGCGGCTACCGCCGTCAGCCAGCGACGGTCTCGACGTCGAAGCCTATTTCGTGCCGTGGTGCAAAACGACGCGGCCTTATAGGCCGTTCCCGCTAAAAAGCCCACGTTAATATTTCTGCGTGGTATTGCGCCGGCCTAGTAAAAGCCCAGCCCAACAATAGTGTCTCGGGCCGTTAGCTAAATGATTCTTGGCTCAAAAAAAGCACACTAAATGATTCAGAAAAGAGGTTAGCTTAATCTTGGTCGTTGGCTTGTCCATTCGATAAGTATATCGTGCGGCATGACGCGCTGTCCTGCTGCGGCCCAGCCCACGCTGAGGTGGCGGAGCGCGGTGGATGGACAGGCGGTGAGGGCGCCGCCGGCGGTGAGGCGGTGGGGGTTAGGGTTCCGGGGCTGTCGAGTTGGGAGAGAGAGCTCCATTATTCGGCGACCATAGAGGAGGGTTCGGGGGGCGTCGGTCCGGCGGTGCGGCGAGGCGGCGAAGGCGCCGCTGGAGCCGCGGGTGGCAGGAGGGCGGTGGGCGGGGTAGGCTGCGGCGGCGGCGTCTCGTCAGAGAATTTATCGCGGCGGCGGTCGGCGGGCGGCACGGCGCGGCGCCGCCTGCCGCCGGTGATGGTGGCGCCGGGTAGGGGAGGGGCTCGTGCAGAGGGCGACGACGTCGCCAGGGACGGCAACGGAGGCGCAGGGGCGGCGGCCGTCGTTGAAGAAGACGACCGGCTGTCCGACGCGCTGGGACACGTGGCAATCAATAACAGGGGACGCGCGCTCGGTTATTGCGCGTACCGGCCCCTTGTCCATTCGAATGCGCTTGTGTTCCAGCAGATGTTGGTTCAATTTGTCTCTGACAACTGAGAGCTCAATGCTTTGTGTTTTGAAAAGCATGGGATCTTTCAAGTTTCAAATAACGCAGCTACCTAAATTTACTTTACAAAAATCATGTGTCATCTAACCTGGCCATGCCAGGCCCATGCCTGGGGCTGTGCAAACAGAGCGACGGCACAGGGCCCCAGAATTATTGGGGCCTTAATTGGACTAAGCGCTCTATATACGTGTACATATGCCCTTTACAGTTTGCATCTTTCAACGATCGTCAGTAAGAAGGTTAAGACTGTTCTGTTTCATGATCGGTCATCGATAATCCATTAGTTCTGCCGCATGTCTATGCCGATGGTTGTACCTGCATCAATGGCGGAGGCAGGATTTTTCAAATTAGATGTGCAAAGCAAATAGTAACGAAATTGTGAAGAGAAGCTACAAGGGGGTCAATGCCCCCCCCCCCCCCCCCCCCCTCCCTCTCCCATTCCTCCTAAGTCCATAAACAAATCATAAAATAAAATTAATTGTCAGATACTTGGATGAATTCATAATATGATCAAATACTAATTAATTAGCATAGGTTGTACAATAGTTTTCTATTTGCAAAGTTTACTATTAGGTGTGCATGTGCACACCTATGCCTCCTGCTAACTCCGCTCCTGACTTGCATCCCTGCAGGACGGCCCTTCGCTGTTGCTCGAGATGAAGTCTTTCCATCATGGTCGGAACCACTCTACACTCTATACTTTTAAAAAAAACTTTCACTTGATACATGCATGAAGTATAAAGTCATGTCTTCGGCATGTCATTGAGATTTCTTTTGAAGGAACACTGAATGATGATGTATGAACTTTATTGATTTAATAACTTCAGCTTAGGGCCTCAACTAGTATTTCGCACAGGGCCCCTGAATGTTCCGTGACGGACCTGGGCCGTACGACTAAAGGTTGGGCACGTTGAACCAATTTTACTATAGCTAGTTTCTTTTATTGGCTCTATTTTACTAAAGGTTGCGCACGTCTAACCAATCTTACTAAAGGTTGGGCACGTCGAATCAATCTTCCTAACAATTTACTTTATCCATTTCACCCTCTAAACAAAACCAAGCCTCAATTTACTTTCCCCCAAACAATTCTATTTCGTGTGAAATATACCCCGTATTGAAGTTCCTTTTTTTTGCATGATGATAATTGACACGACGAGCTATGTTTAAATAAATGTCACATATTTTTTATACATGGTATATAGTTTAATAAAAATTAATAATACATATATACGAATGATATCGGAAAACAATGCGAAAGGGCCTGTAGCCTAGTGGTTACAAGAGTCTCAGTAACATCTGAATTCCTGGGTTCGACTCCCCGTGTGAGCGAATTTTCTAGGATTTAACGGTGTTGTGCTTTCAGCGGTAGGCGACGTGGCCGTCGACAGCGAGGCGTCAGTCGTGACTTTGTATTGCCGGTTCAGTCTTCGAAGATGCTCATAGGAGTAGGGTTTACGTATCTATGTTCATAGAGATGTGAATGTGCGTGCGTTGTGAGTGTCTGAGTTGTACTGACGTAATTCGTAAAAAAAAAAGAAGATATCAAAAAAAAAAATGGTATAAGACATATCTGTGGTGCGAGGTAAGTGGACCTGTCACCAGCACTCCATCAGAGATCATTTTCAATCACCATGCTACATTGCCATGGGCTGAAAACATCTAGAGTCACTTTAATAGACCTTTTTATCTGGATTCTGTAAGCTACACCCCTAAAATTCATTAAACAGTAGTATCAAACACTCCTACCATTTATTGAAAAGTAGGGATGGCAATGGGGCGGGTTCGGGGCGGGTAGAGCATACCCATGCCCGCCCCGCCAAGCCTGTCGGGTAGAAATCTGTACCCGTACCTGTACCCATAGGTGGAAATCCATACCCGTCCCCGTACCCGTCGGGTAACGGGGCGGGTAGCGGGTACCCATCGGGTAAAACACAATGAACACATTTTCCCATCATTTAGACAAAATTGATGTTGGGCTGGGCTGGGTTTCCGATGTTGGGCTGGGCTGCAGGTACGTGGGCTGTCCGGCTGCCGGCTGCACTATACAATTTCAAATTGTCGGGTACCTGCCAGGTGACCCATGGGTGGGGATAAATCCCCGCCCCGAACCCGACTCATGTCGGGGCGGGTACGGGCGCCACCCATGGGTACAAAACGTGCCCCATGCCCGTCCCCATCGGGTCGGGTACCCGGCGGGTACCCGCTACCCGTCCCCGAATTGCCATCCCTATTGAAAAGGGCTTTTATGAAAGTTGAGAATGTCCAAACCAGTACTTCTGGCAAATGGGCCGATGTTGAATGAAGCAGTGGAGTCATATGAAAGGTTGATGTACAGTGAGCCAAATGGCTGAACTATGGTCAGCCGAAAATGATACAGGCGTTGTAAAGTGATTACAAAATTAGTTCTTATCATCACCCGGATTGAACAAGGTGTTCGGCAGATATTTGGATCGTGGGAGCAACGTAGGCAGCGAGATCGATCTAAGAACACACAGAGGGTTTTATACTGGTTCAGGCCTCCCAAGGATAAAAACCTTACGTTTAGTGTAGATCTTGTATAATATGACAACCTTTGCGCTAGGGTTTCGCAAGGTGTCAGATGGATTTTTCCGGAGAGGTTACATGAATATTTATAAGCTAGTTACCGTCTATCAGAGTTTTTTCTAATTACAATATTCCTTTTCCGTATCTAACAGGGAGATCGTGTCCCTTTTCTAAGCTATACCGTGCAAAGCAAGCTTTTGAAAAAATCTTAAATCCTCTTCAGAATCTCTAGGAACTAGGGCTATGACAGTTCTAGTTTGAACCCTCGTATCCTTTCAAAACTGAATGTGTTGTATTTTAGTTGCTCTCGCAAATGTGCTAGGAGGTCGTGTTGATCACGAACTGGAGCATATATTCTCGACTGGCTTTTGTCATTTCAACGTGGAAGCCTTACTCTATAATTCCTGGAACATCAGATACTGCACATCGTGTCCATGTATCCTTCGTGTGCCGGGTTTACAGCTTTATTGAGCGCATGCATTTGCAGTTGCAATTTATTAGGGATGCCAGGGCACCTAAAGCGGCATTTGCATCCATTTGACCTGACAGACAAGTAACATATCATTTTTAAAGCTGGTTTTTGCATAAAGTTCAGGTTATTCGGCTGCGGCTGCGGCTGCAGAAAAATAACTATGAACACTGTACCTGCTGCTGAAGAAATAACTGCGAACACTGTAGCTGCTGCTGCTGCCTGCTGCAAAACATCCAAAGGTTATGTCTGTGGTTTAAGATTGGTTGGTAAATTGCTTGAAAAAGATGCCAAAGAAAGGTCAGCGAAGAGGGAGTGTGAGACCACAAGGCACTGGGTAACCTAAGCCCGAACTTGGAAGCAATTTTCAGAATCCTAATAAAAATTTGAACTATAAATTGTACTTGGAAGCAATTCAGTTTTTTGAACATAATAATTCAACGATTTTTAGAACTTTATGGGGTACAATTTCAGCCCAACAGGCCTATAGAAAGTAGGCCCATGCTAGAATCTTAATTCATGACTTCTTCCGTTGTTCTAGCATGGCCTATTAATTCTTTTTGGAAGACAAACACCTGCTAGTATAGCGGTATTGCGAGAAGCGTACATACAGTATTTTCTCTTCTGTAATTTAGCCTTTTCGTGCTTTACTTTCTTGCATTTTTGGCCAGCCTGATGGCCAAGGAACTTGTTTTAGTTTGCTTCTGTTGTTGTATCTGTGGTCTATCCCGCTGATCGCAGCCATTGCTGCACAGGGGAGACCTTGGACCTCTTCTTCATCTTTCTCAATGAAAAGGGTCCCAAAAAAAAACAAAACTATTGCTTATTCAGATATGCCCATTCAACTACAAGAGTTGATCACTCAAACATATGTTCTTACAAAATGAGCAATCAACATCTATGATGGCTATGGATGTGTACAGCTTTCTCGAGAAAATGACTACAATTGTGCGGCACCAGCACCATAGAGAAAGTTGTTTGATCCATATCTCCACATTCCACTTACAAGTACATATATAATGTTTTTTTTAAAAAAAAAGAAAGAAGCCCGTGTTTTCTTTTCAGAGGTTTGCGTGTTTATAAACACTCCTACCTACTTAGACTTCAGATACTTTGCTGCTGAGCTGATTATTTAGGAACTCTAGTACTCACAGAGAGCGAGCTGTCACACCTCTAAACTAAGAGCGAGCGACATTTTCCAGTTCCCTACTATTTTACAAAGCTACCAAACTCCTTGATATGATAACCAAAGTAGTAACCAAGTAAAGAAATAGTGAAGATCAAACCATTTCATGAAAAGAAAAGGGAAAAAGATTCAACCTTTAGTTGTATTTCTGATAACTAGCAGTACTCTGTTACAGTCATGTACGAAATCAGCACAGCGACGCAGCAAACTGAAACGAACGCATCTCTATCTGTGTGTCAACCTCTGTCTGGCCCCTATCCCTACCATTCACAATCACACCCTTGGCATGCATCAGATTAATCAACAAGAGTCAAGCAGCAGCAACATGTCGATCCTAATCAGTTCCAAGCACACCCATCAAGAGAAGAATGGCAATAGAAAATCTCTAACGGAATGTACAGGTTAAGTGCTCTTGGAAAAGCCCCTGAAGCCTTGGATCAGCAGGCAGAACCCCTGCCCAGATGCCCCTCCCGGCTTCTGCCGCCGGCTGCTCGCCGGCTTCTCCTGCTCGCCGTCAGTGTAGTCATCGTCGTCCTCCGTCCACAGCCTTGTTTCTGACACCCCGCGCGTCTGGAACGTGAACACGGCGCAGGTGGAAGACGACGCGTGTGGCTCGCCGCCCGTTTGGTGGAAGAGCCAGCCGTGCAGGTCCCACGTCATGTCCACCGGCGCGCCGCCGTCGACGAAGATGGTGTGGCTGCCGCGGAAATTCCACCGCAGGCGGCGGAGCTGCACCACCTTGCGGCCGTCGACGGTGACCCATCCCTCCGCGTCGCCGTCCAGCGCGACGCCGATCTCGTGCTCCGCGCCGGACTCCGAGAAGCGCGCCCGCGTGGACCAGCACCCGCACCCGACGAACCGCTCCCGGCGCCGCGCCACCCGGGAGCCCGCGATCGGTATCCCGCCGTGCAGGCGCTCCACGTACCCGCGGCTGAGGTCGCCGAGGAGGAGCACGAACTCGGCGTCGGCGACGACGGCGACGTAGAACCCGGACGCGGGCTCCGGCCCGGCGCCGTGGTACCGCGCCGCGGCGAAGTCCCAGAACACGCCCACCACGCAGCTGCCCGCCGTGAACGTCCCGCTCCCCTTCTTCTTGTGCAGGTGGCGCGGCGCGGCGGCGGCGGCCGGGGCCCCCCGGTGGCGCGAGGCGGCGGGCTCGTGGACGGCGACGGAGAGCGCCGGCCCATCGGGGGAGCGCGACCACGTGACGTCGATGAGCAGGTCCTTCCCGGACGCCGCGAGCCGGGACCGGTACACGGTGGTGACCGCGCTGACCGCCGCCGCCCTCCCCAGCCCCCCGGCCTCCGCTGCCGCATTGGCGCCGCCGGAGCAGGCGACGTCGGAGATCCGCACGGCGTGCTCGCTGAAACACGAGACCAGGTCCTTCATGCCTCGATCTTCTCTCGTCTTCTCTGCTTCGGTGGCCGGACGCACGCGCTCCCCTTGGAATTCTTCGGCCGCCTACCACTCGCCACCGGGACGGGCGTGCTGAGACGGCTTTACGGACAGCAACAGCACCGGCATTATGCTGAATCGACGATGGCGATGGGCATTAGGATAGAGAGACGGGAAAGCAAAGAGGGCGATGGTTCGGTAATCGCAGGAGAAAGGTATCACTTAATTAGGAAGCCTGACAGGCAATAGGCTGGAGCTCGCAAGGTAGGTATAATCTCTTCTCTCATCACGCCCCTGATCGATCCTGTGCTGTGCTGCTGCCACCGCAGCTTACTGTTCCCTGCCATTGTCCCCCTTTAATTCCCCCCCTTCCGCCAGTGGATCGGAGCACAAATTCCACGGGTGCACCCGAGGCAAATCTTATATCTGCATCTCATCCTCCCATGATCTTTGTTTAATTTGGGTTCCCAAGGGTGAATGAACGAACGGAAAGAGTGCTAAACTATGGTAATTTCCTTCTCCTTTTCCTTTCGACAAAACGCGGCGCTGTGAAGGAAAAACGCATCTTTTCCACGCTTTAACTGAAACTTCCCAAAACGAAACGGGCGGCTCCTGCAGCCAGCATCCCATCAAAAGCCACACGCACGGGGCGGCGCTGAAGGAAGGAAAGGAGATCACATTTCACATCGCCGCAGGACAACCAACCGTGCGGTTGGCGGTACTCATGCGAACCGTCGGATCGGACAGCGACGTGCGAGATCTCACCGTGGCAGCGACCAGCTGTCAGGCTATTGAATGGCTACCAGTCCATAACGGATGCGTTTTGCCATTAAGCATACAAGCAGCCATTGTGTGCTGTGACGGTTACGGCTGTCTCTTAAAACGCACTGTTGATGGCTGTAGCAAGTGTTAAATCCCTTAGATACTGTCCAGCCATAACCTGCCATTGCAGCCAGGAGATCCCGCACGCCGCATTGCGGTAATTCGAAGAACTGGTCCTGTTTAACGCGAAAATGGTACTACGAAGAGCATGTTTGGTTGCCCGTCACGGAATGCCACACCAAAGGTTTGGCGACCTGACCGAAAATGCGGCAGTGCTTGATTGGTGAGATAACAGTGGCTGCCACAGCGTTTTCAGTAGAAAATCTCGCCAAAAGTGCGGCGTGAGAAAACTTCGCCGCATGTTCGGCGCTTCGGCGTGGCGAAGTCAGGCCAGCAACCAAGCAGGCTCGAAATTCGTGCATCCGTTCCGAGCTTTTGGTAAGTTTAGGAGCACACGTCCCAACAACTCCACATATCAAAAAAATACACATCTCCATGGACCGCGGTACATCAGCGTACGGGGCACCCTGACGGGATCCCTGACACGAGCAAGGAGTCCAAAAGCTGACAACACAACGGCCGCAGTGGACCTGCGCCTGCCGAACCGTTTCTTTTACGCGCAGGGCCGCCGCCCGGGACGGGGCTCGGCGCGCACGCGAGGGCGCCACGCGAACCCAGCCAGGCAGCCCCCCCCCCGCCAGAGACCCGGTCCGCATCCGTCCGCCACGACTCGTGCGGCCGGCCGCCCACGAGGGTTTCAGCGCCGAACCTTCCGGTCCCGTCGCGCATGTGCGCCCGCTTCACGAATCGGGAGCCGCGCTACAGATCTCGGGCCCGTCGCGTCTTCGTCCCCCGCCCCGCCTGCCCCGGGCTGCGCTGCCCGATAATCAAGTCGGAAGCGGTGCTGTTGCTTGTGGCCCAGGGAACAGCGGCCGATGCCGGTGGCCGATGCCGATTGCCGACGCGTCGTCAATCACACGCCCGAAACGAACCGAAACGGCTGCGACGCCGGTGGCTCGGTGCGCTGGTTCGACGCTTACGTCCGCGGCAGCTGAAGAATTGGATGGACGGTGGCGATTTTGCGCTGCCCCTCCAGTTTGGGTCACAGCTGAAAATGGGATACGAAACGTGCACGCCTTGAAATGTGACGAACAATCGCGCCGGAGACAGGCAGAACCGCCGCGGCCCTGGCTCAGAACAGAACCGCCACCGGTAGACCCGCGTGTGGAGTCTTACGGCTGCACACAGAAGATGCTGCTGCACGAGTGGAGCATGAAAAAGCGCCCGTCTTTACGCCCAACTAATTCCTTAGCCGAAAAGAAATTCTGTTTTTGGCAACTAGCATCCCGTCTTCGTTCAGCCAACCGGTAGAAAAGCTTGGTGGTTGGCCGGCACGTCCTACTTTTTTCTCTCCCGCAGCAAGCACGAACCCAGCACGCCTCAGGCTTCCCTCCGCGCCCGTGGTAAACAAAAGCGGCACGACGGGATACGCTTCGCGGTGCGCGAGCTCGGAGGAGAAGCGGTGCCGAACCGTCATGTGAGCGGCACGGCCCGGCCAGACTGGGGCGTTGGAGCACGCAAGACTGATGATGCGTGACCCAGCAAAACTGCGCAATGAAATCGTAATAACAAAACCTTAGAGATACTTAAGCGTACAAGCATGTTTTCCCAGATTAAAGTACGGTACAGCCCTACTACCTTTTGCCCTGGCCCCTCCTCGGTCGATCTACCATAATCATTGACTAATGACTAGCGCGACGGCAGATTAAAACTTTGTACTGGCTTGCAAGCAGCCGCATGTTCTTGTTTGTACTCTGTGTGGTACCTCAACCACCGGAGCCTGTACTACGCATCTCCTATCAGCTTTGTTTGCGTCATGGTACTTGTTTTCTTGTCTTTTTGTACATAGATAAAACTATTCAGATCCAGCACTTGCTGCGGGGCTCTCATGTGCAGGCCCACGAAGAATCCGTCAGAAAAATATATCGCATAATACTACTACTTTTGATAAACAGTTAACGTGGCAGCAAATAATAATGATAAACAGGTGCAAAAGCAGTCATCCTGAAATGGCAGCGAATTTATATACAAAAAAAACTTCTCACTTTCTCAGCAATCGGTACTAGTAACATCCAATCAGTGATCTAGAAACGCTAGTACTTGTTTATTTTTTGAGATGCATACATGGAGGGGTTTGTATAAACAACAAGTGCCCGATCATAAGATCCAGGAGCGATACGCTAAGTTTGCAAAACATGATTGTACAGCTAGCCTCGCAATAGTTTCGGTATTCTTATGACACGAGGCACAATGAACACTGATCTGATAGCCACTATACTTCTTTTGGAAGATGCCAGTTGCCACTATATGCATTTCCGGAAAGATGCCACTGCGCCAGTAAACTGTGCAAAACGGCGTTGATTGACAGGCACAGTTGCGACAGCGCGACTGCACGACACAGGACTAGGTGAGGGAGCACTGGAGCAGCCGAACATGACACGCACCACAGTGACCACACCGAATTTGTAATGTATACTCTAGGATGCTCAACGTGTTTGGTACTCGGCGAGATCCTTTTTACATTTTCATAAATATTTCGAGGCGTGCAGAAAGTTCAAACTACAAACACTTGATCGGTGTTTATTTATGAGCTACAAAAAGAAATCAGGAATTCAGGATCATCTCACCGGAATTCAAGAGAAAGCAAACGTGCTGGGCTTATCAGTAACATTAGGCCTACCTGAAAACTGGCCATGAAAACTAGACAGGAGTCAGCCCAGCACTGCAGTCCACAAGCCCAGCATAGCAGCATTGTGGACTTTCAGAATTTGCGTTGATGGCACAATGGAGTTCTAATGAGGCTCACGCTGGTTATTCGAACTGCTGGCTCGGCACCTCGAGATAGTAGACGAACTTTGAAGCTTGCTCTGTTGCTCATTGCAGGCTTGCGGCGTGAGGATGAGCCGATGGGGAACAGTCATCTTTTTTTTTCCCCAGAGAACAGTCAGAACAAGAATGGAAACAGAGAAACAGTAATCTGAATGGACAGGGAAACGACGAAATTTTGCGCACCCCCCCCCCCCCCCCCCCCAAAAAAAAAAGAAACAAAAGGTTGCGTCAGATAGTTCATTGACCTGATCCAAATATAGAATGTTCATTGACGATGTCAAACCAGTCTTCCTTGCTACAGCACCATGGGACTCTCGTTGAATAACGCAATCGAATTTGCATTCGACATCATGTTGATTTTTTTTAGACAAAACACACCATGTTTTGATTGACAACCTCAATAATTGAGCTCGCGTTGCTGCCTCATCACAGACGAAGCTTCGTGTAATCGTGTTCATACCAGCCGGTTTCGCTTTTTATTATAAACAAAGTTTTGAGGATTGTGCTGATCGTGCTCAATTGTTAGTGTTGTTTTCCTGATAGAAAACTACACTGTTACCTTGCCACTAAAGAAGCATACATTTTCTGAATGCTAAAAGGACTGCATTTGGAACCACGGCAAGCGCACTACACTCTTTCGGACCGGCTTGCTCTTGGTATTTGTTTGTCCAGTTGCTTGTGGGCCTGAAACAGTCTTGTGCTCTAGCCTGTTGGCACCATTTATCGGTTGCAAGTTTGCAACTCTAGTATCTTGTCGTGTATATTCAGCATCTAGACAAGTATATAGAAGTATATGGCGCTCCTTCGAGTTGTCGCCAAATAGTCTGGCGTGGTCGGGCGTCACGGGCGTAGGTGCGACGTCGCTGTTTCGGGTCCGGCTGGTTAGTGAATTCAATCACTGGAATGTGATTGTCAATGTCTCCCACCAGAAACATGTGGGTAATTAATGAGGCATTATGTGTTCATAATTTATGCAGGGGATGGAGTAGTTCACCACCCTTTCTTTGACTAGTATAACCAACGCGCATGCCCACTCTGACCGCATCGACGCATTCCCAGTTTTCTTCAAGTCTCTGACCATCACACTTCGAGGAAGACGCATAGTGCCGTGGTTTAGATACGAAGTGCCGAGACAAATCTACAAAAGGTTACCAGGAAAAGAAAGACACGGAGAAGAATGTCATTGCCACCTACCCATTTTGACAATTCGTGTTTGGAGCTAGAAAAGCTTTGTGTTTCCTTTGATGTCGCCCGCAAATATTTTACTACTACTAGATACAGTACACAGTAGGAACTAGTAGTAGCAAGCATTCAGACAACAATTGAACATTCGTGTATCTATCTCACAGGTATTTTCATTGCGGATGAATTAGCTGGGAATAATGTAACAGTTACACGTATTTATCACGGAAAAAGAACAAAATTAACTACTCCCGGCAACGAGGGACGAGTAGGACGACATGACCAGAAACCAACGTCCGTCCCTACTCGACGAATTCTCCTCGAAGCTCCAGGAGCAATCAAGAAGACGAAGGCGGCGACGACGAGGAATCGGATGAGCTAACGGTTGACGATGAGCCGGCGGTCATGGGCGTCATGTCCATCGGGTAGCTCCCGAGCACCCGCAAGAAGGAAGTGAACTCCTGGACCTCGGCCAGCGCGTTCTGCGCCCGGGGCTCGGCGAGGGAGGCCTGGAAGTCGACGTAGAACATGTACTCGAAGTGTTTTGCGGTGCCGACGTTGGCGTCGTCGACGAGGCGGATGGGGCGGTGGCGGTGCGGCCGGCTCTCGATCTTGGTGAGGCTGATGTCGCGGAACGCGAAGGCAGAGAGCACCTTGAAGAGCACGGAGGTTCCCTCCTTGTCGTGCGCGAACACGATGCTGGTCTTGAAGGGGCGGTCGGTGCGCGGCACGATGGGCTCCCGCGCCAGCATGACGAAGCGCGTGACGTTGCCGCAGTCGTCCTGGATGCCGTCGGCGAGCACCTCCATCCCGTACAGCTCGGCGGCGCGGGAGGACGCGATGGCGGCCGTGTCGCGGAGGCCGTTGGCGGCCACGTACTCGGCGGCGCCGGCCGTGTCGTCGAAGGCCTCGCGGACGACGTTGAGGCCCATATTGGTGAGCGTGTGCTCGCACTGCGCCAGCGCCTGCGGGTGGCTGATGACGCGGGTGAGGCACTCCTTGCGCACCCCCGGGAGGGCGAGGAGGCAGTGGTGGACCGGGAGCTGCACCTCGCCGACGATGTGGAGGCGGTGGCGGAGCAGGAGGTCGTAGTTGCGGTGGATGCTGCCGCCCAGCGAGTTCTCCACGGGGAGCACGGCGCGGTCCGCGATCCACAGCTCCACGGCCTGGAACGCCACCTCGAACTGGTCGCAGGGGATGGCGTCGCAGCCCGGGTACGCCTTCCCGGCCGCCTTCTCGCTGTACGCGCCCGGCACGCCCTGGTACGCCACGCGCAGCTGCGACCCGTGGATCGGCGCCGGGGACAGGTCCGAGATGCGCAGCGGCTGCGGCAGGTTCTTGTTGGCGCCACCATTGATGCTACTCACAGGGACCAGGTCCAGCACCGCCCCGTTCTTCTCCTGCGCCGGCGCCGGAGCCGAGGCGACCTGGCCGTTGACGGAGTGCGAGCCGAGCGCGGCCACCTTGCTGGACAGCACCGCGCAGCTGCTCTGCCACTCCGCCCGGCCGCCGACGACCGCGCCCTGCAACGAGCACCTGACCACGCCGCCGCTCCTCGACGGCACATGGCACGCGAGCCTAGGATTCTGGCTAATGGGCGCCTTGATCAAACTAGCAGCAGCCATGGCGACTCCAATTATCTCGGCTCAGCTAGCTACCTCTCCTCTGTGTTCTTGGCCTCGTGCTCTGTTTGGTACAAGGAACCGTGCCGGGTAGCTGGGTAAGTTTGAGAAAGCTTCAAAGCGAGAAGCTGAGGAAGGTACGGGCCGGTGAGGTGTCATATATAGGTGGCGCGCGGATTGGTGGTGTGGTCTGATGCTTGGGGAGTTGGTGGCGCGGTGGGGGATGCGCTCATGGACCAGGGAGGGAGACGGGGTTGGTTGGGTCAGCGCCAGAACAAATCTCCGCCACTTCACCAACCAACCCTACCCAACGCTCGCGGTGGAATTGAACGGAACGGCAGTGCATTCCCCCTCGCTTGCCTCGGCTGTTTCCCGCGCCCGCCTTCCCTTTTTCGCCGTCATTTCCTTGAAAACTATCTCCTCGCCAACGTGTGTGTGCGCGACTAAATTTTAAGGCAAAATAGAAATGCTAAACTACTACGACATTTATTGCTTCTTCCTTGATTTGAATGAGAAGGTTTCAATAGTATTTTCTTTTTAGACGCGCACGTGTGCCCATTTCAGAGGAATGCATCCAATTTGAGTCGAAATGAGCGAGCGGTGAGGGATCATTGAGCGGTGACCGCGAACAAAAGGAAAATTGAGCTATGATAAAATTTCCAGCTAGTCCAGAATACGTATGTAAATGTAATTGCTAGGGATGGTGGAGCGTGAGAGGGTGGTCGTAGGCTCGTAGCGCACATTAGGCAAAGGTTGCTATGATACGGCTCGAGGCAGAGTACGAGTGAAAACATGAACCACAACAACGATGCACGAGAATTGTGTGTTCTCATTTTTCCCATGCGTTTGATAGCTTGCATACGAGGAGCACGACAAAGCAGGCTTCATCCTATGTGGGCCCTACTACGATCGCTCATTGTATTTGGTTTTCTTTTTTATTTGTACAATGAATTGTCTGGGTTTATTTCTTTTTCCTAAATCTTCTTTAGGCCTCTCTGGTCTATAGCGTGGCTCGATGGTCCGTTAGCTGAATTTTAGCTTAAGGTCAAATATTCAAAATGAATTAGTTCTTAATGAAAGTTGAGAGATCTAACCAAGCATAATTTTCAAGACTAAAATGTTGAATTACAAACTCTCAAATTATATCAATATATAACAATCAGATAAGGATTTTCATCCATGATATATCTGACGAATTGTAAACATGGGGTTCCATTTTTCACTCCAATAAATTTGAAAAATTATGGTCCCATATCACTTCTATAAATTTTGTTTTAAATATAAAATTTTGCCCATCTTGGGTAAGCGTAATTAATGTTTACCAGAAGAGACAGAAGGAGGCAGATGTTGCTCTGGATATATTTCATTAGCTTTTGGCAGAAACAAGGAGGAACAACATCTTATTGTGATGTTGGGTCAAAGATATTATGCTCCCACGCAGTATATTTCAATTTTGGTCCACTTAGGTCACTTATAATATGGATTGCTATGGATGCTTGTAAGCAATTTTACAGGCTCAGATTAAACGAGCTGACGGGTTTGATGCGGTTAACTGATTGGTGGTTATCGGTCAGAAAAAAGGTTCAGAAGGAAAAAAGAAAAGGGTTTGATGCGGCGGTAGTAATCACTGTGTGGAAGATATGGTGCCAGAGAAACGACAGAGTCTTCAATGGGAAGACAATGCCACCATCACAACTACTGCAACTAATCAAGGACGAGATCAAGTGCTGCGTCCTAGCAGGGAATACACAATTGTCGCGATTAGGGTTACATTATGGCTAGTAAGATCAGAACTAGGGGTCGCTTAGGTTTTAGAGTGTGGGTCTTCTATGTAATCTAATTGTGTTCACCCGGGCGGGTGGGGGGCTCTTTCATCTTGAAAGAGCTCCGTCAAGTTGTAACAACTCTATCTTCTTCTTAATGAAATGCGTGCCCAGGCACGTTCTCGAAAAAAAACGAGCTGACGGGAGAAAGATTTCTAGCAGGGACACCTCCACTCGGTTCGATGCTAACTTAAGACGGCTAGGGGCCATGGCATAAGTGGACGCGATGGAAAAGACTGAGAATGGGATGCGAGGAAAAATAAAATGTTTTCATTCAGCTATTGGGAGAATGATAATAATCACTGCTGGGAGAATATATAGTTCTTGTGCTCGCGCATGAATTGTTGTCGGGTGTTATTTCTAGTCGTATTCAAACTTAGGAATTCTTAGAACCTAAAGAACGATGGCGGAGCCAGCTTCAGACATGGGGGCAAACTAGGGGTGGCTAACGAGCCAGCTCGGCTCATTAAGGCTCGGCTCGTTAAAGCTCGTTCTGATAACGAGCCGAGCCGGCTCGGCTCGTTAAGACTAATGAGCTAAAATGGAAGCTCGGCTCGGCTCATTATAAAAATCGAGCCGGCTCATTAGGCTCACGAGCCAAGTGTAATGAAACTTTGATGACAAAAACATAGGTAATTTTAAGTTTTTTTTAATTATTAGCATGTGTTAACAATACAAAAATTATAATATAAAACAATATTGTAGAAAAATATCAATCTAAGTCAACATAGGTGGAAATAAAAACATGATCCAACATTAAACATGATTTTCTTTATCTATAGTGAACTTGGTTTATTTATTTGATGATAAAATTGAGCTTCTCAACATAAAAGAACTACCATCTTATTAGAGAATTAAAGTTGATATTTCTATATAATCGAGCCTATCGAGCTAACGAACTGTTCGCGAGCAGCTCACGAGCTGGCTCGTTAACAAACGAGCTAGGATAGAGGCTCGGCTTGGTTCATTAAGAAGACCGAGCCGAGCCGAGCCGAGCCAAAACTATGATCGAGCCGAGCTGGCTCGCGAGCCTCGAGCTTTTTTGCCAGCCCTAGGGCAAACAGTGGAGCAGTGGCCGTGACCAAGCTCGTAGCGACTTGCGGCAGCTAGTGAGAACTGAGAAGTACCACTGCCAAGGTTGGCTCGAGCAAGAAGTAGAGGCAGGAATGTTGCAGTTGTGTTCTGCGTAAGGTCTACCCGGCTCCGCCCCTGCTAAAGAAATGGCAGGAAATGGGGCATTGTAATAACTAATAACAACTCTTCAATACCTCTTCATCGGGGAAAAAAAACACACTCTTTGCAGTGGGGTTGCCACGGGTGATGGCGCTTATATCCTTTCAACGAAGAACACTGAATCTCTCTGTATTTGCAATGCACTTCGTCAAGTGAGAATTTCGGGGGCGTTTCTCACATGGCCATTCTTCGCACCACCACCACCGTCTCCCATCCGCCCAAATTGAACGCAAGAAACGTTGGTTCCAGTCAAGTCCCTTTTTTGTCTGGACTTGACAAGCGAACATCATTGAGGGGTACACGTACGCGACCTATCACCTGCCTCCACCACCGAGCTCATCCGCAAGTACCAGTCCTTTCAGGAACGTGTATTCGCGTTTCGTCGCTACGCAAGGAAACAAGCCCGGGCGTTAACAAAATGACATCCCATCGACTCCGAGTCAAGCAATACCGCGGGGCGCATGTGCGAACGCACAAGATCCCATCGCATCATTAAAACACACAAGACGCGACCAAAAAGACCGAGCTGCCGGCTGAGGTAGTCGCGCTCGGGGCTGGGATGAATGAGGAAAATGCCCGCCGCGCAGGCCGCAGCCAGCAGCTCGGCGCTGCTCCCGCTCGCCTCCGGCGCGCGCAGCGAGACGTGGCGCGCGCGCGTGCGCTCGTGTGGACTACCGCACTGAGCCCCTGACCAACCAACGAACCAACCAACTGCCCCACGACGGCCGCGCACGGCCGTTGCTGCCGCCACGGCCAGCTCTGCCGCCGGGCCTACGCCGCGGCAGCGTATACACAATCCACAAGTTGTTGGCGAAATAGTAGCGTCCTGAAGTCCTATCACCTGGTGCATGTTTATTCGCTTGATATAATACGAGTACTCTCTCGTCGCAGTCCCCACTCAATTTCCTGAGTATTTGCACCGAAAGGCGAAAGCGAGACGGAAAAGGAAGAGACTAGAGCAAGGGGACCCCCCCGTGATGTGTACAGGTGTTGTCTCGTTTGTGGCTGGTTGGCTGCAGAGTAATAAGGTGAACGACACCTTGCAAGAACCCTGCACTGACTGGCCTGACTTGGGGGGTTGGTAGTGTTTTTCCAAAGAATGATGGAAGAGCAATTAAACGGAAACTGCTCCAAACCGTGTAGTACAAACTAGAACTAGCTCCGGCGAAAATTGAAGCAGGGGATCACGTACGAAGTCGTAGGAATGCTGCTGGTCCTTCCGTGACGCATAACCGGATCACGTACGAAGTCGTAGGAATGCTGCTGGTCCTTCCGTGACGCATAACCACCGTGAGGTCAACTTCATTGGAGAACTCTCAAAAACAGTTCCCTTTAAAAAAAAAAATTGAGGTAAGTTCCCTTTAAATTGTGGTAGCCGCTTTATGTCCAGTAGGCTGGCCAGCAGATGGGTACGTACCCAGTTTGAACCATGCATCAATCGTTAACTGGCCGTGCGACGAACCACGACAATTAGAGGAGGGTCACACGTACGACGATGAACCAAGACAATGGGCGGCTTCGAATGAAATTGGAGCATGTATTCGTGGCCACTTGACTACGGCCTGTGGTCTCAAGCCCAAGAAGGAAAGCCGGGAGCCCGAGGTCCCCGCCGGCGGGGACGAGTGATCGGCGAGGCGTACGCGCCTCTACGTTTGTGCTAGGCGTGCGTGATGAGATGGGCTCAGCATGCAGATGCTGATGGAAAGGTTTGTGGTTGAAAGCCAAATACTACTAGTACGTCACAGTTGGTCTCAAAAAAAATCTCCGAAAAAGGGGCTGTCTACTTAGCACCCGGGTATTTCTGCCCCTGCCCATCACCCGGGTGTTAGACTTGATCAAAACACCCGAATTTGCCAAATGCAGAATTCAGGTGCTGGAGAGGAACCCAGCACCCGAATTTTAGTCCATTCATTTCAGATCTAACAGGCCACATAAATAAGTTCAGATAATACAGATTTGAAGCAATGCCACCTGAAGCAAAATCTTATTATGAATTACAGATTTCAAAAAAAAATGAAGGATTATCAAGGTTACACAAACTTACAGCCCAGTCACATGCAAATTACACCAACATCGTACTGTAATTTCGATACAAGATAACTGTAACTAATATCCATCTAAAGAATTAATGATGATTGAAGGACCCCAATGGTCACAGCCTCACAGGGTCATAATGGACATACTAGCCAAAGGAATGTGTTAGAATTTTCCCATACAATGAGGAGGCTAAACAGGGAGCACTAAATAGTCAGATACACACACTAATAGCAGCCAAAAGGATTAGTTAAAAACTAAGCAATATATTAACCAAACATGCAAGGTAAGAGTAGGCAAGGACTCAGCCAACTCCAACAGAGGCAGCCCAAAAGCACACTGACAGTAGCAAAAACCTTATTATGAATTACAGATTTCAAAAAATAGAGGGATTATCAAGGTTACACAAACTTACAGCCCAGTCACATACAAATTACAGCAACATCGTACTGTAATTTCGATACAAGATAACTATAACTAATATCCATCTCAAGAATTAATGATGATTGGAGGACCAAGCAATGGTCACAGGGTCATAATGGACATACTAGCCAAAGAAATGTGTTGGAATTTTCCCAATACAATGAGGACATTGAGGAGGCTAAACAGGGAGCACTAAATAGTCAGATACACACACTAATAGCAGCCAAAAGGGATCTCAAAAAAAAAAGCAGCCAAAAGGATTAGTTAAAAACTAAGCAAGATATTAATCAAACATGCAAGGTGAGTAGGCAAGGGCTCAGCCAACACCAACAGAGGCAGCTCGAAAAAGCACACTGACGGTAGCAAAAATCAATAAAATGACAATTTTTTAAGCATGAGCAACAGGTCATGACACACTGGGAATTTTGTAATCAGCTATACAGAGAGATGCTATGAGCAACTAGCCAACTACGGGCAACATTGAATAAAAAAATAATTAAACTTCTCCTGCTAGAGCCTACTGCCGTTTCCTTTAGACCTGAGCAAGAAATATTCTCGCCGTTGTGACCAAGTGCAGGAGCTTGTCTGCTACTAAACCAAAAAATCTCGTCAATCTACTTGTGGTGTGATTCGGATAGCACATTCTTAGGATGGATAGCACATTCACAAAGAATAATTTTACCAAATTGACATAATGACAGAAAAGTATAAAATATTGACAGAAAAGCAAAGTGACATATGGACAAAAGTTTCTATGTCATGCAAAATATGGAATGGCTAGAAAATGGATCATGTAAGTCATATGAACAAATCCAGATTAGATCATCAACTTTTATTCAAGCTATAACAAAATTATAATGCAAGATCCAGCATGGCAGTCATACTTTGTGTAAAAAAAAAGTATTACAGTCGTATCACACTAATGTTACAGTCATATTACACTAATATGACACTCGTGTCATGGTGTAATTCAATCTAATTGAAGGTGTAATTATACGGGTAGGATTATTTTTTCAAATTTAAAATTAATTAGTTTACATTGAGGATTAACCATATACAAGATATATATAAACTGATTGTCCAATTGACACATTAATTACTAATGAAGCCACCCAGAGGAACTTCACATAAAAGAAATAGAGAACCAAAATATGAAAAATGAACGATCTTAGTTGAGCTGACGGACACAAGGGAGCAGTCTTTGTTAGTACTATTGTAGTTCCAGGGGCAAGGGTGTTGTATAAATATTGAAACAGATACACTACACATGCCACCTAGAACCCATGAAAAAAAGGGTGAATGTGCTTATCTAAAGATCCGAAAATACAGGAAAAAAAAAGACAAGCAAATCATAAGAACTAGAGGACAAGGCGTCATGCTTAACAAGGACAGAGTATCAAGTAATGCTTGCAATAGTTATTAGCAATTGACCAATTGTGCTACTGCTAGAGAAGCACGAAAACCAGGGGCTAGATAATTTAGTCTCTAGATCATAGATTAGTAAACACATAGCAAACAAATGTATTTCACAGATAATATGCAAGCCTTGATCAATTCACTCTCGACAAGCACTAGACAATGGTTAATTTAATGCTATATCTATATATGGCATGCACCAGGGACAAAATACAAGAAACTCCATTCACAAATCAATCTGCTGGAGAAAGGATTACTAAAATCTACAGCCCGCAGAAGAGAGTATTTAATTAAGGTCACAAGTAAAAAGCGAGCATAGGTCAATGAGAGTTTTGAAGCATTTTTTTTAACTCATTCAGCAATAATAAAGCAACCAGGGATGAAAAAACTAAAATTACTGCTTGAACTAGCACGTCCACCAACACGAAGCACAGAGAAGGGAGTTGAGCAAAATTAGGTAACTCAAGCGTGAGAAGACAATTACTACTAGCAAGAGTTCTTGAGATGCCAGGCACATATCTACACTTTCTGTACATCCATAAAGCGAGCCAATTTGGCGGGCACTCACCAAACTCTACAGAATGTTGCCAAACCCAAAATTGGTGCAATCAACAGACAATGAAAATCCCATCAGAACGATGATACATGGAAACTTGACTAGCCAACAACTTCCTAGTGTCCAGTTCAGTGCTTCTCCAGATGTGCGACCATGGACATGCTCGCTTGCCTCTTTGTACCTGAAACAAACAATAGTTAAATCAGAATACGAGCAAAAATAACTACTATAAAAATAGGAAAAACTAACAGGAGAATCTAACTTTATGTCCTGAAATGGAACCATAAAAAATGCTCAAAATGATATATCCATCATAAGACACATACCGCATGATCTGAAGATGAACCGTAGAACTAAGCGGTCAGAGCAAATGGGGGCAGGATTAAGAGGCATTGAATGAAGCCATCTCAAATTCACAGAACAAAATATTAGGGAGGCGAATGGTAGAGCACAAAACCTGCGTCTCCAAATCGAAATCAGCTCACTCCTAGAATCAGATCATGAGAATGAAACACCGAAGCAGTGGGAACCCTAGCAGATATTATAAATCACAATCACTACACAATAGGAGAAATCAAGGTCAAAATCACATCTAATCAGTGGAGCAAATCAAAGTTGAGCTCAACAGAACTCAGATCTAAGCAAACAAACAGAGAGTGAAGCGATTGAGTGATCCGCGATTGAATGTCGCACGAGTTTAAGCGGACGAACCTTCGAATTGCTAGAATAATCTTCAGAATGGAGGAAGCGCAAGGAACCCTAGGAATGAGGAATCAGGAGCTGGAGAGAAATGAATCGCCTGAACTGGAAGGGAAGGAGCCACGCCCAAAACACAGAACAGAGCAACAAAAAAACAGGCCCACGTGTCATACAGAAGTCAGATCGGACGGGGCTGCAGCGGAGGCAGGCAGATCGAACGGGCAGAAATTCGGGTGCTGGAGACGGCAGAAACACCCGGGTACTCTTTAGCTTCTCCGAAAAAAAAAAGTAGTACGTCACAGCTGATTTCTTTTCAGACAAAAATATGCTACTCTACGCGTGCTGCAATGTGCCAAAGTGGTACAGATATAAAACGGACAACTGCCGTGTCGAGGGAGGTTCGGTTAAGTCAAACACATGCGCGCACATGGGACTAGTATCTCTTTTTTTTTTCCGCGGGACATGGGATTAGTACCTGTTCGTGCAAAAAAAACGTGATTAGTCCCATTATTGTACTAGTACTCTGGCAAGATATTGTTTCGCCAAAAGAAAAAAGAAAAAAAAAACTGGTCAAGATAAGATTTGCAATTGGCATACGGAGTACATCAATGGGCGCTTAGCCAGGGGTTTAAACTATTCGCTCCATTATGCAGCTCAGCAGCTGTTTTTTAGACAGCGGAATCTCGTCCGTTTTTTAGTGGAGTTCCAGCATATGCAGTTTTTATTTTTATTTTTTTGGTGGAGAAACTCCAGCATATGCAGTTGCTCAGTCACAGGAAGAAGCTTTAATTGGAACGTGCATCTCAATCGTATTGGGCTTAGCTACGGTGGGCTATCCTGTGTCGCGGATCATTCTCACAGTCCACAACTCGTTGCAGGGCAGCCCAAAATGATCTGGGTCGCTTTAACAGTTAATGGAATAATCTCCAACTCCGTCAAATTTGGATGTTGATTTTTTTTTTCTCAAGCACCCAGAAGAACTGTGTGTCATTGTATTAAGAAAAAGAAATTATCCTGTACAATACCATGCTCTAATAGCCGAGGTTAGTTTTACAGTTACATTCGCGCCGTTTGCTAATTTTTCCACCCATCGACCAAAAAACGCGGCTTACATGAGCTGTTTTAGCTTCTTCGCCTCCGCTAACATCCATAGGTAGCTTCCTCCCTAATCACTTGTAGCAGCGCCTGCATATGTGGCTGCATCCCGTTGAAGACGTAGCGATTACGGTGTTTCTAAATCTCCCACGCCACGAAGATGATTAGTGTGTGGAAGCCCTTCCTCTTTTCTGGGCACACTCGCCTACTAGACCGTCGCCACTATTCCTTGAAGCTTGTTTCGTCTGAGGACAGGGACAATGTGCCAAGGCCTAACCATTGTAGAACATGGAACCATGCTTCCCTTGTAAAAACACACGTTGTCAGGATATGTTGTATGTCTTCGTCGGCCTGGTCGCATAAAGGACAGCGGCCTAGATGTTGGAGACCACAGCGAGCCAGGCGATCAACTGTCCAAGACCAGTTCCAGATTGCTAGCCAAATGAAGAGCTTGGTCTTGAGTGGCGCCCATGTCTTCCGCAACCTCTTGTATGCCTCGAATTTTATACCTCCCGTGAAGTATCGTTCGTAGGCAGATTTAGTTGAGAATTGGCCAGAGGCTTCCGGCGTCCAAACGTGCTGATCTGGCCGGTCCGGGGCCAACGTAACCCCGCAAATGATATCCCAGAGCAGCAAGAATTTCCATATGGCCAGCACCAAGAGCCCTCCGACGATGTCCTTTGTCCACGAGTTTCTATCTAGGGCGTCGGCCACTTTTCTTGCTAGCCAACCCCTTCTTCGGACGAACGACATTAGAGCCGGCGCAAGATCAGCGATGGCCTTGCCATGAATCCAACGGTCTGTCCAGAAGAAAGTGTTGCACCCGTCCCCACCATCGTCGTCATCGATATCGCGAACATGGTTTTGACATTAGCCGGGACTTAGATATTGAGCAAAACCCATGGTTTGCCCGGGTCTGTTTTTTATAGCCCATCTCATTCGTAGGCCCCATCCCAAAGTTTCTAGCCACAGCCCATGGACGTTGATTCTGGAATGATTCCCTTGTTGCCCCTGCCCTCATCGTCCTGAATGGAAACGCACAACCTTTTTCTCCATGCTACCAATTTGTCTAGACTCCCCTAAAAAAAAAAACCAATTTGTCTAGACTAGCTTCGAAGTTCCTCCGCTGCACATTCCGTTTTATGGACTGTGATGTATGTTCAATTTTAAAACTTCAAATTCACTATCCTGGGTAGTAAGGGCTTCCACTTTTATGTTGTATAGGAAGAGATAAGGTGGAAGCACTTACATTTTTGTTATGATAGTAAAAAAAGAAGAAGGTAATTTATGTTCTTACCCTCACTTATTTGAACTCTAATTGTGATTTAACCCTCAATTTTTTAACTTTGTGATTTTACTTTTGTTTTTTCAACCTGAAGCCAGAGTTTACCCTCACTAGAGGTAAAATTGCAATAGAATTATTATGATTTTACCCCCGATAGAGATAAAACTCTAGCTTCAGATTGAAAAACAAGGGGTAAAATAAAAAAGTCAAAAAATTTAAGGGTAAAATCATAATTAGAGTTCAAAGTAAGGGTAAAAACATAATTATCCCTACAAAAAATGAGATCAAACCTAAGAGG
Organism: Eragrostis curvula; assembly: GCA_007726485.1. Classification (NCBI taxonomy): domain Eukaryota; kingdom Viridiplantae; phylum Streptophyta; class Magnoliopsida; order Poales; family Poaceae; genus Eragrostis; species Eragrostis curvula. Next base: position 11,711,240 of record RWGY01000031.1, read on the forward strand.
AGTTAAGCGGTTTTTCATTAAGAAGTTTTGTTGTGATAGTAAGCTCAAATAAACCAACATACCATACAAATTTCTAATTCTTTCTCCATGTTGTGAACTGCTTGCTATCCGGTATTCACATGTGCCTAATTAACTGGTGTTTTTTTGTGATACATGGTACAAAAAAGAAAGAGATTAGCTTGAAATAGAGTAGATGCACGGCAAATCTATAATTTTTTCTTTAGTAAAAACACAAATGTGATTCTTTTGGGGTGAGGGGCATATGTCCCAACTATACATAGTGTTAAATAAAACAACTTGACATTATCAACCCATAACATATAAGGCTCAATTCTTTTTGCTCCTGCTTTGATTTCTAGTTGCATGTTTGTCCGCATTTTTCCAACGTGGCATTATTCATCTTCGAATTGCATATTCTTGTTAGTCTATTGTGAAAGGATCAAGGAGTATCGAGAAGGCTTTCACCAAAAAAAAAAAGGAGTACCGAGAAGGGGAAGTTGGATCGATTACTTCAAACTTTTCTGGAAGTGCATAAAGGGCTTAATTTATAATATGAAACCAAGACTCGGTACATGTACATTGGTGTATGAGTTCACGTATCATACATTCGAGAGAGGACAAACTCCTAGGCGTGCTAGTAGAGACAAAAACAAGATATTGACTTGCACAAGAGCAAACTCACATAGATAACTTACAATAAGAGTAAATATGGAAGTAGAGGGATAGGAGTGCTCATAGTTTTTTTTAACAAGGTCTTGAAGAGTTAGTGTTCTCCAATACAACTCGTTGGACTATTCCATGAAGTAATTTTGGTCCCTTCCGCTGACACAAATAATAGCCTATATTTAACATTCTTCTCGGCCCAATCCGGTGATGGGCCAGAGCACAAAGAATGGGTCACATTGCCCAAATTTCTGAATCTGGTGCGTGCAATTTACACTCCAAGCTACCAAAAAGTTACTCTAGTTTCTACATATCGTATATGTAACTGTTGTTGCTTGAAGCTGAAATTTGTGAGAAACATGAGAGGAAGAATACAAGTAAGAAGTGGAGACTCGCCAAGTTGTCTTAGCGCCATAATCTTCACTAGATGGGCGGCCTAAATGAACACCTGTAATTTACATGGGAGAAAAAAGGTGCTCGCTGATGGCGAAAAGCAGGAGCAGAGGATAGAAGCGCAAGTGTCGTGTTGGACTGTTGGTGACGAGTAATCGGTACGTAGGCATTGGACGGCGAAGCGACAAGCCAAGGCAAAGAGATGGCCGAGACGGTAGGAGAGGTCGACGACGAGACGCCTCACCTTGCTCAGCAGCCAACAGGGTAGCAAGATCGATGATGCAGGCCGCGCAGGGTAGAATCACCTCCGATTTACTTTCATCCCTCGATATCGATGCAGCGTCGACGTTTTTGGTCCAACGACCCGCACGTGCGCCCGCTGCCGTAGCACGAGCGCGAGTTGCAGCCGCACTGCGTGGCGTGCATTATTTGGGCGGCGTTGTCGTCGTCGGCTTCGGCGCAGCAATCAGGCAGGCAGGCGCGCGCAGGCCGCCCGCCCCCAGTTGCGAGCTCCACCGCGCGCTCGTCCCTTTCGCTTTAACTTCCCCAGGCGCGTCCGGGGTCGGCCACTTCTCAACCCGTTCTTTTCTGCTCCGATCCCAATCGCCAATTGCGCTGTATCGTCACAACAAATGATCGAGTTTTGCACACGACATACCATCAGCAATCTCCCTGGAATCTTTGCACCTGCAGGTTGGGGAAAAAAAATCGTTCGGATGGAACAGGACGCGGGATCGCGAGTTCACTGGTCGCCATCCGTCGTTTTCGCGGGCGTGTTGAACGCGGGCAGTAACCATCGTTGTGGCGCAGGTCGATTAGTGGCTCCGATCCCCAGGCAATGATAAGCACGGCTGGTTCCGTGAAGGGACTCAAAGATTCCAGGATTAAGCACCTAGCGCGCACGCTATTAGTGGAGTTGGTCTCATGGTCTGAACCTGATGTGATTATTGATGTCACAACACTGGTTAGCTTCGTCTTTATATGCGCGCGCGGGTCCTTTGCCTTTATCGGCATTTGCAAAGGACAAGTCCCCTTTCTGGCCGGTTTACTTGTAACTTCGATTAAACACTTCTCCGAGCTCTTGTATTGCATGGTGGCCGTAGGAGCAGCTGCCGCCTGCTGCAGGATGCTGTGCGTTGCATGGGCGTCCTCGTCGTCCGGCCGCCGCGCGTGTTGCTGCCGCCACCGACGCCCGTGACTCGCACGCCGTCGGGTGCTCTCCTTGACGTTTATTAGCGTTGTCCCGCGACGACAACCGGGAAGTGATGCCTCCCCTGGCTCATCCGCGCGGCGACAAGGGCAGCTCCTCCGGTGCCGGCGGCAGGCAGAGGCAACAAGAAACGTTGGCGGCCTCCAGCTGGCAGCGGTCGGCGTCGTTCCACGGGCGCGGGGCGGAGGCGGAGCAGAGGCGGCTGCTGCCGAAGCAGAGGCCCAAGACGCAGCCGGACCTGCTCGCCGGCATGAGGCCGGGGGCGAGCGCGAGAGCGAGCTCCTCCCGCTCCGGCTCGCCGGACGGCGAGCCGACGGGGATGAGGACGCCGAGCAAGGTGCTGGTGAGCGTGTCCGTGCAGCGCAGCATGTGGCCGCTGCACGTCATGGCGTCCGCCGAGTGGCGCGTGTCGGACCTGGTGGCGGCCGCCGTGGCGCTCTACGTCAAGGAAGGCCGCCGGCCGCCGCTGCCGTCGGCCGACCCGGCCGCCTTCGACCTCCACTACTCGCAGTTCAGCTTGGAGAGTACGTTCCTTTGGTTCCTTGCATCTCCTCCAACTCGTTCTGCTTTTGCATCACGCCACGCTTTGATCGGCTGCAAGGTTCTTTACGGTCAAGTTTGCACACATAAAAAAAAACAGAGTAGTAAATTAACACAGCTTTACCAATCAAGCTACTGCCATTAAGTAAACAATTTGGTCCAAAATTCCCTTCATTTATCTACTCCCTAATGTACGGGCCCACAGGTGTGAATGACTAATTATCATATTGCTTTGACAGTTTGACCTGATGTCCTCACACGACAGAGCCAAATAGGACACAACTCATCCAGATATTCTGAAGGGGCTTTCAAAGTTCAATTTTTCTCTTTGTTGTTGCTCAGGTTTGGACCCAAGTGAGAGAGTCATGGAACTGGGATCCAGGAGCTTCTTCCTCTGCCCCAAGTTTTCAGCTCTCGGTTTGGCCGTTTCTTCACCCTCCTCATCCAATGGATCAAGCGGGGTCATCAGCAGGGAGGCATCAGGGAAAGCAGGAGAAACACCGGCCTGGATGAGCTACATGCAGTTCTGGCCGATGACGTAGTCGACCAGCCCCAGCTACTTCTCTATCCACGGCGACCAAGTATCCACTGTTATGTTCGTTGCATTGTTAGGCCTGTTGCTTGCAATCTGCAAACGCTTTGCAATTGTGCGCGAAGCGGACTTGTAAGTTCCGTGCAAGGGCATACTGCCTGCTTGCGCGCCTTGAGTTCAAGGCACATTCAGGAACATCAAATATTTGTGTATACAAAACAGTTTCGATGGGAAAAAGTTACTGCAGTTTCCTTGTGCAAATTAGCTTCTTATTGGGGAGAATTGGTGAAACAACACTCGTAAAGGGCGCCGTCGTCAGAATACAATCAGTAAAGGGAGCCGTCCTTCATACAACACGAATGAGGCAAGCAGGCAACACACCGCACCACCATCCCTTTTCCATCCTATTTTCTAATTTATTTTTACCTAAAATGAGATTGGAAAAGACTGAATTGCCCTCAGCTGTGTTCCCGTGAATCAATCGAATGGAATCCATCCCGTGACCGAACAGCAGCCGTCGTCCTCCTCTCTGTTCGTTCGTCCTGAAGCAGCAGCCGGCGGCTAGGGTTGAGCAAGGCGGCTGCTCCTGCGTGGGCGCGGCGCGCGGCGTCTGCTCCTGCGTGGGCGCGGCGCGCGGCGTCTGCTCCTGCGTGGGCGCGCGCGAGGGGGAGCCGCACGAAGGCGCGCCCGCGAGGGAGAGCTGCGCCGCCATGGCTGGGGCGGACGGGAGCACGGGCGATGGGGGCGGCGGAGCAGGGGCGGCCGCCGATGTGAGCGAAAGAGAGGCGCGCGGCTCGGTGGGTGCAGCAGATGCGCGCGCCGAGGAAGGCCAGGACGCCGGCTCCGGTAGCGGTGGAGGCCGGTCTGCAACCGAAGAGGCAGCCAGTAATTTGAGCTTCACTGGAAGGTGCGAAGTGTGTGCTTTAATTTTTACTTTGTTTTGGATGTGTACTAGGTTCCTAAATTACTTCATTTTACTATGTTTAGGAACGAATCACAGCCAAATATGAGAATCAATTTTAGAGTGCCGGGTTACACATGTTATATGGATGATGGTACTAGAGTTGAAATCGAGGCTAAAGACCATTATATTGAACTGCATGATGTTGAAGGGTACTCGATGCGTAATATGTTGGCTGATCTAGCAAGTAAATCCAAGTGGGGTTCATGTCAAGATCCGGCATTTTGGTATTGGGACATAGAGAAAAAAGGATTTGAACAAGTTCAGCTAGGCGTTTGCTTGTGCTTTCCCAGGACAATGGCGATGATTCTGCATCCAAGTAAACAAGTTTTGGAAAATACATTTGAACTGTTGTGTTGTTAGACAATTGTAAGACTATAATTTGTATGGTTTGGACAAGGCTGGATGCTTTGGAGTACTTCAGTTGCTTCCATATATTTTCTTTCATGTGAGTTATATTGCTGGGAACCAATTATAAACTAAAAGGTCATGCCAAAATTTTTCCCTAATTTTTTTAGTTCAGAAAATATTTTTCTCTGTTTTATTTCGGTTATAAAAATAATTTTTCTATTTTTTTGGGTTCAGAACATAATTTTCTATATTTTTTTGACTCAGATATTATTTTTTCTGATTTTTTTTATTTTTGTAACATAAAGTGACGAAAATCAGTTTTTGTTTTTCTCTGTGCCAGTTCCTGGCGCCAAACTCGTTGTTGTGCGCCTCCTGTTAGCAGGGGCAAAATTGTCCTACCAAATGCTTTTTTGGTCTCTAAATGTCCATTGTTGTATTGTGTGATGAGAGGCATGTTTAGTAATGGTACATTGAGGACGGCTCTCTTTACTTATGTTGTTTTGAGGACGGCGCCCTTTACGAGTGTTGTTTCACCAATTCTCCCCTTATTGTATTGTGCCTGCAAGTAATCATCAAGAAAGAAATGGTGCATATGACAAGAGCGACTAACCTAGTATGGACCCTGAAATTGGAAGGAAATATCCAGGCCACCCCAAGCTCTTTTTTGTATTCTTGTTTTGCTTTCGTCCCGCTCTTTGACGATTCAGAAATATCTTACAGGAGCTAGATAGTACCATCAGTCTCCATCCCCATGTCGCATCTGATGCTTACCTGCAGAAAAGATCATGGTAAATCCCTTGTCGAGAAGATCTGCTTCGTTGAAATCAAGTACGGGGTAGTCTGCATTACTGATCCAAAAATTAAAAAAAAAGGTAGTCTACATTACTCCAATTTTTTTTACTAACCGGTGAATTTGAGAGTTATTAATGTCTGTCCAAATTCAGAATTTGGATAAAGAGTTACTACTTAGGATCTGATTGTATTTTAATTACAATAGTTAACAGCATATAATACCTCATCATTGTGCAGAACAAAAAATATTCCCACATTTTTATTTTTATTTTGACTTAGGGACAGGTTATATGACGGCAAGGGGGAAACGGTGTACTAATTGATGGGTCCTAGGGGAGATCTAATACAGAAAACAGAGATAGCTTCTTTCTAAGAAAACACTACAGCTCAAACAACAGTGTTACATGTTACAACACTACATTCTGATCTCGGCACCCGTGAATTACTCTACACAAGCCCAAGCCCTTCAACTAATCTACAAATCACAATACAAACAGACATTACTCTCAACAATGATAGCTGCCGCCACAACACATATTACACAAAAACATCTCAGGCAAATCAAGGGAAGCTTCAATCTGATGAACATGCTTCCCCTCCTAATTAGAAAAGTCCATGCAAGCAAAGAACATGCATGATGCTCCGAGAGTATTGGCATGTCCAGAGGCTATCACACATCCTCATAATTTATGTGATCCTTCCTGACTGGTCGGCTAAGGTACCTATTTGATCTCCACAAATCGCTCTGGAGATGTTACCAGGCTCTAACATGTTAAAGATGACAACTGCAAAGCAAGAAACATAAATATCATCACGGTTAAGCTGCAGAAAGAGAAAGGCAACTTTGTAAGTGATTCATCGATAAGAAACTAACCAGGAATATTGTTTTCCTCACAACATGTAATTGCTGTCAGATCCATTCTGCTAAATCCTCTTGATGCTAGCTCCCTAAATGAGATATGCTCAAATGATGTGTTATTATTGGTCCTGGCACCATACTCATCCTCACCAACAATACCTTTAAGGACAACATCTGCATTGACTGGTTGACAAGTAGAGTTAGATTTCCTCTCTTTATATGAAGCATTGATAGGGGGAAAAAAAGCATTTGGAAATGGGAAGTTGTAAGTGCAAATCCATCGGATAATCCATGAGAATGAATAGCGACAGGATTGGGAGGGGATTGAATGGCATACTTTCAGAAGCTCTCAAGGCAGCCGCCGTATCTGTTGTGAATAGTGGATTTCCTATGCCGGCACCAATCCCACCAAAGATAACGACTCTTCCTTTTTCAAGATGGCGTATGGCTCTCCGCCTAATGTATGGCTCTGCAACTTCTTGCATCATCAATGCAGTCTGGACCCGTGTTTCCACACCTATCTTTTCAAGTGATGCTTGAAGCAATACTGAATTCATCACTGATGCCATCATTCTGACAGAATTTTAACAGATAGGAGTCAGCATATACAACGTGACAGAATTAACAATTCACCACAGGCTTGAAGAGTACAGAAGGAAAGCATCCAAAATAACAGCATAAGACGATAATTTTTTGCAGCTAAAGATGCAGTCAATGTGTAAATCATATGAACACTAAGCTCCATTGGTCCTTATCAAGCAAAAATTGAAAAGTGCACCTGCTTATTGAATGATATGCTGGAAATCAAACAACTAATTCTGATGTTCATTGCAATAATAAGATGGATGCTGAAATGATGAAGTTCAACATGGTAGTATGCTCCAGATGTGGCACTGCGTTCAGCAAGTAGCATAAAGAAACTATTTGGAGCCAAGGAGCATCAAATTGCCTATTTAGACATGAATCACGCTAAGGGGATGAAAGATAAAAGGGTGAACCTGGCAGGCCGCTCTGGATAAACTGCCAGCCTACCACAATTGCACAGATGACTGTCTAGCTAAAGAAAAAAAGAACTCAAAAACATGAAACGTGACACAAAGTGGAGATATAGTTTGAGGCTAACACAGGTGAACGACTGCAGTGATTGAATTGAAAAACATCGCTGAACTCATGCCTCATTTGCTTGTCCTGAGAATCTTGTAAACACCAGCTACAACCTTCCTAAACAAACTAATGAGTAATGATAAGTAAGACCAAAAATGCCCTATGATTTTGATCCTGAGAAATACTTCACTTCACGGGGCATTCAATCAACTGCAAGAATTAATGTAATGAGACAAATATCAAAGTAGTATATGCACAAAATCTTAAATGCTACTCTTGCTGTTGTCGACCAAATGGATTATGATTAACACCCAAACCAAATCCAATCAGTTGTCAAACCAATACGACGAAGTCCTTTTCTGTCAACAGTTGCAGGCACAAGCATACATGTCCACATTGTAAAGTAAACTGGCAATGGGAAACTACATGCATAATCATGCTTGTATATTGTGTCCAAGGACACAAGCAAATGCAAATAGTAGGGCTGCTTGCTCGTCATTAATTCCCAGCAGGAAGGAGAGAAGAAACAAACACAGGACAAAAATCAAAAGGGAAAAATAGCAATGACAGGTGACTACCCAATAGGGAAAGTTGAAGCTCTATCTGTGCCTGTTGCAGCTGCCCAATTGTCACCGCAGAATATATTCCGCCCTCCCACCACAATTGCCACCTGATTAGATGAAATGCAACATTCATTTAACAAGTACTTCTTGATATCAGCAAAATGCATCTTTCAAATGTATGTACCCTAGTTACCTGAACACCATGATGGCAGGCCACTTGAACTTCTCTGGCAATCAGCATAATGACCTGGCAAGATGCAAATTTTCGGAGTGAAACGATCATGACAGCATCAAATTAGATGATGTGCCACCAGCTAATATAGTACCTTGGGGTCAACATTTTGAGGAGCTTCTCCTGCCAACACAGTACCCCCAATCTTCAGAAGAACCCTCTTCCATTTTGGATTTGAGAAAGGATTCACTCTGGAGGCACCGACCGCAGCAGGAGGGGCAGTGCTGGAAATGGAATACCTGCAGTGAAAAACATTAGCTCGTCTCTAACATAAGATCTCCAAATTAATCATAGCAAAGATGTAAAATGTGCCACCTTTTGCTGCCGTGCTGCTGCTGTGGCCTCGTCTTGTCATCGTCGCTGGCCACAAGCGGCTTCGAGGACGCGGGAGAAGCAGAAGCAGAGTTGCCGACGATCTGCTCCATCTTCTTGAACCAGGGCCAGTGACTGAGGGCGCCGGCGCCGGAGCCAGCGAGGCGCTGACACTCCACCTTGTAGCGCTTCTTGAGGTTATCAATCTTGTTCTTACACTGCTCCACGCTCTTGACCCCGCTGACCTTGCCCTGGCCATCGGTCACGGAGGCGGCGACGTCCTCCCAGTCCCGGCCACGCAGGTTCCCCCGGTTGAGCTGCTCGAACCGATCCGTGTACGCGTCGAGGAGGCTGCTGATGGCGCCGTCCGTCCACTCCTCGCGGTCCTTCCGGTAGTCAGAAGCGCCCCCGCTGCCGCGGCCCTTCTTCCCTCCGCCGCCGCTGCTGTTGAGGTAGGAGGAGTACTCGCCCCCATCGCTGCTGAACTCCTCCGCGCGCTCCCTCCCCCGCTTGGAGGGTTGCGCCGCCTTGGCGCGCTCGGCGTGATGGTTGCTCTCCTCCTGGGACGGCGCGAATGAGCCGGCGGCAGCGGCCGCGTTGGCCGCGTCGGCGAAGCAGAGCTGCGGCGCGGGCTGCTGCTGGGCGGTGGGGGGCTGGGGCGGGGGAGCCGGGTGGGCGTCGTCACCGAGGAGGCCGAAGTCGTCGTCGCAGGAGGCCATGGATGGCCGCTCGTGGCGGCGTTAGGGTTGCGCCGCGGGCTCCGCTCCCGGCCACGGCGGCGGCGTTAGGGTAGACGACGTTACCCGAGAGGGAGATGCGGGTTAATGGGGGCGGGCGGGCGCGACCCACGGAGCCGTTACGGATCGCTCACGGCTCCGTCACCGCGGCCGCGTTACACGTTGCGGAGTGGGGCCCGCGTCGGCAGGGGCGTCCTGGAGGAAATGAAATGGGCCCATTTGGCCGTCGGTCAAACGGCAAGGGGAGGACTGAACCAATGGATCACCACTGACAGTGACACGCCCCGACAGCTGCTGATTTGAAAATCTTTGCGCAGGACAGTAGGATTTGGGCAAACTGCTTGTAAGAAATTGGCAGGAATTTTTTTGCTGCGGGGATTTCTCCAGGGAAAGATCCTGAAAAATTCCATGAAAGATCTCATTTCAATTGGGAATAAGCCAAAATGAATGTGCTTTGCTATGGTGTAAAAATTATTCGAAGAATTAAACTCGAAGTTCATGTGAGAAACATGATGAGCATTGAATTTTCAAATGGGATCTAGAATATGTCATGAGAAAAAGTATTCCTTCCGTTTCAATTTAAGTGTCATTCTAGCACAAACCAGTTTTTCCAGAATAAGTGTCATTCTTATTTCCCGAAGCACATTTCTCTCTATCTCTCTCCTTCTTCACTGTTTATCGTTTTCAACGCGCTCTCTACTTTTTCGCCTCTCCTTAATTCTCGTGCCCGAAGCTAGAATGACACTTATTTGAAACGGATGGAGTACATGTAACATATAGTGACATGGTGGATAAATTATAGAAAATATATAAGGGTAGAGTGGCCAACACCAACTTTTCATAAAATAGTAAAAATTAAAATAATTGTTTACTCGAACTCAAAATGAATTGAGCCGAAGTATGAAACACATGAGATAGAAAGTTCACAGGTCTGAAGTATGGAGGAAGCAAAACTGAACTTTCCTGAAGTTGAGGGAGGTGACATAGACTATTTCATATTTTTTTCCCCAATGTCCCAACCTGACAGACTGGTAGCAAGAGAAAGATGACTATACAAGGGAGGATAAATATAAAGGAAACAGAAATGGCAACAAACAATACTTGCCTGCAATTTAGTTACAACTAAGACCATTCAAATTGAGATGAACCGCATACCAGAACTGAAAACGAAATATGGCCAAGTGTATCTGCTGAGACGGAAATTCATACGAATTGAACTCTTTACTAGTAGAGTTGTAGACTAGTCAAAGTGCAAACTGACGTGTCAGTTACCATAAGCCTACGGTCCTACACATGTAAGGGGGCCTTTGGAACGCGGGATTTTTTCCCGTTCCTGTGTTTTTCCTGTGAACAGTCAACTGATTCCTGTGAAATTCCTGTACAATTCCTGTGAAAATCCTGCGTTCCAAACGAGGCCGTAGATAGTTTCTTCTGAAACATCAGATACAAATTGCAACTACAAGGTTTACCCCTTACTTGTACTGGAAAGAATCACCACCCCAGAAATGTTTGAAAAGCAAGAAACATAAGCCACCCTGCTCTTCTCAGGGAGGAGACAATTACAGAAGCTTCAACTACGAAATTTCAAGTTGTAAGCATATCAAGCCTTAAGCATCATTTTGTACTAACTGAGAAACACAAAAATGCTTGAAATATCAGCTACAACTATTGTGTAACAAAGATCATGGACCTCCAATCTAAGAGCACTGTCTCCCAAATGCCTCCAGCAAGAGTAATATTTAGTACAGTCGCATTTCCAGGACCACTCCATTTTGCAGAACAAATCCTTAGACATAAATCCATGATATTGCAAAGAACATTATCATTTATGAACGTTATCCAGTTGAAAAGAGTAGAATCAACTGCCTGATGGAAAGAAAGACGAAACAACACAATAAAGAAACAGATGATGAAGTCCATTTAATCACTCAAATTGGCGAATCACAATCAGGTATATCCATACTAGATACCAATGTGAACATTGCAAGCTACATGATGCTTTCAGGTCAAGTAAGCAGATCACTCATATTTGTCAGACTTTTACAGGTTACAGCTGAAACAATTAGCAGGTATTATCCTTGCAGAATCCCTTAAGAAAATACTAGAGAGTTACTATATAGTATTACTGGGACTCCATATCAATACTGCAAGCAAGATAGTCTCATAAAACAAAAGTATCAAAAAGATACTTCAAGCAAGATGATGCTTCCAAGTTTCAACATCCCAAGACCGATATAATATAGAAACGATTCAGTACTTTGAAAGTAGCATTGAACAACTCGCAAGTTGCTTGTTATATACCTATCACAATTATTTCAAGCTACTGCCCACATTGGTAAACTAGTTTATTTCTGATATGAAAAATATCAAGTATAAGCCAAAGATCCAAAGTTCATATGTATTGCCAACTAGATTCTCTAATAGAAATAGTACGGCTTTTTAAAACAATGTCAAACACTTCAATTCAAATCTATTCAGAACATTAGCACAATCACACTGTTAGAGCAATGATTTTGAAAGTAATGGATGAAATGTATATAAGTGTCTTTAACTGTAAGGAATGATGTTATGACAATTGAACAATGACTAACAAGGCATAACACCTTGCTAAAAACTAGACAAATTTGCCAACATACTGCAGGATGTTTTGTTTGGCACCATCGAAGAGTTTGTGAGACAGCAAGTATTTCTTGAAGGCGGCTATGATTGTAGACTCATAAATTCAAGACAATGGCAGTTCAGTGTCAGGATCTGACTGCGAATTGAGGTGGTGCACAAGGAGTAACCTCGCACGATTGACAGCTGCAAAGTAGAGGCAGATGTGCTCCTCAAGGTCAGCAAGCTGCCGAAGGAGGCTGGGATGGTTCTTCCGAAGCTGGCGTACCACCTCCTCTATGGTGTGGTGCTGCCCTCTCCCACGCTCCATACCCAGACGAACAAGAATCTTGTCGCTCTCCACAGTGGCATGGAGTCTGCCCACCAGCCGCTCTATGGTGTCGACGTCATTGTTCAAGACGTAGGTGCCCCTGGCCGTGGCGTCGAGCCGGTCCATGTGTCTCTGCAGGCGTTTCATAGAGGCTGCAAGTGGACAGCAGGAGGAACTCGATGCAACACAGGCAGGGGCAGTCGCCAGCAACGCGGTAATGGCGTGAGTGGCGAGCAGTATGCCCACGATGGCAGCGCCTGCCGCGCAAGCTACGAGGCAGATGCCCGACCCGCGCGTGGCGCACCGGATCAGCTGGCGCCTGCGTCGAGCCTTGAGGAGCCGGAGGTGCAGGTGGTTCTTGAGGCCGGCGAAGCTCTGGTGCACGCCCTGGAACCCGATCGCTGGCGCCGGGAACGGGTTGGGCATTTGGTCGAACAGGAGGAAGGCGTCGAAGGCGCAGTCGCAGTGGTGCACGGCGAGCTGCGGCGCGTGCGGGACGAGCGCGAGGAGGTCGGTGATGGGCCCGTACAGCGCCCGCGCGCGGCGGAGCGCCCGGCGGAGGGAGAGGCACAGCAGCGACGCCTGGTGCGTGCTGCGGAGGTAGTCCGCCGCGAGGCGGGTCAGCTCCGTGTCGGGCGCGTCCCCGAGCGCGCGCTCCACCACCGCGTCCTCCGGCCGAAGCACGACGGCCAGGGTGACCCTGTCCTCCTCGTCCTCCTTCTCCTCCTCCTCGCTGCTGCCGCCGCCGCCGCCGACGTCTTCCCGCCGCCCGTCGCCGTCCACGTGGATCTTCGTCCAGATCTCCTGGTAGGAGCTGGTGTGGATGGCGAGCGTGTACTCCTGGCTGAGGTTGATGGTCGGCGTCGCCATGGGGCTGCTCCTCCGGCCCGCCGCCGTGCTCCCATTCCGCCTCGCGCCGCTGCTGCTAGCAGCGGTGCTCGAGCTCGTGCTCGCATTGGCGCTGCTGCTGGTGTTGGCATCAGAGCTCGAGCGCCCCGCCTCGTCCCCGCCGTCCCCGTCCGCGTCGGGTCGCTCCCACGGCCGCATCGCTCTGCCGCTCCTCTCCCCCGGCGAGGCGAGCAGGCGTGGGGGCAAAGTTATAGGTGCGCGGGGGGCGGAGTGTAGTGTGCAGCGTAAGACAACAACAAGAGCCTTGTGACCCGTCCTGATGACGAGCCGGGTCGCTTCGGGAGAGGATCGGACGGTTGCCATGGCGTCCTCAGTGTCATCGTGCGGCTGTCGCGCAGCGATGGCCGTTACGCGGCGGGGCTTTTGCGCACGCGCTCCGCCCCGAGTGGTGCGGGCGCGTGCCGCGTGACAGCCGCCCTCGCTGGTAGTTGAAGCGGAGACGGAACGAGAAAAATCCGTACGGCTTCGGGAGCGGGAGAGATGATAAGGATGACGGCGGCGTCTCCGCCACCTGCGGCCGCCGTGAAGCTGCGCGGCGGCGCGGCAGCTTCGTCATCGTCCTCCGCGAGCCTGTTCCGGGGGTCCCGTAGCAGAGTCGCCGCGTCAATTTGGAGTGGAAGAAGGAGGAGGAGGTGCGCCATCGCGTGCTGCTCATCCGAGGACGCGGAGGGGGCCCGCGCCTCCCCGGCGCCTTCCGATGGGTCGATACAGCTCTACTCCCAGATCGAGAGGTATGCGATTGACGATTCAGCTCTGCTCCTGCTCTTCCCCTGTTCTCATGGTTCTAACTGTTGAACCTTGCAACTTAGGGTGATTACGGAGGCGGCGAAGCAGTCCCGGGAGGGCTGGGGTTCGACCGGCGATTGGACTGAAATTGATGTGCGTTTCGTTGGCCACTGAGGTTGTCTTCTCTGTCGAGAATTTAGAGTCTGATTTAATTATTCGCTGTTGCTTTTATGCTAGGGAGCGTGGGTGTTGAGACCCAAGTCCTCAGCGCCCTCGTTTGTTGTCCATTTCATTGGTGGGATTTTTGTCGGAGCTGCTCCACAGGTGACATATCGCTTCTTCCTGGAGCGCCTCGCGGACAGGTATGTTTACTAGTCGGATGCCCATCCACCGACCCAAATTGTTTCCTATGTAGGGCGTATTGTTCATTTTCTTCAATGAAAAATGAGCTCTTCAACCTCGTTTGTCATGGAAGATGTACATGAAAATTGCCTCTTATTTCACGGCACTCATGGAATGATGCTTCAGTAGTTTATTAGTAGTGAACAAAATAACTCAGATAAGTCAGATAACTGTTACCTGACTAAAGAAATAATCTAAATTGTTTCACATTGTAAGCTCTTCAGTTGTTCAATGTTACTATGATTGTTGTATATATATTTTTTGCCCCTAGGACGCCTGCTTACATGTCGCATTGAATTAGGGGAGCTTTGGTGATTGCTACACCGTATGCTAGTGGCTTCGATCATTTCTTCATCGCAGATGAAGTTCAATTTAAGTTTGACAGGTGCTTGAGAAACTTGGACGAATCTGTAAGTAGGTGTAGACTTTTCAACTAGTAGCACAAGATGGTCCATAATACTGAGCATAAGAAATTTCATGCAGGTAAGTGACCTCCCAATATTTGGTGTTGGACATTCATTGGGATCTGTCGTCCATTTACTGATCGGTACTACTTTTACCATTAACTGGTTATTGTGCTGATTTGTTTATCAAGCACGAATTTAAGCTTAAATTTTAAACCTTATCATATTGTTCATTCAAATTTACAATATATTGCATGTACATTTCTGTGTATTAGGATCAAGATACGCTGTCCAGAGAAGTGGAAATGTACTGATGGCCTTCAACAACAAGGTATTATTCTTTTAAGCTGCATGAATAACTACAAATGTGAAGTTCAGCGGTAGCCCTCCTTCCTTCCCGGTGAAATGTAAATAAGATAAAGAGTTCATCCTTGAATGGTGGTAGGAATTTTGGACCAAACGAGCACTCTAGTTGGAATCTCTATTTTAGCTTCGTACTTTGGACAAGAATGAGAATTTTATGCGGTGGCTTAGTACTTTGATAAGAACCAGACATTCGATATTTCGTCAATTTATCACATTGTTTTCTATTATGAATTGGGTTTCCCAACTTTTCATGCATCAATGGACCCCAGCGCTAAGTGAGCTTAGATCTATGGATGGGTCCTCCTTAAATACAGACCTATCAATCTTATAGGATATTAGCATGTGGCTTTTGAATGTAGCATTCACATCTTAGTGTCATGAACTATTTGCATCTATACAACGGATAATAGAAATCCGAGAAGGATGTGCATGAATTGTTGTTCTTCCCTATGCACTACTGCATACCAGTAGTTTTGATATAATTCCTTTGCAGGAGGCAAGCTTGGCAATCCCATTATTTTCACCTGTAATCGTTCCCATGGCACAGAGTTTTGGTCCAATATTGTCTCAGTTGACGTCGTATCCAACAGTTCGTTTTGGGGTATGATACATTTATGTAAAATTATTGCTTCCAGTGTCTAAAACATTTCATTACAGTGGCTCTATCTTATATCCATTTTACACATCTCACTGGACTTCTCCTCCCTTGTTTTGAAGATACATTGTCTTTGTTACACAAGTATCTCATATATGAAAGTGTTGGCAACCAGCCAAAGTGACTGTTGCTTTCAACTTTCTACTTGATACCGCAAATTGGGGATATCCAATTTTGAGGCTGCTTGGCTTCCCTATTTCTAATTTTAAGCATTATCATGAGCATGTATATATGTTTTCCTTGTTACGGAATTTTATCTATTTTGCTTTTCTTGGGCAAATTGAGGATTTTAAACTTGTAAGAGTTGCTATTGAGGTCCCATTCATTCCATTGAAATTGAGAATTTGCCACTCTTGTCATTGTGCACTCTTTGATTTGCCAAACATTATACATTCTTTCTGTTTTGATGAAATATTGTTATTGATGGCATTGCTCTAAGTAAGAAACACATATTGATCACGTTAAGATATCTGGTAATCTGAGCTGATTATGGTTCCTGCATAACAGGCAGAAGCAGCAATTAAGCAACTTGAAAATCTAAGCCCCCCTGTCGTTAAGCAACTTCTTCCCTTAGTTCAACAACTTCCTCCGTTGTATATGGACTTGGTAAAAGGCCGAGAAGACTTCATTCCAAAACCAGAAGAGACACGTCGGCTGGTATGTTAATTAGTTTTTTCTAGTATTTGAATTTGTTTTTGAGGAATAAGTATTTGAAATGTTACAAGGAAATAGACATTCATTACCTCCTAGATAAAATAGGTTGTTAGGTTTTTTTTTTTTATTAACGGAAACTGGAGGGGATTCCCCTACTGCACTTTTATTAAAGTTAAGTTTATGTGCAGGGTCAGTTTTGTACAAGAGTTAGAACTAGAATTAGAGCTAGGACTATTTACAATGACTGCAGCCATGACTTCATATCCTGAACAACACTAGGCTTAGGCGCTTAGCCCTGTGCATCGAGAGTTTGAAGATATCTGTCTGAACTCTTGCTTCCATTTGGGGAAGGATAAAGCACCTCCATTGAAAATGATATTATTTCGATGTGTCCAGATTGACCAAGTTGCCAGAATAACAACTTCCATATAGCAATTATGTGTAAAATGTGCCTATCTAAACTTTG
This sequence comes from Eragrostis curvula, assembly GCA_007726485.1. NCBI lineage: Eukaryota > Viridiplantae > Streptophyta > Magnoliopsida > Poales > Poaceae > Eragrostis > Eragrostis curvula. The sequence goes on from RWGY01000031.1 coordinate 11,727,997, forward strand.
CATTAAGTCAGTCATTGAAATAACAGAAACAAAATTTACTATTGTTATTTCATTTTGCTTCTGGAGCTTCATTTATTGCAGGAATCTCTATCTATACTTATCTGTTGAGATTATCAGAATTATCATTTAAAGTTAATTTTCTTGCCAGTATAGTTGAGGTTTTTAGAAAGGATCAGGCAAGGAATATTTTTGGAATAGATCAGACAATGATGGAGGAGCAGAAAATTAAAACCAGTTTGTTGAGAAAATTAAAGTTACTTTTATATTAGCTATTGCTTTATAAGCCATCAAACCATTCCATAAAGTTCCATAATTTTCTGTTTAGTCATCCATAATTAAAATAAACCTTTTTTTCCACCTCCTAAACATACCATTTAACCCCTTGAACTGTAAAACTGGATTTTTAACCCTCTAACCTTACAAATCCAAGTTAATATACACCCTAAGGCAATTTCGGAGCTAGTTTTGCTGATTTTGAGTTCATTGTGAAAATTTTGCACTTGTTTGTTTGATATATAATGCCCCAATATTTAACTTTCAGTAAAGTATTAAATATACTTGATACAGTTTGTTAAAGGATGCCACATTAGCCAATACTAAGACACTCTTACCTATTTTTTTTATATTTTAATATTTCGTTTATAAAACATGCTCGTCTCATGCTGCCTGGTTCGCATGCCACCATTTTTTGCAGATAAAATCGTACTATGGAATTTCCCGAAATCTCCTAATAAAGTTCAAAGACGATCAAATTGATGAAACTTCTATTCTTGCTCAAGTGCTAAGCTCTGAATCTGCCATTAGCTCGCAGCTTGATATGTCAATTCGGTCACTTGCTGGGGATCATGGACTGCCATTACAACAGGTTATTGTTCTTTTTCAGGGTTTCAGCTTTTATAGCTGTCAGCAAGTCATTACCGCATGTAGGACCTTATAATTCTTATGAAGTAATCATGTTGTGCTTTTCAGGTTCTTCCTGATGTTCCACCAGCAATGGCTGATGCAGTGAACCGTGGAGGTGAACTATTAGCAAATCTGACAACAGGCACACCATGGGAAGCTGTTGCTAAGGAGGTAAGTAGCACTTTGGGTACTGACTCAGGTATTCTGCGAGCAGAGATCTCAAAGGATGTTAATACACTTGTGGATGTGATTGTTTCATGGATATCTTCAAATTCTGGTCCAAGACTACTACGTTCATGATCACGCACGATACTTACTAAAATCTCAATACCAGTGGACATCACCATGATTTTATTGGCAAACTATGACCAATATAAAATTTAGTTTGCACGTCAGCCTGGCATGTTAATAGTGTAAATCCATATTGTCGGAAAATTTGATTATACGATGTATGTAGATAATTTAGGTTATGAACTCAATTATATTATGAAGGAAAAAAAAAATCTCAAGTGAAGATTATAGATTACAGTGGGGCTAAGCTACTGACACCGAGGAATCCTGCATGCAATGATTTACGGATACACCAAATGTCACTCTGCCTTGTTTCGAAAGTGGTTAGTTTGTAGCTATAATGTCAGTGCAAAAATGCATGCTTCACCAAATTTATACTGGTTGAGGTGCATATAAATGTGGCTATCATTCTTAATCACATGCATTCTATTTTCTGTCAAGTGCATGTGCATGAAATTGACTGATAATTGGATAGTGCCTGCTGGAGCATTAGGCGGCTTCACAGCACTGGCATAGGAACTTTGGTGAACACAACTTAAGTACTTTAACCTAGTAGCAAAGGTGACATCACATTACTTATGAGTTACTCAACTATAGGGAGTCATTGTATAGGCAACTTGCAATTTTCTTTGTCCTCGATGGGATGGACCCATTGTGGCATTGGTCGGATCTTGGTTATGCTCTTCTCATATCTAGCTTTATATGTTGGTTGTGGATCAAACATATGCACAATCTCCCTATAAGAGATAGAATCGATGTGTTTTCCACTAGTCCAAGACAAGGGAGGTAGAATTGACTGGTCGCATAATAGGAATTAGGAACATTGCCATAGTGGGGGGTGTATCTTGAATTTTATTTTTGATTTCTATCTTTTGTCAACCATGTTTATAAATCTGATACTTTGAACTTTGGACCTCCTTTGCCTTTGCTCCAGATCTAGATAGGGGGTACCATATTGTGGATCGAAACTCAATATTAATTCTTCATTTGCTTGTTTGGAAATTGGTTTGTTTGATACTTGTGATTAATGTTAGGGAATTTTGTCTACAGGACACTGTTAAAGTGCGGTTTTGTCTCTAGGACTCGGCTAAACTCGATTTTGTCTCGTGGACACTACAAAATTGTGATATTTGTTCACATGACACTATAACGGTAAAATAGATATTTCGAACAGAAAATGCGACACAACATGAAATTTGACACAGTGATATAACGTTGTATTCCCCATGCATTTGATTTTTTATAATTTTTTATTTGATTGTTTGCATTGTTTGGATTTACAAATAATTATGAATTTTGGTAGAGAAAATATGAAATCAATCAAATTTCAATCCACAAAAATCACATGGATAGGGAATACAATGTTCTAATTATATGTTAAGTTTCAAGTTGTAATGCATTTTGTGTAATGAGATGAAAAAGGTTAAAATGGTCGACTTTTCTGCTATAGTGTCATGTGGACAAATATCGCAATTTTATAGTGTCCACGAGACAAAATCGAGTTTAATCGTGTTCTAGAGACAAAACCACACTTTAACAGTGTCTTGTAGAAAAAATTCTCTTAATGTTACTTGTTGCCTCCACACTTGTGTTGTAATGGATTAGTTGTTATATTGCATACTTCTATCAAGTTTATTGTTTTTACTTTTGAATATTATCATTCGCACCTGCTTCCAGTCTAGTCTCTGCAGAAAGTCCTCATTAGATGGTTCATAAACTTGCTGTCATTGATTTTGAAAGCTGTTCGCTTTTTGCATCTCGCTGATTGGTTGTACCTCTGGATTGTGGAAATAGTATTTCGCATACGCTGATCTCATGGCTTGAATCCTCGAAATCGAGTATTGAGTGCAATATCCTGATCCTAAAGCAGCACTCAATTGTACTCTTGGTCATGACACTTGTTTTTCCGTTCTAAAGTTGATATCACTAAACTAAATTAATACTTGAATGAATGGCATCAACCAGTTGGTGATAGAGGCAATACATCTATGCAAAACATCTATGCAAGAAGGTCCCAGTTGAGAAATTTGTTGGTCGGTGTTGATGTTTCTTTTTAAAATCCGTTTTTGATATTACAAACAAAACGGGGTTCAAGAAATAAGACGCCCAGGTGGTCAAGCCCGAAGGTTCGAAGTCAGACATTGAGCTGCTCCTAAAAAAACTCAGAATTGCTATGTGGGGTTTTGCTGCTTCTGTTTATGCTAGCGTCTCCTGGAATGGAGCCACGCATGCAAGATCTCTAACGCCAGTATTGAAAGAACGCTCATGGGCATAATGGCTGTCGCATTGTTGCACGCGCAGCCGTGATCAGACGCGAGGAGGAGAGATCCGAGGGGAGCTGTGGAACGAGTCCATTTGCGGCGCATCTGCCGATGTCATAACGGAACTGACGGTGATCTGCGTCGTTCGTAGTGGTAGGTACCGACTGCCTTGATGTGAAGTTTTGGAACGAAGTTCAGCGGACCCATGTGTGACCTCCATGCTTTCTCCTTGCTGATGGGAGGGAGTATGGCAGTATTGCACCACTGCCCTCGCGAGTCTCGTCCAGGATCCGTCCATCGGGTACACAAGGCTGGACATGTTACCACTTCACATCAATCGATCGATGCGCCACCCTGGATCTAGCTAAAACTAGATTGATTCCTTTGTAGCAACTGTAGTATATTTGACCAGAAGAGTCGGAAACGTTCCGAGTCAGGTCCGGCAGACAAGCCAGCACCTCCCTCACTCTGTGCCGCCTTGTGAGCTCGCGGCAGCTAAAGATTTGTGTTGTCTCCGTCCACAATGGACATCACACACCGTTGTTTTTTAAAACTGGCATTTGTACTGGTATATCAGTATAGCCGTACGGAGTATATATGAGAAGATTAATATAGGGGAGACAAGCAGAAGCAGGGGCCAGTGAAAGTTACCTAGCAGCCTCGTGCGGGCACATGCCGCGGTGGCGATCGCGGATCGTCTCGGCTCCGACCACCGCGCATGTGCCCCCGCCCGCTGCTGTTATACTACTACCGTGGAGAAGTTGATGGAGGTTAGTACATGACACGTCCCGATGCCCGGCCGGTTGTGGCCTCGCCATTTGCAAGCAATGATGGATGGAACAGCTAGTACCGTTTTGGATCATCCGTTCCGTGGCCAGCTTGCATGCACACCGCGAAGAATGGTCTTGACTCGCACAGTCGCATCCACTGTGGGTAGTAATGGATCGCATCTCATATGGTTCAGGGACTGCACGGTGGTTGCTCGTCTCAACACGGACCCTTTTCTGCTACGCCGTCCATTGACCACCCGATCCAATCAATGGTTTACGGTGGAAATGCCCGGGCCGCAACGGTAAAATCATTCCAGCCAGGTCCTAAACGTGGTTTGGCAGGGGATCCGTTGCCATCAACGCGGGCATGGAGCCCCGCACGCACAGGCACAGAGATGAGATGCGCGCGCAACCCCACCCCCACGTGCCCCGCCTGATGCCGCCTCGTCACTGCCCCCAGTCTGCGACGAGCCGGACAAAAAGAAACAGGCGGAAGTGGCGCTAAAATAAGGCGCGGGGGCGCAGCTCGAGCGGAGCAGGGCAGCAGAGCACCACGCCACCCCTGCCTTCCTGCCTCCTCTTCGCTGCTCCTCTGCGCTCTGCTCTCCCTCACCTCACCTGCCTGCGCGCCACAGCCCGCTCTTCCATTCCCCATCGCTATCTACCTCCAAGTTTGTGCGAGCAGAAGCGGACTCGAATCGAGCTGAGCTGAGCCAGGGAGGGAGTGAAGGAGAGCGGCTTGCTTCGGATGCTGGCCGAGAAAGAGCTATAGATCAACGAGTCTAGAGCAAGCAGCGGCAGTGATGTCTGGAGTCATTGCCGCCTGAGCCAAGATCCGTCCTGCAGCGCGTGAGCTTGGCAGGATCCCATACGGTTGAGGAGAGCGAGCCGCCGGCTATACAATGGAGGAGAAAGCGGCGGACGCTGCGGCTGCTGCTGTGGTGGCAGCGGCAGCGGCGGCGGCGGCGGCGGCGGATCAGGACGCGGTGTACTGCAGCGAGCACCCGTACCCACCCGGCGCGACGGCGGCGGCCGGGGCGGGCGCCGGCGGCATCTGCGCCTTCTGCCTGCAGGAGAAGCTCGGCATGCTGGTATCCTCGTCCAAGTCCAGCCCTTTCCACCCGCCGCCGCCGCCGGTGTCCGCCTCCCCGTCGTCGCCGCCGTCCGGCCACCACGCCGTCTCGCAGCCGCCGCTGCTCCGCTTCACCCTTCTTCCGCTGCAGCCGCCGCCTCTCACAAGGTGATGCCGCCGTCGCAGAAGACGAAGAGCTCCTCCTCGTCGACCGCCCCGGCGGCGGCGGTCGGGCTCAAGCGGAGCAAGTCGGTCGCGCCGCGGCCGGAGGAGCCGCTCGCGCCGGCTCCGTTGGCGATCACGGCGGACAGCCCGCGGAAGAAGAGCTTCTGGTCCTTCTTCCACCTGTCCTCCTCCTCGTCCAGCAGCAGCAGCCACAAGAGCGCGTCGTCTGCTACTATGGCCAACGGCGGCGGCGCGGCGGCGAGGCGGAACTCCGTGTCGGTGGCTTCGGCTTCGTCGGCGTCGCTCGGGGGCCGGCTGGAGGCGATCGTGGAGCCGGAGAGCCCGGGGCGGCGGAGCGAGGGTTCGTCGTCGTCGTCGTTCGGGAGGAAGGTGGCGCGGTCGCGCTCCGTGGGGTGCGGCAGCCGCAGCTTCTCGGGGGACTTCCTGGAGCGCCTCTCCACCGGCTTCGGCGACTGCGCGCTCCGCCGCGTCGAGTCCCACCGCGAGCCCAAGCCCAAGGCCGGCGCGGCGCTTGGCCACCACCTGGGCGCCGGCGCCGCGGCGACGGCGGACGGCGACGAGGACGACCACGCGCAGCACCACCGGATCAAGTGCGCCGGGTTCTTCGGCGGCGGCATCGGCGCCGCGCCGCCGCCGCCGTCGTCCTCTTACTGGCTCTCCGCGCCCGACGGCGGCGCGAGCGGCGGCGGCGGCAGCGGCAGTGCCAAGGCGCGGAGCCACCGGAGCTGGGCGTGGGCGCTGGCAAGCCCCATGCGGGCGCTGAGGCCGGCGAGCTCCTCGTCCAGCAAGAGCATCATGGCCGCGCCGCACGGCCGCGTGGTCGGCAACAACGGCGGCAGCGGCATGCCGTCGATGGCGGCGGTGGCGACGAGCTAGCTTCGATCGTCAGTTGCAGAGCTGCGAGACAACCGATCAATCAACGGCCAGTGGATCATCCGTCACTCCAACTACAGTACTGCTGTTCCAATCTTTCCCTCCTGTCCTCGTGTCATGTCTCCTCACGGAAGCTCCTCCTGAGTTGAAATGTTACTACTAGTACTGTGGATCGAGCGATAGCTATACTGTCTTCAGCTGTCCAAGAAACTGTGGAATTCGTCAATCTGTTCAATTTCATATTGTTGGCTATTTTACCATCTTGTGTCATAGGTTGAGCACGAATCCGTGTCTAAAATAAGGGTGTGTTCGTTGCACCTGTTTAGACCCCTCTAAAATTTAGCTCTAAAGAGAATCTTATTATTTAGGAGTATTAAATAAAGTCTAATGACAAAACCTTTTTACAGATGGGTACATCTTTACGAGACAAATCTAATGAGCCTAATTAATCTATGTTTTGCTACAGTAAGAACTAATTCGTCAATCTGTTCAATTTCATATTGTTGGCTATTTTACCATCTGTGTCATAGGGTGAGCACGAATCCGTTTCTAAATTCGTCGTCTCCGTGGAAAGTGAAACCGTAGGAGTCTTCAGTTGCCTGCTACACCACTGATCTTGATGGCGCATGTGACGATCGCATAGTTCCATTGGAAGAGATGGACGCATTCCGGCGTGGAACTGTAGCCGCTCTCACAAAAAATACTGTTGCGAGCTACAGTTCTCTGAATTATTCCCTCTACTGCAGAGGATCCAGACCCGGCAGGGAGCGCCCGTGAGACAGAAGAATACTGTAGACGATAGCCACAAAAACCCAGCAGGTTTTACACTTTTTACTCTAGCGCAGCTATAGTGAAACCAAGGACCATTCCGTCAGGTGTCGGCACGGGAGCAGCGGCAGCACGGCCGCAACTTTACCGCTGCGGTAGAGTGTGACCCCCGTCTTTTCCTCTGCCGGACCTGCTGCTCTGCTCTGCCCGCCCTTTTCCTCTGCCGGACCTGCTGCCCTGCCCTGGGATCGGGATTCCCTGAAGTGGTTCACAAAATTCAGGGTAATATAGCATCGCTACAGTATTTTCTGTGAGGGCGGTTACAGTACTCTAAATTAACACTGTAGCAAATTACTGTTTTAACAGTTCTCGGGTTACCGTACAACCGTTCTGGTATTGTAGCACGCGCACTGTAGCAATTGATCTGGATCGTTCGCCTCAGATCGAACGGTGGAAAAATAGAAAAAATTCAAAATACTGCAGCTCCCCTGAATTTTGTCCTCCACTTCAGGGTATCCCGATCCCCCTGCTCTGCCCGCCGGCCGGGCGCATCTGCGCCGCCGCTGCCACCACGCACTCGCACGCTCTCGTCGTCTCGTACGTACGCGCACTCGAGTGGTACTACCAGTTCGCCACATGCACGCATGCGTGTCGCATGTGTCCGCCCCGCGCGCCCGTGCCACTGCCGCCGCACGGTGCACGGGGCTCGGCGCACAAAGAACGAACCCCAAGGGCGACGCGCACGGCCGCGAGGGATTCGCGTCCGTCCGTGCGCGCGCCCGGGGGAACTGGAACGCGGGACGCCGCCGCTCTCTCTGCCTCCCGCCCTCAACGTGCGGCAGCGCCGCGCGCGGCGTGGACCTAGCTCGCGCCGGCGTTGCGGCTCAACCACGTGGAGCGGTGTGGACTGGACGAGTGACACTGTTCGATCGACAATGACATACTACTGCTTCCTCTTCTTTTTCTTCTTCGTGTCTTCTGTGCCCTTCTAATACTGACGAGGGCACTAGTATGAGTATAATTGATGGATGCCGGCAGATACTGCTGCCGCTACATGTGCACGTACACTCCTACTACATACGGTCGGATCGACCACACCGATCGGTTTCGAGATGCGCGGCGCGGGCGTGGGCCTTGGTGCGCTGGCCATGGTGGTGCGCGATCGTGATAGGCCGCGCACCTGGTTGGTCTCTGCTCTGCAGCTCTTGACTCGAGAGCCGGCCAGATTCCGTCCCCTCTCTCACTCCCCCAAAAATAATGAAATCATGTAGGAGTACGTACCTGGCACGGCCACGTGCTGCGTGCGTCCATCTGCCCGGGCTCCATCCACGCGCATGTGCTCGCCCAATTATGTACTCGTACCACGCGTATAGCTAGCTCTTGCTGCCACGGCGCATACTATATAGTAAGTGGTGAAGTACATAAGGAGATCATGTTGGTCGTAAATTCATCGGGTTCGTGATGCGCGAGGTAATCTGAAGCGCAAGACGGAGCAAAATTGCTAGTACCGGCTGAAGCTTTGGAAACAAGAATGTAACTGGAGCAAAACTAGGTGTCGCATTTCACGTCACATGCTGCGGTGAGTGTCGATGTCGCATACCCGCATGTGCATCAACAGTGCTAGCAATGTACGTAACGAGCTCCCGGCGCATGATAGGTGGGTGGAACACTGAAGGATGGATCCAAGAGAGGGTTCGGAGGGCGGTCAAGCTGTTAAGGACGATAGGGACAAGTAGTATCACCTGCAATGATGCTGCTTAACTACAGTACAGATAGAGGTGTGCATTGAAGGATTCAACAGATCAACAGAAGTCATACTACGTGATTCAAGCCCATGGATGATTCTTGCCTGATCATACCGGGTGTTGTAGCGTGCTGCGGCCCCTCTTCCTCCTTAAGGCCGGCCTTTCTTGCAGGTTGGAACCTAAGGCCAGCCATCAGATCCGGTCGTTGGCTGCAAATTCTCCCGCGAGAGGCAAGACCAGACCACTCCACTTAGCTGGACGATGACCCCTTCATCAACCAATCTCCACAGCTACAGACTTTGCAACGAGTAGTCCAGGAGTTGCAGCCGGTACAAATCGATAACACAATTCCTGTACCAAGAGTCGATCGCTGCGATCCTGCTGTTTCGGGCGAGACGACCACATCCTTATCAGGCAACAAACACACAAGTTAAAAAAGGAAGCTGTTTTGCGATACCTCGACACTTACTCTCCATTGTCAATTGTTCCTTGTCAATGCATCGTGGACAGCGGCATAAAGAAAAACATTATCTACCGGCGGGGTCTATAATTAAAGAAACGCATGCGCCGGCCGGTCGCAGGGAAGACGACGAGCCAGTGAGTGTGCGCGGCGCTGAGTCCAAGTGCGCTGCCCACTTCGAACCTATCACTACGCGACCGTTCCCATGCTCCTCACTACGAGCGGCATCTCGCTCCAGAAGATGCCCGTCGTCTGATAAACAAGTGTACTGGTGATGCAACTTGTTAATTGGAGCTGATCGACTTGGTTCATCAGCAGCTGCTGCAGCGCTGCTCCTATAAACAAGAACAGGTGATCACTCAGCTTCAAGGCACGAAGCAGCAGCAGCAGCAAGGACTACCAAGCAAAGGAGATATAGAGCCATGGCAAGCAGCTCCGATGTCCCGGCCGCTGCAAGGAAGTAAGAACACGGGTCGCATCCATCTAGCAGTTTGTTCCATGTGTGTTGACCCGATCTAGTAGTTTGTTCCATGCCTGTTGATCCGATCGAGTAGTGTACTTGTTTTCCACGGGTTTAATTCGTTTGGTTGTTACGTGTTTCAGGCTGGAGGGGAAGGTGGCGGTGATCACCGGCGGCGCGAGCGGGATCGGGGAGTGCACGGCGCGTCTGTTCGTGAAGCACGGCGCGCGCGTCGTGGTGGCCGACATCCAGGACGATCTCGGCGCGCGCCTGTGCGCCGAGCTGGGACCCGACGCCGCCAGCTACGTGCACTGCGACGTCACCGTGGAGGCCGACGTGGCGGCGGCCGTGGACCACGCCGTGGCGCGGTTCGGCGGCCTGGACGTGATGTTCAACAACGCCGGCATCGGCGGCGCCGCGTGCCACAGCATCCGTGAGAGCACCAAGGAGGACTTCGAGCGCGTGCTGGCCGTGAACCTGGTGGGCCCGTTCCTCGGCACCAAGCACGCGGCGCGTGCCATGCTGGCGCGCGGCGGCGGAGGCGGCAGCATCATCGGCACGTCGAGCCTGGCGTCGGCGGTGGCGGGCGCCGCGTCGCACGCGTACACGTGCGCCAAGCGCGGGCTGGTGGCGCTGACCGAGAACGCGGCGGCGGAGCTGGGCCGGCACGGGATCCGCGTCAACTGCGTCTCCCCGGCCGCCGCCGCCACGCCGCTCGCCACGGGGTACGTGGGCCTCGACGGCGAGGCGTTCGAGCAGGTCATGGAGGCCATCGGGAACCTCAAGGGCGTGCGCCTCAAGGTGCAGGACATCGCCAACGCCGTGCTCTTCCTCGCCAGCGACGACGCTCGGTACATCAGCGGGCACAACCTGCTCATCGACGGCGGCGTCTCCATCGTTAACCCGGCCTTCGGAATCTTCAAAGACTGAGGCCCATGCATTGGTCCGGAGGTGGCAGTATAATTGCACAAGATGTGTTGTGCACTGTGAGTCTGTGACGGCTCGCCCGTCCTGATCCACTGCATTTCCGGTTCGGTGAGCGTTTGTGTTTGGCAACCATTTATACGCTGTCTTCTCTGGAATTTGAGGGATGCATGGCTCACGCCTGTATCACGTGGGCAGACCCGATTTGGTAGAAGTGTGTGTTATGAAAAAAAAAATTCTGCTTCTTGTTTTCACCTTCTTATTTACTTGTAGAATTCTTCAATCCTAATCCGACGGGCCACCACTCACCGTGCACCCTTCCATCTGCCCTTGAGCTCAATCGGGGCTTTCACCCAACCTTGAACCGAGCTTGCCATCAAGGAGGCCACAATTGAGTCATTGTTGTGTCCATCCAATTCCTTGTCTCTACCTCCTCATCTTTTCTTCCGTCGTCTTTTCTACGTTACCCTGCACCATTTCTGCCGCCACATAGATTTTCCTTGATGGTCTCTGGTCTTTCGCGCAAAAATTATATTTTGTAGCAAAAAGAGAGGAGAGAGAAAAAAACTTTATTGAAATATGGAGGACCGATCATTAATTAGAGTCTATATGAACTTTTACGTTGACTCTTATATGAGGTGGAGACTGGAGAGGCAACGATACCTCTACCATTGGGAACACTCTTACACCTCAAGCTCCTCACCCGAGCCACTTCAGTGAGGAATGAAGTTTTATTTTCACACACCTGTATTGCGTCATGTGTCTGCTTGGTTAGAGCAGGTATAATAAGCTTGATTCAGCGGGCGAAGTCCAATGGAGAGGAGAGAGATTAGAGGAGAGAGAATGAAGCTGGCTACTCGTCAATCGCCGGCAGTTCGGCGGGCTGAAGCGGAGCAGAACCACTGGCTGCTGGGTCCCACGCAGACAAAACACTCGCTTACCGCCGGCAGCAGGCGCAAGCAGGCGCAAGAGCGGGTGCGGCGCCGGCAGCAGGCGAAATTCATTATACTTGCTCTTAACTGAATCCGGCCTCGATGGTAGACTGTTGTTAGAGCGTGCCCAATGAAGGAGCAGCTGGCTTTTGCCGGATGCGGTTTCAGGCGTGCAGCCACAGTGAGCTGCTTAAGCGCTAGCGTTTCCTCGATAAGTGTCATCGCACCTCTCTCTTCCCTTTTTCCCATGAACAAAAACAAAAGGTTGTGCGCTTGGCAAAAGTTTATTAGAAATTCTTGGTCAAAAGAAAATAACACAACGAGAGCTGCTCTTCTAATCGCATCAAGGTCCGCACCATCATTATCTAGAAAACATCAAGGTCCAGCACCATGGACGGACCAAGGAATCATGGTGGGTAGAGCGCATCTCTCATCTCCACGATTCCACCAACCAGGGTTTTCAAAATCGACGAAAACTGGTCGGTTTTCGCGAAAACAGGTGAAATCGGTCCGGTCCGATAAGTCCGGTTTACCGATTTTCGAATTTGAAATTTAAAAATTTGAAAAAATTTGAAACAAAAAATATCAATCAAACCGACCGGTTACCGGTCGAAATTGGTCGATAACCGGTGAAAATCGATCGGTTATCTTTTCGCCATTTTTCGGTCCTGCGTCAAAAATCAACAAAACCGACCGGTTACCGACACAAACCGGTCGGTAACCGGTGAAAATCGACCGGTTTGGTCGATTTCGAATTTGAAATTTGAAATTTGAATTTTCCGTCGAAAATCGACCGGTTATCGCGAAAATCGGTAAAATCGAGGTTTTTGTTGGCGGTCGGTTTTCTCGAGTTCGTCGATAGTGCAAACCTTGCCACCAACTAACCATCGGGCCGGCTCTCCAACACGAGCATTTTCCTTTGACCAAATTCGAAATTAGCAGAAACGTTCAGCAGAGGCGTTACTATCTGAGCGTGAGCCTCCCCTCCAAAAGAAAATTAAAAAAATCTGTGTTGAGGCGGGCGGCTAGGCCGCTTGAACCGCCCCTTGCACATTGCGACCCAACTACATTTTTTAAGTAAAATGCACCTCCAATCTTTAAACTATTGGTCGATGGTCATCCAGATCCATAAATTCTTAAAGGAGTTCACCTGAATTTTAAAACTATTTTTGGATGATCATTTAGGTTCTTAAACTCTTTAGTGACCGCATGGGTCCATAATCTATTTATGTTTTGTCAATCAGATCCACAAACTCTTAACATTTAAGAAACATAGTAGCATATAGGATATATATTAGCGTATAGTCTTTTCACTTCTTTTTCTCCACGTCGTCACATCCAGGTTAGATGTTTTCGTCTCTCAAAAATAAACTTAGTTTGCTGAAGAATTTATGGACTTAATGACCATCATAAAATAATTTAAGGATTCAGATAAACACTTTAAGAATTTATGAACCTAGATAATCATCTGCTATTAGTTTACGAAGGTGCATTTCAGTTTTTTTTTTTCTTTTCTTTTTTTTTCAAGCAAACGTTGCGACCCAACTGCTCCCTCCGTCCACGCGCGCGAGGTGCCGTCTGAACACGACGCGCCGGCCCAGAAATGGCGGCCCATGTGATCCACGCGAGGGTGTGGAGGAAGAGCAAAAATTCAGGCGAGGCCGACGGGCTCGCAACGCACTCGCAGGCTCGCCGCTGCTCACTACTCGGGTGCGGAGGATCCAAAGGATGGGATAAAGCCGCAGCAGCTATCTGTTTATCTCCTCCCAAAACACTTCGAAGCATCAGAGACAAGAGCAAGCCGCCGGGCAGCCCCCGGCCAACTACCTACCTAGGCAAAGCAAGCAAGCAAGCCAGCCGAGCCAGATGGACGGGGCGGGTCAGAAGCGGCGGCCGCTGATGGTGATGGCGTCCTCCTCGTCGTCGCTGGCGGCGGCGCGGGCGGGGGCCAACCCGCTGGCGGAGCTGAGCGGCCGCTTCAAGTCGTTTGAGGCGGGGGTGCGGGCGTGGATGGCGAAGCAGCCCATCCACGTGGAGGCCGCCGTGACCACGGCGGTCGGCGCCGTGCAGGGCGGCGCGCTCGGCGGGCTGATGGGCACGCTCGCGCCCGACGGCGGGGCTGGGCTTCCCATGCCGCAGCCGCCGGCCTGGGGTCGACCCCAAGGCCATGGCCTCCTTGAAGCAAGCGCAGGTCCGTCCTTTTTAATTTGGCCTAGTTGTTTTGCTCCTTTTGCAGTAATACTTTGAAATTTTCTTTGTTCTCCATGGTTAGTGGGTAAAATGGATATCTGCAAAAATCTTTTAGCTAAATTAAGCATACATGTGTTCATAATCTGAAGCAATCCAGAACATTTCATAAGTAATAGGGCATTGACAGTGTCTGATATGTATGAAATATGGGTGCGCGGTGAGACATTTCTCTGTTGAGATGAATGGATTTGTAGCTTGCCAAGGAAGGAAACACTTTAGCGAAGTAAAGGAAGACGGCTCTTTTTGTTTGCATGTGAGGCATTTTTTCTTTCGAAGGAAAAAGCAAATGCTCTCCTTTTGATTTAAGCCAAAGTAGTCTCAGAGGGTTCCTTTACTCTTTGTAAAAATAGATGCATTATGCATAAGGAAAATGCTTTCGGACATTAACCAATGCTTGCTTCTTAAGCGCAACTTTCATACATCTAGACAGACAAAAGGGAAATGCTCTGCCTTTCCTTTAAGCATTGGATTTCAGAAATTGATTTGAATTACAGGCATTAGCGGGTGGACCCCTGGTGCAAGCACGGAACTTTGCGGTTATGACGGGCGCGAATGCAGGCATATCTTGTGTTTTGAGAAGGATTAGAGGAAAGGAGGATGTCCAGGGCAGGTAAAGGTTCCCGACTTCTTAAGTTCTTGTATTATCCTCATTTGCTGTTGTTTTTAAAAATGTTTGTTTCCACTGATAGCGAATTTGTAGATCATCTTTGGCCCTCCATGATTGATGGTTTCTCATTTGTATAGCATGGCAGCAGCTTTTGGTTCTGGTGCATTATTCTCCATTGTGAGCGGAATGGGAACACCCAATCCAGTAGCTAATGCCATTACAACTGGTATGGCCTTTGCTGTATTTCAAGGTGGCTTTTTCATGGTAAGAATCTGGACATGTCTATGCTGATGGAAGTTGACTTGCTATTTCATGGTGTCGATACTGTTTCTTATATGTTTGCGTTGTTATTTCAGTAACTGTGTTTTCCTTCTGAATCACCTTTAGCAAAATTTATGATCGATATTTCCCAGAGAACAGCCTAATAGGTATGATTTTGATCCACAATTATTAGATGGTTCTAACATTATCTATCTCCCTGTTTTGTAGATTGGTCAAAAATTTTCACAGCCCCAGGGTGTAAGTGAAGATACGTACTATTCTCGTGGAAGAAGCATGTTGCAAAAGTTAGGCCTTCAAAACTATGAAAAGAATTTCAAGAAGGGTCTCCTGACTGATCAAACCTTGCCCCTCCTTAATGACAGGTATACATGTTTCATTTTAGAAAAAAAAAAAAGAAGTAACGACAGAAACCCTAGCTATGTGGCACAAGATGCGGAAAATTCTAGGTATCTTGGTGAGTGGAACATAGCGTACAGTGTTCTGGCCTCAATGTTGCACAAACCACAAGTAATTTGAATGGAAGCTGAGCTCCCATCAGCGTTTTTCTACACCCGGTGAGTATTTAGCCATGATATGTGCCACATACCTGAGGTATGCATCATTTATCTGGGTTTTTTTCGCAACTTGTGCCACAAGAAATGGAACCTATGCAATTTATTCTTATCTGGTTCATTCAATCTCTCCCATGGGCCATGATAACTCAGAATAATATAGGTAATAAATTGGGGATATGCTTATTGAAACTACATTCTTTTCATGCCAGTGCCCTCAGAGATGTGAAGATCCCTCCTGGTCCCAGGCTCCTCATACTTGATCACATTAAAAGGTCTACAATGCTGATAAAATGTTTGGTTTCTGCTATTTAGTTCACTTTTATCTTATCTTTTGGTTCTGATAAAAATTTCTACATTTTGCAGGGATTCCGAGTTGACAAGAGCAAGTTAAAATGATCTCCACTGCATGGTAGCACCAATTGTTTTTTTCTGATTCAGCTGCAGAAATTAGGTTCTCAGCAGAACAATTTAGCTATTCAGGGATGAGCTCTTTATACTGCAGTATTTCATTGTACTGCTAGAAAATGTTTGTGGTAATAGACTATGGTCAAATTGCATGTATCGATCCGTGTTGAAGTTTCTATGAATTTGTGCTCTTGTAATCACATAATTTGATCTCTATGACGTGTTTTGTCCTGCATATCAATTCTTGCAAAGCTGTCTTCTGCGTATGGCATTGTGCCTTGCTCCATAGAGTATATGCTACACTGCTTATATCAATGTGCACACGTTGGAATTTTAAAAGCATCAACACAACAGTTGAAACAGGGACAAGGCTTTGAGAGAATGAGAGATAAGATCACACCTGACTCGCCGCTGGCTGGAGCCCCAAAGTGGTTAGTAAAGGCCACAGATATGGGATGCCAGCTTTTGTTAAGTCAGTTATTAGAAAGCTTGCTGATGATCCAAAGATTCAATAATGAGATTACTCAACTAGATTGACAAATTGGAGCGTGCACATACTGACTGTACAATTGCTGGACCGACATGAAGAATGCACACTTCGAAATATTATGTACAATTGGATTCAGATTTGGATTTACTTTATATGCAGGAAGATATACGAGCATATGGAAGGCTATGTACAGAATTGTGGATCCTATGTACGGAAGAATCAAGAGGCATACCATTTAGTGAAAGAACAAATGGGTAAGCCACTACTATGCACAAGGTGCAGGACCTTTCATAGAGATGGAGCTGGGTCAGACAGTTGGACGGTCTGATCATCTAACCGGCTCAAGCAAGGTTTCCCTGATGCATCAGTGTCCATCACTATCGTGTCACCAGGCTTGTACTGGCCTGAGAGAATCGCTTCGCTTATGACATCCTCAACCAGCTGGGTGACGGCCCTTCTCAGTGGTCGCGCACCGTAGCTTCTGTCATATCCTTGCTGAGAAATCAGGTTCATCATTGACTCAGATATTTCCAAGCCAATCCCAAGGGCTAAAAGCCTGCCCTTGACTTCTCGCAGAATTATATTGAGAATAGCAAGCATCTGCAAAATGATGGGAATATGAATGTCTCATTTGCAATTTAGCACATAGGGGAAGAAATCGATGCACATGGATTTCTTCTAGGTGTGAGTGAATAGCATCAAGTTAGCTATGGAATAATGTAAAACCACATTAAAATAAGTTGAATATGTATCGAAACAACAGACCTGAGTCTTCTCAAGAGGACGAAACACAACAACTTCATCCATCCGGTTGAGCAATTCAGGTCGGAAAAATGCCTTCAATTCTTCCATCACAACTGATTTCATCGCAGCATATGTTGTTTCCTCTGTATCATTTTGGGATGAGAAACCAATAGTCCTCCTTCCTTTCGAGATTGATGTAGAACCAACATTTGAGGTCATGACAATTAATGCGTTCTTGAAGGAAACTCTGCGCCCCTGTAGTTAACATGAACACTCAATAATGCATATCGTAATGGAGCCACATATATAAGGCCTACATGAATAAATTGCTTTTATGAAACAACTTAGACAATCTATTTCTGCCTTCCGAGCTAGATCGGTAATAATTTGTGACGCTAAAAAATCTGCCAGGATAGAATTATAGAATTTCTCACAAAAAAACCCTACACCTATCATCTTATTGAGTTTGTTGCAGATAGCATAGCCTTCTAGGTGCATGATTTCCTAGGTTCTGAAAATTGCAGTGCACAAATTATTTATACAGACTTGCAGGGGCAAAAAAAGCAGGAGCTATACTTGTGAGTCAGTCAGGTGCCCATCTTCAAATACTTGGAGAAGAATGTTAAAAATATCTGGATGAGCTTTCTCAATCTCATCAAGCAATACTACAGTGAACGGTTTTCTCCTGACTGCTTCAGTCAAAGTACCACCTTCACCGAATCCCATGTACCCTGGAGGAGAGCCTATCAGCTTGCTCACTGTATGCCTCTCCATATACTCACTCATATCTAACCGAATCATAGCTGACTCCTGTCAAATGAAAGAAACAAAATTTTAAGGACTTACTGAAGAAACATGCACATGCCACAAACTCTACAAATAATGATTGAATGAGGAGGAAAGAATAACCCACAGATCCAAAATAACTTGCTGCTAGTGCTTTGGTGAGTTCAGTCTTTCCAACTCCTGTTGGCCCGCAGAAAAGTAGTGTAGCAATAGGTCTGTCAGGATCGCTCAAGCCAACACGTGATCTCTTCACAGCTCTAGATATGGCCACAACAGCATCATCTTGACCTATGACACGCTTTCTTAGTTCATCATCTAGTCCCACTAGAAGCTTCGTTTCATCAGCAGTCAACTTCTGGACTGGTATCCCTGACCACAATGCTGCGACTCTTGCAATTTCCTCTGATCCAACCAGAACTGGTCTGCATATTAATAGCTACTATAAGTTCTATGGTACTTAATTGTAGGATATGGAATCTACCTTGTATGACATGAAAGAACCTACTCATCAACTGAAGCTGGCGGTGCAGATGCCGAATCAATATTGTCATCATTCAGTGCTTCATCATTAACATCATTTTCTGTGTCATCCTCATCTAAAGAATATTTCACTCTGTTATTCAGTGCCTGAAATGTGATGCGTAACAAAAAGAATTTATCAGTAATGGAATATTTGCATGTTTTGACTGCTCTACTGTAAACTTTGTGTTACCACTGCATGCATGCCCTGGACAGCTCTAATCTCTTGCCAATATTCATCTGGTGACTTGGAGAGAATAGAACACTGCTCTTCCTTCTTCCTTTTAAATGACTCCATCCTGGCTCTACTACCAGCTTCATCAATCAGGTCAATAGCCTTATCAGGAAGATGTCTGTCAGGGATGTATCTTGCTGACAAATAAACTGCTGCATTGATCCCTTCTAAAGTGTATTTGCATTTGTGATAAGTCTCATATTTCTCACGCAGACCTAGTAATATCTTTACGGCATCCTCCTGCAGTCAGTGCAAAGGATTAATAAGAGAAAAATGATATCTACCACACCAGGCGTCATCTGGAAGAGAAATCTGAGCTACCTGACTAGGCTCATTTACAAATACTGGCTGGAATCTGCGGGCCAAAGCCTTGTCCTTCTCGAAATGTAACCGGTGTTCATCCAGAGTTGTAGACGCAATGCACTGAGAACAAATAAAAAATAACTACAGGGAAAGAAAAATAAACTGACAGCTGTATGGCATAGTATTCTGCCACAGATAGACAAAACAACCTGTTTTACATCATCGTGTACATTGATCATGTCTGATATTCATAAACATACTACGAAAAAGCAGTGGCGCCCAGTGGCTTGCGTGCTTCATACAAGTGAAATATCACTCAAGTGACAAAGTACCCACTATAGATGTGTAATGAAAGGAATACAACATACATGAGTCCAATATTTCAATACTAGCACTAGCTGTTCTCAGCAACTATCCCTCATCGACATCAACTTTAAAAGGTAAGAAATCTCCAGAGCAGATAGGTTGTGCAATCAGCAGGCTACAAGTAGCTAGGAATACATGTTTCTCTAGTCTAGTTATACAAATTGTCAATTGTGCATGACCTAGCGAAATCATATGATATCATGGTGTTAGGTAGAAAAAAAAACGCAATATTCATACCACACACATCGAAAGTAAGGAAATGATGCAACTCATGAATCAGTGCTGCATATTCAGGAGTTAATGAGTTTGAAAAAAAAACTAATGACTTGAGCATGGACTCTTTTGGGCTTACTGGGAGCCTAAGTCGAGCCCAACTCGTGGAGAGATGAAAACCTAGACAACCCTAACCCTCTCCTACCCCATCGCTGCTCGAATCAATCGTACGATGAAAAGAAGCGGTGTTGCTCTTCTCGTCTTCAGCACAACAAGGCTGGCGTGAAGGGAAGGACTTCTTCAAGGTCTATTTCCTTCACCCTGAGTAAAAGTGAGTTATTCTACTGGTGCTCATCCCCTTTGTCATCTTCTTACTACTGCGAATTTGTTGCATGCCAGTGGCAGCACATAGCAAGCGTGAAAGCTGAATCGTGTGGGAAGGCAGAGATTAGAGAAGCAAGCACAGTAATCCCTTTGTTGCCATAGGACTGCTCCTGTTTCAGATTGGAACATGTTATCTGGTTTAGGATGAATGTTTAGTGCTAAACATGTGTGTTGTTTGTGAGTCTTTCGTGGGGGCAGCAGATCAATCCCAATTTTGAGGATCTTAGGTGTCGGATCTGGAAAATCTCGTAATAACAAAAGTTGTAGATTTTTTCATAACCTTTCCAGAGAGTATTTATATGCAATTTTCGTCAAGTATAATGCAAGTTATGGGCTTCTAAATATTGCTGTTAGTTTTCGCCCGACTACAGTTTCTGTGACGACTTTCGCTTTTGCGTTGCAATTTTAAGGTTCTTAAAGGTCAAATTTGCCGGAGCGCACTGCGCAATAAAGTTTTTGTAATACCTTTTATGTTCTTTCCATGGGGTACTTACATTTTGAATTTGGTTTAGTAGTTCGGGAGTTATGATATGCCAAGCTCAGCTCCTTTCTGTTAGAAGAACAAATTCATGTCTGTTACTTTGTGGATGTAATTAAAAATAGTATATGTCGAGATTTAATAGTTTGTCAAATACCAAAGTTATATGTTTTTTGGCGTAGATGCTCATTGAGTATTTATTTGCTATCATTGCTCTTACTGTTTTGAAGATATTTTTTAAAACAACAGGGTTGCTTGTTTCACAAGTCTTGAACTACTCAACCAAATTCAAAATGTCAGTATTACATGGAAAGAGCATACAAAGAACTAAAAAAAACTTTATTGGACTCCGGAAAAATTCGGCCTCTAAAAGCCCTTAAATTGCCGCGCAAAAGCTTGTAGTCTGATGAAAATTGAGCAATATTCAGACGCTCATAACTTGAGTTATACTCAACTTAAAATTGCGCATAAATTATCTCTGGAAAGCTTGTGAAAGATCTACAACTTTTGTTATTACAAGATTTCCAAATTTGACACATAAGAACCTCAAAATTGGAATTGTTCTGCTGATGACAGAAGACTAGCAAACAGCACAACTGTTTAGCACTAAACGACTGTCCTAAACCAGATTGCAAGTTTCAATCTGCACAGGATTGAATCAGAAGCAAACCTAATGCAATGAAATCATTGCAGTGCTTCCTTTCCTGACCTCTGCCGGCCCAAACGACAAAACTTTTGCCCTTGCTATATGCTGCATCTCAGCAAGAAGATGGTCAAGGGGATGAGCACAAGGAGACTAACTCATCTTTACTGGGTGAAGGGAATCGACCATGAAAGAGTTCCTCTTCCCTGCACATCGTCCTTGCTGTGTCGAAGGCGAGAAGAGCAACCCCGCCTCCTGTTTTCCTCATATGATTGATTCGAGCAGCAAAGGGGCAGGAAAGGGTTAGGGTTGGCTGGGTTTTTCTTTTCTTCAAAAGTGGGGCTCGACTTAGTCTCACAGTAACCCTAAACGAGCCCATGCTCACGCAGTGTTTTTATTATTATTATTTGGGTGTTAAGAGTTCCAAAGCAAGAAAGGCAACATACACTAAGGGGGAAATCTTAATCAAATTAATACCTGCAGTTCTCCCCTAGAAAGTGCAGGCTTCAGCAAATTGGCAATATCAAGACCAGCTCCTTTGTTCCCTCTTCCAGCAACTCCAGAGCCAATTAGAGTGTGAACCTCATCGATGAAGAGAACAACATCACCTGCATGAAATTTGGATCCTTTGACAATTAATACGAAGAAAGAAGCTCTACATCTAGTGAATATAATGGATTATCAATCAGACAACCTGCTTTGCGCACTTCACGTAGTAAACTAGTAATCCTGGCTTCCAGTTCACCCCTCTCTTTTGCACCAGCCATAAGTAGAGCAACATCCAATGAACATATACGCTTACCCTGTTGAATAATTTAAACAAGTGAACTATTAACTACAGTTGGCCAAGCAAAATATTACAGCAAAGATGACTATCCGTCACTGGTCGCTGGATCTTACCACAAGGAAAATAGGAACATCTCCATTAGCAATTTTAAGAGCCAAGCCCTCAGCTATGGCTGTTTTACCAACACCGGCTTCACCCAAAAGAATTGGATTGTTCTTAGTTCGTCTGCATATAATCTGAACTACTCGTTCAATCTCCTCCTTGCGACCAATAACAGGATCAATTAATCCTCCACTTGCTCGCATGGTCAAATCCACACAGAATTGAGCTAGCGCACTCTTCTCTGAGATGGCATTCAAAACAAATCCATTCAGTCAGCAAGCTCTATTTTGTCAAGAATAGTGGATGACATAGCTCAACTCCTGACCTTTCCTTTTATTTGAATATCTGACAATTGCAGACTTGCCGATTCCAGGGGTAGATTTCTCACGCGCTTTGAACGAAGAAGATAATCCCACAGGCTCTCTTCCGTCCTTGGCAAGCTCACCTTGGACTCGAGAAAGTGCCTGCTTTGTTAGCTGACTTGGATCTACTCCCAAGCTACAAAAACGCATATGTATCGGTAAAACTCAAATAATGAAAAGCAGAGTGGAACAAACTTTTAGCAATTTTCTCTGAAAATAATGCACATATTTTTGGAAATTTTGCATCCCTCATGAGTTTGGTGATCCACCACTCAAGTCCCTGAAGCAAATTCGCTTCCATTCCCAGAGGTCAGGCTCGTGAAATTTCTAATGGTATGCTTGTATAGTGCAATAACAAGGAAACAAATGTCCCACCTTAGCTACAAGCTGTATTAGCTGATTGGCTCGTTAACTGACTGTCTATTGGTAATGCTCGGAAACAGGCGCATTGCTTACTTATCATCATCAGGAAGTGAAGACACTGATGTCGTGTTGATAATCGATCACATTATCGTGTATCACTGGCCAAAAGAGTCTGGAATATAGCAGTGTGTTTTATGGATGGAGCAGAGGGACCACCACCAACCTCTTGAGGACGCTGTTGGTGGTGGGATCGTCGAGGTCGAAGAGTCCGAGCGCGATGTGCTCCGGCGAGATGAAGTTGCACCCCATGTTGCGGGAGAACTCGACGGCGGCCTCGAAGACCCGCTTGCTGGCGTTGGCGAACGGCACGTCCGTGGCGAGCCCGGTGGCGGCCCCCGCGGGCCCGGGCTTGCCGAGGGCGGCGCGGCACGCCTCGCGCGCGCGCTCGACGCGGAGGCCCGACCCGAGGAACCCCGCGGGGGACCGGTCCTCGGCGACGAGGCCCAGCAGCAGGTGGTGCGGCGCCACCGCCTCGTCCCCCATCCCGCGCGCCTCCCGCTGCGAGAACACCACCGCCTTCACGGCGCGCTCCGTGAACCGCTCGAACACCGCCCGGACGACGACGCCGCCCCCGCGCCCCCGCCGCCGGTGCGGCGCCGCGGCGCTGACCGGCGCGGCCGATGACGCGCGGAGCGGGCGCGCCGATGTCATCGCCATCGCCCTCCCGCCCGCCGCCGCGGCGGAGCGGCGGCGGAGGGCCGCGCCGGGGTGCGCGGCGAGAATGGACGCGGACGGCGCCGACGAGGACGAACAGCAGCACGCGTCCATCATCCGCTCGAATCCGCAAGCTGCACGCCGCGGGACCTTTTCGTGCCCCCCTGGTTTTTTAATCTTCGACGATCAGTTGTTGGGCGTATGATGATGAGGTACTTTTCTTCAATTATAGGCTCCCCAACCGCTGCTTGATGTAAAGCGACACGAAATGGATTATAATAGCGGCAGCGGTTAGCTGTGGATCGAGTGCTGGTAGGGGAACGGAATGGACTGAGGAAGTGGAGGCGCCACGCAAGGAAGGAGGCGAGCGAGGGGGCACCGAACCGAGCGGGCGGGCGATCGGAGATGCGGTGCGGGGGAGAGGAGAGGAAGAACCGAGGGAGGAAGAAAGGGATTTTGCTTTGCGGATTCCACCGGACCGGCTGCACGCCACCACCGCGCCGGTCGGAATGGTCGATCAGGCGGGCGGCCAGGCGCGCGCGCCTACCGGGATTATCCGAAATCGGTGGGTGGACCGGACGCGTTCCGTAGCGGCGTCGCGCGGCTGGGCTGGCCGTGCGATGTGGGACGGACGGGCGCCGCGGTGCGGTGCGGGTTTGAGAAGAGCAGAGCAGGGAAGCGGCCCAGGGAAAAAAAAAAAATTGGTTTCCCCGCTCTTTGTGGCCGTTTTGGCACGTCCGACGACGGTCTGCGTGGCCTGTCGCGCTCTCCGTATCCCGCCGCCGAGGAGCCTCGACTCGAGCTCGCCGGTGGCCAAGGCCAATGCGCCGCTCGGCTTCTCGGCAGCGTGGACATGACCGCGCCGCGGATGAGGAGACAGTTGCTTCGATTGGCTCGTGGTGGGATCGCAAGTTTTCCCGGGTCAGCCGTGCCTCGTGAGGCCTACTGCGGTAGTAAAGACGTGCAGCGGCAGGGGCGGGCAAGCAGTTCCAGTGCACTCCCCTCGGGTTTCAATTGACGTCGCTAAGACAAACATTTTTTTTAGCTCACAAAAGTTACGCTAAAGAGGTTATCTAACAACAACGACACAATTCAAATCCATGTTTTCAAATCCAAACCTAAATACAAGTTCAGATGTGCTCGACGTAGTTCATACAATAGGATAAGATGAAGCAAACACATATAGTTCATTGAAATTTGGCCAACACATAGAGCATCGCATGCTCTCAATGCCACTCCCATCTCCGCCAAAGTCATCATCACCCCTCATGTTCAAATCACCCACCTTTTAAAACTTCTCATTGAAGCCAAGATTTAAAAACGCATTGATAGAACATATGCCCCCTTCGTCCAATCGAGGCCACTCTATCTATGAAGGTTGAGTTTGTGCTCATTATCCTTTTGCTTCTGCTTCAACATTGCCTCTACAATGGCAACCTTCTGCTCTTTGATGGCTTTGAACTCCATTCATCAAGCATCATTGTACTCTTCTTGGTCATCCTTCAGCTCCTTTTTGGTGTTCATCATCTTCTAGAGGACCTCTCTGTATCCACCACCTTCATCTGACCTCACCTTCTCTTTGGAGATTGTCCTCCCGGGTGGCCGATTGTTGATGGGAGCCATCGAGCTTGGAATGGGGCTTTTATCCCTCCACTTCCTCCTCATCTTCATAACCAACAACACATGCAACCTCATGTGTGGAGGAGTTTCTTAACTTCTGCCCCTTTAGATCATTGTTTCTTTCGATCCACTTCTGATTATGTCGGCCTCGGCCACATACATTTTTTATCAAGTCATAAGCACCAGTTGTAAATAACTGATCAAGTTATAAGCAACAGATACTGAGCAACTGAACAAGCACTATGCATTGTGCTCACATACTCCATGAAAAGGTACTCCACTTGGTCGTAGCAGCTCAACATGAGCCATGCAAGCTACCCAATGGTTGTAACACTCCTAGATCAAATGCCAGTGATGAAAGTGAAGTGACAGATTGATTTGATGGGATCTTCACATTGCTATGGAAGTGATCTGAAATGCGAATTCAATAGGTATTATTTTGTTGATCAGTGACAACAACTGGATCAAGGCTTTGGTGTAATTTGCAGTCCTAATTCCCTTCCTCTTAGTAATTGGGGTGACTTGAAGAGGATTGTCACTCATCGTGAGGGGAAATATAGTCAATTTCTGCCACATCACACATCATGTACAGGAATGAGTCACCACAACATCCAAATGCAATCCATCGTGCTTGAGAAAACGTACCTTCCGGTCATGTCATCAACCATGCCGGCGACTTATTATAAAGATTATAAGCACAAAGATAGATGGTGATGTTGCTTGGGACAGACCTGGATCACGGTTAATACGTTGTGAGAGGAAGTAGGATGGGCTTGTCAAGCCATTGAAATTTTCTACTCTTTAACTTTCGGTCTTTGGTGAGCAAGCTAGAGTGCCATATTAGCTCAAATCACCTGTCAAACCACATAAAGATATTAAAAAAGAATGGTTTTCAAAGTTTAAGGTTATACTATGTATTTTTTGAATTCCACGGTTGATTTTTTAATTTCCGGGTGAAAATTAATATAAAAAAATGGATTTATTGTTTTTTTAAGACAGCTTTTTATAACAATGCCCAGTGAAGTTTTTTTTTTGACCGGAATGCCCAGTGAAGCTGAAAGGCTGAAATGAGTTCGTATTGGGCTTGGAAGCCCAACAGGCCCAGTTTAGAATTTCTCTGCGCAATAAAACATTTTGGCCCGCTCTAAAAAAACATTCTGGCCCAGTAGTTCCCCTGTTGTCCTCAAAAGGGAAAATTGAGGCCCGTGTTGGCCTCAAATTTTTTTTCCCCTGAAACACGAACGGAACATGCGGCAGCTGCGCCTGTGATGATGACGGACATCGGATCCCGGAACATGACGCTCCGTTCGGATTCGCTTGGTCCGCCACCACGCACCATCAGCAATTTGCTCTACAAAACACAGTAGATCTTTTGCTCGACTCGATCCAAGGCAAGAATTTGCACTACAAAATACAGTGGATCCTTCGCTCGACTCGATCCAAGGCAAGAACTTGCAGCACGGTAGCGACTCTTTTATCGTCTCCAAGTGTACCAGAGTCGGCCAGCCGGGTGCGCTGTAGAGTAGAATCCAGGCCGGGCACCATGTACTTATCTGTTTCGATGTCATCATTAAGTCCTATTCACTTCTGCATGTGACCAGACGCCTAAAAGAAGCAGAGGCACCACACGAACGAACGAACCGAGCGATCCGACGGCCAGGACGAGATCGATCGACAGAAACGGCAGGTTGGCACGTGATCGGACGACGAAGCGCCGAGACGGCGCGCGAGGTGTGCCGCCACGACGCAGAACCAAAGATAAAAGGCGGACCCGTCGTCAGGGGGAAGCCGAAACGGAGGAGCAGAGGGAAAAGAAAAGAGAGGAGCCCGGCGGACGCACGTAGCTATATATAGAAGCCCGTTCGGCAATCTCGCGCCGAGGCCGCAAGGAGAGCAGAGTTCTTGTGAGCAGCACCGGTGGCCTCTTCCGTTTTGCGGCGAAGCGAGAAGAACACAGGAGCAAGCCGAGCCGACAGGAGGAGGGCAAGTGGTTGCGGGGGCTGTCCTGTCAGGTGAGCGGGCGCCTTCCGCGCCGCATCTTGTCACGCACTTGTTGCTTGCTGTGGTGTTGCGGTTATTCTCCCTTCCACTTCTCTTCTCCCGGGGGGTTACGCCCGCGTTGTGACTGACTGATGGGCGCTGCGGGCAATGCAGGGGCGTCGCCCGTGCGGTGCGGCGGTTCGCGGGACGCGGCGGCCATGGGCGGCTACGAGCTCGTCCGGAGCGACGACGCGCCGGCCCTCGCGGTGGATCTGGAGGCCGACAGCGCGCCGCGGGACTACTCCAAGTGCCGCGGCTCCAAGCAGGGCGCCGCCGCCGGGCCACTTCCCTCGCCGGCGCCGGCGAGGCAGCGGCTCGTCTCGCTCGACGTGTTCCGAGGGATCACCGTCCTGGTACGTACACACCACTCTGCTTCTTCATCATCATCTCTCTCTACACTTTTGATTTACTCCTGCTACTGCCGCCGTTTCGCCGTTCATTGCTGCGCTTCGCAACCGCGATTTAATTCCGTGTGCTGAATCGAGACGCTTGCTTGCTTGCCTAGCCGAGCGGGGGTCTCCGACTCTCCGCTCCGCGCCGTGGCGTGGGTGACCTGATCTATCCTGATGGATGGATGCCGTGGTGCTCTCGTTGCCAACCAAACACGCTCCATGAGCAATCATGGTGCATGGTGGTGGCCGCAGCGCAGCGGGAGTAGTTAAGCTTCCCTTTTCTTTTTTCCCTTTTTGTTCGTACTTAAACCGGAATAATCAAAAGAAGCCGCAGCTGCTTAGACTAACCCATCACAGTACAAAGCTTTAGCTTTACGGGCAGGGAATATTAACAGCCTCCGCACGGCCTGGCCTGCTTCCTCTTCTCTGTTCGTGCCCGCCATGAATCTATTCTGCAGCTGCTCCCAAACTCTGTCCTTCTCCAAAATAGCAAATTAAGCCCATGCCTCCGATATCCTATTTTTCAGCTCTTCTCTGTTGCTAGCCCGGCCTCTAGGCAATAGCCATCCGTCGCGTGGATCACCATCTTGATGCCTGCCTGCCTACTTGCCTGCCTGTGGAGAGATATGCTAGTTTACAAGTGGCGTGTCGATTAACAATCACCGGCCTGGCTTATCAGATTCACGAAGAGCGCCATAGGGCCTGTCGCATCACCCAGCTCAACGGGGTTAGAACCGTCGGTGCTCGGTCGTGGCCCCACGCATTCCCAAGACGAGTATGAAATATGCCCTGCTCACCGCCGTACGGAATTTCTTCAGATAATGGACTCCGGAGTCTCAGACCGCACGGAACGGAACAGCTTCGCGCATCATATAGGGTTTGAATATTTCTGTGGCCTCAGTCCCTGTTGCTTACCTAGCCTCCCGCGCGTTAGGTGGATAGAAAATTGGTAATTGTCAACTCTAGCTCATCTGTCCAAGTGTCCATGCGAGCCATAGATAAGTAGATGAGCGCATGTATCCCAACACCTTATAATTGACAACTAGAAAAGGAATATACAACTTGTAATCCAGATGCACTTATATGCAATTAAAACAATCGACTATTCAATTAGCTGAAATCGCAATTGCAGAATATTCTTTGCAGTGAGCAAAAAAGTGCTTGTATGTAGTACTAAGACCTTGTTCGGATCCTTTAACCGGCTAAAATTAACCAACTAAAAGTTTAGTCGGCTAGAGTTTAAGAGGTAACTGTTTGTATCCTCACTAATAGTCTCTGGCTAATAAAAATTTCATATCACTGCCTCTGCTTCCGACTAGAAAAAAAAAAGCGAATGAAAAAAGAAGCAGCTGCGGGAGGGCAATTTGGTTTAATGGCTATATACAGGATTATTTAATTCGATCAGTTGAAGGGCTAGGTTAAAGAGAAAATGAACGGGTTGGAGGGTGAACTAACGATCTGGAACAGATATGGGTGCACGATGCTTTCGTTTTCCTCTTTAGAAAATGTGGGTATAAGATGCTAATAAAATGTGATATCACTCTCAACCCGCTATTCACGTTTGATGCATCAGAATCCATGCGAGCAAGCTTTGTAGGTTCGACTTGTCAAACCATGAATAACATTGAAGATACGCTAAGTTGTTATGCAAAGAGAAATATCCACACGAATACCTCAACGTTATTGTCCAAGCTAGTTTGTAAAAGTAACAATCAAATTCGTACGTTCGTATACCACAAGCATTGATAATCATGAAAATCAGTAGCATCACACATATGAAGGAACAGCAAATGCGCCAAATAGAGCATGACACGCAATTGTCCGTACCCGAACCCGTTCCGCCGCCAAACGTGCCAAAGCCACTTCAGAATCGGAGAAAAACAGTTTCCTTTTTTCTTTTTAGAACAGTCCTTTTGTTTTTTTTTCTTTCTTATTGTGACGTTAGGCCAGATTTGGCCGGTGCTTACGTCGTTCAGAAACGAAGGAAGAAAAAGAACAGATATAGAGCAGAAGGTTAAATTAGGTCGCTGCCCGTTCGTGCAGTGGACAAACTTAGCAGCATGTTCCGCACTGGGCGCGTCGACCCAATATTCTGCGCCGCAGGTGGAAAGCTGCGGCTGGAACAGCATATGCGTCGGCGGGCGGACGGCGGTTGGCCTCTCCACGTCGGGACAAGCCCATGAGACGCCCGATGCCTTTTGCATGTGACGACGCTCTTCCGCTCGGCGACCGCCCGCCCGGGCATCTGCTTTACGCGCGCGCTCTCGGTGTCCGTCTCCCGGCTTACGCACGCGCGCCGCGCCGACCCGGACATCATCATCCCCAAGCCCAAGCCAAGAGGAGCAGGGGCTTTGGCGAGTCGCGGCGCGGTTGAGTTTACGCCTAACTCGCGGACTCTCTAGTGGTTGGGCTGGTGTTGTTGGTGGTGGCTAGTTGGATTTGGAATGGGAAAGCCGGGGCCGCGTCGTCAAGCAACAACGCCACGGCTCGGGCGGGCAGGCGGCGTGTTCCGGGATTTGGTTCCACCTGTCGCACCGCCGGGAGTCGGGTGCGTCTGCTCCGCACATGTCTCTGCAAGCTCACCACGGCGTTTTCTTGTGATTAGCTAATCCTCGGCACGTCTTGCCTTGCTTCCTTGGCCCGCGACGCGGGGAGCCGACACGAGACGCGGGAATCATGGGATGCGTAAACTACAGGGGACCGCTTTCATTCCGAAGACCTTTGCCGTGCCCGTCGGGCAGCTTCACGCACGCACGCGTGCATGTGTGCAACACATGCCATTATCGGAGCGGTGACGAAATTCCGTCGGGTTAGAGAAAAGCGAGTTTTAATGAGAAAGATAATACCAGCATCTTGCGGTTCCATCTCTTCTTCTTCTTCTTCTTCTTTTTGCCGTGCGTGAGCCTGCCAGGTGTGTGGCGCAGAGGGGCGTGCGTCCTACCGGCGCCAACAGACGAAACCTTACCTTGCCTGACCTGCGCCCGTCCCTGCCATGAAGATCGTGTACCCCGATACCGTTGTCCTAACTCCTGACCCGTTCCAAGCCAGTACCATACCACCTAGTTTTCCCTCCTTATTGGGCTTGCTCTTAAAAGGGTCAATTCGGTCTTTCGAAAAAATAAAATAAAAGGGTCGAGTCGTCCGCGACGGTGACGCTACGCGACCATGCCACCAGTCGCCATCATCCTCGGCGCGTCTTGGGCGTCGGCGTCAAGCTGAACCGGCACAGCTACGAGCCGTGAGGCCCCTACTGCAACGGGAGATTAGGAGAAGCTTTTGTATGCTCAGATAGATAGTCTCCGACATGATGAGGCCAGGAGGACTCGCGAAAATGCAGAGTCAAGGTCCACTGATGAGCAGCCTGAACCGGAGTCAAGTCTTTTAGGACTCGCGAAAAGGCGAGGGCCTTTACATGTCCCGTCACCCATCCTGGTACAACTTTTACAGAAACAAAAACGTGATCCTAAACAGTAGGTTAGGTAAGGTCGTTGGCGATTTGCTACTCCGTCCATGCTAATACGGATGAGCAGATAGGCACGATGGGCACAGAACCGGTGGAGCATATATCTGAGGGGATGCCCCCCAAGGTCGGGGAATGCACCTCCTGTGCACGGCTGGTCCCGACCAACGTTTGCAATTTCGAAAAAACCGAGAAAACCGTTACCGAGAAAACCGGTTTCGGTAAATCGAAAAAACCGAATGGTTTACCGTTTTGTTCGAGAACACAATATCGGTTTTTGCGAAATACCGGTCGGTTTTGCTAACCGGACTGGACCGGTAAGTCAGATTATTCCGGTAAACCGGACCGGTTCGTCCGGTTTTGTGAACCTTGGTCCCGACTTGCACTGGCAGATGCCAACGCCCCAACTATAAGACGATTCATGGGCTCGGTTCTATCTGGGGCTTGGCTGTGTCTTGGGTCGAAAATGACAGCCTTTATGCGGCAGAGTACCACACGTTCGTGCATACACCTATGTACACGTATCCATCACTGTTTCTAGCCCGCCTCAGGTCCATACATGCGTTGCCCCCAAAATATCGAGCACCCGCTTTAATTTGGGAAAAGAAATATCAACGAGCTTTTAAGATTAGCACGGCAAGCCATGACCATTGGGCGTTTGGGACAGGATTGATTGATTTCTTCGTCACCACTATACTTGAAAGGGTGACATGGTACTGATTGAGAAGCCAGCACGCAGTGGTGCGTGAGTTGCAACATTGCCTAGAGACTTTAGGGTAGTTCCCCGTCACTGTGAAGCTTTGGTGATTCATTTCTCCACCTAACAGATCAAGTTGGATGTTTCCTCCCCGTGTCTGAGCAACAGCGAGAGCCAGGCTTATTCTTCTCTGACATTGGCCAATGGCCGAAGAGTTGCATGCGTAGACGGCTAGCTTAAATGGAGTCACGAAGGCTTCAAACGAAGAAGACTTGTTGAATTATCACACACACAAAAAAAAAATCCATAGGTTAAACTGCGCTTGGTTTCATCATCTGACCAAACCAAACTTGGTATTTTTTTTTAGATAATGGGAAATAAAACAAAGTCCCGGCCTTGACCCCACGTTAGGGGGGAAACCAAACCTGGTATTGCGCTGGCAAGACACTTAATCGTGCGTGCTTGCCACGAAACTTGCAACCAATCCTGCTACGCTACGTACTTGCATCGCAACATACTGTTTTCTTGTCATAGCCGCGGTGCATGCACGCTGCTCCTTCTGTCCATTTTAATTTTAATAATGTTGGATAGAATTGATGTTGCCCCCGGTGAAGGCTAGTGCCTAGTGCGCGCGCTTTCTTCCCTGTTAGAATATCTGCCTATCGAGTTGAAAATGCATTTGCCGGTCGAATCTGATGCCACACCACCGTGAGTAACGTGAAGCTGTTATTGCTTTTCAGCGAATCCTATTTCCTTTGTTTCCTAAGATATTTATAGCCGTACTTACGTGCTTTTTAACAACGGCGGTGAAATAAGAACCGCGAATTATAATATTTCTGAAATGATCGTTGGAAGAGCGGAATCATATCTATTTTTTATATATTATATCATGACCTGTTATGGTCTGGTGTTTTGTGTTTGTCAGGTTAATTACTGTAGCCTTTTGTTCCCTTTACGTTTTCTTTAACCGCTGGTGGTAGCTAGTAATAGTGACTAACTTTCCAGTGGCCCTCGGTCATCTTCAAAAAGCAGATATTTCAAATGATACGGAACTGAATAATCGATATTTTCCTTGATGCAGCTTATGATCATCGTGGATGACGCTGGAGCATTTCTTCCGGCAATGAATCACTCCCCATGGGACGGCGTAACAGTGGCTGATTTCGTCATGCCTTTCTTCCTTTTCATCGTTGGGGTCGCCCTAGCGCTCGCGTACAAGGTAAAACACTAGCAAAGCAAGATCGTGACACTAACTTTCGTCTCCAACAGTGACCTCTACGATTTGCTAAAACCTAATCACAACAACCCCCTTTTTTTTTCAGAGAGTACCGGACAAGTTGGACGCGACAAAAAAGGCAGTACTTCGTGCACTGAAGCTGTTCTGCCTCGGTCTTGTTCTACAAGGTATGGTGGTGGCTATTATTCTGGAGTTGAACGTACAAAGGTACATTTGTGGAAGAAAAAGTAGTTCGTGTTTGATGTCTCAATTTGCTGCTACACTGCACAGGTGGATTCTTTCATGGTGTTCGTAGTCTGACTTTTGGCGTTGATCTTCAGCAAATACGATTGTTAGGTATATTACAGGTATACATTTTGGCATGTAACAAACCTTTTATACGTGTGATACCTATTTTATCGCAATAACAGTTATTTTCGACACTCATATATTGTCATATCTCTTTTTATGCAGAGAATTGCGATAGCGTATCTATTGACTGCGCTCTGTGAAATTTGGCTCAAAGGAGATGAAGATGTGGATTATGGGTTTGATTTGTTGAAGAGATACCGATGCCAATTGTGAGTTTAGAGTAAAAGTATTCCCATAATCACGATGATGATAATAGACCATAAGCTCTTGCATATTAGGATACAACATAATCATGTGTACTACTGTAGCCAGTCATTGTTCATCACTATAGTTCCACAAAATTTTGGTCTATGGGGAAAAGATGGACAAATTTCGTTCAATGTATTGCTTTGTTTTGTTTCTAACATTATACGCTTTGATCTTGTTCTTCCAGGTTGGTAGGCTCGGTTGTGGCAGTCGCATACATGGCCCTGTTATATGGTACTTTTGTTCCTGACTGGGAGTATCAGATATCAGGACCTGGCTCCACAGAGCAGACTTTATTTGTGAGTGCCACTTCATCGTATCCTTGTTGTAAGAGATATTCAGTAGAGTAGATGAGAGGGGGAACTGATCACTAATGAGCTTCAAATTCAGGTGAAATGCGGAGTAAGAGGTGACACAAGTCCAGGTTGCAATGCTGTCGGCATGATCGACCGTAAAATCTTAGGCATTCAGCATCTCTATGGTCGACCAGTTTATGCTCGATCCAAGGTTCTACTTCACTTTTAAGCGGTTCTATCTGTTTTCTTTAAGAAATCTATATCTCCTTTTCGGTCTCTGATAATTGTTTCACTCATGTGGCAGCAATGCAGCATTGATTCACCACAAAACGGGCCTCTTCCTCATGATGCACCCTCTTGGTGCCAGGCCCCTTTCGATCCTGAAGGGCTTCTTAGGTCAGTAGACTCGTCATCATTGCTTCAGACCTTCCTCCAAACTCCAATGCACATTTTTGTAACAGCCGAAATGCTGACAGTTCTTTCCTTCTGCTTTCAACAGTTCAGTGATGGCAATTGTCACATGCTTGATTGGGCTCCAATACGGGCACGTCATTGTACATTTCCAGGTACAGCACTTGCTTGCAATATCAGTTTGATCGGCATATCACCCAGTGGGCCAATGGAGCTGATTTTGATTTTTTTTTTCTATCTCTTGAATTTCCTTGCAGAAACACAAGGAAAGAATCATGAACTGGTTAATCCCATCCTTCAGCATGTTAGTCCTAGCCTTCGCATTGGACTTCTTAGGTAAGTACTCCAGGAAACTAACTTAAACCACTCACAAGCCCCGCAGATGTCAGATCGTCAAGATCAGGAATCTCACAACAACCGGCTACGTTATCCTTTACAGGAATGCATATGAATAAGCCATTGTACACCGTAAGTTACACCTTGGCCACCGCCGGCGCAGCAGGGCTCCTGTTCGCTGGAATATACGCTCTGGTCGACCTCTACGGCTACCGGCGGCCGACCATCGCCATGGAGTGGATGGGTACGCACGCACTGATGATCTACGTCCTGATCGCGTGCAACATCCTGCCCATTTTCATTCATGGTTTCTACTGGAAGGAGCCCAAGAACAACATTGTAAGATTTCTCAACTCTCAACCACATTTCATCAGTGAACAAAACCGAAGAAAGTATGTTACTGATTTTTCTGGCACCTAACTTTTTTTTTTTTTTGGCTTTTGCGTTGCAGCTTAAGTTCATCGGAATCGGGGCATGAGGTTATGACGACACAAGAATACAAAAGATTATTTAGGAGACGATTCGGATAGAGATAGAGAAAGAGGGCACGGCCTGATTTTGCTATACGGCCAGTGCATCATTATTTGCTGCACAGAGTGCTTTCTCTGTGAGCTCTTTGTATATGGTACAGAAGCCATGTGTAAATAATAACAACACAATAATCGTAAAGAAATATATAATATAGTTGCAAATTCCTGTTATCAATGAGTGCACAAGTCTACATATATATTATTTTAAGGATTTGTTCAAATTAGCACCTACAAGTTTTTCTTAGTTTTCATATATATACACCTCTGATAGATTTGGTCGTCCAATGCAGCTCTTTTGTATAACCTTCTAGATGCTTCACCATAACAACAATTACAATTTATTTAGATGTTCCATAACCAATTTTCACCATTATCACCACCAACACACTCAAAGAGTACCTAGTTATTATAGACCATTTTAGTAGGCGTATATGAAAACTAACTACCGTTCGAACAAGAGCTATTGACGCTTTCTCTGTGTGCGCGTGTTGCCTCTAGGTGCCCGTTGGGAGTCTTGGGACGCTCTAAAGGATGGATAATTTTAATTTTATACTAAATATTAAGAGTTTTTCACTCCTAAAAAGAGTGCCAATCAAGGCCCAACGTCTCTTCTTGAGTTACAGAGTGAGGATGGTGCCAGCTAGACTTGCAATTGGTTATAATATATATCTAAAATGAGATACCTTGTACGACTTGGATGGAGCTGCAGGCCACCGAGATCCTATAGGACGCGCAGTTGCCAGTGCAAAGAGGGGATTCTAGTGCAAATCACTGTGAAGGTTTCACCGAACAAGGCCCCTTTCCCAAAGAGGTTAAGTGCTATAAATAACACTCTGTATTAAATTGTAGCCTCATGTATATACTGTATAAAGATTATACACAAGTATAATCCTGGAATAGAAAAAGGAACCCAAAGAAATGGGATAGAAAAAGGAACCCACAGAAAACAGAATACACGAGTGCGATACTGGAACAGACAAAGTTTGTTGCTAAAGCTATAAAGAGTCCCAAGTTCTCATAATAATGCCCAATCAAGTAGCGAAATCAAGAGAAAAGTCGACAAGAAAAACTGAGAGAGAGAGAGAGAGAGCATGAACCGCTTGAACACCTCAAATATCAGTAATATTTTACCAACCTCCACTGCTATTTACTTGACAACTTTGACCAAGGCACGCATACCAATGCATACATTTGGTTGTAGTGCAAATGACTAAAATGCCCATATTGTCGTACATATTTTAGAATTTTTTTAATGCTCTTGTGAGCTCTCCAGTAGAGACCCGCTAAGGGTATATTTAGGAAATAGTATATCGATAAACACGAAGTGACAAGTGTTTATTAGAAAAACTTAAAAAGTGATCAAAGTTGCCAAATAAATGGAAGCATAGGTTGGTACTCTAAAAGGCGGCAAAGCTTAAATTGGCCCGCTGCTGACATTATACCATTTCTTCACATCTATGTAGGGAAATGTGGTATTCAATTTTATGTAGCTAAAACTTGCATATAAATTTATCTCCTTATTTACAAATCTAATCTATAGTACTGTGATCCAATAATTTACATTTGCACCCGCATCAAACCCTAGCTTGCATCATTTCTCTCCGGTTGCCATCACCGAAAACAGAGAAGAAATTAAGAGAACCGTAACAGCAGCGCTCAGCCGCTCGCCATACACAAATTGCATTTTCACAAGACGCAGTCAATGATCATTTTATCCCCCATAGTTTAGCAGTCGCTCAGTGCAATTAGCTGGTCTACAACACCAGGTTCAGCAAGCGTGCTCGTGTCACCGAGTTCATCTAACTGCCTGGATGCAATTTTCCGCAAAATTCTTCGCATGATCTTCCCACTTCGTGTCTTAGGGAGCCCTGGTGCCCAATGGATCTTGTCGGGAGCAGCAAATGCACCAATCTACACAGAAAGATATGATTGTAATGTTGAGGGGGAGAATAGGAAACTTTGGGCAGCATGTCTTCCACTCCAAATAAGAAATAAAATATATTCAGTGAAGCATATTTCAGATTCCATAATTAGAGAATAATGAGAAAGACCTCCATTGTTGATCAGGTTATTTGCCATACTACAACAACACTGTAGTTTGACATCACGAAACCATCACTGAACGTATACTGTTTGAAAAAATTACCTGGCTTCGGACCGTCATAACGAGGCTTTTTCGTAGATCGTCACTATAGGGAACACCATCCACCAATGTCACAAAGGCATATATTCCCTGACCTTTAACCTAAAACATGCAACACTTTTCAAAGACCAGGGCATGACCAAAGAGAGAGAATCTATCTATGGTGAAATGAAGAAGGAAGGAAGAAAAATAAATTCTGGATTGTACCTCATGATCAATACCAACAACAGCGGCCTCAGCACATTTCGGATGTGAAACCAGAGCAGACTCAACTTCTGCTGTCCCAATTCGGTGGCCACTGTTTTTTGTTTCAGACATGGGTCAGATATTCACAGCTTGACAGCTTTCTGAAACCATGTATTCTATTAAGCAGAAGTGTGTGCGAAAAAAAAAAAAGCAGCTGACTTACCTCACATTGATAACATCATCAACTCTTCCTGTCAGCCAATGATAACCATCTTTATCCCTGTCATTGTTAATAAGGTGTAAACATGTGATCCTATGTTGCAATCTTATATCAGCTATCATATTAACTGTTCAAAGACAAATCAGTCAATTACCTACTGCAACCATCACCAGAGAAATAGTAGCCAGCAAACGGTTTGAAGTATGTGGTCTCATATCTGTCCTTATCTCCATAGAGAGTCCGAAAAGCACCAGGCCATGAATTCTTTATGCAAAGATATCCACTGCATTCTCCCTCCATTTCCTGCCCTTTCTCATCAACAATGACCGGCTGTGAACAATGTGCACAGATATTACAAATTAGGCAAGTTAGGAGATCATTAAACTTTCATTTCAGATAAGTAATATGAAGACAGCATGATGTTACCTGCACACCAAAGAAGGGAAGCGTAGCGGACCCCGGTTTTTGAGGCCAAGCGCCAGGTAAAGGAGTGATCTAAAAATCAAGCATAAAGTTCAATTTGACATATAAGATGATTCTTATGCAAAAATGCTATAAGATGTTCCATGAAAAATGTGAGGTGCAATTACCATGAATCCACCGGTCTCAGTCTGCCACCAAGTATCTGATATGGGACATCGTGAGTCACCAATAACATTATAGAACCATCTGAAATGAAGAACACATCATATCAGACCTTTTCACTGCATGAGAATTCTAAGACTCGGCAGATGATAACAAACCTCCACGCAGTAGGGTTAATTGGCTCACCCACACTTCCTAGAACTCGGAGAGACTTACGAGAGTAACGACTAACATACTGCAAAAAGTACAACGAACAAAGAGAATTAACCTGAAGTCACATTAGTAAGTGTTGATCAACTAAATTAGGATTATCCGGACTGTCTCACGAAATCAAATAAACATCAGTTAGAAATTTCACTCTCGAATACTGTGTTGTACTTATGCTAACAAAGCTTCCTAGCATGACAAGTAGAAAGAACATTCAGAGCACTACGCTTAAGTCGTGGCCTGTCCAGTGAACAACAACAAACACGTACAAAGGCAAATGCAAGCTTCCATTACAAACTAGCAGCACTCAGTGGATAGCAGCTCAAATCAAATTGGTACTTAATGCATAATGCTGTTTAACAGTTTGAACCAAAGCATACTTTTTTGGGGGAAGGAACTAAAGCAGATTGACAGAAATAACTAGGTAGTGGATCGAAGCTGAATAATATACTAAACTCTAACATGATTACACAATTAGTTGGGTAATGAGCAAGAATGTTTTCCAAAAACAGTGAAAGGATTAGTATCAATTAAAAAGCCAGCAGTACAGCTGTTGACGGCTGTTGCACTATTTTCTCGACCCAAATTTTGATGGCATCTCCTTGCCGCCACAAGGAAATAGAACAAAGATAAAGCATCATACCTCGGTACCGTCACGCATGAGCGACCGTATAAGCGTTGGGGCTGTATAAAATATGGTCACTCCATATTTATCAACAATATCCCAACACCGGCCAGGATCAGGGTAGTTGGGAGCCTAAAAGTTGTATTCACGAAATTACAAGTTAGACTATGTATCATTCAAAAGAGGCATATCAACTACAACATCCAGTAGTTACCCCTTCGAAAACGAGAACTGTGGCTCCATTCAGCAGAGGTCCATATGTCACATAACTATGTCCAGTAATCCAGCCACAGTCTGCAGTGCACCTGATATCGGTGAAACAGATGAACTATTTTAAGAAAATGGCAGCTCCTAGAAAAGTTCCTCATAACTTCAGGTAAATGAATATCCCCTCAAAAAACCAATAAAAGGCGAACAGGTTACCAGTATATATCTGTTGGCTTGTAGTCAAATGCATGTTTAAATGTTGTAGCGGTGTAGATCATATAGCCCCCAGTTGTATGCAGCACACCCTGCACAGTTCAGTAGTTCACTGCATGTTAGCAGTTTGGCTAAGGGATAGTGGAACGATCTGTGAGGCTAAGGTTCACCTTTGGCTTTCCTGTGCTTCCACTCGTGTATAGAAGAAACAATGGATCCTCTGCATCAACCCATTCCACATCACATTTAGTTGGGAAATTGGGCACAACATCCTGTAGGGCACCATCATAAACTTAGAAGTAACTCATAATTGACAGGACATTTCGGAATGCGACACTATAAATCTGCAGAGGTTCTGTGCAGAACAAGTATGATGTAAAATTGGATACTATTTAACTTGTTAGTTTTGGACATACCTGCCACCAAACATCCCTTCCTATTTTCCATTGTGTATCTTCTTTCTTCAATGCTGACTGATTTTCGTATGTCAAACAAATGCCTTTCCAGCACAAGAAAAATGTGACATTAGATTTCTTCAAACCGGGTTAATGTACGCTCAATGAACACACTTAATGGTCCAAGATGATCAAGCGTACACTCTGTTCCCTGGACTTTCGCACGAGGTTTCAACAGGCAAGGCATATGTGAAAAAGGGAAGCAACACGATATACCTGGGTGGTATAACTGTAGTCAAAAGGACAGGTTTTAAGTGGAGATTCGTATTATTCATTTTAAGGCTGTAAAAACTCAGTACCGGGACAAAGTTTACATATATCTTTGTTGAAAAAATTATAGTGTGAAAATAAACAACCTGTAGGATAAAACTAGGCATAAGGAACTCAAGAAGCAAATGTTTAAGTACAACTTGGTACGAGTTTCTCACAGTGAAAACCTGAAGAGGCTTATGCAACAATGTTTAACAAGCATAGCAAGCTAGACCAAATATGGTATCAGAGTGGACTAAAGCTCACACTGCAAACAGCTCTTACACCCATACACATAGAAGATTCCAGTGCATACCTACGTCAACTCCATTTTTTGTACTTTCAGCCAGAGATGCATCCACAATATTTTTGAGAGGGATGAGTTTCTGCCCTCTTTTCACAGCATTGCAGGTAATGACAACCTTAGGCTTGCAGTCAATTATTCTTTGGGCCAATGCATCGGCAGAGAAGCCAGCAAAAACAACCTGAACACAATAATGTGTTACAAAAGGGCAAAAACATAGGGTGATTCAGAACATTTAACAGGACAGACTGCAGTAACAATTACCGAGTGAACAGCACCAATGCGGGCACATGCAAGCATTGCAATAGGCAGCTCCATCAACATCGGCAAGTAGATTACCACAGCATCACCCTTTCTGACGCCGACACTTTTCAGGTAATTTGCAAGCTACCAAGACAAACAGGAGTGTGTTAGGCTCTCTGGCATCTGTAGATCAGCACCACCATGCTACATGCAGTAGATTCGAATAAAAGTATATTTTTTTCCTTTTACCTGGCAAACCTTGTCCAAGAGCTCAGAGTATGTGAGCTTTCCATCCTGATTGGGCTCGTTCCCCTCCCAGTACATGGCGATCTTCTCCCCATTCCCAGCCTCCACATTGTGGTCCACCGCATTGTAGCATATGTTGGTCTTGCCCCCTTTGAACCACTGCCAATGCCAAGCACCAGTAACCATCAAGATCCCTCTGTCCTCCCACTACTAATTAAGAAACAACCACCAAATTCTAAATAAACCAATCAGCCACTTACTTCAATCTTGATCGGCCCCTTGGTCACATCAAGGTTCTCAGAACAGACTTCATCAGGGTTCCACTTCTGCTTCCAGTAGAATGTCTCCGCGATCTCCGACCAGAACCCGGCTGGGTCGTCGATGGACCTCTGGTACATCTCCCGGTACTGATCACAATCCATGGCAAAAGCATCAAGGTTACTTATCACACATCCACGGTAAAAAAAAAGGAGAATCAAATGTACTGCCACCCACTGCTCGGTTCAGTAAGAGTTCAGTTCATGGACCTACTAAGTCGAGCACTGGAACCCAGAAGCAAGAACGGACAACAAACCAAGCCACCCCAATCCCCACTCCTGCCACTCATTTATAGTCCTTTTCTGCGTTATCAGACCCCGCAAGCGAGGTGACGACAGATTACGACGAGCCGCACATCAACAGCGCAGGTCCATGATGAACACGCGCCACCCATTCCGAGCCGCTACAAATCGAAACGGACGGCTGCAGCGTAAAGGGAATGGCGTCGGTACGTGTGCGATCGTCACCTGCTGCGTGGAGGAGACGAGCGCCTGCGCGGCGAACTCGGCGCTGGGGTGGACGAGGAGCTCGCTGCCGTCGTCGCCGCCGGGCGCCGCCGCCTCCGCCGCCGCCAGCGGCTCGCCCAACACGGCCCCGCACGGCCTCCGCGGGTCCGCCGCGACGTGGCCGCCGTGCCGCGGCGCGGCCACCACCGCCAGGCCCCCCAGGTGATCGCTCGCGCCCATCCGCCGCGGCCGCAGGGGCAACCGAGATGTCGAGGAGGGGAGAGGAAGGGTTGGAGGAGCGGGAAGAAGCGGGATCGCGGGGCCGCAGCGGCCGCTGGTGGTGGCGTATATATGCTGGGCCATGACGCGCAACGGCCCTGGGCTGGCAGGCGGCTGATGGCCTCGCCTCACCTCACGGCCGTGACCTCGCGAATCTTCGTTTTCCTCTGACTTTCTGGTGGTGGCTACCCGCCTTCTGGTGGAGGAGGCGAATCAAGCGGGCGGAAAGCGAAGGCGAGTTGGTTTCTGCTTCCTTTTTCTGGTGGTACTGAGCCGTGGAGCGCTAGTGTGTTCTCTTGCTGAGTGCCACTGCTACTCTGCTACTGCTACTGAACTTGCGCGGGAGATGAGAGAGAGAGAAAAAGAGAGCCGCGTCGCCGGCGACGGAAACGAGGGTGGAGGCGCGCGCCGGCCGAAGCCGGGTTTATGTGGCTGGGAATTGGGCGGTTTTTTTTGACACGCCTCCGAGGCTGGGCGGGCGTTATGAAGCACGGGCTCCGCTGGTTTTTTGTCGCCGGACGTTTTGCGATGGTTCCTCCTGGACCTGCCTGCGTCGTGGCCGTCGCCACCAGCGTTGGCGCTTTGCAGGGTTCGCTTCCAGAAGGTCTAGTAAGAAATTGTACTGTATTCCCCACACGACCCAGCTCGTGAACTACTGCCAATCCAGCTCGTGCTGGGGTACATGATCTTTTGTGGTGCGTCTGGTGCGAAATTGTGCATCTGATGCCTCGTGTCGGAAGGCTCAAGGCCGTAAACCTTTTGTGGCGACCACTCGTCGGTTCATGAACCTGGGACGGACGACGCGAAAGAAAGCCATGCACTGTTGCACTTCCGATTGCCCCTAGCCACCAACATGCGACTGACTCGAGGAAACTGACGGCGCAACTCCTACGTGCTGAGAGCTCGATCGCTTGTGTGATGCGTCCGCTTGTCCCGCATGCCAAATCGCATCTGCCATCTCCTTCACAGATCGCAACACCGTGTGCCTGCATCTTGAGCGCAGTGTCAGTGATCGACCAACTTGTTTGACGAAGCAAAGAGAGCGTCGCTGTTCCGCGTTACTTCCCGGCTCCAGCGAAAAGCCGTAGAAAGGAAACAAGCTCCGCTAGCTACCGGCATGGAAGCGACGGCCGGAGGCTTGGTTTCGTGAGACAGCGCAAAAGCGCGATCGGACGATCCATGCCGGTGCTGTGGCGTTGTCGCGTGAGGCGCACACAAATTTCTTGAGTTTGTTGATGATTCCGACTGAATTGCTTCAGTGTCATGCGTCCCTCCGAATATTAAGTAGAAGTAAGTGCCACTTTTTGACTGAATTTCTTTCTTTTTTCGAATTTTTC
Organism: Eragrostis curvula; assembly: GCA_007726485.1. NCBI lineage: Eukaryota > Viridiplantae > Streptophyta > Magnoliopsida > Poales > Poaceae > Eragrostis > Eragrostis curvula. The sequence continues at coordinate 11,771,108 of RWGY01000031.1, forward strand.
TCCCACACATCAGCTGTTCAGTACCTAACGATAGTGCCCTCTAAACAGGAAGCAAATTAAAGCTGACGATTATGAAAGAAGCCTATCTAGTTCTCCCTCTTCTCTATTTGCCAAGAACAAACCGGTGGTGGAACAGAGCAATAAGCTTTTGGGCCTACAAAGTATTTTTCTTGGGCTCCTCTTCTTTAATGGGCTTGCCAACTTCCGGTAGTCTGGATTTTTGGGCCAGACCACCATTTCGGCCGATCATTCGAGGCCGAGCCATGCTTTAAAAAAAAGGAAAATTTCAAAGACCCCTAAGAATTCACTTAGAGTTTGATTTACTTCCTTATAACTTATTTCGGTGTAAAAGCCCCTTAAGTAATTAGACCTGATTTGATTTGCCCCCTTAACTATATGTGCTTATTTGATTACCAACCTATTTGGTCTTATGTGGAGTCATTACGAGATAGCCTATCCAAATGGCCCAAATTGTTGTTGCCCAGGCTATATCCTCAAGCTGGACCTTGTCCCTTCCAGTGCTCGTCTCTTGCCGCGACACATTAGGAAGATGATTCAGCGGCCGGTGCGGTCTGGTTCGGGCTTCGAATAGGTGCGCCCTCACCATGTGTCACGCTGGATATGTCTTAAGTGGTTGATGTGTATTACAGCGACTCCATGTCAGAGGAAAATGAGCCGGGTCATCAAGAAACATGGGTTTAGGAGGGCAAATCAAATCAGACTTAATTACCTAGAAGGCTTTTGCAACAAAATAAGTTATAGGGGGGTAAATCAAACTCCGAATGACTTTTTGGGGGGGTCTTTGCAATATTCTCTTAAAAAAAAACTACTTTGGGCTCGGACTTTCCATCACGTGTTTAAATTCAGGAGGAAAAAACGGAAAGCTCTCTTGCGAAAAGATAGCGTCGCGGCAAAACTCAGTGGCTTACGTGATGGTATCTTTTTCACTTGCACGATACCATCACCTGAAATGACTTACCGATAAATATCAAAACACACTAGTTCACAGAACGGCACCAATTTGAGATCGATGCACCGCAATCCACAGTGCATGGCGCACCATGTCTGGAAAAGGGAGGCGCACGCGCGCGCATCAGCGGCAACGGCACGATGTCTCGTAATTCTTCGTTATCCTGCTTTGCACTGCCGAATTGGGGCTCGCCTTTCGTGGATCGCCGTATATTTATAAGGATTGAGTCCAGATCCGTGAAGACAATTTAAATTTTAAAAACAACACTAACGCACGTTCACGGCCACCCACATGCTATTAAGCTGTCAATGTGCGTATCTACTACGCATGCTCAAATCGACAATAGTCTACAGTGGTGAGGCCACTACAGTGCCGTGTAACGTCAAGGCTTCTTTAGAAAACATAAATTTATCGCCGTCAAACATTCTAATCTTGCAAATATAAGGAATAATGTGAGTGTAACTCCACAGCCTATACAAAACAACAATATGTTCTTCTATGTTATCTTTGTGCAATAGCACACACATCTACTACTATCTTAATATCAGAAAAACGAAGTATCACCACATTCCCTATCAAGACTAGAAAGAAAAATTAATCACCAGCAATACAGAAAATCATCCTCAAATAGCCTAATACATAATCATAAATCACCTAACATTACCATTACAAATTAGCCTAAAATATCATATACGGAGTACATGTTTACAAATTATCACTCATCATCAGACTGACTCCAACAATGATGGGCAAACCCATTTTTGCCTTCTGAAATGCCACTGTTCATCAAGCAAACGTCTCCAACAGACTACGCAAACCAGAGATGCAAGTTGCATCGGAGGAGAGAGGGGATGGAAAAATGAACACCCTCTCTCCTCCGAACGCATTCGCTCAAGCTCCTGGCCCCACAGCCGTGCCCGCCGCAGCGCTGCTCTTGGGACGGCTGGAGGTTCGAGGACTCGCCGGGGGCCGACGAGGGCGACGGTGACCTCGCCCTCCCGTTGCCCTGCTGCTTGGGACGGCTCGTCTAGTTGCTTTTTGCCATGCCGCGCAGCTGCCGCTCGTCTTGCTCGCCATGGATCTTGACGGCCAGGTCCGCGCCTCGCATCGCGGGGCTCGGCCAGGGCGCGGCGCGGCCGAGGCACGACGCAGGAAGGCGGAAGCGCGACGCGGTGAGTTGGCCTCCTCTATGGCGGAATCGCGCCGGAGCTGCGGGGCGCGGGACGCGCGGCGGCGAGCGGGCTGCGGCGGCGCTCTGGGCATGGCGCGGCGGGGCGGGACGAGGGGCGGCGAGCGGGCTGCGGGCTGCGGCGGGGGCGTGCGTGGCTGCGGCGGCGCGGCGCGCTGGCGACGCGAGCGCAGCGCGGCGGCGGCAATGGACGCGCGGGCGGGGTGAGCGCCACCCAGCTCGTGCGCTCGCCCAGGCACGCCGCTAGAGCGTCACCCAGCTCCCACGACGCGCACCCGCGAGCTCGCCAATCCGCGCCTCGCCTCGCTTGGCCGCGTGCTCGCCACCGCTTGCGCGCCGCTTCTACGCCCTGGGTCGCCACCGCCTGAGTGCGGCTTTGCGCTCACCTCGCCTTGGTCACGTCGGAGGGGAAAGGGGCGCGGCGGCTCGGAGCGGCAGCACAGGGCGTGGTGGAGCTCAGAGTGGCAGCACAGGGCGGACCTCGGCGGCACGAGGGGGAGCGCGACGGCGCGCGCCGCGGGATGGGACGGGGCGGAGCGTGGCGGCGCACAGAGCAGGAGAAGAGAATGTGCGAATGTGATGCGTCTGTTGGAGAAGAGGAGATGCGGACGAAGGGCAGAACACTGTTCAATCGATGCAAAAGGCCATTTGCCTATCAAAAGTGCCACTCCTTGTTGGAGTCAGCCTCACTACCATTCTGAAACAAATAACCAAAAATATCTATGCACATATTTACAGATCACACCTCACTGCTATTTAGCCGTAGTTAGATTGTGATATTAGCCAGCAAATACCACGCTACTGGTTGTTTTAGTTTGTCTACTTAATCACTCTAGGTATGTGAATCCTCCTATATATAAAAATGGCATCACGTGTATCGAGAAGTTCATCTGATCTAAAAGAAGTGTGCGTTAACTAAGCAATCATTGTGTGTACATACTTAAACCAAATAATTAGAACAAGATAATCTATGATCACTCTATGTAACAAATATATTATAAAAAAGACTTACTCCATTTTGCATGGTGGACGGTAGGAGATCATCCATACATTTCAAATGAATTTAAGGCTGGTGTCAAAGTTTAATTTTTCATGTGTTTTCGCCACCTCATGATATGGTTTGCAAAAACAAGAGCTTATGCATAATCAACATTTATTGTGCCAGAGTTTACTTCGTCAGGAATGACTTAATTTTTGAATGTAGGTAGATATTGGTCAAGTAATAAGAAATATAGTATAATTAACATTTTTATATATGTTGCTCTTTGAGGGTTGCCATCTGTATGGACTTCTTGACCTTATAGAGAATATAGTTGGGGAACTCAAATCTACAACAAGAAGCTGGTACTCTTCAAGGCGGACGCAACCGGAGGAAATCAAGCTTGGGTAATGAATAGAGAAGGTCTTACTAGCTTTAGCACTGCTTATCTAGTGATGGTTGTGCCATAAATAGAGGTTATGTTAGCTTTATGTGTGTTCAAATACTGTACTAAACTTTACATCATGTCAAATTGTTATGTGTTTAGTGAACAAAACTAGATTTCCAATGTGTAATTTTTAAATTCAATCAATTGCATTGAAAAAAGACGAGTTTCTCTCTATTGTGATACCCTGGAAAAAAAAAAAACAAGAGCTTACCACTACTTGTGCTTTTTAATGGTACTCCCTCGAGTCCCTATAACATGATGTTTTGAAGAACAAATCAATCAACTTCATGAAATTTACACTCCAACAATGGCGGATCCAACGTGTATGGCAAACACTAGCGGTCGCCAAACCTGCCCGGCGGGGAACCCAATTATAGATTGCCACAAGAGTTCTGAGATCAATTTCTCTTTGCAGTTCAGATGTGTAAGGTAAATATTTGGTGACGATCTCATCTTCTCATTGTTGTTTGCATATTTTTGCTTCGTTTTATTATATGTGCTACTGTTAGGTTTGTCATAGGTCGATTTTAATCTTTAATCCACTCTCAATGGTTGTATTTTAAATATTTGACTTCCAGCATAGACGGAGCTTCATGTAGGCCAATATTTAAAATAATTAAATATTTTAAATATTTAAGTATTTAAATATTTGCTTCGTTCAATGGTTGTATTTTAATCCACTATCTTGTAAGCTCGTAGACGTGCTAAGAGTTGCGGTCCTAGCGGGCAGGCAAGTTTAAACTACTAGAGCCCGTATAGCTAAGGGCTCCTTTGGAATACAGGAATGAAAAATACAGGAATAAAAAAAAATGCATGAATAAGATAGGATGGCGGGTGGAAAACAGAGGATTGAAAAGCATAGGAATTGAAGGAGTATGATCGGTTGGAACGTAGGAATTGGAAAGCATAGGATTATCAACTGTGACATGCAAAGGAAAGAAATGAAAGAGGTTAGAGTGGATGGAACTTTTCCTACGTTTTTCCTATGGAATAGGTTGCATAGGAAGTTTTCCTCTGTTTTTCCCACACTCGATTCCTGCAATCCGAAGACATAAATAGTGCCATAATTCTTAGGATTATGAATCCTACATTTTTTCCTTTGAATTTCCTACAATCCAAAGTAGCCCTAAGTTTAGACTTTCAATACTCGACGCATTGCCACACGAATCGTTTCGACTTTCGACCTTACGAGGCATGTAGGACTGCACCGGTAAGTCGATCGAAGCTGGCCATGGACCTCACGCGGCGGTTCGGCGGCGAGGTGATGAAGTGATGAAGTCCGACAAGATCTAGGTCCACGACGGCCTCGACGTTGTCACCAGCAAGGTCACAGCCGAGGAGCGCCGCGGCATCCGCCACCACCTCATCAGCAGCGTGCGCCCCGACGCCGGACTTCGTTCTGCCGTGACGTCGCACGCGCCGTGGAGTCGGTCCTCGCCAAAGGCCGCGTCCGGCCCGGTCGTCGCCGGCGGCTCGAACAGGTACCTCGAGGTGCTACTGCAAAACGACGGCGGATATAGTGCGGGTTGTTGTGGGTCTTTGCGGGTTTAGCACTCGTCCCGCGGGTTTGGTGGGCCAATCCACTTCAGCACACTAGCTTGTAAGCGGGCTTTTGATGTGGGCTTTGTGGGTTACATTTGTGGGGCGGGGTTGACGGGTTCCGTTAAATACCCGCCCCACCAGCAACCTGATTTGCAAGTATAACAGTATATACAACATGCCACATCTGTTTTTCTACAACCTTCCTACCCTTCTTTTTGTGCGCATGACGCATGCTACCTCGGTTTCCCCTTCTTTGAACGAACGAACTATATCCACACATGCCAACAACCAGACGTTCTTGCACTCTTCCAACAATCGACCCATCTTTTTATTTGCGTCAGACCTGTGCGTGATCGAACTCGCAAGAAAACCAGAAGATACGCCCCTCTGCACGAGAAACATTGGTTGCTCCGAACACAGATTCAACAAATCTCTCGAACTCCAAGTCAAGAGAAAAGAAAAAAGCGACGGGGAGCTAAACAATCACTACACGTACTCCCCGCGCGCCACGCTCTTGGCGCGCCACCCCCACCGCTCCCCTACCCTGTCCGCGTCATCCGCCACACGTCGCCGCCCATCCCCGCGCACCTCGGCACCGCCTATATAGACGCACCGATCCCTTCGTCCCCGGAGCAATTAAGTGCACGCACACACACTCGCACAAGTCAAACGTGCAGATTGGTGTACCGTGACGTGCGTGGCTAAGATTTAGCAGCCGCATCAGTTCGTGCGCGAGCGGATATGGGTGTACCAGCCTCTGCTAATTCTGGCGTCGTGGTCGTCGCCGCGCTGGTGGCCGTGGTCGCCTCCCTGTGCGGCGGCGCGCGCGCGCAGGACATGGACAAGGAGTGGGCGCGGCCGCCGTACCGCGGGTACTTCGGCCCGCCCGGCTCGATGTCGATGCTGCCGCAGTCGGACGTGGACCTGCTGGAGTTCCCGCTGAACCTGGAGTACCTGGAGACGGAGTTCTTCTGCTGGTCGGCGCTCGGGTACGGCCTCGACGCCATCGACGCCAACCTCACCGGTGGCGGGCCGCCCTCCATCGGCGGCCAGTCCGCCTCCCTCACCCCGTTCGTGCGCGACATCGCCACCCAGTTCTGCTACCAAGAAGTCGGCCACCTCAGGTAGATAGAGTTGTAGTGCAGGAAATTAATGATCAGCAACGTGGACATTGACCCGTACGTATGCTTATGCAGGGCGATCAAGCAGACGGTGAGGGGCTTCCCGCGTCCGCTGCTGGACATCAGCGCGGCCAACTTCGGCAAGATCGTGGAGCAGTCGCTGAACGCGACGCTGGACCCGCCCTTCAACCCCTACGAGAACAGCGTCAACTTCCTCATCGCCTCCTACATCATCCCCTACGTCGGCCTCACCGGCTACGTCGGCGCCAACCCAAAGCTCCTCACCCCTCAGGCCAGGAAGGTACGATACGTGCACACAATCTCACAATTGATCGAGCGCATCACACACGCGTGATCATTCTACTCACCTAGTAGTATATCACACACGGCACGCATGCCCGCCACGCTTAGCTCGAGTGCTGCGGGTGTCGTATCAATATCATTGTTAACGCCTTGTTGATCGACGTACGTTGCCGCACTACACGCAGCTGCTGGCCGGGCTTCTGGGCGTGGAGTCGGCGCAGGACGCGGTGATCCGGACGCTGCTGTACGAGCGCGGCATGTCGCGGGTGGCGAGCTACGGCGTCGGCGTGGCGGAGCTGACTTCCCAAATCTCGGAGCTGCGGAACACGCTGGGTCGGAGGGGCGTGAAGGACGAGGGGCTGGTGGTGGAGACGGCGCTGGGGGCCGAGGGGATGACCATGGGCAACGTCATCGCGGGCGACCACCTCTCGCTCGCCTACGACCGCACGCCCGAGGAGATCCTCGGCATCGTCTACGGCACCGGCAACCCGTCCCAGCACGGCGGCTTCTTCCCGCAGGGCGCCGACGGCCGCATCGCCTGGAGCTTCATCGCCTAGCTAGTGGCGTACGTACGTGTGACGTGCGCCGGTGTAAAAGAACAAGTCGGTGCTGCAATCTGTACGTGTAGAGTATACTAAGCTTGTGTGTATTGGCGTGTTGTAGTGTTGACTTGGAGTGTGGGTAAACTTGGATAATGCACATGCATGCGTGGATGCAAATAATGAATAAAGTGATAGCTATATTGATCTGCAATTATCAGTGATTCAGTTATTTGCATCTTCTGACGAAAAAAAGCTTCACCAATCCCTGCTTCTCCGGGCGCACCTTTTGCAGTTTTCTCTGATTATTGTAGCTGAAACTCCAAAGTGAGCAAAATACTCAAACAGAAGATAAGTTCTACTACTATAGGATTGTACCGCCGCAAAATCGGCCAAACCTCCAAACATGGGTCTAGTTGCTGAGGTATATACTAAAAGTTGACTGGAACCAGGACTACCAGGTTCTAGCTAGATTGACGTGGGTCCACGCCATATGTGCGTAAGCACGTATTCTAGCATAACTGACAGTATCTGTGAATCAAGGACCTAAAAGGAACAGCTAAACTTCTTCTTGAATACAGTATTGTGTTTGGAAACCATGCAGCTGACGAAAAGGAAGGGAAAAAAAAAAGCATCACCATCTGGTTGGGCCACGTACGGTCACTCAAATGTATAGTGGAGGCCCATATTTCCGTCCATTTACGTGTATATGGGCCTCCACTCAAACAAAGAGATGACACTCACATGGATAACGCTCCCCGAAAAAAAAAACTTACATGGATAACGCTGAGATGCCACTAGCACTGAAATTACTATTCGAGAATCGAGATCAGTGCATTAGGTGGTGGCAGATGGTAGTGATTTCTTCATGCGGGAACATAAGGAAGTAAGGAGATGACACGTGGAAATTCATGATTGGTGGGTGAAATGTAGCTTGGTTTTCAATCTTTAAATATGTTTTTCTCTTAAAATATGCATCTAGTTTCACCCACCAATCTCTTACATGTGTTTTCTCTATAATGTTGTTTACAATTAATGCAATACAATTATCTAATATGAAGGTATATTTTTAAAAAAGTTTAAAATTGCGAAGTTGTGCCAGGTTGACATGTTTGAAGTTGAGCAATGAAAGTGTGCTTACAATTTCAACGCACAACTTCAAACACTTTCATATGATTGAAATGTTATAGTATAGGAAATACTAGACATTCAACGCTTCAAATACACAATCTAAACTCAACCTTTGAGTATCAATGACGGTGTTTCAGTGTGGGCAATGCATGGGTGGCCGTGCCCCCCTCCCCCCCGGTCACATCTGAAACTCCATTGCTTAGCTACCAAAATAGGTCTATTTTTAATTTTTAGAGCTGGTTTAATTTGTTGTGTATAAACATTGAACTATTTATTATAAATTTTAACTACCATTTTTTAAAAATACAAACAAGATCATAAATGAACTCGTAATAAATAAAAAATAAAACTAATAACATGAGAAAAAAACTTAGTAATGACCACGGGCTGTAGATTTTTTTGTGTGAGATGAACGGGCTGTAGCCCATTTGTTGTGGGCGTGCTGCCGTGGCAAATAGCCAAAGCAGCTCAATGCCTCATTTGGGCCAGTGCTCTCGCGCTCAAAGGAGCACCTGGAATGTGCTCATAGATAGATAGATAGATAGATAGATAGATAGATAGATAGATAGATAGAGAGAGAGAGAGAGGGAGAGAGGGAGAGAGAAAGAGAGAGGGAGAGAGCGGGAGAGAGGGAGAGAGAGAGAGAGAGAGAGAGAGAGAGAGAGAGAGAGAGAGAGAGAGAGAGAGAGAGAGAGAGAGTGGCGATCGCAAAGAAATCGTCATGCATTCCACTCCAATAGCAGTCTTAGGTCTGAACACAGTAAGCAAAGGTGGAACGCTTCCTAGTGACAGGAATAGGTCGATATTTTCTGCAAACAGGAGAACTTTCAACATGAGATACTTGAGACAGCTACAGAAACAAGAAAACATCTCGGGTCCAAGAACCAGTGCCAAAGAGCTTGCGTGAGCATGCAGGGGCCACCACGCAATTGGTAAAGCTTAAATTGGCAAACTTGCGGCTGATAGCACTTACGTATACCTGATGCCTTGAGCCCTTGATGGATCATGATGTTTATGCGTAACAAGATTACGGTAGTGATAGACTGATAGGCTAAACAAGCTTCGATTCTCACGTCCTCAGCCCCTCCAAAGACTGGGAAATGATATCGGTGTCTGGCACGTACGAGGACAAAAAAAAATGTATCCACATCAACTTAGTTGCAGTACAAGGACAATAATTAAAAGAGAACTGCTCCGGTGGAGCTCTTTTAAAAAGTGGCACGAATCTTAAAGCAACCGGATTAATTATAATAGATTATTATTTTTCCTAATCCCGGGTTCGGCTGCCCATCCACCTGACCCGATCCAAAACACAAACCAGCTCAAGCCCATAAAATCGGATCCAATCACGTGGTCGTCGTCGTCTTCACTGCCCCAGGCAACGAAGAACAAGAGAAAAGGAATGGCGCCGTCGCTGCGAATCATGCAGTCGTCCTCGTTGACCCTGGCAGTGAAAACGAAAATGAATGAAAAAGGATCTTGCCGTGCTTTTGCATCACCACTTCCATGCCATGTACCCCGCTCGTAACAGAAACGCTAGCACGTCACCATTCATCCATTGCAGAGAGAACTCTTGTTTATTTATTGTCCCTTGTAGATCGATCTGGCACGCATGCCATGTTTTTAAGTTCTTTCTTTTCTCCCAATTTGATTGATTGGACTTAGATGTGACTTGAGGTGTGTAAAGGCGATATATCGAATTGAGATCGAGGAGAAGAATCTGATGATTGTTTGCCCATAAGCTTTGTTACTACACGAATCCGGTTGTTTGCCCACGCTCGTCGCCTCACACGAATCCGGTTGTCGTTCTTCCCGCGCCGCCGCGGAGCAGGAACTATCTTGCCGCGTCAACGTCCGATGGACATGTCGCGGCAGGAACGACGGAGGATGACGACTACGCCGTTCCATCCGATTTTGCCGGCTGGGTTCGTTTGGGTTTTGGATCGGGCCAGGCAAACGGGCACAGGAATTAGGGAAAATAGAAAGCATTTCTTAATTAAAATGGTCGCTTTTAGATTCGTGCTATTTTTTGAAAAGAGCTCCACCGGAGTAGTTCTCTAATTAAAATGTATCCACATCTATCAATCTGTCGTTGACATCTTCGGATAATTAGATTATGTGAGTAATTAAGAACTCTAGATTCGTGAAGTATCCTCCAATTGAGGTTGACTTCACCTATTTTAGGGCACACTTATCCAAATGCATGCATCCACTGCACCCTGTTTGCATGCAGGGAGACAACTCGCTCCCTTGTTTATAAGATCACTTGATTAGAAATTTTTGTCTTGTACGACAGATTGCGACCAATGCAAAGAGGCCTCACTGGAAACATTGGGAGGAAGTAATTTCCACTTTTCCGCCCGTATGCAATGAATTGGTTTTGTTGTTACTATCTGACCTTACTAATGTTTTAAATAGCCGGCTATAGCTACCGTTATAGCCCGTTATAGCCTCTGAAGAGACCAAGGGCTAAGCTAAGCTCCGTTTAGCGCTAAGCCCCATAGCCCGCTATAGCCACCGCTATAGTCGGCTAAATCCGCTAAATTAAGGTGATTTAGCCGGCTAAATGGTGGTGCGGTGAAGGCATGAAGCTTTTCATGACGTTTGAAACTTTAAAAGATGATTTAGCCAACTAAATGTAAGTTTTTAAAACTATGAATGATGATATAATAAAGGCACGAAGCCATGTCCTATTTTAGGCCATAAAAATTTCTTGGTATCATGTTTTATGTCTAATTATTTACTAATTTCTTAATAGTATTGTGAAACCGCTAAATAGACTTAGTTGTGGCTATAGCCTTTCTTAGCCTTTGTGGACATCAACAGCTAAAAGTCTTAGCCCGCTATTTAAAACATTGGACCTTACCCATTTTTCATGTCGTTAGACTGATCAAAGCTTCAAAGTGTCCAAATGACATGCAAAAATAAAAATCTGAAGGCGGTATCCTTTTGTTGCATGATTCTTTTGAAGCTTTTGCACTCTACTGGGGCGTGTTCCCACGTATAGAAGCACACACCCTCTTTAAAGTTTAAACACTAACCGTAGCGAGCTCTTTAAAAAGTAAAAACACTCACCAAAGCTAACTCTGTATGCTCTGGCTTTCTTGTTTTTCTTTTATTCGGGCGTTGTACTACAGTACCAAATCTCTGACCGATCGATCCAATCCATGGTCACCACCTGTTTCTTTCGTTCCTGGCCAAGATTGATGCCTTTCCCAAGGAGAAGTCCTGAGATAAGGTTACCCATACATCGGTCAGATTATTCCGTCAGATGTTCACATCTCCTTTCAAAATTCCCAACGATCGATCGTGCAGTATTTTGTATAGTCCCTGTCCTTCAGACTTTGCGAAGCTGACGAACGATATGATGTGTTAGCATGATTGTTAGTAAACTAACTACGAGGCTATAGCTCGACGCGCAAACCGATTCAACGCCGCGCTGCGAATATATCAGAAAAGTTGCAGCTGTCACGATACCTCCGAAAGCGATTACAAGAGTATCATTTTGTATTGTCTTGGGATGCAAGCGGGAGAGTAACAGCTCACTGTTTTGTATTGTGAAGAAGACTATTACAGCCATGGGTGGCGTTCTTTGCAAGAGGCAGCAGCTTTGAGGAGAGAGATTCAGAGAGAGCGGCATAGATTTTCACAGTGCTGAAAGGGGAGCAGGTTGCTGCTGCAGCATGTCGACATGGGCGATTATTTTCGGACAGGAACGCGTCGCGCGTCGCCCCAGTTTCTGACGCCCCGGAGTCGGAGAGCGGGGGCCTGGGGCCAATAATGCAGGGCCGGTGACGGAAGAGATAGAGCGTGGTCGGTCGTGGTGGGGTTAAGGTGTTGACACCACCATGTTTTGGTGCCTTTGGTCGAAAGGGAACAGAGAACAGCACCTAAAAACGAATGGACTGCCGATGTGGGGAGGGATTGCTGAATCGTCTTTCTCAAAATATGAGAAAGGGTCGTCTGAGTTCTGTGGTCTCTGCACGCAAGGGGTTCATGATTCAGGAATCGTCCCGACGTGCTGCCGATGTGGCGCCGCATGCACTGCAGGTCTTTTCCTCAGCCTTTTCTGACTGGTAAGCGTGGATCATCAGAAAATGGTAGTATAAACTGGTGGTGTACCTCATCATCTGAATGTAGCCGCACAAAACTTATTTTTGGATTCGGTGAGGTATGGGCACTATTCTTTCTCGCTTCTCTCGATCGGTGCCCGTCAAAGGCGCATTAGATGCCGTATCTCATAATTGAGTATCGCCTTATTTTGCCCACTGAAGCCTCCTACCTTGGCGGGGTGCGGAAGAAGTCGCGGAATCGAACGGAAGTCTCGACGGCACCACCACGTCCACGCCCACGCACGGCAAATTTTCCAAGGTCGAACCTGTCGTTGGCATGGCCGCCGCCCCCTTATCCTCGGCGCGCGCCACATTCACTCTGGGCTGGCTGTCTCGATCGCGCGGTTCGCTTCGTCGTTGGGATTCTTCGCGTGGTGGGGAGAGAGTTTTGGTCGCCGCGCGCTTGTGTTGTGGGACGCCACTGGCTCCGAGGTGCGTGCGTCCTTGCGCCGCTCGCTGCTCATCTCGTGCTCCACCACCACCACGCAGAACGAGATCCTCTGCCATCGGCCTCTCTGCCATCGGCTGCGCAGTCGCCGCTGGCGACCGTCCGATCTGAAACGAACGCGCGGCCCCCGCGTGAGCAGAATCTCGTAACGTGGCAACGCGCGTGCCTGTGAAACGGAAAGGATGCATGGCTCGCCCTCTGATGTGTCGACTCCCGTTTGTTCGATCACCAGCGGAACAAGTCACCGCGCCGCCGGCGGCGTGCATCTGAAGCAGCAGGGATGGTGGAGAGTGAGTCAGTCCGTGGGCGCTCTCGAGTCTGGACCAAACCGGCGCCGCTCAGCTATCGTGGGCACTCACTCCGGCTCCGCTGCCCACAGATCGGGAAGCAGAAGTATAAAAAAGCGATGGAGATAGACCAACGAACAGTTTCTAGATCTTGCGACGCCTTCTACCGTCGTTTCCGGCCTCCGACCCCGAGGCCGGAGGCAAATCCGTGAGCGTTTGCGCGCGAATGACGCGATCGACCAGCTGCGCAACCCGCCAAATTCCCTGACGGATTGACCGATTTGCCATGGCGCGCCGGGCTGGCCGTGCCGTGCCGGGACGAGGGCACGGGCGTCACGTCCCACACTCATCTGACCCAAGGAATGCGATCAGCACGGGGTGACCGGATGAGTAACTAATCCACTGGCGCCTCCCTTGCTTTGCTTGCGGATTAGTTCAAAAATCGAGTGCTCGTGGTACCTGCTGACACTGTGGCTGGGCCCGCGCCGCGTGGTATGGTGGCGCGCGGGAAGAATCCTGTGGGCAGCGGCCAATCCTGCCCGCGGGCAGGCCACCTCGATATAAAGCGAGGGGTATGAGCTGGGGGAACGCAGTTTGCCGCTCTTGGCACATCGCATCCTTCCCTCCTCTGCTCTCCTCTGTTCCGCTGTGGCCGTCAGCAGCTTTCAATTCTGGTAAGCTCCTAATAAAAGCCTTTCACTTCGATTCTGCTCCTCCTTGAGTTGTTGATGATTTGGTATGCACAAAGCAACGTTGTCGATAGTATGTAAATCCTGCCATCAGTTCTTGTGCCTCAGGATTCGATTAGTCCTATCCAATCCACGACTCAACCAGTCGGGATCTTGTGTTTAGTCACGAAATCTTTGTATTTGTTTACTAAGCTAACTTCTCCACTGATGGATGTGCAGGTCCTAATGGCGTCCAACTACGTCGACACTGGAATGGAGGAGGGCAGGTTCCACAGCCACGGCCACGGCACCACGCCGACCGGCGCTGCGGCGTCGCCCAAGACGATGCGGAGGAGCTGGTCGTCCGCGTCGTCCGCTCACGGTCACGGCCACGGCGCCCCCAAGTGCGTCTGCGCGCCGGCCACTCACGCCGGGTCCTTCAAGTGCCGGCTCCACCGCACCAGCTCCCACGGCCACGGCCACCCGGCGTCCCCTCCGTCCCCGGCCACCACCGCGTCGTCGTCGTCGTCCTCCCGCACCGTCGCGGCGCAGTGACGGAAGCGCGACCACCGAAACTCTCGGAATCAAGAAACGCACACCCAGCAGGAAGAAGAGGACAGATTAATGGAATGAAAACATAAACATGTGTCTGAAGAGAGGGAGCTTATTTGTTCCTCCCATGATCTTGATGTCATCGGAAAATTCTACATTTTCGTTCCCTTTGTCGTCCTCTATCTTTTTGTTGGGATCCATCTCATTCGCATCCCCCTTGAGTGCCCTTCACCCCGTAAGATGAAACTCCCCTGCTTCTATTAGGCACCCCGCTCGATCGCCTGCTTCAGGCCACCCTCCACTGAAATGGAACAAGTCATGATGGTTGAGTATGTGTGATGTTGTTCCCTTATGTAATTACCATTCCAGTAATTTCCTGCTTCCTGCAAGAGCTCTGAATCACCCTGGCCTTGTGGGTTGCGGGATTATTCTTCACCTTGGGGTTCTTGGAAGCGCATCGGTTACTGTTACTACAACGGGCCAATGAATGGTGATTGGTGACTAGGAAACAGGATTAGTGGATTGAGATCCAGCTTTTGTTGGATGGCTGAGCCTACCAGTCACATGACATGTGCCTGGTGCCAAAATGCTAGTACCGGCTCAGTTCATTTCACCTCGAACCCTGCTGTTGTAGTTGAGTTATGTTTGGGCGTCCCAGCGAATTTTTTAGTGCTTTTCTGATTCTTCTGCCGCACTCTGACGAAGCCTGCACGAATCCATGATACCATTCCATCCCCATGGGCTGCTACCACGCCGTTACGATGGTAACTGTCCATTAGCAGCTTAACCACAACTAGCGAACTGACCAAACCCTTCTGGGGGATGGACATATGGTGTCAGTGACCGTAAATTGTGCTATTTACTCTTCATAACCTTTTAAAAAGAATACTGTAAATTGTGCTACTTTCATGCTCTAAGCTCGAGTCAGCAGGAGATGAAATACTCGATTTGTTGGCATGTCAAGGTTCGTTGGTGCCTAAACTTTGGTTAGGCCTATCCTGCTTTAAGGAGCATGTAGGTCATGTTGTATCACAATATGGCATTACTTGTGATAAATGTTACTACTTACTAGTTGGGTGTTGGTACTGTGTTTCCTTGCCTTTGCTGACTGCGGAACAAAAGAACGTGGCAGCCATTGTGACGATCTATGTCGATTCTGACTTCTGATTACATCTTTAGGCTATTTCCAATGGAGAGTTTCATTTCATTGTTTCATGTCATATGAAATGTAAATGAAACATCCTTCTCCAATACATGATTTCATTTTGTTGCTTCTTAATCTTGTCATAGCATTTAATTGTTGCTCAAATAAAATGAAACCTCTATCCTCAATGCAAGTTTCATGCCATTTCATCTTTTGGAAAATGTGCATTGCATTGGAAACAGTGTATACCCAGTTTCATCTAGATGAAACTGGGATGAAATTGGTTTCTCTTCATTATTAACGTGTCACATCATCAAAATTGCTGACATGGCACATCATTTATTGAAAATGAACTCCCATTGGGAGTAGCCTTAGTGCTGGTGGTCCACCAGGTCTAGGGGATGTGATCACCTTATATATCAAACTAGCAAGGTGGCCCGCGCAATTGCGCGGCTAGATTTGATTAATTGTATTGCAATGCAAGTAGAATTATTAGTATGTAGTCTTGTTATACAAAACTGAAAATGGCACAATAATTTTGCATCCTATTGGACTCTTGAAAAAAGTAGCAAAAAAAAATCACAAATATTCGTCAACCTACTAAAAAAAGGCATTTGAAAATTCACTATAGTTGTGGTTTTCTTATGAACCGCAACAACTACTAATGGACCCTTAGTTTGTAGTTGCGGTTTTGCTGATATCACTAAGTCACTCTTATTTGTAGCGGTGGTCAATGAGGTGAACCATCTAGAAACTCTTTTAACATAAAAAAAAGAAAGAAATGGCATGCATATCTTTGTATATCTCTATTAACATACTCTATTTTTCTTATATCCAACGTCTAGAGGGAAAAACAGCAACCCTAAAAGCATCTTCAACCGGGACCCTATGTTATATTTAAAGGGTGGAGCCAAAGTCTGTAGTCCAACATAGTGCTTATGGGGCCCTTAAAATTTTTTAAGCCCCAAATCACCCTCTCTAAGAGCATCTCTAGCAAGGCCTCTACTTGGAGGCCCTACTCTATTATTTAGGAGTTTGAGCCAAAAATTCATCTCCAACAGGGATCCTACTTAGGCTCTCATTTTGCATGATCTTTCAAACTCCATCTTCAAGCTTACTGTTGGAGTTGGTCCTCCAATCCTCCCTCTCATTCATGGGTCCCATTTTTTTTTGCATCCTACTATATTTTTGCATGCAGTAAACCAGTTTTTTGCATGCAGGCATGGAAAACGAAAGTAAGGACCTTGTTTTGAGGTCCATTGCTGGAGATGCTCTAATCTTTTGTTTTCATGCCTACCCTTCGGGTCCCTAAACTACAACTGGCATGGGCCCATTGGAATCCATCCCTCCCGCACGCTCCCGCCTCGCCACCCGTCATGCTTGCGCCGCCGCCGCCGCCATGGCTCCTCGCTGGACGCCGCTGCCCGCCCTGGTTCTCGCCAAGCCACGCAGCCGGTTCGCCACCCTTCTCGACCTGCTGGACCTGCTCTCCCTTCTCGACCTGCTAGACCTACTCCCCCGCCTTTGCCCTTCGATTCCCATATCTGGGCCGCGCGACGCCCACCCTTGCGATGCCACCAGCCGCGCGTCGTCGTCTCGCATTTCTCCGTGGCAGTGCGGCAGCCACGTCGCCACTCTTGGACGCTATGATGCCATGGTGGCCTGCTCGTCGCGACTTGGTTGTGCTTGCCCACTGCTCCTGTCACGACGCCCCTGCCTCACCCTGGACCCCTTTCCGCACTGCGCATGGGCCACCGCCGCGCAACTTGCTGCTCCCTAGCTTCTCGCGCAGCTCCGCGTCGCCATGCCAGCTCACCCAGCACCCACATCATGCTGCCCCGCCCGTGCCTCCCTGACTCGCGCCCATCGCGCCTTATTGTGCCCTGTTCTTTGCGAAGAGAGGAGGGGATGATTACAGGATAAGGTTGCGGGATAGTGCCTATGACAAACGGGTCTCGGGGCTGAGGTTTAAAAGCTACCACTGAAGTTAGAGTCAAAAATTGAGACCTTAAATTTACATGTCAGCCCTCAAATGTTTTTTAAGAGCTCAAATGTAAAAGCCCCGTTGGAGATGCTCGAAGCTGGCTACTTTATCTCAGACCCCACTTCTAGTCGATTTACGTATGAACGTTATATGTGGCTTGCCGAACATAAAGTCTTGATCGGCAAAACTTTGATTGCAGCAGACCCAACTCCAATTTTGCGTGTTGTCCACACATGACATTGCGTATATAGCTCACAAATCAAAATCACACAGGAACCTCATTGACGACGCCGAGTGCAACATGTGATCCTGTGAGACGTCATGTAGTACAGCACGGTCGATGCTGGATTTTCCGGCCAGTCTTGAGCTAATGCGTCGTGTTGAAAATAGGCATGTCTATTCATATTTGATTTTGTTTTTGAGTAGTCACCGGCAGGTAGTATTCATTGTTTGCATAAAACAGTCTTTTGTTTTTGGGACTGATTTGTAAAAAACAGTCCGAGTCCAAATCAGCCCCTCTTGGACGACTTGATGTTGTTGTGCACGATCAATTTTTTTTTTCTATTTATTGTTGCTGTGTTACGTGAGATATGTTAAAAGAAAAGCACCCAGAGTTGTAGCGCCAACGGACTCTTAAGGCATGCAGGATACAAATTGCATTTGGCATGGACTAATTAGTTTAATCTATGCCGTTAGATGTTCATAAAATTCAACGGCTCATAGCTTTTCTTTTTTTCGATTAACGTGGTAATTTCATGGCCTTGAGAGCGAACATGGTAGTTTTTTTTTCTCTTCAAATACTAAGATAATAGATCTCATTTTCAGGCAGATTTGGTTCATATTAAGGAAACATAAGTTGAATATATGTATATGTTCGCTTTCACTGTGAATTATATAGAAGTTCAGTAGACCCATCTACATGAAAATCCTTCAAGGAAGATTGCATTGTCTCATTTTGTTCATACTTCCTCCGTTTTTTTTTATAATTGACACTGTTGGCCATACTATTCACACTTTGATCATTTAATAATTTTTAAAATACTTACTTATGTAAAGTAAACATATAATTAATAGATGTGGTGTAGATTGTATTTTAGTAATATAATATATTTATGAGAGTTTAACTATGCATTAATGAAAAAATAATGGTCAAAGTTAGAACAATAAAAGTCAACAGTGACAATTATAAAGAAACGGAGGAAGTATATCAGAGATTGTACCTATCGACTACCGAGACACATGTGATGCCGACCATGCATTGCAAAATCATGGATCATGTGCAAGTTTTTTTAGTTGACTCGGACTGTTCTATTAGACTTAATCCTATCATCGACGAAACATACTCTTTTAAGAGAGAGGGAGAATGGGTGCCAGGGAGGGGGGGGGGGGGGGGGGGGGGTGCATGTGCCCTAACTCACCAGATCTTCCATTCTCATCAACAATTTATCCACAACATAGATTTGAAGCACGTAGATCAATACAATCACGAGCTTCTCCTCCAATCATACAAATCTATGATCGGACCGCAAAACTCTCTATGTCTCCTCCCTGTATCTCACCGTGGAAGCTTATATCCGGCCCCTCCTCTCCTTCTCTGGCTTGCTGCCGGGTTGGTTTGGGTGAGGGACACTCTTGTTGTACAGGGTAGTTAGGTTCTTGTTCTAGTTTTTAGTAGTTGTTAGAGCTTTCGTGTCCCATCGCCGGCGCGTGATTTAGCTTTGGTCAGGTTTGGTCTTTGCTCCTAGTTACCCCCCTGTGGATGTTGTAATGCATGATGGCGTGTGTCATCCCCGTCAGCTTCCTCCTCGACGTGTGTTCCTCCCTCCTCCTCTTCTCCAATACTATGATGCAAGTTTTATAGAGGAGGCATGTGGGTTGCCGTAATGTCTCCAGCGCGGAGCTCATCGATGGATGTTGTGGTTCTTCAGATTGGGTTGATCGTCCTTGATTGCTGATCTCTAAATCTGGATAACCTAAAATCGGTCAAGCCCGATGATGCTTAGGGCCTGTTTAGCCGGCTTCTTCCAAAACGACTTATGTACTTTTGCTGCATTGTAGCTATAGTGCATAAGCCAGAAAAAAACCTCTAAATTGTGGGCCAGATGGCGTATCATTTTTTTTCTCATGAATAGTATAATCACTGTAGCTTTGGTGCATAATAAACAGTGGCCAAAAAGAGAAGAAGCCGGTGGCAATAAGCTCCACCAAACATGTCGTTACTCAAAATCTACGGATTCGACCCCTTCACCTCTCTCCTTGGTGCTGGTTTTGAGGCAATTGTTAGGTGGACTACCGATGAGTCAATCAGTCAGCGTTGTTGCGAGGCCTTCTTCCCATAGCGCTGTGGTGGCTTGACGACTCAAGTTCGTACGCACCGGATGGTCCTGCGTGGATGGAGGCGTCTTCGGCAGCTGAGGTACTGGTTGGTCCATGTCCATGATTCCCTGATTGGGATGGTCTCCGGCGACATGGGTTGGTCCATGTCCATGATTCCCTGATTGGGATGGTCTCCGGCGACATGGGTTCCTCCTCTGGCGTCGATTTCAAGCTTCCCATTCGGACCTGATTGTAACAAATAATTGCTTTTATGTTGTTTGTATTGTGCGGGGAGACTTTACTAAAACTTTAGGATCTTGTTAGGGTCTTCCTGCTGCAAATGTACTGAAGTTTCCAGAGCAATGGAGTATATCTAGCCCTTTTGGGCATTCTGCGGCTGCCTTCAAAAAAGAAAAAAGTTCATACAAATATATACATTTTTTTTATAACTGCAACCCACTAAGACTGACTCCAACAGTTTGGAGAGGCAAATGCAGTATTGCCTCCCGTGTACAGTAATAAAATAGACATCCATTTGTGATGAACTCCAACAGATACTGCATTTGCCTTTGGCATCGTCCATTCGTCCGCGTGAGCAGAGGCACGACGGCGCGTCGGCAAGGACCAGCGGCTCTTGGGCACGGCTCCCCGGCGATGGGAACAGGACATCAAGGCGGAGCTTTCTTGGCGGCGGCGTAGACGGCGGTGTTTGGAACGAGGAGATCGAGCGACCCTGCCGTCGTTCGCCCGACGAACAGAACCAGCAGCACGGCCACAATTTCGGGCCACTCGAGCAAGAAGGCTGTTCGGCAGGCTGCAGCTGCGGCTGCAAAAAAATAACTGTAAACACTGTAGCTGCTGCTAAAATATTGTAGCTGTTGTTGAAAAAATAACTGCAACACTGTAACTGCTGCTACTGCCTACTGTAAAACAAAAAATAACTGTAAACACTGTAGCTGCTGCTAAAACACTGTAGCTATTGCTAAAAAAATAACTACAACACTGTAACTGCTGCTGCTGCCTACCGTAAAACATCCAAACGAACATACTGAACAAGCCATGGTACCTACTCATGCTAGGAGATAGGCCAGACGATCTGTACTAATCAATTTGTACAAAGACTCAAACCTTGGGCTCTAATTTGAAGAATAGGCTAGCTCACCGTGAGCTTTCGGGGATGAACATGGCTCCCTCGCCGCCTCCCCCAGCAGCTCCTCCTCCCCATGGCCCTGCACGCGCCGCGCTCCTCTGCCGCCGCTTGGCCCGCTCGCACGCACCGCCGCTCGCCGTGGATGTCGTGGCCAAACTCCGGCAAGGAAGTTGCGCGCGGCGTCTTTAGAAAAGAGGGATTCGATTCTAGCTCCTGCTGGCGGCGAGCGCCTCACACAGCCCGCGCCCGAGCCTCGCCCGCGCGCTCGACGCGCCGCTGCTCGGCGCTGCTCGCTTGCGGAGCGGTGAATGGGGAGGAGAGGCGCCGCCTCCAGCCGCCGACGAGCACATGTCCCCGCGGAGCTTGATGCACATGCAGCAGCTGCTCTCGGCCGACTGCCCCCGCGCGTCCCCGCCGTCGATTCTCCTCGCTGCTCCCCGCTGCAGCCCCTCGCGCCACCCGCCCCGGCGACGCGCTCGCATATGCATACGAGGAGAGAGGGAATGTAGTTTTAGCTCCCCTCTCTCCTCCTATGCAAAAATGCATGCATGTATGCCTCCTCTGTTGGAGAGCATTTCAACCATACACAATATGTTTTGTAATGCATAAATAGCTTTGCATATGCTTGTTGAAGTCAGCCTAAAGGTCTTTAATTGATACTCCTTATTTCTCTCTTCTGTGGTGCAGACACATCATCAGTATTTTTCAACCATTAAATCCTTTCTAACATTTAAGTGCACATAACAATCCTTCTCAGCACATTTCAACTTCTACTAAACACATTCACTGCACACATTCTAAGCTTGCCATTTTTCATGAAGATTGCCATTACTCAATTTTCTGTAATGTTGACATAACAATGGTTGGGTGCAAAGCCAGGTTTTGCCATGAATTATCCTTGCTGTTCTATAGAGAGAAGACAAAGTACTTTCCTAGATCACTAATTATAACTTAAGTGGCACAGAAAGAATGTATACCATAGATATCAAAATCCAGTACCTCTCAAATTATAATTTTGGTAACACTGTACATTTCAAAGGACCATAAGGGTAACTCTTCTTGGAATACAAAAGCGGTTAGATTCAATCTTGTCATTTCCTCTTTGCTTTTCTTTTTTTTTGAACTATTTTTATTACGCTATAATCAGTAGAATTGCCTCCCGTTGTTTTTTAAGAGTCAGATTGATTGCCCTCGTGCAGTCGTGCTAGTGGTGATTTGTGAAGATGAGAGGAACCAGCAGCTTGATCAGTTGCAGGTATGATGGTATCATATCATATTCAGGTCGTGCGTTTGTGGCTTTAGCCTTTACATGTCATCACGTCACATTAGACTGATGATTTATGAACTCTGACCCATTGTTGAATGAGTATTTGCGAGGTGCTGAAAGCAGATTCGTTCCGGCAATATCCGGATTAGAAGCACTAATGTGTGAGTATACATGCTAGGAGTCAGTGCCTTCATGCTGTTGTCAATGGTCGAAATTTCGAATAATGATGTTTAAACCCTGATATGTAGTCGTCTGTCGCCAAAGGGAAACGTACGATGAGTAGCTCAAGCGCAACTTGCAAGGTGTTTTTTTTTTAGATAATGGAACAAAGGTTCAAGCCGCTACAACTTGCAAGGTGGTATGATTGTATGAACAACAGAACCTGTTTGCTTCTGCTTCGCAAATTTCTCTGAATGCTCGGTCTGTCGTTTCTGTATTTCACCAATTGAACCCCTGTGCCCCCGCGTCTGCATGGTGCATCACATGTTCTCTTCATCTCGTGATAATTGACGCGTCCATGAAAGCATGCGTAATGCTCTTTGTTGAAGTTTCTGTTCGGTGACGACGAATCTGTCTAGAGAACTGCTCCGGTGGAGCTTTTTCCAAAAATGGCACGAATCTTAAAGCAACTGAATTAGTCTAATTACGTTTTCTTTTTCCTGATCGTGGGGCCGGGTGGCCCGGACCCGATCCGAAGCCCAGATTCGAAGCCCGAGCCGCCGAACCGGATTGAACCGCGAGTGAATATCGGATCGATCGAAACGTCGTCTGCGTCGTCGTACATTCCCCGCTCGCCTTTCAGACGCTCCATCGCCGCCGGCTGCGGCGCGTTCCGACCCACCGGCCTCCGTTCGTCGTCGCACGCTCCGCCGAGGTGCCGCTCCACCCCGACCGGTGCTGTCCATCCCCCGGCGTCCGCGCTCCATTGCTGCCGAATACAATCTGTCGAATAATTCATCCATCTCGACGTGTACAGCTTTGGAGTGTTCCTTTTGTAGCTTATCTCTCTTCCATCTCAAATTGTAACCATTAGTGATAAGGAAACCCCTTCATACGAGCTATCAAACTCTTCAGTTCATCCTTGCCCTTTCAACATCATTTGTTGTCAGGCATAAATTGTGGAAAATGTTGATTGTGTAATTGTGTTGGCTTAGATGGATACTAGCTAGTACTCTGTGTTTGTCTTGGCTATCAGGCTCAAATTGTTTGTGTATCGATAAACATGCATACTTGATATGATGTAATTCAGATTGCATTCGACAACAATGGAAGAATTATTCGACAGCATTGGCGCGCGGACGTCGGGGGATGGACAGCAGTCACAGCACCGGAAGGTGGAGCGGCACCTCGGCGGAGCGTGCGACGACGAACAGAGGCCGGTGGGTCGCAACTCGCAACGCGCCGCAGCCGGCGGCGATGGAGCGTCTCTAAGGCGAGAAGGGAATGGACGACGATGCGGACGACGTTTCGATCGATCCGATATTCGCTCGGGGTTGAAACCTATTCGGTGGCTCGGGCTCCTCGTCTGGGCTTCGGATCGAGTCTGGGCCACCCGGGTCCCGCGATTAGAGCTCAAAAAAAAAAAAAGGAAAACGAAAAGGTAATTAGATTAAGTTGCTTTAAGATTCGCGCCACTTTTGGAAGAAGCTCCACCGGAGCACTTCTCGTCTGTCTAGTGCCAACCCATGGAGTCGTCCCGGGAGCTGACTGAAAATGGCAACCAATGCTGGAGCATCTATTGATCTCATGTGCAGGGTGCAGAAAATGATACGGAACCGACACAGGGAGATCAATGTTTGTTGCTGGAATCAAATCCCATGCCCTCGTGCTAATCATACTTTTTTCCCCACACGATCAAAAGGGGAAATGTGAGGAGGGGGGCGTTGGGGGCGTGCAGCACCTGGTCGATGTGATGACAGTATCATGATCAGGTTCAGCATGAGGAATAGATTACTCGACACTGGGGTCTCTGCCTGCATTATCTTTTCTGTCCTGAAACAAGTGTGTGATCTTGTGTTGTGGAATCGTATCATTCTGCACCCTCGCTTTCCAGCGTGTGAAGTCTGTTCTTTATTGACGAGAAGGCCATGCGAATCAGGTCTTGGTTAACAAGATATGGGTGATATTATTACAATCGCTTTTTCTCTGAAGAAACGTGCGATTCATTACCAGACACACAGACGTCCCTTGGCAGACGATGCTCAGTTCAGTCCACGGCTCCTACCTGCCCAGGCTCCTGAACTGCCATGCAGGTGAATCCTATTGCAGGCTTAGATGTTTGGAATGCTCCCTGAGGATAAAACTCTTAAACAACCTCTGGGCGTGTTCGGCGTTTTAGAGTCTAAAATTTAGAGGGGTTTAAACAAAAAGAATCTTGTCTTAAATAAAGTTTAATTATAAAACTAACTGCAGAACCCCCCCTCTAAATCGCGAGACGAATTTAACGAGGGTAGTTAAGCCGTGATTAGACGATATTTACTGTAGCATCACTGTAGCAAACATAGATTAATTAGGCTCATTAGATTCGTCTCGTAAAGATGTACCCATCTGTAAAAAGGTTTTGTCATTAAACTTTATTTAATACTCCTAAATAATAAGATTCTCTTTAGAGCTAAATTTTAGAGGGGTCTAAACAGGGCAACGAACACACCCCTGGATTTCTGGTGAATTCATGTTCTTCAGTTGTACCGATAGATCAATGCGCATCGCATCAATTTTCATATTCGATTCTGAAGTTAATATGATGACCACTGAAATGCAGGCCGCTAATGTAGTCAAATTCAGACTTCAGAGATGCAGATGTTGGTGTTGAACCCTGGGCCTTCTCTGCTGGTAGTATTGCATGCAAAACTTAATGATCGTGGTTGGTGATTTTTTGTTGCCAAAACAGTGATGATAGTGTCTACGTACAAACAGATCCGTCTGCTGGTAATACTGCTGGCAAAACTTATCGTATACTCCTTCTTCAGTTCACATTCATTGAGGTCGTTGATCTTATTGTCTGGTCTTTTATTTATCATATACAGTATATTTCCTTCTAGGCAAACAGATTCGTCTACCCATAGAACGTGCTTTCACTGTACTATAGTTCTATTTCTGAAACCCCGGTTGCCTCGCGCTGCATGCTCTTGTGCAATCATCCAAGCATGGTCACATGTCCTGGAACTGGAAGGGACACCGGACACGCAGCTAATAAGGCCAAGTTGGCGGTGGCTGCGCACCTCATCATCATTGAGGCAAGCCTGCAGGAATGATGATCCGTCCATACTAGCTGCAAAGAAAAAGACACGCAGATCATGAACTACTACTTTAAACATGGTTTCAAGGCACCATTTCACATCGGTAGAGATAAGATTCTTGATTCGTGTCTTCAAATAATTCAGGCATTCATGTGGGTGCCTTCTCCTCCCGGTCTACCCTCAACCGATGTGACAATGTACTGAACTCTGTAATGCAGTAAGAGCAAGGCCAATGCGAGCGGGCGTGGAGCCCTTTTTGCGTCAGACTACAGCCTCAAGCTGCAATGCAGCTGTTTGTTGATTCCAACACAGATGCGGGTCCTATATGGCAGTGAAATAAAAGATGCTCAACAGGTCCCACATCAGTTTTGGAGCCTGGACCAGACCGGCGCTTGCAGTCGTGCCGATTCACCCTCTCTCTCTCTGACTTTTTTGCTGCAACATCTGACACCAGCTGGCTTGAAGCCTCGCGATCGGCTTGCTCTAATGCCACACTGAACAAGTGGCCTCCCAAAAAAGAAAAAGTATACACTGAACCTAGTGAACCTACTCGATCGACGATCGGTTACTAGAATTTTATCACATAGCAAAGATTAACGCCCCCCTAAAATTTGGCAAATAGAACTAGCCGCCCTTTCAGTGCTCCAATGGACAAGTGTCGAGCGACAAGACGAGTTGGTGAAAGAAAACAAAATTATCGTAAACCCCACTCGACCCACTTGCTACTATTTTAGCACAGTAACATCATGCTCGTCAGCTGCCTGATTGGTCCTGAATAACACTAGCTATTTGGTTACAGTTTTGGTGATGGCAGTACAATTTTCTTAAAGCTGACAGTAATCTGCCATGACGTCTCTTATATGTCTCATTTGTGTGGCTGTGAAACCATCATTAACCGAAAGCAGTTTGAAACAAGTGTGCTTGAGTGACATGACGAATATCACAATGGATTTTTTTTCCACGTTTGTTTCATAAAGTTTAGACTTTTATATGCGAACAATAATGTCTAGACTTAGACAAAAGTATGGGATAATATATCTATATGAAACTTGCATGCAACTTGTCCACTGGAGCACACATGCATACAACTCTGCTGATCTTTACGCATACGAACAGTTTTTCCAGCACGCACTGAGCATTCAGGGCTTCGATCAGCCGCATGGCCATTCGAGAAGCATGCTCAACTGGCAGTCTAGCACCATTAGTATCTTTAAAAAAATAATAATATCTAGTAGAGATCTTCATGTGAAGGCCGTACACGCTGCGTGTAATGACACGCAGCACATGTCCTTGTGATGCACAAGATATCTACCTCCTCCGTTTTTAAATAACTGTCACTGTTGACTTTACTGTTAAAACTTTGACCATAATTTTTTCAGTAATGCATAATTAAACACTCTTAAGTATACCATGATGCTAAAGTACTATCTACAACACATCCATCAATCATGTATTTATCTTATATAATTAAGTATTTAAAAGTTATTAATTGGTCAAACTATAAACAGTAAAGTCAACAGTGACAATTATTGAAAAACGGAGGAAGTACTACACAAGCAGCTTTCTCCAGGAAAGAGCAGCAAAGACAGACTGAAAGATCTTTGCTCGTCCAGAGACCACAAGCCCTATATCTTTTTGTGCCGCTCGGTCTTTTCGCACTGGATTCGCAGTTCATAGCTGATGTGTTTGCCCCGTTGTCTTTTCGTCTTCCTCCTCGCGCGCGTCCTGCTCACTTTGTTGACCTTTGGCACGTCGAGTAGCCGCGCGCAGGTAGGTTCCCCGGTCCCCGTCATCTATCGTCACCACCCGAATCGGCGCACGATCCAATGCGTACTAACCATGAAAGGGACGGGACAATTCGAGAGGTTTTGCTCGCGTACATGGACGTCGCGTCCCTGTCGCGCCCTGCACGCAGCCTGTCCAGTTCCTCGCCTGCTGGTCAATGGCCGGCTGCTCCGAGTCCTCTTCAGAAAAAAAGCGTCGAGAGAGCTATTAGCCGGGACGGATCGATCAAAAAGCGTGGATAGAATGAAAGAGACGATAGCGGCGACGCAAGAGATCCACGCTCTCACGTGCCCTGTGACTTCGCTGATCACGAGCCGGCCGCCGGGGTGGTGCACTGAACTTGGAGCTGCGCTGCATCGGATTGGGATCCCCGGAGACGGTGATGTACCAGCATTTCGGCGCGTGTTGAGCACGGAATTCGTGCAATGACTCGAGCTGGCCTTATCGTCAACGTTATCGCAAACAGCATCTCCCATTGTCGCAAGGGGTACGGACTATACGTGCCACCAGGAGAGCTGTGCATGTGCAGGATGAACATAGAATCCTCTATATATTTTTTAAGCCGGGGGTATATTATCATCTCTATCAGCTAAGAGAATCCACGGTCGAGAGGCACAGGCTGCGCAACTCCACCACAAAAACCACTGAGTCGATATTTTGGACCTGTTTGTTTTGAAAGAAAAGGTGCTTTCGGTCCCAAATTCTGAGAACTGAATCCTTAAAATTCGTGGCGAAATTTACATTATCTACTAGATCCACTACTAGGCCACTAAACCCAAACGAACCCCAATTAATAAAGCTAAAGCATCCCAACATACAACATTTCTGGATAATTATTCCCCAACTGCCTGATTTGGTCCTCTTTCATGGCGATTTCAGCCATCTTTAGTTTCCTTTATTTGAGAAAGAAATTAAGATTATGCTCTACGCTGAATGCGACAGCATCAAAGAAACCAAATATATTAGTGCAAGTACGAATATAGATCGTTGGTGTCCTTGTATGATGGCGTAAGCTGAGGAAATATTGTGCAGATGTGACACGGTCATGAACCGTTCAAAAGCGTAGGTTGTTTTGCTAGCTGAATAATTGGCCGACTGAATTCAAGCCCAACAGGTCACTTTCAAGTCGATCACTTGGCTGATCAATAATTTGTGATACTTTAAAGCGCGATATAGTTTATGATTGCTTAGGTCAATTGTCTGAACAATTTTTATATGCATGTATGTATGACGTGATTGCGAGCTTATTAGGGTGTATTGATATCTGATATTTTTGTTCATGTTAGAAGGGGAACCTACCAGATTCCGCCTTAGAGGTCAACGACATGCAGTGTTAATGATGAAGTTGCAAACAGAGTCTCGTGAGAAAGTTATAACACCGTACAACTTTGTTAACTCCTGGTTATTTGCATTAAGGGATCTCTTACATCATATACAGTTTGGACTGATGATGAACCCAGAGGTATATTGATCACGAAATTCATATTGAAATACTTTTTCTCACCAAATCCTGTTGCGTTTGTATCAGACAATGTCCCCGCATGCTCCAACGATTAAAAGGGGGCATGCATGTTCTTACCTCAAGGCTCAATTTTGAGTTCTAATCACATAATACTCTCACTTTTTTCAACTATGTGATTTCACGTTTATTTTTCAAACCAAAGCAGACCCCGTTAAGGGACGTTTGGCACAGTTTTATGCCCATTGCTACAATATTTTCATTGTAGCTATAGTGCCATAAATGGAAAAAAGGCATACTTATTTCATTAATACCTTTGATAAACAATACTCCATCCGTTCAGAAATAGATGTCATTATGGATCTGAGCACAGGAATTAAGGAGATGTGGAAAAGGTGGGTGCACTGAAAACGAGGATGAGAGATAGAGATAGAGATGTAGTGAAAAGAGATAATATTGTATTGGGAAGAGAAAAAGATATATTGAGAAGTGAGAATGACATGTGATTTGAGAAAAATAGATAAATATAGAAGGGACAATTATGTTTTTACCCTCATTTTGAACTCTAATTCTGATTTACTTTTCTCACTTTGTGATTTTACCCCTGATTTTCTAACATGAAGCCAGAGTTTACCCCTACTGGGGGTAAAATCATAATAATTCTATTCTGATTTTACCCCTACTGAGGGTAAGCTCTGGCTTCAGGTTGAAAAACTAGGGGTAAAATCATAAAGTGAAAAAAGTGAGGGTAAAATTAGAATTAGAACTCAAAGTGAGAGTAAAAACACAATTGCCCCAATATAGAATGACATGTATTTTTGAACGGAGGGAGCATTTTCATTGTAGCTACAATACCAACAAGTGTGAGGAGGCAAAAGTGCTAAATGGCCCAGTCTTTCATGGTGGATGTGAGTAATTGAGAAGAATTAACGCCTACACGATAGTTAGCAATAATAATGATTGATAAACGAAACTGTGGTTCTGGCGTCTTTTGTGTGCTAATTTCTCTCATTCTTGGTTAAATTGTGACTGAAATGTTTTGTACCTTCTAAAACACTGCATTGTGTACTTAATTGGTAACCTGGTTGTGCAACGACCAAAATGCCAAATAAGGGAAGAAAAGAAAAGTAGAGGCGCTTCACTGATAGAAAAGATGGACCATTTCAATAACAAAAAGATAATATTAATCTATTGTAAAGGCAGCACTCCTGCCCTTATTTCAAAAAAGAAAAATATTAATCTATTGTTCTTTTACGATTAAGGTGTTTTATGGAGGCAAATGAACTCCTAGCCGCTCCGGGTTTGAGCGCGTCATCCGCCTCAATAGAAAGCTTTAGGCTGCTCGCACCGGCTCCCTCTACCGCTCCCGGGAGGAGCGTTTACCGGACGGAGGTGCTGCAGCAGCGGTGTCCTCTACGGCTCCCTCTATCCAAGAGGAAGCCCTCCGTTCCGCTACTGCGAGAGGAAGCCAGGAAGTCCTCTATCGGCTCTGCTATCTGCTCCATTCGGTACGGCGTGAGCCAGTTGGAAGAGAGAGAGGGGTAAAGGTGAAAGAGTGGTGGGCTCCACTTGTTTAATGAACTAAAAAATGTTATAACTCACAAACCAAAAACCCAAATCAAATTCTGAGTGCACCATTAAATTCGTTTCAATAAATCCTTCAAAACAAGATCTCAGATGGATATATTTTGATAAAATTACAAGTGAGCCCCACTGATGGTAGTTGGAGATGGTTGAATAAAATATTGGATAGTTGATATAGAGGATGGATATAGAGGAATGATGGGTGCAGAGGAAATTGGTATAGAGGAAGGAATCTCAATGACTAGGACAGAATATTCCTTTTAGAGGAAAGATATGGGCCCTGTTCGTTTCTTTTAACGCTAAATTTTAGAGGTCTCTAAATAAAGAAAATCTAGTACTAAATAAAATTTAATGATAAAACCTTTTTACAGATGGGTACATCTTTACGAGACGAATCTAATGAGCCTAATTAATCTATGTTTTGCTACAGTCATGTTACAGTAATGCTACAGTACCATCATCTAATTATGGCTTAATTACCCTCATTAGATTCGTCTCGCGAATTAGACCAAGGTTCTGTAGTTAGTTTTGTAATTAAACTTTATTTAATATAACTTATCTAGAGTTTAGACCCCTCTAAAATTTAGACCCCCATACGCCGAACACCCCTGTAAAGGAATATGAATGCGGAGAGCCTTAGAGACGTCTCTCTCTTGGTCTAGTTTATTTTTCTCGATGAAGCTGTTGGATAGCACGAGACAAGAGATAAATGCAATAATAACATATACACGCAGCGAGTTCGAACCCGGGCCGCCACGGCGCGCTACTCTGCAACCGCGTAAACGCTAGGTGCGCAAGCGAAGGCACCCTCCGGCCACACGCTTGTCTCCCCGCAGATAAAAGAGTGAAACAGCATCGTGTGATGTGGCGAATGACATGGTTAGATTTGGCAGATCCAATCAGCTTACAGGAAGCAGTCAGATCTCAGCTTATAAAAATTGGTAGAGAAAACCGGGTGAATCTGCTTGTTGTTGCTTCCCTCTCTTCTCCACCACCACCCCAATATATTCGCCGCGGCCCACGCCTTCCTCCGAATTTCCCCATCTCCTGCGCGCCGCAGCTGTCGTCTCTTCCCAGTCTTGTCCTCCTGCCACTCCTCCTCATCGCCGTTTTTCCCGTCCCTTCTTGGATTGCGGCTTCCGGTTGATCATTGGCGGAGAGGTGAGTGAACCATCTTCCCTCCCTTCCCCTGGTTTGCGTTCTGTAGATGTGTATGTCCACGCATGCTCAGTTGTTTTTCTTTTGTTTTGCCCGGCATGCTGATTCTTGATTCGTGTTCTGTGACAGGAGCTTGGAGAACGGGCTTTTGCTGAGGCGAATTGATTTGTTTCTCTATCTTTCTGCGCGTTGGGGGTGGGTGTAGGGATGGGAGGAGAGCAGGGGCTGCTTCACCTGGCCCGATTCCCATCTCTTTGAACTTAGATGGATGCATCTGTACGTACAGCTCCTGAATTCGTTTCCTGTTGCCTCCTTAATCTGGTCGTTCTTCTCATGCGTTGTGGTGGTGCGTAGGTGAACGCGACGAAGAAGGTTAATCCCTGCGGAAGTACTGGTCACAGCCGCTGCGGCGAGGCGCACAAACCTGTTTGGCGTTGTCGTATGCGAGACAAGTCCTTGAAAAGAAGCAACCCCTTCGCACTTCAGGTTACTGTTGTTATCCACTCCCGCGCTTACTTGTCTTTTTCGGGTATCAAGGGATAAGAGTGTTATCTTTGTGTTTATGAATCTTGGTTGCTTTGGTGGTCCAAAATATTGTGAGAGCGGATCTTGTGGAGCTTGGTGCTGTGTGAGATGTAGTATTCCTTTTCCAAGAACTATGCAGTTTGCATCCTTTGTCATAATCATGTCTGTTAGCTTAACAACAAGGACTAACGAGTAGAGAATGTGTGCATATATTCTTGGCAAAAAGGTACGGTTGTACAACTCAAGTACATTTTTTCTAGAGAAAACAATTCAAGTAGATATAATAATATTCATGGGATTTGTTTTCTCAAAGAAAACTTCATGGGATTGAGAAAAGGCCAGCTATGCAACCTGCACAGATCATATACAAGGTTTCTCATTGTTTCATGGCAATCGGCATGTAATGGGACATGTAAATTTTTCCTGCTCAATTGGTTCGAAGTACGTCTTGTTCACATGCCATCACTTACGACTCTCTTTCATGACTATAAATTGTTAGTAGGCAAGAGTATAGTAGATTTATAATCACCTCTTACATTATCACCTCTTGGGAAAAAGATGTCTTCCATTCTCAGAGTATAATATTCATTCTTTAACAGCAGTTTCATTACTAAGCAACTATGTGATTTGCGGTATGGTACTTGTATTGGTGTATTTGAAATATTTGGTGCTAGTATTTCAGGTTTGGTTTGCATTCCCGTTCAAGTATAAAAGCTGTACTTGGCATGGCATTTGAATAGCATCAGAACCTTGAAAACAAAGTGTTACTGGTGTTATGCTTCTAAACAAAATGATGGTGGACGAAGAACTGTTTTATAAGAGCAATAGTGATCACAGCATCAGCTCTGATGAAGAAGATACGCTTGTCCGGAGTTATAGCAATCTTAATGTAAGCTTTGGATACCATTGTGATTCTTATCAGAGCTTGTATCCTGAAAATGATCATGGGAATAGCATCTCTCCTAAGAAGAAATTTGGAACTAGTACCATGATGGGGTCACGAAATGGCTCATTTACTTGTTTATCTGGTGCTGCAATCAGTGCCAATTTCACACTGGCCAATACAAATATTTGCAAGGGCCTTATTGGTGAAGAAATTTTACCAGAGCTGGATTCTCCAAACTCTTTCAGGAAAATTGTTTCTTCTCCATCAATGTCAAGATTGGACTCGTTATCCAATTCACTAGGCAGCCCTGCATCACCTGAGAGCTCCATATTTGAAATCAGTAAAAATATTTGGAGATCTAGCGCTCCAACAACAGTATCATCTAATTTTCTGACCAGTACAGAGGTGAAAATGGCTGGTGGAGCTGCTGGAGAGGATAGAGTCCAAGCTGTATGCTCTGAGAAAAATGGATGGTTGATTTGTGGGATATATGATGGATTTAATGGGAGAGATGCAGCTGATTTTCTAGCCGTAACTCTATATGATAACATAGTATACTATTTATACTTGTTGGAGTGTCGGATTAAGCAACAAAATGGTCTTGATACGTCCCCGGAAAACTCTCTTAATGAAATCAAGAGTGAGTTAACACTAGCCATTAAAATAGCAGAAAATGAAGACATAAAACATTCTGAAGCATTTAGGTCTGGCTTGCTGAATTGTCTTGCTGCTGCTGTTGAGCAAGCGGAGAATGACTTTTTATCCATGGTTGAACAAGAGATGGACGATAGACCAGATTTAGTTTCAGTAGGATCTTGTGTCCTGGTTGTGCTTCTTCATGGAAAAGATTTGTGCATCTTGAATATTGGGGATAGTAGAGCTGTACTTGCTTCCATGCCATATGCTGAAAATGGCACTTTAAAGGCCACTCAGTTGACGGAGATACACTCACTTGAAAATCCATTGGAGTACCAAAAGCTTTTAGCGGATCATCCCAATGATGCTTCAGTTGTAATGGGTGACAAAGTAAAAGGAAAGCTGAAGGTTACTCGTGCTTTTGGAGTTGGCTATCTAAAGCAGGTAACATCAATTATTTTATTTGATGTGAAGAAAATTTATATCACTCTTACAGTGTAACTAATACAAATTTTTTAATGTCATTACACAGAAAAAGTTCAATGATGCACTCATGGGCATTCTTCGAGTACGCAATTTGTGCAGCCCACCTTACGTCTATACAAATCCACACACATTGAGCCACAAAGTTGCAGATGAGGATTTGTTTGTTGTGCTTGGTAGTGACGGCTTATTTGATTTCTTCAGCAACGATGAAGTTGTTCAGTTGGTTTATCAGTTTATGCATGATAATCCAATAGGTGATCCTGCAAAATATCTGATTGAGCAACTTTTACTCAAAGCAGCTAAAGAAGCAGGTATCTTTCGATATATAGTATGAATTTTATTGAATTAATAAAGTATCAAATAGCAAGCTGGTTGACACAATAGCCATGCCTATCGGTATTTTCATAGCCCTAATGTACTGATGTATTTTTTTCATATGGTGTTAGAAACATTGGCATTGGTTTGATCAGTAGTTGTCAGAATCATACGGGTCCATCCAAGTGCATGAAGGTTAACTACTGACTATACTTTCTTCTCATGTGTTACCAGCTTTAACTGCTGAAGAACTGATGAGGATACCTGTTGGGAGTAGGAGAAAGTACCATGATGATGTGACAGTTATTGTTATCATCCTTGGAAATGCTCAGAGGACAATGACTGCATCAACTTTCTTGTGAAAGAATGGAGAGTGAGACGGGAGCTATCATCTGGTAAAATTTTGTGGGTGTTTGCATACGACTATTTCCTCCTTTTGTTTTCTTGAGTCTGGTGTGGTAGTCAATAAGCCTAAAATCTGTATATATACTTTTAAGATTTTGGGAGTGAACCAAACCTTTTGTGGATTTGCTTGTCTGGTATTTTAATACGACAAGAACCTAAGTGACCTTTGTTCATATAAATCCTGTGGATTTTATGAGCAGGAAATAAATTTTGTGCTTTCATTCGTTTGCAAACATTTGTTGTTTGTTAATATTAAAGTATGACTGGTGCGAGGCCACTTTGAAGTCTCTAGTTGCTTCGCTGAATTTATCATTGAATTTGGTTATATCAAACAAATAATATGTGGAATGGATCCATAAGCCAGTCCAATGAGGACGGTTTGCTGATATCATCGGCCACCAATTGAACAAGATATTATGTGGTGGGTGATGAATCCTGGTACACATCTCACACACGCCACATACCAAACTTTCCACATCTGTGGTACTTTGTGTTTCTGATCCACAATCCCATGTCGCTGCAAACAGGCAGACAACCACCACCCTGCTCTCTGCACGCAAAATCCCAAAGATGGGGACAGCGACAGGCAGCATATCAAGTCTAACCTGGAACACGCCGTTGTCCTGTTCCTCTGTCAACGTAGGCCATGAGTTCTTGTAACTTGGCACGTCAAGGGTGATAGCAACGTCCTGGTTAAACTACCATCACAGGAGCATACAAAGGCTCCTGGTAGATGTGTCCAAGGAGCAGCCATGGGAAACGGCATTAGAAATGCCTCTTTCTATTTTTATTTTATTTTCCCACACAGCAATGCAGCGTTGGACCTTTCAGGTCGCGCCATTACACCGGACCTTTTCTTTTTGGTAACATTGTGGACTTCACACTTGGCACTGCCCAATAGCAGCTTCTGCTGATGCTATTACCTTGTGACATTGGTTAAAGGGTAAAAGCGACTGACAGTGACCCCCATGCCTCTGGGTACCTTAACTCGCCTATATACAAGTGCAACTTCTTCAGTGTAACCCCTCTTCTTCCTCCTCTGTCATTACCAGTGCTTCATTAGAGTCTTAGGAGTCCTTGATGAGTCATTAGGAGTAGAATAATTCACAGTGCTAGTAGTGAGATCAAGGAGGGGATGGACGTGTTCATCCACGAGGACTACGTGAACAAGCGCAACGAAGTGAAGAGGCGGAGGCAGCAGCTGCGGATGCTGCAGGTGGAGGGCGGCAACCCGGGGGCGTCCCGGCCGGCTCCGGCGCCACGGGAGAGCCCGCGAGTGCCGGCACAGTGCGTGACGCCAACCGGCGCGTCGAAGCACGGCATCATGTCCCCGACGGCGAGCGCGTCGTTGTCGGCCGCGGCGGGGGAGGCTGCTGCTTGGCCGTCGGAGCATCCCCTCTTCGACTGCCTCAAGCCGTACTAGACGATTCGTCAGGTCCAGCAGAATAAATATGGAAATTCTTTCTGAAAAAATAAACATGGAAATTCGTTAGTGAGAATTTCCGGGTATTGTTGTTACTGGTGTAGCCGTGTTGCGTGCGTCTTGCGTTCATCCTGGAGATCGGTCGTGGCTGTGTATCTAGAGCTAGCGCATGAGTTGTGTATTGGGCGGGTGGCGCCCTCCTTGGCTGCTGTTGGCATGAACATGAAAACGTACTGCCGTGAGGCGGCTGCTGAGTTCCACGGTCATGGTTATCAATCATTCGCTTCCGTTTTCAAGAATTGGTTGGATCACTGTGAAGTCAAAACTTAATAACAACTGATCTGAAGATTAGTGTTGTTCTGATTAATGAAACACGAGCAGATTATGGAGTGTCTGGTGGAGTCAGAGCTGTGAATTAGTTGTTTTTCTCTATTTCGTTGTAGTTTGCTCTTTTTGTTTCTGTACCTTTGTGTATAAGAAATGGAGTATTTTATACTGTTGAATAGCTATACACCATGTCTCTACTGATGCAGAAGCTAGAATAAGAATTATTACCTTTTGTATAAAAAAAAAATGTATCACTCGCTGCTGTGAATGTTCAAAAAGATTAGTGCTGTTGGACCCCGGGCTGTTTAACAGGCCTTCATGGCTCCCCCGGTTCGGCCGTGCGCTAACGAGATTTCCTCCATTAGAAGGTCACAGGATGGTATCGTGGTGTGTTCCCTCGCGAATCGTCGATGCATGACGCGCGGACTCGAGACTAAACTACCATTTGGCAGCTGCGGCACTTGCGTGGGCGCTGGAGGCGCTGCACACCATGGTGATCATCTTCACGGGCCGCGAGCCGTCCACGGCGTGCCCCGCCGGCGACGGCAGCCGGTGCGGCGTCCGCGGTTGTTAGTGGGCCGCGTCGTCGACCGACGGTGGTCGAGTGGTGCCTATGTGCAGTGCGGCGAGCGGTACAAGGTGTGGGCCTCGCCCAGGCCGTCTTCTTCGCCGGGTGCGTGGTGGGACTGGGCGCCGGCGTGTTCGGCCACCTCTCCGACTCGTTCCTGGGCCGGAAGCGCGGTCTCCTCACCGCGCTGTCGCCCAAGTACCGGGCCTGCGCACGCCGCGCTGCGCCTGCTCACCGGCTTCAGCACCGGCAGCGTCGGCACGTACCCTCGCCTTCTGCCTCGCCACCAGAGCATGTCCACCTTCTACTTCTTCTCCGCAGGCATCGCCGCCTGCTCGGGCCTCGCTCGCCGCGCTCTTCCAATCCTCCTGGCGCGCGCTCTACGTCGCCACCTCTCTCCCGTCCCTCCTCTTCGCCGTCGCCGTCGTGCCGTTCGTCTCCGAGTCGCCGCGCTGGAATGGTACCTCGTGCGCGGGCGAGCCGACGACGCCTTGCGCGTGGTGCGCGCCATCGCGTCGGCCAACGGCAGGCGCGTCCCCGACGACTTCACCCTCAAGTTCGACGACGAGGATGATGAGGAGGAAGGCAAGAGCGTCGAGTCATCGGCGGCGGCGTCGGCCTCCATCGTAGACGTGATCCGGTCGCCTAACGCCGACGACGCGGGTCCGGCTCGTGCTCGCGGTGCTCATCAACCTCCTGTGCTCGGTGGTGTACTACGGACTGAGCCTCAATGTGGTCAACCTCAAGACCAACCTTTACGTCAGCGTGCTCTTCAACTCCGTCGCCGAGATGCCGGCCTACCTGCTCACCGCGCTGCTCCTCGACCGCTTCGGCTCGGCATCGGCACTATGCTCCTCAGCGGCGTCGCCTGCACAGCCGGAAGTCTCGTCGCCGGCAACGGCATCATGAAGTAATTAGCATAACCCGGCCATTGATTCTCAGTTGACCTGCCAGGCCCTATCAATTGCCACTAATACAGGGAATTGCATGAACTTGGAATTCAAGGTGCTGAGGATGACGTGCGGGGTGGTGGGGATCTTCGGCGTGGCGGCGACGTACGACCTGCTGTTAATATACACGGCGGAGCTGTTCCCGACGGTACTGAGGAACGTGGCGTTGGGGTGCACGGCGCAGGCGGCACAGCTGGGGGACACAGTGGCGCCGATGGTTGTGGTGCTCCGAGAGAGAGTGCCATTTGCGGTGATCGGCGCGTCGCGGCAGCGCGCTGGTTTCCTACTTGCCCAAGACGATGAACAAGCCTCTGTATGATACCATGGCTAGGCTGGAGGAAGGGGAAAGGAGCCTTCTCAACTCTCAACTGAGGGAGCGTGAGATGAGAACTGATGATTGATTTTGTGTTCACTTGACAAGCATGTGCTTGCACTGTCGCTGCCTTCTTTGAGGTTATGCGGAAATTGGAAATAGCAGCCGGAATGACAGGGAGCTACAGGTTCAACAAATGAGTTTTTATCTTTTTGATTCGTTGAGGTTTACTGGAAGATGTTGTAAATTTGCATTGTGAAGTGAACGAATTACATAGCTGATTCCATATGCATCAACAGACCAAAATACAATTATATGCACGTGATTCTCATCAAGGAAACCAAGAGTTCACTAACTAAAACAGGGCTCGAGTTCAGAGTAATCCCTCTTCCCCACTGGAAGCGAGGCCCTAATGCATAATCAGTGCAAGTTCTAACTAAGGTGTACAGTAAGCATCGAGTGGAAGGATCTATTTGCAGAGTAATGTATAGGAGGTTGCAATGGTGGTCATTAAACTTGTTGCATCAGATCACATAGGTCATCAAACTTGCAAAAAATACGTTCAGGGGTTTGAACTCACGTTAATTGATCGGCAGATATATAGCCAAGCTGACTAAAGTGGTTAGCACTGGACTTCAATGGGCTGGTGCTTTATATTTGTACAGAACAGCTACCCATATAACATAATCCAACGTGGAGGGTGTTCTAAACCAATCTGTCTACCCTGTTAATCCAGACGGCTAGTTTCAGTTGTTTTATACTTGAAGAGGCGGAGGTAATGTTCATCACATTGGCTATTTCTGCATCACAGCACATCTCTATTTCAATTATGTCGCTCTTTAGACCATGTTCTACCAATCAGCAAGGGGGTTGGGAAGCACTAGAAGTACCAACGTTTAAGAATGACTATGATCACAGGTCAGCATTCAAAAGATACTGCCGAGGTCAGAAAGCTCCCACTTATAATACCTTCACTGCAGGACACAAGACTCCCACGTTCACACTCGTACCTTGGCTGCAGCTTCCTTGATTTGCTCAATTGTAAACACCCCAAAGAAGCTGTCATCTATGACTGCATTGATCACAGCATAGGCAACATCATCCACACTCACAGGGGGTGCAAGGATTAGATCAGAAGCAGGCAATGAGCTCAATGGTTTCGTGAAATTTTCAACAGAGGAAAGTAACTTCTCCAGTGGCTGTCCTACAATGTCAAGCGGTATCTCGAAGCCGTCTACTTTCCGTTTGCCGTAAATGAAGCCTGGCCTCAACACAACACCTGTAAAAGAAGGTGGATTCAATATATGAGCATAAGTACAAAGGAGATCTGAAGATGAATAATGCGAAGTACAACCTGAGGCTGGGTATTTGGAGAGGACTTCAGATTCAGCCTTTCGCTTCCCAGTAAAATAACCCGATGTAAGAAGAAATGATGGAAGATTGTAATCGTGAACAGAGATTAAGATGAACTTTGGAACTCCTGCAAATGAGCACAGAAAGGGTATAGCTTAAAGTTGATATCACACCAAATGCGAGATTTTCAGAGTTCAAGACCTGTAGATTAGGTTCCAGTTAATTAGAACTACACGTGTTAGTTGCACTAAATAAACATGTTACGCAAAATGGCATGTATCATTGTTAAAGGTTTTCTGAGTTCCAATAATTCTAGTGCTCACAGGAAATTCAGTAGGCGGCTAAGAAGATAAGACTGGATTAACCACAAAATAGAACTACAAAGAGTTGTCGATGTCATGATTTATCGGACCATCTGGGAAAATGTCACAGGACAAAATCCTATTGGTGCCAAATAAAGATTAAAGAGTCCCTTAAAAGCAAAATAGCACGCGCTTCTATGTGGCTGTTTGAAAATTTTTAGTTCAGTCACATGTCCCAAACAGTTTGTCAATATTGATCATAGTTGCAGATTGGAATGCAAATTCCCATATGATTTTCACAGTGCATTTCCTGATACATACCGTATTCTTTTGCAGCATTGACGGCTACGACATTTGCTTCACCATTTATCCTTTTCATATGTTCTTCATTGCCAAATCCACCAAGAGTAGACACGATAGCAGTAGCCCCAAGCAATACGTCATCCCATCTTGCGTAGAAAACATCTCCTGCATCGAATTAAGATGCTTAACTGAATATTAGAATGCCAAACATGGAACCAAAAAAAAAAAACTCTTGGAGATCCAATATCACCACGTGGAACTATCACATATCGATAGAAGAAGGTTGTAAAGGGCAATATTGAGGCCACAAATCCAGTTTAACCTCTATAGCATTTTGTCAAAAGCACAACAATTTTCACGAATAAATAAACATGTAATCACACAGTGAGCAAGGCCAAAATAAAGACGCAAGTCTTATGTATCTCGGTTTGGAACTACTTTGGATCCAATAGAATATATTTTTCTACGAACTTAGAAGCATGAGGTGAGTAACTGCTAGAAGTTTTATTAACCAATTATAAACAAAGATTCCTTAAAAATTTCAAAATGAAGAACGACAGAATAATGTCAATGTCACATCTTGTTTGCTAGGAATCACTGGATGTTGTATAAAGTATGCTTCTTATTGTCGCTCCATAAGGGTTATTATTCTTGCCAATTGTCTCCTCGGTCACTTAATAAAGCCATAACTTGCAATCAAACCATCATAAAAGCAGACAATAATTCCAGTTTAAATCAACATTGAACAGGTCAAATTACAAATCAGGGGATTCAACTAACATGATGGAACTAAATCTAAGATCCAAGCTGATAACAAAATAAATACATTAGCATACCTGCTACCCAAGTGACTTGATCAACCCAGGGATCAGAGTAAGACGGTCGTCCTGACCTGCCATCGACGCAGAATGTGTTAACTGTTGCTACAATGCAGGTAAGGTAACCAGAAATACTGTAAGCATAAGATTTCATTTTCCATTACAAGACACCGACTGACCCATTTTGTAAAGGAATTTAATAAATAAGACGCCGACGATTCAATAAAATCCATTGATAGTAAACTTACATACAAAAAAATCTTGAGAAGAAAATCAGTAAAGTGGTGAAAAATGCTGTTTGTAGACAGTGAAATGATCATTATGACAGCCAGTTGTTTCTACAAGGTCTAATGTGCTCATAATATAACAGGAGCAAAGGATGTACCTGCTTAAGCTCACAACCTCGATGCCTTTAGAGACAGCAGCTTTGCAAATCGCTGAACCGACGAATCCACTCCCTCCCAACACCACAATCTGCAAAGCGTTCAGAATCAGTTCAGATGCTGGGGAAATCGGCTTAAAACTGACGAGGACAGAAACTAAATAAATTTAGCGGCTGAAATACATGCCTTCTCGGTTTTCACATCAGCGACGATATCTATCGGAGTGGACGAGTAGTCTTCCCTGATATCCGACGCCGCGAACCTACACTTGGTAGTACGCAGCCTGCGCGAACAAGATAACCAAGGTCGCCGCAGATGTTAAGACAGAAATTGCAGGGAACGAGAAGGGCGGAGAGGAGTAGGAAAGGGGGACCGAGACAACCTGGGGAATGGGGCCGCAGCGGCGGATGGGGAGGCCGAGCAGACTGCCACCGACACTGCGGGCGCCCAACGGCGAGACGGAAGGGACGGGTTGGCCAGCGCCGGCGGCCGGACGAGCAGCGGCGAGGGGGACATGGGCTCCTTCGCTCGATGGGACCCTGGTGGACGGAGGTGTTCCCGCGGCGGCTATACTTCCCTGCGACGGCACGGCGGGTAGGTGGTTCAGGGTGCGTCCGCGTGGGCGGTTTCGCGGTCCCGGTGGAGTGCGGAGGTGGAGGCCTCCAGCTGCCACGTTGATTTGCTTGTTTCCTTGTGGCCGGCTGGGGCTGCTGTGGCCTGTGGCTACTGGTGTGGCGTGAGAGGAGCTTCACGGTGGATTTTTGGTTGGAAACAAACAGCAATCGTCAAACACGCCCAACCCCCCCCCCCCCCCCCCCCCCCAAAAAAAAAAAAAAGGGATGGCGTAGCGCTGGGGATGCCCGTGATATTCCCGTATTTTCTTTTAAAATTAAATCTGTTGTTGTTCTTTGACTAAACGGCTCCAAACAATCCACGCTGTTAACTTGCGCGTTAAAAAAATGAATGATAGGTTATTGTTAACTTGCAGCTGACAGAGTATCAATTGGTTCAAACACAACGTAGGGTAGGTTCATGAACTGAACGAAAGATTACACAAGCTGTGAAGTTCATGTAAATATCTTCAGCCCAATGCCAGTTTTAATGGGGCCTTTCATTTGCATTAGGGCAGGTACAACGCTACAACCCGTCTCATGCAACGCGACGTAGGATTTTTTATGAGGTGAAAGAGAGAGAGGAAGGAAAAAGAAAATAGGCGGTTGTTTCGCGAGGCAACTACCTCAAGCGCTAAAATTTAGGAGTATGAGACGGCTTACACACTATTGTACGAGTTGAAGTTGCCATGCAACTCATAAATATTTATTTTTTCATCCATAAATTAAAGGAAAATGCAATTACTACGAGATAACTAAAACAATCATCCATTGTATATGTTGTCTCGTAAATCGTCTTATGATTACTTGTCATGTATGAGACGACCTATGAGACAACACCATTGTATCTGCCTTTAAATTCTATGACATGTGTGCATTTTTTGCTGATTTGGCAAGTTAATTATGATGAGAGAGATGAGAAACTTTCATATTTTGTGAGAGATCTTTCATCCAAATGAAAGGAAGCTGGCTCTCTTTTCCAAAAATAGTCTTGAAAAAAGTACAATGAAAGACCCTACTGAGACTGGCCCAATTACTCATAAAAAATGATGTAACAATTGTGAATGTGCAATGATAGTTTTCAGTATAAGAAAGAATCATAGGACATATGCACACTGTAAATCCAATCTAACAACTGGTGAAGGAATCAGCTTCAGTAGGAAAGATTTGTGATTCAGGCGGCCGCAAGAAAGACCTCTTTATCACTGCCTGCTCCTGAAATGGGGCTCTATACAACCACTCCAGAAACAGGACTCGGTAAAACAACCCGCACTCCTTTGGAATGATCAGTTCGTCGAAATATGCGAATCTGAGCTTCCAGGACAACAACATTACGAACATATCTGTCAATCTGTCATGCCAAACCAGCAGTAATATACTTCCCTTTATATAAGCCCTCCGCAAAAACTATCGCGGCGAACTAGAACTGTTGACGGCACCAAGAACTGGACTCCAGCTTCACTAATCCTTTTCCTGGCCCTGCGAAGAGTATACCTGCCCCCATAACGTCTCTGCGTAAATCTTTTCCTCTTCCTTCTCTTCTTGTGAACAGTCAGATAACTCAACCACGTCATCATCCTCTTCATCTGGTACATCCTCGTCAGTCTCTTCTGATAAGTCCACTGGACCATTGCTCTGCAGAACACAAGCTTCAGCCAAGGCCTCCCGCATGGCTAATGGAGTCGCTGGCCTGTCACTCTGCTTATATTGCGGTGGAGGGACTACAAATGGCAGGGAAATGTCATCAATCCCGGGCATCCTTTTGCTTGCATGCTTCAACATGCCCGGTGGCGGAGAAATGAGTATGATGCCAAGTTCATAGTTGCAAATGTGCAGCTTTTGACCACAAGGAGCTGCTCTGGCTCCAGCAGTATTAGCCTTTGATGGAGGAGATAGTAGTTGGCCCCAGGCTGCTGGACTGAAATTGTGAGATCCG
Source organism: Eragrostis curvula (assembly GCA_007726485.1). Lineage (NCBI taxonomy): Eukaryota > Viridiplantae > Streptophyta > Magnoliopsida > Poales > Poaceae > Eragrostis > Eragrostis curvula. The sequence continues at coordinate 11,815,023 of RWGY01000031.1, forward strand.
CAATAAGTCCAGCCAAATGAGCGTCCACCGTGACGAGTCTCAAAGCGCCTTCGAGCAACCTGGTATAGCGGATAGTATCACTATCATAGCTGAAGTTTATATAATAACGCCTTCTACAGAACATTTAGGGCAACATCTGTAAGTCAAGTGACAAGGAAGTCGCATAGGACACAACAGCCTCAGTCTACTCAGGTTGAAGCTAGACAACTTATCCAGAATGACATAAAGAGTGTTTAACTTTAAACAATTAATAGTATCAGATGTCAGGTTAATTCTTAATGAAGACAATGTTTTCATCAGTTAAGACTTTAGACAATAGGAACAACCATAACTGGCAGTTGCCCTTCTCACTAGCATCTTCGCCAGGAGATGCACAAAACATTACCATTTGTGTATGGTCTGAGAGAATTAATATTTTGTTGCCATTATCTACATTGAATTAGTATTTTATATGATAGAAATATTTCAACAGCATCAAAAGAAACGTTAAAGATTGTTAAATCTTGATACATTCCCGAAAAAGATCATACCTTAACATGCATAGGATGCCCTATTCTGGCAGATGGATGTGGGATTGCATCATGAAATATTCCTGTAGATCTCAATCGTTGCCAAGTTTTCTACCAAAAGGAATATGTTAGACGGGACGGGACAGAATAAAGCAGTGTGCCTTCTCACAAATAAGGTATAATGTTTCAGGTAAGGAAAGGCGGCTGAATGTGGAACGGACAAGAATCAATATTATTAGCACTAGCTTCTGTAACTAGAGAATCTATTTCAATGTGCAAAGATTCAGAATATATTGAAGTAAAGCATTCCTGATTAACACGCAGCTTCGTTCCAAGGAAACTGACTGAAGTACAAACTGCTCTTTTCTTGGTAAATTATGCAAAAGTTTAGAGTTATCAAAAGAGAATATCCACCTCAGGTAGAGAGAGCAAATATCTGGACAACTGAATTCCGCAAGCACCTTGTTTCACCCTTTCGATTGTTGGAAATAAAAGACTGATTGATGGTTTCTTTAGCTCATTCTTTGCTGTCCAGCAACCCCACTAGAAAAACGAAGGAACATTGAAAGTGGTTATGTCCATCGAAGAATAGGTACAAAAAACTAAAGCAATTTACAGAGTACTGTTAATCACCATAAAATAGTCAAGTATTACCTCTGGATCAGACTCTTGAGAGTCAGGATCCTGATTGGATCGTTTACCGGTGGCTGAAGCAAAGCTTGCAATGAACTGCGGATTAATTGAAGTCCCAATGGATGAAGCACCTATATATTATTTAAAACCTAAAGTAAGAAACCCTGAATATGATAACTAATTTCAGTAATGTAAATGAATCGTTCTTCTTACTGTAGACAAAATCAGTCTCAAGTGTTTCAGGCCACTTAATAGTTGACAACACCTGTTTCAAATTAATAGAATTGCAGTTAACAAAGCTTAGTTAGAGTAAATAAATGGTACAAGAATTATGGACCAAATTGACATCCAAATTGTGCTGCCATTAAACAACTTAGGAGCAAACAATGAACCCGGACTGATAGAATCCACAGGCAGTAAATGTGAAAAAAGAAAACTGCTGCCAAGGCATTTTCTGTTCAAGTGCCGTTCCAAATGGAGATTCTTTTTCACTAATATCTGTGCAGTTGAGTTGTTTACTACGAAAATCACGCGTCCCGAAAGGACCTTAGAACCTACTAGCATCATATTGCATTTCATGTTCATGGTTTTTGTTTTTTCTTAAAAAAATTACATGTTGAGAGTGAGTGCGAAAAAAAATAAGATGCAATGATGTGGCACTACCCCTGCATCATTAATAATGGTCACAAAAGCTAAATGTGATAAGCAATGCAAAGAGGTAAAAAACCAAGAATATTAAGGCTTACGCATAAATTGTGATGAAAAAAATATAATGCAGGTCAACTAATTAACCAGATGATATGTAATAACAGATCATCTCAAAAACTTCAACTCAATTTATAAATTGCGTGCTTTATCAAATCAAGCATATATGCTATTCATGTAGAAATACAAACCTCTTCTAGCCGCCAAAGTCCAAGGCACCGGTCCAAGGATGCTACTAGAGAGCAAAGTGGGGGGAAATGTTCATCAAGAATCAGCTCTGAAATTCGAGAAAACTCTGGACCCTGAATTTCATTGACAAGAGTTTAAGATGTGCATGGATAGGCTTCACAGTTGAACTGCAAATGTATTAAGGGTGACTCTAATAACTTCCCGAAGTACCTTTGATACGCACAGAAGTAACTGCACTTTTGTAGTAGTTACTCCAAAAGCAGCTTCCAGGGCTTCTCTGGGGTAGATAAATCCAGAAAAACTGAAGAGCCCCAAGTCACTGAGGGGTGATACCCACTTTGCAACTTCTCTAGGCAAGAATCCAAGTTGGACAGAATCTTCTGCAGAGCATTAAACATGATTATTTACAAGATAGAAAGGTTTATGTTTTTTTCTCCAATATGTGAACATGAAACACAAGGAACTTTCTAACTGTGTTCACATTAGATGCATATTCACAATTGAGCTATGCATACCTTCCTCAGAAAAATTATTCAGATCAGCAACATGGACACTCACAGCGTTAGCATCTGCAGGTATATTTGTGTTCCTTTTCAAGATAACTTCCGTGGTTCCATGCATATTCACACGGCATTTTCCAAGATATGCAGATAAAGCTTTCAGCTGAGAACCAGCATCAGAGGGTATATGAAACCGACGGGAAATACCAACTACAGATGTTTGGACAGAACCAAGAAACATACTGCATGCAGATTTTGTATGCAAAATATGTTTTGCCTGTAGAAAATAATGGATAATGGCTTGTATGTGAATAGATCATCATAAATCAGGCTAAAACTTAAACAATAAAGAACTGGATCAATGTTTAGTTCTTTTCTGAGAAACAAAGTTCACTAGGCCAAGTGTATCTTCCTCAAAAAGTACGCAAATTACAAATAGAACTTTTGTTGGTACAGGAAATTTTTTTTTTTTTTGGTACGGGACATTCTTACTGTAAGGTCTTAAATGACAGAATATGAAATAAGTAAAAATAAACTTACTGAAAGGAAATAATTAGGGTCAAAGAAGGGAGGACGTTGCACATATAACCCCGGTACTGAGGCAATGAGGTATCCACCAGCTCCTTCAAAATCATACTTAGTTATCTCATTTATCCAATATGTTTGGCTAGGCACTTCGTGGACCAAGGATGCTATGAACGATGCTAGTTGAGCAGCGAAATCAGATTCTGATTTCTCAGTTGCACCAAACAGAGCTGAATAGTCCACGGATGTCCTAGGAGGGAAGTCTTGCCACCATACCGTGTTTGTTATGAGATGCCACTGCATAGAATATATTTTACTTTCAGCAATTCAGCATGAGCATAGCAGCACAATCAACAGGAAAAAAAAAAATGATTTTTGGGCAAAAAGAAGGGCGCATAAAAATCAAGTTAAACCATTAGTTAGCAGCAAAACTCTGACCTGCCTTGGTACTAAGTTAGCTGAGGTAACAATAATGCGTATGCTGTCTTCTCTCTGTAAAACTATGAGCTTTGGATGGTGGCATGCGACACCTGTTTCTTCCTATCCTTTCCAAATGCTATTTCTTCAGGGAATCGGGGGTAACTTGAATAAAGGAAAAAAGATCGACATCAGTACGTCAATATTCACTTTCCTTCTCACAATAAAATTACTCATTCTTTGACTAATCATACAGCTCACCAAATGCAAACTAGCTAGGTGCCTGACTTGCCTACACCATACAGATTAGAAAACCAAAGGATCTCGAAACACTATCTGAATCAGAAACTGATAGATCTTGAAATCGTTACTTACACTAATAGTACATTAGGATGGCTCTCAAAAGGGGCTGCCATTCTACTGTCACGGCTTGCACTCCAGCATCGCTCCTTGTTGTGGCATGCTATTGTTACCGGCAAGTGTAGAGGAATCTTGCAATAGTCCAAAAACCTGAAGGCCATCTAAACATTAGATCTCAATGAGGAATTAAATCACATATCCCAATATTAGAAGTAAAGGGAGGAAATATAATATCAGAGAGCAGGCGCACCAGGAAATATCTGAGGTGAATGTTGCGATGAATACTCGCACCAAACTCTCCACGGGATGGAGCAGCTGTGGAAGCGTCACTCCGCTGTCTGGTTCGGCTATTGTGTCAGGCCCGAAGCCCACAAGGCGGTTCAAGAAGAATTTGCTCCCATCCGAGTAGCAACCCTCATTGTGATACTGCTCCTCACTGGCATCTGTGACTTTATTCTGCTCTACGCTGCCATTGCTGCATCCCTTACTCTCTTGAAGCAACTCAACATTATCATCTTTCACAACATCAGCGTGGTGTTCCAATTTCTCCTGCTCAGTACTGCAATCCTCTCGTGAGAAAATCACCTCAGGAATGGTACTAACTGCATGGTTCGGGTGTGATTCAGGATCACCATCTTGCCTGAATTCTTTAATTCCGGCAGCTGCGCAACCATTTCCTGAAAAATGCGAATCCCTGAAGAAACAGAGGGGATCTTCGCTCTCTGAAATCGCCCTGAGCCGTTTCCGCAACGACTCCGCCTTCAACACGATCCCCTCCGCGCGGGACCTCGCCACCGCAGCAGCACCACCCTCATGTTCTCCGCATGAGACGAAGCTCTCCACCACGAAAACGTACCTGGCGCCGCACCGCAGCAGCGAGACCTCGTCCCCGACCGCCAGCTCGACGGGAGTCCCTGCGCGGAGGGACCGGCCGTTGACACGCGCGCCGCCGGCGCCGGTGGAACGGTGGGTGAGGCGGAGTACGCAGCCAGAGGTGCTGAGCAGAAGGGCCTGGGCGCGCCGCCGGCGAGGGCGGTCGAGGAGGAGGCAGAGACGGTGGCCCCGGCGACGGGAGACGGAGAGTGAGTAGAGGCGGTCGGAGCGGAGGACGAGGAGCGCGGGGGCGGGGTCCGCAAGGCGAAGGTGGAAGTAGCCAAGGTTGCCGGAAGTGGAAGGGAGGTCGTGCGCCGCCGCCAGCGGCCGCGCCATGGGAGGGAGGCGTCAAGGGGCGTGGCGGGAAGGGGGGTCCCGGATTTATATCTGATCCCGCCATTACTTCGTGGGGAATGGGGATGGATGAGATTTACGTTTCGCTCCTCGAATTCTGCAGCGGGACGCGCAAGAGGAGGAAAAGCGAAGACGAGGGATTTGGTTCTAGTGGATATTTGAATGGATCAAATTGGTGAAACAGGAAGGACTTGGTTGTGAAACGTGCCTCCTTGCGAGGGAGGAGGCACCACGAAATTTTCAATTCCTCCTTCCGTTGGAAGATTGTCAGGTTCAGGGAAGTTATCAAAAGGGAATTTTGTCTACAGGACATTATTAAAGTGTGATTTTATTTTTAAAACATGACTAAACTTGATTTTGTCTCGTGGACACTATAAAATTTGATATTTGTCTACAGGACACTATAACAGGAAAACTGACCATTTTAACTTTTTTCATCTCATTGCACAAAATGCATTAGAACTTAAAACTTAGCATATAAATAGAATATGCCCTACCCATGTGATTTTTATGGATTGAAATTTGATTGATTTCATAACTTTTCTACCACAAATAATTATTATTTTTAAATCCAAACAGTGCAAACAATCAAATAAAATATTGTAAAAAATCAAATACTTGGGGAACACAATGTTGTATCACTGTGCCAAATTTCATGTTGTGTCACATTTTCTGCATTGAGATATAAAAGTTTAAAATAGTCTATTTTACCACTATAGTGTCCTGTGGACAAATATCACAATTTTGTAGTGTCTACGAGACAAAATCAAGTTTAGTTGTGTCTTAGAGACAAAACCACACTTTTGTCCTGTGAACAAGAAACTGAAGACCCTGCAGATGATATTTCATATTCGAACAAGCACCTCCTAAAATTAGTTGACTAATGTTTTAATTGGCTAAAATTAGCCAACTAAAAGATTAAGAGAGGGCCTTAAGACCGACCACAAATTGCAAAACCAATCCATATAAGTGAGGTCCGCATCAGGTAGACTTTGGTTACCATCAGCTTCACAATGGTAAACCAGTCCATATGCTATTTTATTCACTATGGACTACTTTTCACAACCATTGTGGTTGCCCGGATCAAACCACCGGGTAGGTGGGTCAAATAACAGGCATCTCCATACTCCTCTGACAAAAATATTCGAATATCTAGCTTCAGATTCAAACAATGCACATACAAACGCGTGACATATTTACATTTGCATGTGTACACTTTACTATGACTAAGAAAGGAGCTTCTCACTCTCTTGAGTTATTAAGCCTTATTGACATATATGTCTATTGTGGGGAACTCACTTCAATTTGCTAATAGCTAATCTCATAAAAATAAACAAAGGAACACTAACATCTCATGTTCAGTGAGCTGTGGTGGTGCCAGTCATAGGAGTTACTTGTGCCACACAGCATATCTGTCTCCGCTGGCCGCCAGTCTCCACTCTGGGTCACTTGGACACCATGAACCGTCCCCAATCTTCATGCACAACTTATCGTCAATGATAGCCGAGTACAGGTCTGACCTTGCCTCTAAAATTTTGACTGCGGAACGACTATGAATGTCCAGTTGTTTTCTGATCTCCATCTGATTTAAAGCATTTAATAAGTTGGAGCGTGAGAAATGGTTTGCGACTACGTAGGATTGAAATGAAGGGTTAAGGTAAAAGCAGGATACCAGTTTAGCAATTTCATCATGGAGAGAAACTCCCTGGTCATAGAAGTGATCATAGAACACTGTAGGGATGCCGGGGTGAGTGAGTATATAAGCATATCCCTGAAAGTTTAGGCAGCGATTCAATGTCCAAAAAAGAACTGGAAGTTAATCTAAAAAAAATGATTTGGTGAGTGAATATATTAATGAAATAATTCATGTTCCAATGGTTTATTCATGAAGACTTGGTTCTTGATGGTTCAAATGGAGCCCTGACTGAACCAGCAGCTTTGAAACCTTTAGCAAGTGTTCCAAGAATCCATAGTCGATACAAAGGAAATTAATGTTTTTAATATAACAATTGTATGCATTTTTCTAATTCATTTTAGGTAAATATCACTGGAATCTGATGAAACAAGGGTTGTGAAAAAAAATGTAACAATACAACATCACAAAGCATACCTCCATGAGATGATCAGATGGAAAAGGCCAATGACCCTGAAATAGTGTAGCTTTAAGTTAGATTTTGCACTAAGCACATTCTGAACACTTCCAGGAAAATACTAACCCAATTAGGCTAGCCTTGAATAAATGACTAGAAGAAATGACCCTAGTGTACCTGGGTTGACCCTGTGTCATGGTTTTCTATAAATGTAACTGATCTTGATGGCCACCATCCCATCACACCAGGTGGTTTTCCTTCAGGATCTCGCAAACGCCACAACTCTCCTTTGACAGCTTCCTGATTCAAAAAATACTAGCTGCTTAAAGGAACAACTTATAACAAATATTTGGTCTGTAGAATGGCATCTCATTTCTAACCTGAAGGATACCCTTTGTTGTAAAGTCAAATGCAGCACAAAGTCCACCAGTGCTATCTATCCAATTAATAATCCTCTGCCGATGGTTATCTGCCAAAAAATAAATAATCCATAAGTTTGCCAAAAAGGGTTAAACATAGAATGTAATAGTGTATCAAAAACAAGAGTAGGAAGGATGCCGGATATTTTAGTTGGTCATCCATATTCGTATCCAAACAGACTATTATATTAAATTGTTAACTGCCTTGAGTGTGCAATAGTAAAATTAAGCCCTACATGGCAAGTATAGCAACAGCATCTAGACTTGGAATAGAGCAGTTGAAAATTGAGAAAAAAAATTGATTGCGTCAGAAGTTCTATTACAAGATTAATTAAAATTCATGCATGTTCATGGTTCTCAATCAGGGGTCCACTCTAGAGTACTTAGGCTTACATCATAATGGCATAAGGATGTTAATATAATTCTTACTCTGATTGTAGTTCAGACGGGAAGCAGGGGGGCTATATTCACAGCTGTCCCAGTATTCCCCAACTGCAAAAAGAGGTTTTGATTCTTCAATGTATTCCTTCACAAACTTTCCTGCATAACTGCAATAAACAAAATGTTAACAAATCCGAATGTTGCAATCCAGTATAGAGTTTACAGTTAGCATTGTTTTTCATAGTGTGATTTTGCCAATTGCCTAGTTACCCTTTTGTGAAGTCAAAGCGGAAATCTTGAAAACCTACAGTTTTCCGAAGCCAGATAAGCCATTCAATAATATCTTTACGTACAAATGACTGTGAATGATCTATGTTTGGAACACCATCAAAGTTATCCCCTGTGGCTTTATTACCCTGACAATGAAGTTGCATGAAAGTTAGTACAGCTGAGCTGACACTAGAATTCAGCCTACCAAAGTATGGTGGCAAGTGAGAAAGATATTGCACAATACAAGTCAATTTAGTTACCATGCCACCGGAACAAGATGTAACAGCATGTTCATCCCATGATATCGGAATACCATCATAACGATTATACATCCCATTGGATCCTTGAGTTGTGCCAATTCGGTGGTTAATGACAACATCCGCCATAGCCCTAACATTGTGGTCATTCATTTTCTGAAGCAATGCTTTTAGCTCATCAAGGGAACCATAACAGGAGTCAAGGCAGTAGAGGTTCTGCGGTAGATATCCTGTAGAAGGAAATATCAGACCTCTTATCTATACAACTTTGTTTTGTGT